>BLBF01000056.1:1254442-1288573 GCA_015471245.1 Laticauda colubrina | reverse complement strand
GAAGGAAGGAAGGAAGGAAGGAAGGAAGGAAGGAAGGAAGGAAGGAAGTCATTCCCTTGAATACTGAAGGCATGCTTGGAAACAGAACACATCTGACCATCAGTTAGCAACTGTAAGTAGGGATGCAACGGAAAGGCAATAGCACTTATTCACTGTATTTGATTTCCTAACAGATCCATGATGAGATTTATTAATTGATGGGCTAGATTTTATCCGATCTTTATAAATAACTCCAGAAGGAAACATACATAAAACCTCCTCCCCCTCCTCCTTTTGCCACAACAACCCTGTGAGGTGGATTGGGCTGAGAGACAGAGTGCGTATGATTGCTCCAAAGTCACCCAGCCAGTTTTCATGGCTAAGGCGGGACTAGAACTCCCAGTCTCCTGGTTTCTAGGCCAGAACTTTAACCACTAGACCAGACTGGTTCATGGCATCACCACACAACTAACACAAATTAAGAATGTGGTTCATGTGATACCATGCACATCATTGGGGATGATGTCATCATGAAAATGATCCCACTTGCCTCTCTCTGGTTGCCGAGCCATCACCCATGTCTCGTCTGCTTGGGCCACTTTGCCTGCTTCATAAGTCGAACTGCCCAGGGTATCATTTGCATTCTTCCCTTCCTAAAAGCCGGTTAATTTTTACAGGTACTTCATGATGTCCTAAGGGATCATGTGGCTAATTGAACTGCTGGTTAATAATTAAGGGTGTTATTCATTGTTTTATTAAGGAAGTCCATGGACTCAGTAATACAAACAGAAGAACTCCAAGAAATTTGGGATAATTGATTTTTGTCACTGCCTCGATCCTACTGGACAGTGAGCAATTGGAGGGCACTTTGATACAAAACGCACAATTACAAAATCTGCTTCCTTTCCTCGAGCAAAGTTTCAACCTGAGATTTTACCACATTTGAGGTGGAAGGAGAGAAAAGAAAGGTTAAAATCTCTTTCAAGTCAGATCCACTCTTGATGTATCAGTGAAGCTTTTCTTTGACAGAAATGCAGAAGTGGCATCTCATCGCCCTTCCTAGTTCGCAGCCTGGAGGTTGCCCATCTAGGTACCTTCTCCTAATTTGTCAGGTGCCGCTATATTCTGGAACAGAAGTTGAAAATTGAATTTGAACTGAATATTGTTCACTTTTAAAAGGAATATTTGGAGTGTAGGGAGTGTGATTGCTCAGCTTGTTAGCTGAAAAGCATAATGGGATGAGCACCCATTCCTTGACCAAGTCCTGCCCACCTAGCAGTTTGAAACCATGCAAATGCAAGTAGTTATATAAATAGGTACCATTTTGGTGGGAAAGTAACAGCACTCTGTAACCTCTTAGTGTATAATCATGATGGCCACATGACCACAGAAGCATCTTCAGACAATGCTGGTTGCTCTGGCTAAGACCCCCTGGTGTTGAATATGAGGGGGCAACCTTTATTTCTAACTCAGGTTTGAATATTGGGGTCCTTGGTGCTCTTGGAGCTTGGTGGTTTCTTGCAGATGTTTCATTCCTAAACTAAATAACATAATTAGTGTACTGATATTAGCTAGTTTAGTGATGAAACATTTGCAAGAAAACATCTAAGTTTATAGAACACCAAAGATCCCATAGTCCTCCTCCTTCTCTGTACACACCTCTTTTCCTTCTACTTCTGATATTACTTGTTGGGTTAAGAAACATCTGCAAGAAAACAACCATGTTCAGAGAGCACCAAGGATTCCTTAAGAGGTGCACATTGCATTATGAATCTGTAGATTAAGGCAAATTCAAGAATCTCTGTCCCTGTCTCTGTGTGTGTTTGTGTGTGTGAATGTGTGTGTGTGTGTGTGTTCATGTAAATGGTCAGAATAAAAATGGTGATTATGCCACTGAAGTCCCACTTCTTTTTTATATGCATCCTGTTGAGGTAATTCCCCATTAGGAGAATGAGCACATACAGGGAGACGTATCTGAGAGAAGTGTTTGAATAATACATGTACAAAGCACATAGATACACTGTACAGTAAATATAGGTTTTTACCAGAAATGTGAAGCAAAGTCCAAAACAAGCAGTCCCAAGTCATTCACAGGTAAATCAGTTTTTCAATCCAGGGATAATCCAATAACAAAGTCCAGTGTCAAAAACAGTTCAGTAACAGACTTACATCAAATCCAGAAATAACAGGCAAATAGGAAAAATGGAAGAACGGCAACAGAAGGAAACAGAGATACACTGAGACACATTCTCTTCTGAGGCTAAGACTAAGACAACCCAGGTTTCTGGCTCCATCTTATGGCCGTTTGAGAAACCACACCCAATTACACATTTGCATTTTCTTAAAGATACAGTTTTAAAATGTTTATTCTGGTTTATATATTTCTAACCCAAATAGCTGCTAGGTGACTTATATTCCTAACACATCCCATGCATGACATACATTTTTTAAAAAGGGTCTTTGGTCATGCAGTTGTTCTTGATTATTTCTGATGGCTTTCCAGCATGGATGACTCCTGGCAAATTTTATGTTCCTGCACGTTGATTCTACCAATCTCTGATTTAATAGCTGTTTTAGAAAATAATTTTCTTGTCTATAAGATGCTAGAACACAAATGTTTACCACATTTGATTAACATCTTGTGTTGTATTTTGACAGCCATTGTTACAGTAGGATAGTTTCAGTGTCTCTCTCTCTCTCTCCATTTTTTCATCTTTATTTTTATTTCCTTCCCACATCAATAAAAGATGCATTTTCAAAAATTCACATAAAAACTTGAAATGATACTTTTCATCCACATTTCTCTCATTTTAGGCACTTGTTGCAAAATATCCTATCCACTTTTTGCAGGCTGATGTGCACATTTGCAGTTGTACAATTTCCTCCAGGCTGTGCCTTATTGAACATATTTCAATATTTCAAAATGTGTTCATTGTGAACAAATGGGGCTGTCCATGGCTTCTTCTGCCCTTCATGGTTGTGATGACATGCAGACAACAACGCATATGTAACCCTGCCCTTTGTGTCCTAATCAAGATACACCAAAGGACCTTGTGGCCACATGACAGAATGCAATCAAAGTTGCTAGTTTCTGGGCAAGATCTGTTTAATTTGTACATATTTTAGTCTTGTATTTTATACTGAAATGTTATGTCATATGGTATGCCTTATTTTAATCGTGATGCTTCTGACATGAATAAACCAACAATAGCAATAGCAATAGCCACTTACAATGCTTTCCAACACTCTCTAAGTGGTTTACAACAATCTTGCCCCCAACAGTCTGGGTCCTCATTTGACCCACCTTGGAAGGACGGAAGGCTGAGTCAACCTGGAGCCTTGTGAGATTTGCTCTGCCAAATTGCAAGCAGCCAGCAGTCAGCAGAAGTGGCCTGCAGTCCTGCACTCTAACCACTGCGCCACTGAGGCTCTTCATGAGTAACTCAAGGCAGCAAACAGACAGAATATTTCTCCCTCCTCCTATTTTCTCCTCCACAAGAACCTGGAGAGTGTCTGGCTCAATGTTGCCTTATTGGCTTTTGTGCCTAAGGTGGGACTAGAACTCAGAGTCTCCTGGTGATTGGACCAAGCTTTCATGACTAAGGTGGGAACTAGAATTCATTGTCTCCTGGTTTCTAGACCAGTATTAGACCAAACTGGCTGCCTTAGACGGAGAATTGGGAACTTCGAGGAATGCAGACTGCTGATTCACTATATGTTTGAAGATGAAACCCGACATTTTAAAAAGATTTATTGTCTCTTTCTTATGAACTGTCACTTTTCAACTTGACTTTTACAGTAACTCTTTGTCTTTTTCCTTATAACGCACAATGCACGTTATTAATCATTATGAGTTGTGGCACGACAAATGTTGCATGCTTGTCATTTTGTGTCAGCTTTCATTGTGACAAAGATGGCACTCAAATATAATCCAATCAATTCTATGTATATTTTTCGAAATTTACTTAGCCATATCCAGAGAAGACAGACAAGTTATTTCTGCTTTCAATTTCTGTGCCATATTTGTTTTAAAAGGTGCATCTCCTTGTAACTCTAAATGACTTTTTTTTAAAAAAGGATTATAATGTCTATAACTATCCCAATTGTTGTAGGAAAGAAAACAATAAAAGATCATTATAGAGAAGCTAATAGAGTATGAGTAAACTGTAAAACAATGTATTATCTGCCAAGAAAATTGTTCACTTAAGGTATCATATGGTGCATAATCTTGAGATGTGTGAGGAACTGGTATTTCGATAACAGGAGGTTAAGAGATATTGAAAAAAATAATACACACATTTTCTCTCCTCTCTCTCACACACACAGAGGTTTAAACTTGAAGACTAAAATGACTTTTTGAGATCTAAGGAGGGTGTTATATTCTTTGCACAAAGCACTTAAATAAAACAAAGGATGAATTTGTATGGTAAGAAAACATAACCCATCAAATCATATATCTGGAATATTTGTGTGTGTCATCTGAAAAACTGAAATTTTTATCCTGAAAGAATTAAAATTAACGGTACAAGAAAATTAGTCATTCATTTTATCTTCCATCTTGTCTTAATTTTTTTTTTAAAAAGTTCTCATTTCATGTGTCCTGTTTCTGCACCCAAACAGGTTAATTCACTCAATCAACACACTCCAATAAGGTTAGTTTTAAAGATTAATATTTCATGGGAACCACACCTTTCTGTTGCTGGAACTGCATCTCAATATTATTTCTGCTTTTGCTAGTTGTTCAGATGCACCTTTATTTCTTTTAACTGAAATTTTAGGATTTTGCAGCAGAATGAAAATGGCAGATGGATAATGGGAAAGAGGGAATAAGTGGATAAATATGTATCTCGTGTCAAAAGCTACATTATATATAAAATAAGGCTCTATAAATGTGTTCTTGTCTAGTTTTTTTTTTCTTCCACTTACTTATAAAATCATAAAATCATAGAGCTGAATTTGACATGCAGTTCAGTGCTGGAATCCAAATTAAAGCAACTCTGACAGAGGGCTGCCTGTAGTTTATTTGAGCACATCTAGTAAGGCTTAACCCACAATTTTTATGGGCCATTGGTTCCATTTTCCAATTTCTATCACTTTCTGAATTCATTTAAAAAAAAAAACCCCAACAATATTCTGTTAGAATACATTTCCTGTAATGAAGTTACTGGTCTGTTCTTGTGTCTTCACCTTCTTCTGCATAACAACCCTTTCCTGCTTGATGGTTTCCTTGCAGATGTCTCATGACCCAACTAGGTAACACCATCAGTGTTAGAAGGGAGTGGGGTTTGCTCTCTTTTTATATGCAAGTGTATATGCAAGGGTTTATATGCAAGGGTTTGCTCTCTTTTTATATGCCCTGCCTCTGTTGGTAGGAGTGTTTAATGGTCGATTGTTTGTCTGAGTTATTGGTTCTGCAGAGAGTAACTACCAAGAACCAACCCGGACAGGGCAAACCACTTGTATATAAACAGAGAACAAACCCCACTCCCTTCTGGCACTGATGATGTTACCTAGTTGGGTCATGAGACATCTGCAAGGAAACCATCAAGCTCAGAGAGCGCCAAGGACCCCAAAGTCCTCCTCCTCCTCCTCCTTTCTGAAAACCCAGCCCTTCTAGCACTGATGATGTTACATAGCTATCTAATGAAATATCTGCAAGGAAACCAACAAACACACCAAGAATCCCAGAGTTCAACTCTGAGCTACACATTTTCTCTTTTGTTGATATAAGATGACAGCTCTCATCAGCCAATCAAAACTCCCCCTTTCCCCCTATGCCGTCATCATAAGGTACTGAAGAATCAATCTTTTTGGAGCTCTGGCTATTGGGCAATTTAACTAAAAAAAATACAAAAAAGGAATGAATTGTACTGATGCAATCAGTACCTTTATTTTTAAAAAAACATCTTGCCCTGAAGCTATCTCTTTGTGAATTCCTTACAAGTTCCCCCAGTTGATAAATTCCTTGCAAGTTGCTCGAACTCTTCCAACAGTTTTAAGTGTGAAAAACCTCAGAAAAAAATAAATATTTTAATGCAACACTCAGAGAGATAGTTCCTCCCCCTCCCCTCTCCGAAGGTTCAGCCACAGACAAAGTGTGAAGGTATCACACACGGTGCAATTTATACAGCTAGAAAATCATTCCAATCGCTTGGAAAGGAAAGTGTTCACAGTTTTAAGACCATCTCAGCACTAACAGCCTGTTATGGAGTTAAGAGAAAGTATACCAACACTTTTTTCAAATATTTAAGTAGTCCTGGGGGGGGGGGGGGGGATAGAGGATTTTTTTTATCATTTGCCAAGAAAAAGGACAAAGGAAATGAGGATTGGAATTAAGGCTGACACAAAGTACAGTTAAAAACATTGCACTGCAGTCTCTTATGTGCAATTCAGAAAGGAGTCAGTAAAAACTTTGGTCGCCTCTCCTTCTTATTCTCAGAGGTGGCAGGGATGAAAATGGATAAAACAGACGATGCTTATTAGGAGCTGAAATTCATTCTAAGGTTCAGCATTGTTTATCTTCTTGTAGGAGAGCTGCTAATATATAGTAAAACTATATATTTTAGTTTTTATATATTTTATATATTTTATATATTTATATATATATAGTTTTATATATATATAGTTTTATATATATATAGTTTTATATATATATAAAACTATATAACTAGGAATAGGAATACCCAGGCGTCAGTTTTCTCTTGGGTGAAAGAAGATTTAGGGTGGAATAGGATAGGATATAGAATAAAATAGAACAATAGAATAGAATAATAGAATAGAAAATAGAGTAGAATAGAACAGAGAATAGAATAGATAATAGAATAGAAAAGAGAGTAGAAAAAAGAAGAGAAGAGGAGAATAGAATAGAATACTTTATTTGGTCAGGTATGATTAGACATAAAAGGAATTTGTCTCCAGTGCAGAAGCTCTCAGTGTATATCTAAATTAATAGAATATTGATTATCATTTTCATCATAATACCAATAAGAGAGGGAACAGAAGAGGATAATAAAGTTTCCTTCCAGAACTGATGAATTGTAGCAATGGGATCTTGATGCTCTCTGAACTTGGTTGTTGTTTTTTTACAGACATTTCATTACCTGCCTAAGAAACACCACCAACATTCCCTTCCAGCACTGATGATGTTACTTCGTTGGGTAATGAAACGTCTGCAAGAAAAACATCCAAGCTCAGAGAGCTCCAGGGACCTCTCAGCTACCACCTCCATTTTGTTTACCTCTCCCCAGTGATGCCTATGAATTCATTGCTCATTTCTTCTTTTCAGCTAGGAAAAAAAGGACTCCACTGAAGTTACTTTGTCTAGACACCGATCAAGGCAAACTTGGGCAGGAGTCATACAGCTGCTGAACTAAAATACAAATTAGTGATTCCTTTTCCTTCCATTTCTGAATGGTGGCAATTAGGGGAACGGTTCTCCTGCAGAGGCCAAGAACCTTGTGCCCTCCCAACACTCGGATTACCAGACCTCACTGGCACTGCCAATCTTGCCCCTGCTGTCCCACTTGCACATCCAACCAGGTCAGTTAGAAACCTAGAAGCGGCATCAGAATAACAAGAGACATTTCCTCCTCCGTAGCATTCGCCTTGGTCAGTTTGTCTGTAAAGAGCTTAATGCATTCTGGGAACTAGCCACCCAGGATAACCAAGACCTTTATTGTACGAATGTGGCCCTGAAGGATGATTTCTGGAAAGAAGGAAGGCCGCCTTTGCTTCGTTTCTCTCCCTCAACTGAAGTCTGAAGGGGCAAATGAGAAGAAAGAGAACGTAAACTCTAGATACCTAGACTGTCTGTCCTCCTCCCCCTCCTCCTCCCTCCTCTTCCTCTTCTTCTTCCTCCTTCTCCTCCCTCTCTCCTCCTCCTTGCAATCCCTCCTCTCTTTTAGCACTCATGATGTTACCTAGTTGGGAAATGAAACGTCTGCAAGGAAACAACCACTCAGAGAGCACCAAGGACCCCACAGTCCTCCTCCTCCTCCTCCTCCTCCTCATTATCCTGCTTCCCAATGACTATGAAGGGAAGGCCTAACAGTGCCGATCTCTCAAAAATACACATTCAAATGGAGGACATTGGGAAATAGAGGGGACCCAGTTGTCTGGAAACTCAGGGAAAAAGCCCAAATCCTTGAAGAAGACAAGCAGAAATTACTTTGGTCCCACTATAAGAAAACTGCATAGATATGACCCCAAGGTCACCACGGTTGACTTCTATATATGAAGATGTCTTGACTTTAGTGGCCAATCATAAACTCATCCAGTCCAAAAGTGGTGGTGCAACAATATGGGGATAATTTGGAGTAAACCTAGCCCTATAACTTTATTGCTTGTATCTTATAATTATATTGTTTTATTTTGTATCCTAGTACGGTTTATGTTGATTGCTTATTTAGTATCCTATGGCTATCACTAAGATTTGTGATGAAGGTATTTGTATGATGACTGTGACAATAATTTATCACTGATTGCTTGCATGTACACTGAGAGTTTATAGACTGGAGACAAATTCTTTGTGTATCTAATCACACTTGGTCCATAAAGAATTCGACTCGACTGGACTCCACTCATTCTATGTTCTATTCCATTCTATATTCCCTTCCCTTCCACTCCACTCTACACTACTCTACTCTATTCTACTCCTACTCCTATTCTGTTTTATCCCATTCTTATTCCCATTCCATTCTATTCCATTCGCTATTCTATTCTGTTCCATTCTATTCTTTATTCTATTCTATTCTTTATTCTATTATTATTCTATTCTTTATTCTCTATTTTATCCAATTCCTATTCCATTCCATTCCATTTTCTCATATTCTGTTCTGTTTGGTTCCACTTTCTGTGAATAGCAGCCATTTCAGTTTCAGTGTAAGATGTACCAAATTATCACCTAAGCTGCTGTGGGTGTCATAGTTTCATTTTCTTTGAAGAGAAGGAACGATAACAATAATAAAAAAATCACTCTTATATGATCAGGGCTCTACATTTCCAAGGGAAGAGAAGATGACATTCATACCACGACACGGTGCTGATGTAGAACAGCTTGTTCCAGGCAGTCCTTTTGCTCTTTTGAAATAATTAAAAGAAAAAACACCCTCTCTCTCTTTTTTTTGGGAACGATTTCCATGCTAATCTTGCCCTTCTCCCCCTGTTTCCCTCAGCTCCTTTCTGAGGTCTCCCATTTTCTAATTAGTTGTCTCATTCAACAAATTGCCAGGCCCCCACCTACCGCTCCCCTTTCAAGGTTTTTGTGATCTCTGATAAAATATCCCAGAGGGGCCTGTTGAGCAGAAGCTGGGGCTACAGGGGAAGGTCAGCTTTCCTGTTCATCACAAGACAACAAAAACCACAATGTCCCTCAGGGGGACGTGATTCAGCAGGAAGACGACCAGGAAAGGATGCTCCTGGTGGATAAGACAGGAACAAAAAATGACTTCCCTGACATTTAAATAAGGAGAAATAGAAGGCGAGGAGCACTGAAGAAAATGGGAAATCTGAGACAGAAAAGGTCTCAACTTTACACAGCTGGAGCCTCCTGTGTTATTGTGGAGAAGGAGAAACCTTCATGCCACTTTGTCATCCATGCTACTGAGCAAGCTGATCATCCCTGACCTGTTAGTGAACCCCAACCAATAAAACACAAGGTTTATGGGCCTTTCTACCCATATTAACACCTAGGCTGAAACTAAGATTCACAGAGTCAGCCTCTGCCCCCCCCCCCCCAACAATCTGGGCTCTCATTTTACTGACCTTGGAAGGATGGAAGGCTAAGTCAACCTTGAGCTGGTCAGGATCGAACTCCTGGCAGTGGGAAGAGTTTTGCCTGCAATACTGTATTCCAACCGCTACACTGCAAGGGCGCCAGGACTTTCCTCACTAGGAAATCGGGAAATGGTGGCAATTCGATCAAGAGTAAAGAGAAATCCCCTCAAGAGATGGAAGTCCTTTGCACGCAAATAACGTTTCACACAAAGCCAACACTGGACACAGAAAGGGGCAAAGGTTTAAGGTGAGAAAACTGCATTTCTGTCAGACAGGAGAGCAAGGCTACAAGTTAAGTTCCAAATAAAGTGATTGGTTGCTTGTGCCCATGTTGAAGAATCTAGTCCATTAATAAAAAAAAAAAAATTACCCATACACTAAAAATAAGAAAATGGTCTCAATGATATAGGAATACCATATGTTGGTTGCAAAAATCTAGAAACTCTAGATGGCAGCAGAGTTGGAACATTCTGTCACTCTTTGCTTCCACCTGTTGGTTGTTTGGATTTTTGTTACTGTGAAATGGCCGCTCCGAGAACTAATTCGACTTGCAAATGATTCCACAGCTTGTGAGAGAAAGGCTATTATCCTTCTCTTTTTTGAAATTGCTTCAGGGAGAAAGGAAAAAAAATAGTGACATGTGCATTTTCATACAAACAATATGCACACTTGTTTAGTCTCCATGCTTTTAATTGAACAATTCTTCAATTAAGTAGTGATTGAATTGCCTCAGGTTAGCAAATTTAGGATTGCAAAATGTAATTAACTAAAGAAAATGCAACGATCCATTCATTCTTCCCACTCCCAACTGTGCGTGGAATTAGGAATTAGACCAACTGTTCATCTGTTCAACTTCTTTGGCACATTCATCATAACAAAGGTTAGGATAATTTATTTGTTTTTCCTTCAGCCAAAGAAAAGATTTTTTTTTTTTTTGTATTCTAAACACCCCACACATTGATGCTTTTTCTTCAGGCTTCCTTTGTCTGCTTAGAAACATGGGGCTAGTAGACCAAAGTGATCTCGAGAACAGAAATGTAATCACTTCCAATGCAGCTAACACAACATCTGCTAAAATGAGATCTTCTTGAAAATAGCCCCGTAAATTATTCCTTTGTGGTACCAATAGAAGAGAGTATTGGTAGCTCAGGGTTGAACTGGGGGGTCTCTGAGCTTGATGGTTTTTGTTCCTTCCGGAAAGAAGCGCGTGAGACCAGGTTCCAAACAACAACAATTTATTAAACTCGCAAGCTAAACGTATAGGGAACAACAGCCCAAGCCGGGGCAGCCCTTTTTATAGCGGCTTGCCTGCGGCTTGTGGCCAATGACACTCTTTGGACTGTTCCCGCCATTTGGCGGCCTTCCCGGATTGGTTCTTGAATAACCAATCCGCGAGTGGCCTTTTCGGCCAATCAGAAGGAGGAACTTGGAACCTACCAAGTCCCATACAGAACAGTTTTCTTGCAGATGTTTCCTCCCCAGACTTGGCAATGTCATCAGTGTGCATAGGGCGAGAGTTTTCTTCTCGTTTTATGTGGCTGGCCCTGCCAGTGTTGCTGGGTGGCTTCTGGGTGGCTAATGTTTATCATTAGCTTATTTGAGTTAGTAGTTTCTTGGCTGGGATACTGTTCACTTCCTGAATGTTGGTCTAATGTTAATCTATGAATTGATTTTTGGTCATCTGGGTATTGAATAACAGAGTAACAGAATAACAGAGTTGGAAGGGACCTTGGAGGTCTTCTAGTCTAACCCCCTGCTCAAGCAGGAAACCCTAGAACATTTCAGACAAATGGCTCTCCAGTCTCTTCTTGAAAACTGTTGGGTGATCCAGTGTTGGATCGCCCACAACTTCTGGAGACAAGCAGTTCCACTGGTTAATTGTCCTCCCTGGCAGGAAGTTCCTCCACAGTTCTAGGTTGCTTCTCTCCTTGATGAGTTTCCATCCATTGATCCTTTTTCCTGCCTTCTGGTGCTTTGTTCTGACCCAAACCTTGTTCCAAGGAAACAAACCCCAAACAGAGGTAAAAGCAAGACCTTTTAATGCTTCTCTGTGAATTCCTTTCATTAACAGTTAAAAAGCTATTAAAACTAATTGTCTCTGATAAGAATGAGCCTTGCCAAGGTTGTGCAAGGCTGCCAAGAACACTAAATTCAATTATCAAGAAATATTTAAAACAAAAAAGACTCCAAACACCAACCAAGGTACTCTGAACGTCCACAAGACTTGAGTGCAAACACTTCTTTGCTTCCTGCAAAGAACTCAAGTTTCTCAGCTGGCTTTTATCCCTTAAGAGAAAGGCCATTACCTTGCAGGAATAGCCATTACTCCTGAATCACCCATGCTGCTGCAGCTGCTCTTTCCTTCGAGCAGCCCTACGCACACTGGGCCCAGGCTCCTCGGGGTCCTCTTCCTCACTGCTTCCAGCCTCCACCATCTCCGAAGGCAGCACTCCCCTCCCTGATGGTCCTGGCCCCATCCCTGCCTCACACGCAGGCCCCTCATCTGAGTCCTCGCTCTACGAGACCTCAGCCGTCCGCACCTGCTGCCAGCGAACCACAACATGCTTTGGAGAATAGTGTCAGGGTTCCAAGTAATATGGCCACTGCATATTGACTCTTCTTTGGGGCAGCCCCTGAGATATTGGAAGACTGCTATCATGTAACCCCTAGTCCTTCTTTTCATTAAACTAGGCATACTCAATTCTTGCAACTATTCTTTGTATGTATTTGATTGTGTTGTTTTTTGGCTTTTGGGGTGTCTCTTTTCACGGGTAGGAAGAGCTTGTTTATCTCTATGTGCCTGTTGATGGCTGATTTCTTTGAGTGGCAGCTTCCAGGAATTATCTAGTGTTTTTGGGCTTGGCTTGGTCTAGGATGCTGACAATTTCCTAGTTGATACTATGGTTAATTCTGTCCATGGGTTGTGAAATTAAGTCATTTCTTCTGACTATTAATTGCGGTTCATGGATGAATTGTCTTTCCATTATCTCTAGCACTGTTCAGTCACAGTTCTCCATAGGAAAATATCCCCATCAGTTCAGTGAAGCCCTTGAAATTTCATCCTGCATTTGTCCACCATGTTTATTTTCCAAAAAAAATATGCTTTGGCATCTTCCAGTGGTAGCATCTGCAGAAGAAAGAAGCATGGATAATATGGCTGTTGTTGTTTTTATACCACAGCAAGTGAGGGTAGAAAATGTAAGATGAGATAATTAGCTGCAGCAGCAACATGTATGAAAACCAAGGAGGTAGGGCTGGATGTTCAGTAGGCTGTTGGTTGCCACAGCAACTTCTGACTCCTACAACATGCACACGCAGTCACTACTCTGAAATCAAGTCATGGATTTGCAGAACAAGGGGTGAAATGCAGACACAGTTCAATTTTGACCCCTAATTCCCCATCTTCCAAATTCATGCAAGCAATGAACTTTCTTCTCCAAGAATGCTTGGCTTTGCCTACAGAAAGATCTACCTCAAACAGCATTCTACAATTTAAAAATTTGCTTATCCAAAGTAGGCAAGTGTATCCATTTAAGGAAACGTGCATGGAATTGCATCCAATGAGTGAATGGCAAAGAGGACCGTAGGTGTATTTATGAAGCAAAATGGCATATTTATAATTCAATCATGCATATGTTCAAATGAGGGCCTTGGTGACTCTCTCTCTCCAGAAAAGAGCTTGTAAATTAAATTTTGAGCATGAAGGGGATATCGGAGAGAGAGGACAGGTGAGAACAGTGAAGAGAAGGTCACAGTGATAGTTAAATGTTTGCTAATGCAGTTTGAGCAGAAGTCCAGATGATTCAGATTGTAGGTAAATGTTTCTCCGTCCAACACTGGAGCAAGAGATGTTCTTGTCTTGCACCTATATTATTTTACTTTATTTGTTAAAGCTGCCTTGGTTGCTAATTTACTTCCAGGTGCAATTCTAGGTGCTGGTGCCCCTTTAAAGCCTTGGGACCAGGTGATCTGAGGGACCTTCTCTTCCCGATCACATCTACCTAATTCCCCCCAGAGTGGAGAGGCAAGAATGCTCTGGGTCCCATCCCCCAAAGAGGGGCATGTGGCGGGACCCAGAAGAAGGGTCTTCTCTGTGATGGCTCCCTATCCCCCACTCTGACACTCTTCCAGAAGGCCCTGAAGATGCAGTTCTGCCTGGGGGACCCAGAGTGGGATGGACCCCATTAAATGGCTGATATGAGTGTGTGATGTCACCAAGGGGGTGAGTAGGGGAGGTGTTATTATTTTATTATTATCTTATTATTTTTATTCCTTTTACATTGTGTTTTTATTTTCTATAAGGTGCTTCGAGTCATCATGAACAAGGAGGCAGTTATATTGATTTTACTTACTAACTTACTAGCTAACTAACTACAACTAACTAACTAATCAAGCAAGCAAACAAAATTTTAAATGGTCTCCCAGCTCAATCTCATTGACTCCAAGTGTCTTACAAAAATTAAACCATGATACAAAACCCAATAATCCCCACTCCCACACCACTGGCAACAACAATCAGATCAGCCACTTGATGGGCTCCATATAGCTCCGAGGCCCCCAGACTCATTGGCAGAACCAGGTCTCCATGGACGTGTCAAAGGACATCAAAGTGGGCTGCCATAGAGAAGGATCCCGCTAGATGGACCTCCTTAGGGAAGAGGACCCAAAGAATTCCGCGGCTCCCTGGGTGAATATGACTGGGAGAAGATGGTCCTTCAAGTAACCTGGTCCCAGGTTGTGTAGGGCTTTGAAGGGGACAACCAACACCTTGAACTGGACCTGGAAGTAAATCAGCAGTCAATGCAGTTCCCGAAAGAGATCTTAGCTTGCACAAAACCACCTGAATTGCCACATTTTGAGCCAATGGAAGCTCCTGCATACTTTTCAAGGGTAGAACCATGTAGAGCGCATTGCAGTAGTTCCTAATGCTTCATGTTTAATAGTTGCAGGAATAGAGCAGCCTTCAACTATGTGGCAGACCAGGTTCTGCAGAAGATTGATGTGGTGGTGATAACACATGGGGAAAATAATTTGTGTGAGACTATTTTAATGATACCTCTGTGATGAGGCTGTGGGCATTCTTCACTACGGGCATGATTAAAAAGGTTGCCTGTAGGAGATGAAGCCTGATGGATCATCTTGTCACATGTGAAGGTAATTGGTATTTAAAAACAAAGAGCTTCTGGAAGTTTAAAAAAAGGGTTTAGTAGATAAACAACTGATTGATTGTTCTCTCCTCTTGTCTCTGCTAGAAAGCCAGTACAGAGAGTGGTGAGGAAAACAGAGATGATTGCAGGAAGGTGACAACATTCCATGCACCTTTGGTGTATAGCCATGCTGGCCACATGACTATGGAAATTGTCTTTGAAACAGAGAGGAGCCCATACCTTAAAGTCGAACATGACTGGACAGGGAAATCTTTACCTTTTAAATTCTTTAATATTCCTCTTATGAAGAGAGAAAGCAGCTTAAATGGTTTCCTATTAGGTAAGAATATCTGGAGTGAAACCTTCCTCCTTCCTTGATTAAATATGATTTAGAGAGGGGAGGTTTGCTAGGAGGATCCTATTTTAAGTATCTAATTAGAAAAGAGGGAGGCGAAATGAACATACTCCAGAGTTAATCGAGAGATAGCAAGTTAATGCTGACTCAGACTTTGCAATTCAAACACTCCTTTGATGCATATAAAATGGGTCCTTGCAACTCTTCTTAATCTTTTTTTTTAATTGCAAAGGTAGTAGAAAAATTATCCCTCCCTTAATATTTCATGTTTTTAATCTGTGTTTTATGACAACAACTCAGTAGACAGATCAAGCCCTGCAGGAAATCCAGTTTTGTCTATTTTTACTTTCGACAGCTCATTTCGTGACCATTTGAAGTTACCATGACACTGAAAAAGTGACTTACAAATGTTTTCCACACTTATGACTGTTGCAGCATCCCCAGGGTCATGTGATCAGAATTCAGACACCGGCTCCTATTTATGATGGTCACAGTGTCCTGAGGTCACGTGATCCCCTTTTGCAACCTTCCAAGGAGCAAAGTCAATGGGGAAATCCAGATTCCATAAACCACCTTGTTCTTAATTTAAAAACTGCAGTGATTCACTTAACAACAGTGGCAATAAAAGTCATAAAATGGGGCCAAACTCACTGAACAAATTTCTCACTCAGCAACATCCATCCTGGGCTCAGTTGTGGTCATAAGTCAAGGACCCCCTGTATTAAGGAAAGGAACTTTTCTTTATGAAGTGGGAAAAGACGGGGGCATAATAACCGGATGATCAGCACACCGGAAAGGATCGTTGGTTCAGGAGGACGGCTAATCCAAATACATTCCTGAAATATGTAAAAAGAACTCCTGAATATTTATCTGGCGTAACTGATGCCCCCTGCCAAGGGAATAGTGAAGGAGAAAGGCTCAAAGGAAATCTTGCTGGTGTCAACTCATAAAATATCTCTATGGTCTTTTTAGAGTTGCCAACAGAAAGGGAAGGGGGAGCAGTGCGGCAGCTTGGAAATCAAAAGTGCATTCCATAAATGTTTTCAAAGATAATAACTAGGTGACTGAAGTTTCTGCCATGCACAATTCTAACTGGAGAGCATGATTGATGACTCTGGGCTATGGAGGTGTCTCACTGGAGGATATGAATTACAATACACCCAGGCAGTGCCGGACAGTTTAACTCCCAAAAAATCCTTTTTAAATTTTGGAAGTTTGGCTCGAGACTCATGATTTAAATGGGGGGGGGGTGTGTGTGTAACTGCCGGAATCCTGACAGCCAGTTGTCAGCATTCCAAGTAATATGCCCACAGCAAACAGAACTCCAAGGCAGGTAGAGTCCTCAAAGAACCGTTTTATTTGGAGATATCATATTGGCACAGGCTGGTGAAAACTGACTCTGAAAGTTCCCATGGTTTTCACTTAATTAAAAAATAAAAATTCCCCCTGTTCCCCCAAACAATAAGTCACATTATCCAATCTAGGTACTGGCCTGTTGCCAGGTGACATCACTTTGCCTTCCTCTGACCAGGTGTGAGAATGTCCTTGGTTCTCAAGAGAAACTATTTTGTTTTGGCTACAAAACCTCAGCTATCTCTATTTGCCCCTCTGTATCCCTCAGCTCCAGTGTGGCAACCCTGAAGCCTAAAGAATGGCTTGGGCAAGGCCAGCTTCAGGGTTGACGCTGGTAGCCTTATAAAAGAAAGTCCCAGGATATTTTAAGGAGAACTAGAGGATGAGGATAGGGATTCTTTAGGACCCAAAATGATGGCTTTCAGGCAGAGGGGCTATTCAGCCGGTTTGGACCAGTTCTGGAGAACCAGAAGCAGAAATGTTGAGTAGTTGGGAGAACCGGCCAATCCCACCTCTGACTGGCCCCACCAACCCCATCTCTTCTCTGCCTCCCATTGAGTCCCAGATGATTGGCTGGGTCTCCTTTGTTTGCTCTGCACAGGAAAATGGAGCTGGAAAGCAGGTTAGTGGGGTGGGGAGGAAAGGGGGATTTTGTAGTATCCTTCCCCTGCTATGCCCACCAAGCCACACCCACCGAACCTGTAGTAAAAAAATTTGAGTCCCACCACTGCTTTCAAGCCAATTAGCAAGAATGAGTGCTGTCAGAGCCAAAATTCATGAATTCTGATTGGGTTAGGACATGACCGGATGGAGCCAGTCACAAAGAGTCCATAAGTCTCAAACAGACATCTACACCATTGAAGTCCAGTGATTTTTACTGATACTTGTTTTAATGGTTAAAATGTTGCCCTAGAAACTGGTAGATGGTGAGTTCTAGTTCTGCCTTAGACATGAAGGTCGAGTGAGTAACTTTAGGTCATATATATAGCATATAGGAGACAGGGAGTTCTAGTCCGACCTTAAAAGTGGAAACTGAATGAGTGACTTTGGGCCAATCACCAGGAGATGGTGAGCCAGTTCTCCTCTCTCTCGACACAGAGTGGTTGTGAGGAAAATAGCAGGAAGGAATATTATGTATGTTCATTGCCTTGAGTCACTTATAAAGTAATAAAGGGTGCAATACATATCGAATAGATACAGATAGATGATTGATAGATGGTAGGTAGGTCGATAATACACACACACACACACACACATACATATATATATGGATAAATAGTAGATAGTAGGTCGGTAGGTAGATAGATCATAGACAGAGAGATAGGGAGATAGATAATGGATGAAGACTAGGTAAGTAGTTAGGTAGGTAGATAGATAGGCAGACAGACAGATGAGAGAGAGGATAATAGAGAGATAAGGAGATAGATAATCAATAGATAGGTAAGTTGGTGGATGGGTAGATAGAAAGATAGATAGATGGACAGATGGACAGAAGAAACTGAGAACATCATGGGAAGGCTTCTGACAGAACTTCTTTGAAACATTATAGCTTCTTGCTATATCCATGACTTTCCTCTTATTGATAGTCTGAAGTGTATAGGTATCTATATTCCCTATTCCTGGGCATATTTACCGCTTTCCTTTCAACTTTCTCCAGGAATCCCTGAATCATAACTTGATCTCTTGTCATTTTGGTCATCTCCTGCTGCTTAAAAAACTAAAAAAATAAATAAATCTGTCAGCTTCTGCTGTAAAACGGATCTGGGGGGGAAATGTGGTGTTACAGGCTTTTAGGAAAGTGATGGTCCTTCCCTTCAGATACAATTTTGGGAGTAAATTAACGGGCCTGTTAACTTGCTCAATTTTACAGATCTGAACCCAGTAAAGATAAACCAAAGGCTATTCAGTAAAATTAAATATTACATAAAGAAACCCACTTCCTTTTTCATAGGCCCTTGAGTTGAGGACTCTGAAAAGGATTGTATTAAATAATAAAATAAGAAACAAAAGAATAAAGCAGGTTCTCTTTTGTCTCTTTTCTCTTAAAAAATTATTGAAATACATATTTGGTAGCCGGAATGAAAAGGGCAGCACTTTTAAATATAAAAGATAAGAGTCCTTCACACATAATATACTATGGATAAAGATATTGCAGCCTATTCTCTTCACCTCTCCCTTCTAACTGAATGGATGAAGCTGGGGGTGGTTTTCTGCTTCCAAAATGCTCTAAACCCAGGTTTTGTGCTTTATTTCAGAGCTACCATAAGCAAAACCTTCCCTGTTTATTTTTATTTATTTAATAAACACATGAATATGGCTGTGGCTCACGTTGAGGTCCACAACATTACAAGCCATACCCAATTACCTTCATGGCAGCAACAATACATTAAAATAATATCTACCTATCTACCTATCTACCTACCTAGCTAGCTATTACACAGATTTATATGGCTACCCAATTGGATACATCAATGAAACATGGTAAATATAGTTGTCTAAAATTTGGAAAAATTAAAGGGGGGACGGAGGAGGAGGAGGAGAAGGACTGTGGGGTCTTTGGTGCTCTCTGAGCTTAGCTGTTTCGTTGCAGATGTTTCATTACCCAACTAGATAACATCAGTGTGAGAAGAGAGGAGTTTGTGAGGAGGACGAGGAGTTTTGCATATAACGACATAACTAAACTCCATCCAAAGTAAAGGGAAGAATGATTCCTGCAGTGATTTTCATGAAAAAAAAAATTCAGATTCTCTCAATGACATTAGTGTAGGAAAACCTCACCCCTAGAAAAATGAACTATTTGGGGAAATATTAAAATATTGTTCCTAAAGGAGAAATAAAATAAAAAATCTTAAGGGAGGCAGAAACCAGCACCACTTCCAGCCCCAAGCAGAAACGGAGGAGGCCAGCTTTTAGAAATGCAGATTTGGTAATCCATTCGGAAAGGGTGGATCAGACAGAAACTCCAGATAAGCAACACAGTCAGGCAAGACAAGATTAGCCCAGACAAATACCTAGGATTTGCATTTCCCCCTTTGCCTATAGAGCCAGCCGTGACCCTTACATGACCCCATAGGAATCCAGAAGGTATAAAATCCCATCCACTCTTAACTCCATTTTGTCAGCTGCTCCAGAACCATGAACCCTGTAGTTCTCTCAATCAATAAATGGACCTTCTTTCCAATCAGCCTCCAGCCTCCGTTTTATTTCCAGTGTCTTTCTCCCAGCTTGGACCTGGAACTGAATATTTCTTCCAACATTTGTAATAAACAATTAATTTCACTGAAAAACAGCAACTCCTGGCAATCTACTGCTGGAGACAGCGATGGATGTAAAATTAGTTGACTGAGATTCCCCCAGCCTTCTTCTCTTCAGCCAATCAGCAACTTGAGAATATAGGCATATATTGATCTGCATACCAGATATTGACAGATTATAGACCTTTGCAATGTGGGTTGCAATGCTAAATCAAAAGGCACACAAAATGAGTATACTTTAAAAACACACTGAAATATACTTATCAAGAAACTCAAACACAATAAGTAATTTAAAAAAACTCAGGAAACTTTACTGAGTCTAAGGAATATCTTCTAAGAAGTCTCTCATCCTGACCTGCAGTTCTTACATTAAATAAAAGAGAAAATTCTCCCTTCTTGATTTTTGATATATTTTCCCCCATCTTCTCCTGGAACTGGACGGTGAAGTGAAGGTTTGATATCTTTCCCTCCCTCCCTCTCTTCACGGGAAGAAGATACAAACCTTTACAAACTTTCACTGGAAAACCATATATCTGAAATGGTGTGTGTGTGTGTTTACCTTAGTTCTAAGTTACTTTTCTCCTTGGTTAGTTTCCATCCATTGCTTCTCATTTGCCTTTGGATGCTTTGGAAAATAGTTTGACCCCCTCATCTTGGTAAGAGCCCCTCAAATATTAGAAGACTGCTATCATGTCTCCCCTAGTCCTTCCTCTCATAAAACTAGAGTTACCCAGTTCCTGCAACTCTTCTTCCTATGTTTTATAATCATTTTTGTTGCTCTTTGCACTCTTTCCTGAGTCTCAACATCCTTTCTTTATATTGTGGTGACCAGAACTGGATGCAGTATTCCAAGTGGGGTCTTACCAAGGCATTATAAAGTGGTATTACATCTGTCTTGAAATTATTATTTTTCCCTGTCTTGCTCTGAATTTTTTTTCTGTTTGCAATGAAATTTTTCAAGGAAATCTGTCTTGCAGTGGATTTTTTTTGTAATGGAACAGAGACAGTTGTCCATCTTATATTGTTGGATTGTTATCCTGAAATAACAAGCCAAATCACATTTTTATCTGACCCTGCAGCACAGCTTATCACCCTGTTTTCCAGCCTCAGCAACTTTTAAGATGTATGTCCCAGAACTCCACAAATGCTGGCTGGGGAATTCTGGGAGTTGAAGTCCACACCTCTTAAAATTGATGAGGTACAGAAACACTGACCTAATTAAAAGAAATGTGTTCAATGCAGCTGGCTTCTTTCTCCTTTCTCCTTATTTCTATCTTTTAAATGGTTTTATAATTGGATTTTCTAAACAGAGTAAACTTTGATCAATACAATACAAATTACTGTAACAACATGGACATATTTTGTGTAAGGTATGTTTTAAAACATGCAGAATTACCCTGAATTGACCCTCATAGATGTAGCCAGAAAAAAATGTAGTAGGCAAGGAGAGAAAATACCTAATTCTGCCAATAGATGCTTCTTTGATGGGTCTTGAGCAAATACGCTCTTGTTTTTTCCACTTTCCAAATGTCTGCCTGCATACTTATTTCTTCCCCCAATTTCTGCATGATGCAGATGCACAGGAAAGAACAGCATCCTCCAAATAAGCATGCATGTTATAAAAGGACTGTGATCTTCTTGTTCGATTTCTGTGGAAGTCTCAGAGATCACTTAAAATTTATCATCTCACTTATCATGCATGATATTGTTGAACTTAAAGCTGCCATGGGCTCCATCAATTAATGCCCCAAACCAACATATCCAAGACTAGAAACTTGACAATCCCTGCTCCCCTCCACATCATTATTAAACCACTTTTCTTCAAATCATAAAGGAAGTTAGCAACTTAGAGAGAGAAATCACAACCCTTTACAAACTGATGAGCTATAGAGAAGAGAGGGAGGGGGGGAAAGAGGAAAGTGACACATTTTAAATTACAGTTATATTGGAGAGAATTTATGGAAAGAAAGACAAGTCAAAAGAACATAGATAATGACCTTTTTTTTCTCACCAAAAATCAACTTGTGAGGGTTTCTGAGAAGAAACTCAAATGAGGCTATCATCCAATAACTGAGAAAAACAGATAAAGAGCCTTGGTGGGTATTTTTTTTTATTTGGGTTGTTCAATTGTTTACCCCTATATCATATATGCAAATATTCATCAAGTACTAATGCTGGAAATTACCTTGGAGATCATCTAACAGAACAACAAAGTTAGAAGCAGAGGTGGCGAATTCAGCAGCTTCTGACCAGTTCTGGAGAACCAGTAGTGGAAATTTTGAGCAGTTCGGAGAACTGGCAAAGACCACCTCTGGCTGGAGGCTTTACAATATATTCTTCCCCTGCCACGCCCGCCAAGCCACGCCTGCAGAACTGGGAGTAAAAAAATTTGAATCCCACCACTGGTTAGAAGGGACATTGGAGGTCTTCTAGTAGTCCAACCCTATCCCAGAGCAGTAACTGTATTGAATTCTACTGTATTGTCCAATATTAATGCAATATCAGGGGTTTTCGATTCAATTGCATAGAATGCGAAGGATGTGTGTTTTTCTTGTATTTTTTTTATAGTTTTCCTATGTGTGACGTATACTGAAGATGGCATTTAATTTCATTGTATGAGGTGCAATGACAAGGAAGTTCTACTATAACTACTATACCATTTCAGACAAGCGCTTGTTCATTCTCTTCTTGAAAACCTCCAGTGATGGAGCACTCAGGCTTTCTGGAGGCAACTTCTGTTCCCCTGATTGATTGTCCTCCCTGTTGGGAAGTTTCTCCCTAATTCCAGGTTGCTTCTCTCCTTGATCAGTTTCCGTCTATTGATTCTTGTCCTGCTTTGGAGAATAAGTTGCCCCCCTCCTTTTCGTGGCAATATTGGAACAATGCTATCATGTCCTTCTTTTCATCAGACTGGACAAACCTAATTCCAGCAAGCATTTTTCCTTTGTTTTGGCCTCCAGTCTCCTGATCATCTTTGTTAGGGATAACATTGTTCACCCTAACTGTTTTAGGTGAAATACTAACTATGAATCATAGTTAGTGTATGCAGCTTTAAATGTAAAATGGCAACTGTGGGTGTGGTTATGAAAACCATATAAAAGTAGCAAGGCTACAGCTTGCTCTCTCTCTCTCTCTGGCTTTGATGATCCCTGATTACTGCTTGGAAGCAAGACTGCATTGCTCGAACGGGAGAGACAACAACGGACTGATTTATGTGAACTGACAATAGGATATTCTACATGGACTTTGCTAACTGAATATCCCTGAATGGACTGACTACATGGTAAATGAATATTGGACTGTTTTTGACTATGCTATAAACTTATACTGGAATAAAATATATTCTTGATAGCACAAGCGTATCTGTTATTTTTACTGTATGTTAATAAACATACAAGCTTAGCTCACTCATTTATCTGTGTGCCTATCTGACTAACGCTGCACATTCTGTTTAGCTTGTCTACCTAACCCTGGTTGGGGAACCCAGGCTTAACAATCTTTCTTGCTCTTCTCTTCACTCTGTCTAGATTCTCAACTTCTTTTTTACACCATGGCAACCAAAACTGGATGCTGGATTCCAAGTGTGGCTTCACCAAGGTCTTATAAAATGGTATTAACACTTCAGAACAAATGTGGAAGAAGAGCTGCCGAGGAATAAAAGAGAAGGACTGTCTCCTTGTTCCTTGAAAAGCAAAGGAAAGCGCTTCCTTTGAGACACATCGAGAGAACAAGTCAAGCACTCAAAAAGAGGGGAGGCGACCTCTTCTTTTTCTAAAGCATCACCTGTGGGATGCACTGTTGCAGAAACACACCTACACTAACCCATCAGACAATTAATTTAGATGTTAAGATCTTTTTTTTTTTTAAATGTACTTTTATTTCTCCTCCTGGTCCTGCTGCTCTTGGAGCACAGAAAATCTGGACTGTAAATCAAAACTATTTCTGATCCGAACCTTTGGGAGGCCGTTCTAAACTCTGCCAAATTTTGTTGAGTATGCTAATGGCCCGAGATTACTGAAGTTAGCACAATATATGGATCCTTTGTGCTTTAGATCTTTTGTGTTACACTCTCTGTGGGCTCTTGAGCAGAATATGTATGCATGAGATCCACTGATTATGCAGTTTTCAGAAGTAAAACCCACAAATCAGTGGGACTGTAAAAAGGGCAGAGAGTCCAACACCTTAAATTACGCTGGAAGAAGTTCTCCCTCTATACCCCCCTATGCCCTCCCCGCTCTGTTTTCTGTCTCCTTCTCCCTCCATCCCTTCCCCCTCTCTCTTTCTCTCTGTCTCCCCAGAAGTGGTGTTTGCATCCTCCTTAATCCAGGAGAAAAGGGGAAGACACACCACCAAAACACAAAAGCAGTGTTAAAATAACAGAGAGAATGGAATAGCAAAAAGGACCACAAAACCCAGAGACATGGAAGCAGACCATAAACTTGTAACAGGATCCCTCCTGTTCATATAGCCCTAGACAACATCCACCTGGGCACCTGCAGTAAACCTATTGTTGGGTAGCCTGAACTCTTTGGGTTTGATTTCTTGTTCCATACCTTTCTACAGCCTTCCATCATTATTACTCAACCTTCCCACCATCTGTCTTGCTCCACTTACAGAATCATAGGGGTGGAAGGGATTCTGAAGGACTAATTCAACCGCCTGCTTAAGGCAGGAGATTTTACAATACCATTCAGGACAAATGATGGCCCAGTTGTCCAGTCTAGGATAGAATAGGGGTAGGGAGAGGGGTAAGGAGAGGGAGAGGGACAGGGAGAAGAGGAGAAGAGAAGAGGAGTTGGAAGGGACTTGTAAGTCATCCAATCTAACCCCATGCTTGAGCAGTAGAGCCTGTACAATTTCAGACAAAAGGCTGTCCAGACTCGTCTTGATGGGGCACCCACAACGCCTGAAGGCAACTTCGGTTCCGCTGGTCAATTGTCCTCACTGTCAGGAAATTTCTCCTCAGTTCCAGGTTGCTTCCCTCCTTGATGAGTTTCCATCCATTGCTTCTCGTCCTGCCCTCGAGGGCTTTGGAGAATAGCTGGACTCCCTCTTCTTTTGGGGCAGCTCCTCAGTCTATTTAGAACTCCCCAAACTCCAAGAAGCAAGTTATTCTATTGATTCATTGTTCCCATCGTCAGAAAATTTCCCCTGACTTCTAGATTGGATCTCTTCTCTACAAGCTTCCACCCCTTTCTTCTTGCCCTGCCCTGTGGTGTTTTGGACAATGAGTGAATCCCCTCTTCTCTGTGACAGCCCGTCAAGTCCTGAAAGACAGTGATCATCCCCCCCCCCACCATTCAGACATAATAGGCTGCAAAACGTCCACCTAAAAACCCATGCCACAAATTGTTCAATGGATCATTTTTTTGTTATAATCACAGACCATCACAAGTTTCCTTTTTCATTTGCTCTAAGCAAAATGTTATGCTATTCACCACTCACTTGATTCACATCTTTAACAACTGTCTCACTTAGCAACATAAATTTTAGGCTCAGTTGTAACTGTAACTCAAGGACTCCCCTGTACTTAACTGTCCAACTTACAACAGATTCATGAAAGGAAACAATGTGTGCTCAAAGGGAAAAGGGTAGAAAACACAAATGATAAAACAAGGAATGCATCTTGAAAAAAAAACAAAAAACGAAGGAATCAGAAAAACAGAAGCAGCCCTGCCAACTCTCACGGTTCTGCCGTGAGTCTCACGATTTTTTGTCATTTCTCACGGTCTCACGACAAGGCTCCTCAATCTCACGCCGAATTTAAAACGCGCTTTTTTTTTTTTTCAAATTTGGGGGTCAGCTTATATGCGAGTATATACGGTAATCGTTTTTCTTCGTGTCTGTCCGTCATTTTGAAAGGGGAGTCGGCCCTGGGAATGAGGCTAGTTTCCCAGTAGTCTTTGTAAGTTCAGCGCGGGAAAGCGATCGCAATCGTATAAACATGGCGAAAAGAGGTGGTGATTTTTCAGTAGAAGAAAGAAAGCTGCATCTTCTTACAACAGGGAACACAAATAAAACATTTAAATAAACTGTTAATGACTTTCCTCAATGGAAAAGGGGTTTGTTTAATCTTGATCGGGAAAAAAATAGAATCTCACTATTTTTTATAGAATCTCCAGATTTTTTTTCATGGGTCTCCAGATTTTCCTTTATCAGGGGTTGGCAGGTCTGCAGAAGGTAGAACTCTGGAGAAATCTGCTGATGTGTTTGGAGCTCTCTTGAATTATTTAACTGACTACCATCCAAGACAGGAAGTGCAGAAAGGCTATCCTGTGGAAAACAGGCAAATATTATATTTACATATGACTGAAAATGTTATGCAATACCCGATGCAAATACGCACAGCCCTGAGCTTCACAAGGGTTGGGAATCCCTGTGGTTGATTAAGAGCAATTCTGGATGGAGCCATAAATATGGAACATTGCTTTGATTAATTCACCAGCCTGCTACAGCAGAGGTGTGCTCAAGAGTAAATCAATAACCTTGCTTGACATTGAACAAGAGAGAAAAAGCACCAGGTACAGATTCCAGGAAGTTCAGCTAAGGAGCTTTAATCGTTGCCAGAACTGGCTTCTTCTCAGGCTTCTGTTTAAGATCATTTCTAATGACAGAAGAGAAGTAATTCGGGGGGGGGGGGGGGGTATTAAATCAATGGAAATTAATATATTGTCAGGGGAATGATGATCGGATTAGACTCAATGTTGTTTTCATCGTAACACCACCTATTTCTCTTGGCCGCAAATCCTATGTGCCTTTCGTGCATGTATTAGATTTATAGCCTACTTTTAGCAGTTTGTCACAGCATGAACAGAGTTCCATTCACAGGCTCTGCACCATCAGCTACAACCTTGTGAGATCCTTGGAGCTCTCTGAACTCAATTTTTTTCTTGCAGATGTTTCATTACCCAGCTAGTTAACATCATCAGTGCAAGAAGAGAGTGGGGTTTGCTCTCTTTTTATATACTACTTAGCCTATATACTAGCGGCTTGCCCTTTCAGTGTGGGTGGGGATGTTCTTAGTGGTTCCTTAATTAAGCTATTGTTTACTTTTAGATTGTTTGTGTGAGTATTTCCTTGATTGTGTTATTGTTTATGGCTTGGTTGTTAGTCTGGTGCTGTTCTTGCTGTTAATCTGTTTATTTGGTTGTTAGTGATGCTTTGGTCTTTCTATTTCCTTTTCAGCTTTTTGATTATCTCTTTTGAATGGCATGTAGTTGTTTATCTCTATTTGTCTGTAGATGGCTAATTTGATCACTATCTCAACACTGAGCTCCAAATATTCTATTAGTACAACCTTGTGAACTAAGTTGTACTGAGAGCTGGAGAAAGGCACCCTATGAGCTTCCATGGCAGAGAGTCGATCTCATCTTGAGTTTTCATGGTTCAATGTCAACTATTCAAGTAATAAACTAAACTCCAAACCCTTCTCTTTTCCTCTAAAATAGCACAATGAGGGAACTTAAATTGAGAAGCTGTATTGGGATGACCCATTTAACCATAAATTACCCAACTCAGCACACTGTCTGGCTTCATACACCACATGGAATTATAATTGAATACTTCATTTATAAGGCTTTATTTATAAGCTAAGCACACAGACTAACTTTATACAACCTGCTAGTATAAAATGGAATTGGTGCATTTTGATTCTAGACATGCTACTAGATGACAAGGAGTCACAAGCTCAAAAGGCCTTAAAATTCGTAATTCGACACCCCATTAAATTATCACCCAAGGATAAACATGCACCTCACATCTGTTTTGACTATACAATAGAAGAATGCTTGCAAGCAGTGCAGGATATCAACATCGTATGGCTCATAGCAGAAGAATATCAAAACTATCTTATTTATAAACGACAACAGAACAATAGAGTTGGAAGGGATCTCAGAGGTCTTCAAGCCCAACCCACTGGTCGAGCAGGAGACCCTATAACTTTTCAGACAAATGGCTGTCCAATCTCTTCTTAAAAGTCTCCAGTGATGGAGCAGCCACAACTTCAGGGGGCAAGCCATTCTATTGTCCCAAAGGTGCTCTTTCAGGAGGCAACTTTCTTGTTTTTTTCTTTTGAAGACATTTCACTTCTCATCCAAGAAGCTTCTTCATCTCTGAAAGGATAGTGTCAGACTGAAGAAGCTTCTTGAATAATAAGTGAAGCATCTTAAAAAATAACAACAAGGAAGTCCAGTGGCCTCCTGAAAAAGCACCTTTGGGGCAATCATGACTGAGAATCTCTACAGACTTTTAGCTATGCAAATTGGGATGAACCCCCTTGGAATGGTGTGGGACTAGGAAGGGATTTCCAGAGGGAAAATAATTGCAGACAACAGAAACCATTTGCACCAATCAGGTGACCCTGAGGACACTGATAAACCTCCAAGTGGCCTCAATGACTCCCTAAAAGGATGAAAATGACCAGCTGTATCTGCAAGGAATATAAATCTTTCCATTCCCCACCATCCAGTCAGAGCTGAAGAAGCTTCTTGGATGAGAAGTGAAAAAACAAGGAAGTCCAGTGGCCTCCTGAAAAAAATGCACCTGTCAGCCGGTGCTCCATTCAAAATCCAAGAAAGAAATACTTAGACTCTTTAAGTTAGAGAAAAGTTATCTTTTACTGAAAGTGAAGTGGTAGCAACCAGAGAATTCTGAATCTGAGAAATTAGGTGTGTAAATCACATATACAAAGTGATGGAAGTGTTCCCACCCCCAATAGTTCAGATGAAACTTCAAATTAGAAGTTGTGAATATGATCATGTGGGCATCTTCAGGTGATGATGAGGCCTCTGTCCATTGACCTTGGCATACTTTGATAACAGATTGCAGTTGCACAGAGAAAAGAAAGCTAAGCGAGAAATAGAAACCTAACTCTGATGTATGCTCCCCCCCATTTACACAACTGAAAAATGTAACACCTCCAGCTCACTTCCCAGACTCATCCTCTCCCCCCCCCATTTCTTATGACAGCCGAAAGATGCAAGGCAATAGTAGAAGATCTTGAAGGCTGACATTTGGCCCTCCTAGAAAAAGGAAAACCGTCAGTCCTAGAAGAGAGAGAGGAGAAAATATAAAGACAATAATTAATCATTCGACAATTACAAAGGAATACACTCCTAGGGCTTATCAGGATACTTGGAACGAAAAGCTTTGATCAACTTAGGGGCTTTAACATCGGTGTCATTTACCCATTCAGCTTGTGAAGAAGGGAAATGTTTCCAGGCTACAAGATACTGGAACCGACCCCTCCATTTGTGAGAGTCCAGAATTTCTTTAACTTCAAAATGTTGTTCACCTTCAATCAGTATTGGTCTGGGAGGGTCAGCCTGGATGGGTCTTAGATCAGAAGTATGTTCAGGTTTTAACAAACTAACATGGAAAACTGGGTGAATTCGTCGAAGAGTTTTTGGTAAGTTCAGCTGGACCGTTACAGGTTTTATAATCTGTTGAATCGTGAAAGGACCAACATATTAAGGACCAAGTTTCTTTGACTTTTGAGTGGTTTGCAGGTATCTGGTGGACAGGAAAACTTTGTCGCCTACTTTATATAATTTCTGTGGAGATCTTTTCTTGTCTGCAAACTACTTATGAGCTTGATGGGCCTCGTCTAATGCTTTGCGTGTCACTGGCCATTTAAGTTGGAGTTGAGTTATCCATTCATCCAACGAATGGATGTTAGGCCTTTCACAAGGAAGTTCAGGTATGGGTACAAAATCTTGTCCCAAAGCTACTTTAAATGGAGTAAATCCAGTACTATTATGCACGGAGTTGTTATATGCCACTTCAGCAAATGGTAGTAAGTTGGGCCAGTTATCTTGTTGATAATTTATATAACATCTAAGATACTGTTCTAACACTGCATTAGTCTTCTCACAGGCCCCATTCGTTTGGTGGTGGTGGGTAGAGCTTAAGCCCTGGGAGGAGCCTATCAACTTCAGGAACTCTTTCCAAAAATTTGAGGTAAATTGGACCCCTCTGTCAGAGATTATGCATTCCGGAATGCCATGTAACCTATAGATATGTGAAATAAACAGTTTAGCCAACGTCTTTGCAGATAGAATCTTGGAACAAGGTATGCAATGTACTTGTTTGGAAAACAAATCGGTTACCACCCAAATAACCATGTTTCTACTGCTTTTGGGTAATTCTACTGTAAAGTCCATAGAGATTTCCTTCCAGGGGGCTGTTGGTCTAGCTATATTTTGTAACAACCCTGCTGGCTTACCAGGAGGTCTCTTTGCTGAAGCACAAATTGGACAGCTAGCTACATAAGCTTCAATGTCCTTCTTCAAAGTAGGCCACCAGAATTGCCGCTTAACCAGGTGTAAGGTTTTCACAAATCCAAAGTGACCAGCTGCTTTAGAATCATGAGCTTGTTGTAGTATTTGGCCCCTCAGCACCTGTGGCACATACAACTTGGTCCCCACCCAAGCCAAACCATCTCTAACTGTATTGTCATTCGAATGAACCAGAAACCAATCATCAAGTTTTCAAGCTTCTTTTAGTTGTTCGGTTAGGTCATTCGATAAATACACTTCTTGGTTCTTCTTTTGGGCTCTGGTGATCACTGGGGCGGCTAGATGTTTGGTCGAAACAATTGGACTTGTCACTTCCTGGCGAACACTATTATATTGGGGTAGTCCAGAGAGAACATCCGCCATGAAGTTCTTCCCCCCTGGAATGTACTTCAGTGAGAAATTGAACCGCTTGAAATACTGGGCCCAGCGAACTTGGTTAGGGGATAGCTTCCGAGGCATTTTTCAGGCTTCCAAATTTTTATGATCAGTCCATACCTTAAATGGATGTTTGCTCCTTCCAGGAAATGTCTCCAGGTCAGTAAGGCCCAATGAACTGCGAAAGCTTCTTTTTCCCAGATGGCCCACCTTCTTTCAGTTTCAGATAGTTTACAGGAGGTATACGCGCAAGGCTGTAAGGTCCCTTTCTCATTGATTTGAAGTAACACCGCTCCAACAGCCACATCACTCGCATCAGCTTGCATCACGAAAGGAGCCTCCATGTCTGGGTTCTTTAGCACTGGTTCTACAGCAAACAGTCGTTTTAGCTTTTCAAAGGCTGTTTGGCACTCCATAGACCACTCCAACAGTTTCTCAGCCTTGGCTTCACCTCCCCCTTTGTTTTTAAGAGATTTGAGATGGGCATTGCTATCTTAGCAAAAGTCGGGCTAAATTGCTGTTAAAGTTTGCAAATCCCAAGAAGCTTTGACGTTGTTTTCTGGTATGTGGTGGAGCCCATTCCAATGCAGCACGCACTTTCTCTGGATCCATTTCTATGCCCTCAGATGAAATGCGATATCCCAAATAGTCAATTTTCTCTTGATGGAATTCATACTTGGACAGTTTAGCATACAACTTAGCGGCACACAGTTTCTGTAGAACCGACCACACTAGTTTCACATGTTCATCCAGAGTTTCTGTGTAGATAAGGATATCATCAAGATAAACCAGAACCCCCCTGTATAAATGTTCATGTAACACCTTTTTGATCATCTGCATGAATACAGCTGGGGCCCCTTGTAAACCAAAAGGAAGAACATTGAATTGAAAACAACCCATCGGGCAGTTAAAAGCAGTCTTCCACTCATACCCTTCCTTAATTTGAATTCGGTAGTATGCTTCTCTCAAATCCAACTTTGTGAAAATCTTCCCCTTGGCTAGGTGGGCCAACAAGTCCTTCATCAAAGGAAGGGGATACACGTTTTCCACGGAAATGGCATTCAAATTTCTGTAGTCCACCACCAAGCGTTTGGAGCCATCTTTCTTTTCATGAAACAACACTGGGGCCGCTACCTGGGGCCTAGCAGGTTGGATGAAACCATGTTCCAGATTTTTATCTAAAAACAATCTTAAGGCTAAGTCCCACTGGCCGATGGATGCAAAACGTGTGCAAAAAGGACACAGTGGACGAGCAAAATTTTGGGGGTGGCTCCATCCGTTGTCATCCGCTCCCCAAAGTGGCAAAAAATTGCATAAACAGAACGGAAAAGAATGGACGGGGGAAGTACGTTGTGGGGATGTTAAATGGATGTTCATAGGAAGCCTAGCGGAAGACAGCAGATGGAAGCGGATGACATATCCGAAGGGATTCTGGGGGAGAATTGTGAAGCGGACTCATAGTGGAAGGAGCGGATGTGTCACGGATGACGCGGATGCATCACAGATGCCTAGAGGAAGCAAAGCGGAAGCAAAGTGAATGTATATCGGATGCAAAGTGTTCACTGTGCATGCTGGGAGTATGAATTGTGTCAGCTCGGTGGATATAAAAGGATGCAGCTCGCACGCAGTCAGCATTCAGAGGAAAGACATGCTGCCACATACATCTTCAAAGAACACCATGGTTCGTCAGTCAGGGAAGAAGAGGAAGCCGATGCCTACTCATTCCAGAACTAGCATCCCACCCCCTGGCACTGACTATGAAGCTGCTGCTGCTGCTGCTGCTGCTGGTGGTGCTACTGCTGGTGCTGCTGGTGCTGCTGCTGCTGCTACTGCTGGTGCTGCTGGTGTGGTGGACCAGCCCCAAGGCCCTCAAAACCCTGCTGCTGAAGGCCCTGTTGCACAAGCCCCTGAAGGCCCTGCTGAAGCCCCTGCCAGAGAGAGTAAGAGGCAAGGGAAGGAGAAGGGAGAGAGGAAACAGTACACCGTTTCCAAGGACAATGAGGAGGAGGTGCTGGAATGGCTGAGGGAGAATGAGTACCTCTGGAGAAAGGGCCACAGACTCTATTGCAACACCAAGAAGAAGCAGGCAGCTTGGAGAGACAAGGCAGAGAGCCTGGGGTACACTGCAGAAGTACTCCTGGGATGGTGGAAGCACATCCACACCTGGTATGGCAAGCTACACTTCAAAAAATCTGGGCAGGCTGCTGTCAAGCTCACTGTCCGGGAGATGTATGTCATGGCTAACTGCAGTTTCCTGGAGAGTGAGGTCCGCTACTGAGGAGCAGCCCCTCTAACACCCCTCTCCCTCAGACAGCCCACAGACAGCCAGTTCTCTTCCAGCCAAGAGCCAGGGAGCCAGTCCAGGCAGGTGTCTTCAGAGGGCCCCACGGCAGAGACCCCCCACCCCGACAGCTGCACTCCCCATGCCAGAGGACTTGGAGGATCCCCTGCCACAAATGGAGGAAGAAGCAGCAGCCACCAGAGACCAAGGCACTCCCACCCCCACCCCCAGCTCCACAGGATGCAGGCAGAGAGGCAGACTGGAGGGCCAGAGCCACACTGTCCTGTTGGAGATCAGGGACATGATGAAGACCAGCACAGAACTTCTCTCTCAGCTGGTCCACTTGGACAGAGGATCCTCCAGCCACCACACTTTCATCACCTATGTGAGCCACACTTTCAGGGATATGCCCGAGGCCCAGTACCAGGTGATGAAGCAGAAGATCACAGCACTTCTGCACAACCCTCAAGGCCCAGCTGAAGCTGCTCCTACCCAGTCCAGGTCTGCTCCTACACCCCAGGTGATGTCACAGCACTTCCACGGCTTTCAACAGCCCCTCACCTACCAAGGCTATGGCTACCAGGACTTCCCACAGCAGAAGCAGACCTTCCCAGTCCAGACCCAGGTTCATCGCACACCACAGATGCCACTCCCCACTCAGCTGCAGACCAGACAGCCCCACGACACTCCTCCTCCCTCCACCCCACAGCCAAACCCCTCAATGGACAATCTGTCATCAGTCTTGTGCTTGGCATCCCAGGTACTTGATGAAGGACCTCTCAACCTCACGGGACTGAGTCAGCTCTCTGAGATCTTCCTGAACACACCATCCCCTGTTGTACTCTCGAGGCCAAGCACCCCAATGGCGCCTCAGACCAGCATTCAAGCCATAGCCACCTCCAAGGTCCCTGGCCACTTAAGAGCTAAGACCATGGACATGCCTCAGAGTGACTGAGAATAGTGCCCGAGACTGAGTTGTTACTTGTTCACTTTATCTTTGCTTAAGACACTTTACTTGGTTCATTTTGCTTTTTTAATAAAGTCATACAGTTTACTTAAGACAGTTAATAAAAGTTATCTTTGCTAAACAAACTTAATTCAGTTTACTTGGTTCATTTTGCTTATTTAATAAAGTCATAAAGGTTATCTAAGAAAGTTAATAAAAGTTATCTTTGCTTGAGACACTTGGTTCATTTTTTTTACTTAATAAAATGTTGGTGAAAACCTTGAACAAATGGTTAAGCCTTTGCATGCTTGTGGGATAGATAAGGATAGTTGTGGGATAGATAAGGATAGTTGTGGGATAGATAAGGATAGT
>BLBF01000056.1:1233561-1254432 GCA_015471245.1 Laticauda colubrina | reverse complement strand
ATAGTTGTGGGATAGATAAGGATAGTTGTGGGATAGATAAGGATAGTCGTGGGATAGATAAACCTCCAGTGCAAGCATAGTGGGACTGTATAGTCCACCCTCCCAGCTGACACACATATGGCCCTTTTTATCAATAACAATTTATTCATTGATCAACACATTTCAAAATAAACAAAGGTCTTTATTAATGCCCTATTCATTGTAGGGCCACTCAACATACATGGCACAATCTCATCAGTGTTATGAGACAGGCTAAGGAAGCATCCATTAATCATCTATCATCCTGTCTTGCCACTCCACTGCTCCAGCTGGGGAGTTGCACCAGTGTCTCAGTAGGTTGCGCTGCTTCTTCCCTTCACGTGAAGCTCTGTTGGGGCCTTATACATCCACAGTGTCTATCAGGTTATGACCTTGCCTCCATTCACCAGGCTCCATGTCCCCATTCCCTTGTTGACGGTCCACAAGTCTCTTCTGCAACACTGGGTAGCAGGTGCACATGAGATTATGCAGGATGCAGCAAGCTTCCATGATGCTCCTCACAGTCTCTGGGTCATGCTGCATGGTGGTGAGAAGTATCTGGAACCTGTTGGCCAGGTTGCCAAAGGTGTTCTCCACCACCTGTCTTGCCCTGGACAGCCTGTAGTTGAAGATCCTCTCTTCACGGGTGAGGTATCTTGAAGTGTACAGCTTCATGAGGTAGGTTCTGAGGGAAAAGGCATCATCACCCACGATGAAGTAGGGCACATCTTGTGTGTCATTGGGTAGGGGTTCTGGATCTGGAAAAACCATGATGAGGTTGCGTTCCAGCCCATCCTTGAGGTTACTAGCATTGTATACCTGGCCATCTGAAGCTGACCCGTTGCCTGAAGCATCGATGTATATGAACTTGTAGTCAGCATCAACCATGGCAAAGAGGATGATACTGAAGAAGCCCTTGTACTTGAAATAAGTGGACCCTGAGTTGGCTGGAGCTTTGCAGGCCAAGTGCTTCCCATCTATGGCTCCAATGGTGTGGGGAAAGTTCCACCTCTGATACCACTCTTCTGCAAGTTTCCTCCAGCCTTGTTCAGTGGTGGGGCACTTGAGGAGCTCCTCCAGGTATTCTTCAATGATGGCCTGCACCACTTCTCTGACCACTTTGCTGATGGTGTTGTGTGGCACCCTCCACGCATACTGCATGTTTTTGTATGTGGTTCCAGAGGCCAGGTGGTGCAGAGTCAGTGCCACCTTCAGTCCAGAGTCCAGGCTGGGACAGAAGTTGCTGCTCGGCTTGGTCAACCTGGGTCTCAGACGATCAACAATTTCATCAAACATGGTTGGTGGCATCCTCATGAAGTGATGGAATGCACGAGGGTCTTCATTCCTCAGCTCCACTATCAACTGGTCATACAGTCCAAACTCCATTCTTCTCCTGATCCATCCTCGGACCCACACAGCTCTTGGACATCTCCTTCTTCTCCTTGTGTATAAAAGGTGAAACAGTCTTAACAGGGTTTGGTTCTGGTGATGAATGATGGCAGCTACCATACGGACTATGTCATGATCCATGGTGGAGAACAATGGATGATGTGGAAGACCAAGACCAAGGGTGAAGAGGTCTGTACACCACGGCTGCTGGACTCATACTGAGATCCAGGTGATTTCCTCCCCCTTTTTATAGGAAATGTCGGTTTTCTGCTAGGTGTCCTTCTACATACTCTAGACATACTGCAGACATCCTAAATATCCGAGATACATCCCAGATACAAACATTTTGTCCGTTTTAATCCTCTATGTACGAGATGCATACGCTGCATCCTTTCTATTTCCGTGCTACTAACACTGTGTAGACGTTCTGTGTACCTTTCATTTCCTCCCTCTTTCCATTTTCAGCTGCAGCGGATATGAGTTGCAAGGATGGCCAGCTGATGCCGAGAGGATACAGTGGACGTTTAACGGATAACGGACATAGAACGTTTGTTACCCGTATATGCCGCGGATATACATCGTACGCGGCGGAAAGTTCATCCACTCAAAAAGTTTTGTGCAGCTCAAAACTTCTTGTGCGGATGAAATCTCAGTGAACGGACGCTGGAGGGATAGACCGTATGAAACACGTATGCAGTGAGTACACAATGGATGCATCGCGTTTTCCAACGTATGGCAAGCTTTTTAAAACATTTTATATCCTCTTTGCATCCATTGGTGCAGTGGGACAGTGGCTTTAGCTCCTCTAATTCCCGTGGTGTCATTGAGTACAACTTCAGTTTCGAGAGCTTCACCCCAGGCAAAATTTCAATAGCACAGTCTGTTGACCAGTGAGGTGGGAGCTCATCCGAGGCCTTCTCACTGAACACTTCCTTTAAATCCCAATACTCTTTTGGAATTTTCTCCTCCCCTTTCACGGGTTCGGTACCTGTGGAAGCTATTTCAATCGGAATCTGAAGCTTCGGCTGAGATCTCCCCTCTTTTTCCGGTTGCTGCTTGGTGCGTATGCACAACAACCCCTTTCTCCAGTTAACCTGGGGGTTCCATTTCCGGAGCCAGGGCAATCCCAGTATTAATGGTTGCTCCATCCCAGGGACCACAATAAAGCACAGAGTCTCATCATGCTCTCCCATGATCATTTCTATAGGTTCCGTGATAAAATGTGCAGGGCAACCCCCAGCCACTGATCCATCTAATTGGCAAAAGGAAATGGGCATCTTTAAAGGTTTTAGTTTTAAGCCCATTTTTTCTACCACTTCCGTGTTGATTATACATCTTGTGCACCCAGAATCTAACAGGGCTAGCATTTCCCCTTCAACCCCTGAATTGGGTACCCTCAACTTCACCGGAATGGTCATGGGACCCTTGCTTGGACTTACCAGGAAGTCATCTTCCGAGTTGAAATTGCCCTCCTCAGGGGTAATCAGGGTTTCTGACTCCTCTCCCACGGGAGGGGCGACCTCTGCCATCTCTTTCGACTTTAGTGCCGCTTCATGAGGCTTCGCTGGGGATTTTTCAGGTTTCTTCCCTTCTTTTGGCGCCCCCTTTAGTTCCAGCTTGATTTTGCAGTTCACAGCCCAGTGACCTTCCTTCCCGCATCGAAAACAGGCAGAGGGGTTTGGTCTTGCCACCGCTCCTCCCCTCTGAGGTTTGGGGACCTCTTGAGGATGGGGGGGGGGGGAAGGTTTGCTCCACCCAGAACCTCCCCACCATCTGCTTCGGGTTAAATCAATTTCCACTTCTTCTGCTAGCAAGTACCACATCTGCAAGTCATTTTGGTCCCTTCTAGCAATGCATCTCTGGTACACATCTTTGTTTAATCCATCTTTAAATGGTTCTATCAGGGCTTCCTGGGACCAGCCTCGGATAGACCTTCTAACTGTCTAAATTCTTGGGTGTAGTCAGCCACTGACCTCCGCCCCTGATTTATGGTCTTCATCTTAATCCGGGCCTTGTGCTCTGCCAGTGGGTCCTCAAACCTCACCCGCAGCGCAGTCATGAACAGGTTATAATTCAGCAACTGGGGAGCATTATCATTATGCAAGGTCACCATCCACTCGGCCGCTATTCCCTCCAGAGCCCTGGTAACACATCTCACTTTGGCTGCTTCTGAGGGAAAATCCTCCCCATATTCTTCCATATAGCTCCAAACGTGGGCTAGAAAAAATCCCAAGGTTTTGGGATCTCCCCCATATCTTACTTCTAACGGAAGCAGCCTAGGAGCTCTATGCCTTCTAGGAATCACATACACACCCACCCACCCCCATTGAGGGCTCCGGGGCTGCTGCTGGTTCAGGTTGATTTATGGGAGAAGGGGCTGCTCTGCTTCTTCTAGCTGGTGCTACTCCCCCTTCCCCTTCATACCTTTGTGCAGCTTGGAGTTGTTCAAAGGCTTCATCAAGGAGTCTCCTGGCTTGAACCAGTGTGAGTTCCCTCTTTTTCCTCTCTTGCCATGGCTCCTCTTTTCCACACCGGCGGGTGGTTGTGATCCTCGGGGGGGGGGGTCCTTCTCCGGATCTTTCCAGCCAACCCCCACTGACCATCTGGGCTTCACAGCTGGATCCTCTTCCAGATTGAGCTCTGCTAATGATTGGGCTTCTTGTACCAGCAAAGAATCTTGCCCTCCAATGGCTCCCAGATCTTCCTGATCACTAGTTGAAGATGACATGATGTCCAGGCCCCCTCAGAAGAAAATTGGGTGTTTTCTCCGGGTGGGCTGGTAGAGGGAGATTCAGAATAATGTCAGGCGGAACTCTATTCAAAATCCAGGAAAGAAATACTTAGACTCTTTAGTTTAGAGAAAAGATATCTTTTACTGAAAGTGAAGTGGTAGCAACCAAAGAATTCTGAATCTGAGAAATTAGGCATGTAAATCACATATACAAAGTGATGGAAGTGTTCCCACCCCCAATAGTTCAGATGAAACTTCCAATTAGAAGTTGTGAATATGATCATGTGGGCATCTTCAGGTGATGATGAGGCCTCTGTCCGTTGACCTTGGCATAGTTTGATAACGGGTTGCAGTTGCGCAGAGAAAGGAAAGCTAAGGGAGAAATAGAAACCTAACTCTGATGTATGCTCCCCCCCCCTCATTTACACAACAGAAAAATGTAACACCTCCAGGTCACTTCCCAGACTCATTCCCTCCTCCCCCCCCCATTTCTTATGACAGCCGAAAGATGCAAGGCAATAGTAGAAGATCTTGAAAGCTGACAGCACCTCTGGGACAACCAGGACCTGGAGGATGAAGAATCTCTATAGACTTTAAGCCTTTCTGGTCTAGGGACTTTCTGCTAAGTTCTGGGTTGCTCTTCTCCTTGGTTAGTTCCCAGCATATTTGGTGCTTTAGAAAAGTTCCAGTCTTTCTACCCAGCCTCATTTAATAGGATAGACTCGTAGACAATTCCCCCCCTACTTTCTATGTTTTCAACTTTGTCGTTTGTTTCACTATTCAAATGGCTTAATATCATCCAGGGTAATTTTGCCCACAGATAAACCCATAGAAAGTCATTCATTTGTCCATGTTATATACCTAAGCAAGAGATAGCTAATAACTCCAAAATCAGCATTTTCCCTCCAGGTTAATGAATATCTAACTTCTTAATAGAATTGACAGAATAGAGAGTGGCTGCACATTTTTTTGCTGCAAGCAATTTAATAAAAGAGCCGGCTCAACTTCGCTCTTATATTTTCTGTGGATATTATATTGCCGGAGAGAGAAAGAGAAGAATCGAAATACAAAATATTTTGTCATAAGTTCCCGTAAAGTCTCTACTGCAGCCCAGCTGAGTAGAAAGGTAGAGGCTGCCAATTCATTGTGGTACTGGCAGTTTTCAACATATGACCGCAATTGAGTCCAATATTTCTATTCTTAAGCAAGACGGTTGTTGAGTAAATTCTGTCCCATTTTATGATATTTCTTGCCACAGTTGTTAAGTGAATTGGTGCAGTTAAGTGAGGAACATGGTTGTGAAGTGAATCTGGCTTCCCCCATTGACTTTGCTTGTCAGAGATCTGCAAGAAGTGATCACATGACCCCAAGTCACTGTGACCATTATAAATATGAGACGGTTGTCAAGTGGCCAAAATCTGATCATGTGACCATAGGAGGTTGCAATGATCGTAAATGTGAAAAACGCTCCTGTCACTTTTTTTCAGTGTGGCTGTAACTTTGAACAGTCACTAAACGAATGGTTGCAAGTCAAGGACATTCATGGACTATATTTATCATGATATTTATCATGGACTATATCCGTGATGGTGAACCTGTGGCATGCAGAGCCATTTGTGTGCGGGCACACGAGCCCCAGCCAAACTTACTTGCACTGCACATGCGCCCACCTCCCAGCTGATTTTTGGCCCATTTGAGGCCGTTTTCCCTCTCCCAGAGACTCGAGGGAAGCCTCTGCAGCCTCAGGAGGCTGAAAAACAGGCTCGTTTTATCCCTTCTGGCATTTCTGGAAGGCCCATTTTTTGGCAGGGTGCATTGCAGTGTGGGTTCCAGCGCACACTTTCGGCGCACCACAACAAAGATGTTCGCCATTACTGGACTATATCAACCCACCTCCGCTGTGTCCTTCTGTTTTACAGAGCATCATCTCCGTTCTGAAAGTCCTTCAGTCAAAGATGATTAATTCTGAAGCTGATGTTTTCTCACCTCTGAAACTGAATATTATTCTCCCCTTGCAAAGCTACCACCCTTTAAAAAATGGTTAGGGCCCATGATTGATGGGAAAAGTTTGTTATGGGAACCATAATCATAAATTCTCTTTATTCTTTGTTTTAATATCTTTGTCTGGTGATTTGATCCCTCACTCATTCTCTTCCTATGTCTGAAACCCTCAAGAAATAAGAAAAAAAACAGAACATGAATTTCAGAAGAGCTTTGGAGGAATGGTTTCCTTCAAAGAAGGAAAGAGGGAGAAAACTTTTGAAAGAGGCAAACTGTTTGTAACATTTATTGTGTTAGAACATAGAACAATATGAATGGGAAGGACTCTGGTGGATTCTAGTCCAATTGTCTGCCCTGGCTTTTACTCCTACAGTGGGACTAGAACTCAGAGTCTCCTGGTGATTGGTTCAGAATCACCCCGTTAGCTTTCATGCCTAAGGTGAGACTAGAACTCACCTTCTCCAGGTGACAGGCCCAAAGTTAACCTGCTGGTTTTCTTGCCTAAGGCAAGACTAGAAGTCAAAGTTTCCTGTTGATGGATCCCAAAACACCCAGTTGGCTTTTATGGCTAAGGTAGGACTAGAACTCACAACCTTCTGCTTTCTAGCTTGGTGCCTTAACCAGTAGATCAATTTTTTTCTCTTGTGGTGTTCAAGAATTGAAAGATACTTTACCTCACCCGAACCCCACAAAAATATCCTGCTGTTTCCCTCATTTATAGAATTATTGCAGTTCAGAGATTATAGGCACAAAGAAGAGAGACCTCTTGAAAGTATTAATATTTGTCAGCAAACATACCTATCTTAATCACACTGTGACCATTAATATCTCATTGCATGGTACTGCAAATTTCATTTCAAGGGATTTAAACATCAAGAAGCAAGATTATAATACTTTTCTTTCTTTACAAAAAGGCATTGCATGTCTAATTCTTCTGGCATCCTCAAACAATCCTGATTATAATACTCCGGAAACTAAATTATAAATTCATTGAAGTAAGGTGTTTTTTTTTTCTGTTATTTCAGCAGAGAGAATGAGAGAGAATGAGAGAGACAGAATGAATAGATTGCTATTAACGATTTATTACAAGTATGCTAGCTTACTGACCTACAATTTTGCAACCAATGACAATGGAATGAATATAACTGAAACTTTAAATTGTGAACTTGAGGGATTCATGAAAATGATATTTAAAAAAAAAATCAGATATATTTCATCCCAGGCCTTCCAGGGATGAAGTTTATATGCTGATAGGAAGCTATTAAATACCAGTTGTTGAAAAACATGGCATGTGTTTTCTTCATTCCTTTCTTTATATTCTTTTGATGCAAGCAGAAACTAGTGTATTCCATCTGGATGATATCACTCAACTTTTTCTTGAGCAAATGTTCCGATCTTTTTTTCTCGCTTCATCACTTTATTAAATTTGACAAAGCATACAGGCAAAAAACAACAACAACCCACCAACCTAAACTAACAATCAAGAGAAAAGATACAGTGTACAAAGAGAAGAGTGATAGAAATGCAAAGAGGTATGAAGAAAAAGAAAGGAAAATAGAAATATATACAAAGAACGATTTCCAACTTCTTCTAAGGATATTAACAGAACAGAACAGAAAATATGGAATGGGGAGCGAGAATGGGAATGGAATAGAACAGAACAAGTTTGTTGACCAAATGTGACTGGACACACAAGGAATTTGTCTCCAATGGTTAAGTTCTCACTGTACATACAAACAACAAAGTAACATAGCCTTAGTTTAAGACTGTACTATAATGTCCATTCCCCTCCCCCAAGAAAAAAAGGAAAGAAAAAATGCAAATGCTCCTGTCCTAAGGTGACTTTAGACAACTTTAAAACTGTTGTAGCAATTTTCTTCCACTCTGTCACTTAACCAAATTCATTGTGGGTGATTAATGCTTAGCAATCCATAATCTTTTAAAAATACTCGCTTTGCTGACTTTTTATCCATTTTTCATCTGATTATTCTCTTTTCTCTTTTATTCATTATTCTCTTTTTCATTTAAATATTTTGTTTCCTATTTTTAATAAAGTTAAAAGTTTTCAAAAGTTCTGAGTTTCAGCAGTCTTTGCGTTATCCCAATATTTTCCAGCTGGGATCTGCCCTACCTGAAAATCTTGGTGCAAATCATAGTGAAAATCTTGGAGGTCTAGTCCAACCTCTGCTCAAGCAAGAATCCCTATCCCATTTCAGACAAATGGCTGTCCAATCTCTTCTTAAAAACCTCCAGTGATAAGAGCATTTGCAACTCCTGGAGGCAAGTTAGAATTAGAATTTTTTATTGGCCAAGTGTGGTTGGACACCCAAGGAATTTGTCTTGGTGCAAATGCTCTAAGTGTACATAAAAGAAACAATACTTTCGTCAAGAATTATCAGGTGCAACACTTAATGAGAGTCATAGGGTACAATAAGCAAGTTCCTCCAGTGATTAATTGTTCCCATAGTCAGGAAATTCCTCTTAAGTATTAAACTGCTTGTGTCCTTGATTAGTTTTCAGCTGTTGTTTCTTGTCTTGCCTTTTGGTGCTTTGACCCCCTCTTTTTTGTGGCAGCCCCTCAAATATTGGAACACTGTTATATCACCCCTAGTCCTTACCATTAAATTAGAAATGCCCAATTCCAGCAACTATTCTTTATATTTTGGGCTCCAGTCCTTTCATCTTGGTTGCTCTTCTCTACACTCTTTCTAGAGTCTCAACATCTTTTCTATATCATGGTGACAACATTGGACACAATATCCCAAGTCTGCTATATTCCAAATGCCACATTCTGTCTAAATATCTGGCTGACTTTGTGGCCAAGTATAATACTAGCACCATTTGCCTGCAAGCAAGAACTGGTGAGACCACAAAATAAACAAAGTATTGTTTGGAGTCATTAGAATTCAAACAGACAACCACCTGCCATGTAACAACACAAACTTAACAAACAGTTGTTGACAAGAAAGACCAAAAAAGGAATGTGGTAGTACCTGGAGACAGCAGGAGATGTCCCAAAGGTGATTCTTCAAGAGGCAACTGGGCTTTCTGGGTTTTTTCTTTGAAGACGTTATGCTTCTCATCCAAAAAACTTATTTAACTCTGACTGGATGGTGGAGAATAAAAGGATTTATATACCTTGCAGACACAGCTGGTCAATTGCATTCTTTTAGGGAGTCATTAAGGTCACCTGGAGATTTGTCTTTGTCCTCAGGGTCACCTGAGTGTTACAAATGGGTGTGCAGCCTTCTTGGAACTGCTGAAAGGACCATGTTGCAGACTGGAGATAGATGACATGATATCCCTTCCCCTCTGTTGAGGGAGGGCTGTTCAATTTTGACACAGATGGCCTCTTGGGCCCCTCTTTCAAACCAGTGCTCCTCTCTGATCAAAATGTGGGCTTTGCTGTCTTTAAAAGAGGGCATTTGTCTTCTCAATGCAGATGGAAGTGCTGAATGTAGTCTTGATGGGCTGTCTTGTGCCATGTGCATGTGAAGTGGCTGTTTTGTTTCCCCAAGGTACAGATCTGCACATGGCTCACTGCATTGCACTGCTTATACCACAATCTCAGTTTATGTCTGGGTGTTTTATTCTTGGGGTGCAGAAGTTTCTGCCTAAGTGTATTCTTGGATTTGAAGGGTGTACGTAGGTTGTGTTTGCAAAAGAGAAGAGAGAAAAAAAGGAGAAAATAACAAAATATGAAGACCTGCAAAAAGAAATTGAATGATTGTGGCAAAAAGAAAGGAAAGGTAGTACCAATAGTGACAGGGCTCTTGATTGCAATTTCAAAACATCTGGAGCACTTAAAAGCCATTGGCACTGACAAAACCACCACCTGTCAATTGCAAAAGGCAGTTTTACTTGAACAGCTTACATCCTGTGATGATACCTCTAACACCATCAAACTGCCTATTCCAGTCCCTTCAGAAGGACTTGTTAGCTGAACAAAAGTACCAAATCCAGGTTAAACATCTGGCTGACTGTGCAACCAACCACAATAATAATAGGGTTATGTTTTCTATGATCATGAAGACAATAGCAAATCACTGTGGAACCTAGGAGTAAACAAATCCTTGGTGTAGCCTTTTTCATTTCAGAGACTTGAAATCGTTCAATTTCCCTGAAAGGACAAACAGACAGATATTGCTGGTTATCTCCATTAATCAAAAGAAGAGATGCGGGGCTAATTCCTTTTTTTACTAAATCTAGAGTGATATGCAATCTGGTTTCTCCAAACACATCATAAGCTGTGAAGGAGCTGAAATGAAGTTAATACATCTTTTCATAACAGCTATTTCTTGCACTGACCATGTTACATCGACAACATCTCTCTCCATGGTTGTGTGTATGCCTTGGTTACATGTGGCAGGAGTGTCAAATTTGGACTCCTGTCCATTAAAGACTGTCTGAGGTTGCTTGCGGTACTTGGGGAAAAGCAGCAGAAGCCAGGTAGAAATGCTTCCCACCTTACTTCCCCAAACCTAGAAACTTAAAGGTGATTATTTATTTCTATAACCCACCTTTATTTTTATTTTTTTGTAACTACTTCCAAGTGATGGACATATTGAACACCTGTTTTCCCCACAAGAACAGTGAGGTGGGTTGTAAGAAAGAGGAATTAGTTCAAAGTCACCCAACTGATTTTTTATGCCTGAGACGGAACTAGAACACACCATGCTCTGGCGGGTGGCTCAAAGTCACCCAGACTCTTTCATGCTTAAGGCAGGACTAGAACTCACCGTCTCTTGGCAATTGGCCCAAAGTCACCCACTTGGTTTTCATACCTAAGGCAGGAGTAAAATTCCATGTTTCTTGGTAATTGGGCCAAAGTCACCTACTTGCCTTTTTTGCCTAAGGTACTAGAACTCACCGTCTCCTGGTTTCTAGCCTGCTACCTTAACCACGAGACCAAACTGTCTCTATCTCAAAGTTATCTCTCTCAATGACTCTCAAAGAAGAGGGAAGTGACTGAAATGGCTTTGGGTCATGTATCTAAAGCCCATGTCACACTGCACCAACGGATGGAAAGAGGATGTAAAACGGAGAGAAACACTTGCCATCTGTTGGTTAACGCGATGCATCCGTTCTGTACTCACTGCCTCCGTTTTTCATCCTCTCTATCCGTCCAGCATCCGTCGACTGAGGTTCCATCCGTACAAAAAGTTTTGAGCTGCTCAAAGCTTTTTGAGAGGAAAATGTATCCAACCCGTCCGTTCTGCATCTGCAACGCATACGGGGAACATCCATATGTCGATCTGTCGTCATCCGTTACACGTCTGATATATCTGCTAGGCATCTGCTGCGCATCCGCGCAACTCAAATCCACTCCAGTGGAAAACGGACAAAGGGAGGAAGCGAAACGGACGCGGAACGGACACGCAGTGTTAGTAGCATGGACGGAGAAAGGATGAAAGCGGATGCAGCTCGCAAAGAAAGCATTTAAAATGGAAAAAACGTTCACAGAGGGGACCTATCTCGGACATATAGGATGTCTGCAGGATGCCTAGAGGATGCAAAAGGACACCTAGTGGAAAACCTATATTGCCTATAAAAAGGGGGAGGAACTCACCTGGATCTCACTTTCAGACCAGCATCCCTGCTGTGCAGACCTCTGCAGCCTTCATCTGGCTCTTCCTCTTCCACAGCATCCAGTCATCTCCACCATGGGTCGTAACACACTCCTTTTGGTAGCCACCATCATTCTGCAACAGTGCAAAGCCATCTACAGGCTCTTTCAACTGTTCTACAGGAAGAAAAGGAGGCGTCCAAGAAGTGTCTGGGTCTGAAGATGGATCGGGAGAAGAGCAGAGTATGGACTATACAACAAGATGATGGTGGAGCTGAGTAACGAAGACCCTCGTGCATTCCAGAACTTCATGAGGATGCCACCAGCCATGTTTGATGAAGTTGTGGAGCGGCTGAGACCCAGGTTGACCAAGGCAAACACCAACTTCCAGCCCAGCCTGGAACCTGGGCTCAAGGTGGCACTCACTCTGCACCACCTGGCCTCAGGGACCATGTACAGGAGCATGCAGTACGGCTGGAGCGTGCCACACAACACCATCAGCATTGTGGTCAGAAAAGTGGTGCAGGCCATCATCGAAGAATACCTGGAGGAGCTCCTCCAGTGCCCCTCCATTGAAGAAGGATGGAAGAAAGTTGCAGAGCAGTGGTATCAGAAGTGGAACTTCCCACACACCATTGGAGCCATCGATAGCAAGCACGTGGCCTGCAAAGCACCAGCCAACTCAGGGTCCTCTTATCACAACTACAAGGGCTTCTTCAGCATCATCCTCTTCGCCATGGTCAATGCTGACTACAAGTTCATGTCCATCGATGCTTCAGGCAATGGGTCAGCTTCAGATGTACAGGTATACAATGCCAGTGACCTCAATGAGGGGCTGGAAGGCAACCTCATCGTGGGCTTCCCAGATCCAGACCCCCTGCCCAACGACACACAAGATGTGCCCTATTTCATCGTGGGGGATGACATCTTCTCCCTCACAACCTACCTCAAGAAGCCCTACACCTCCAAATGCCTCACCTGTGAAGCGAGGATCTTCAACTACAGGCTGTCCAGGGCAAGGTGGGTGGTGGAGAACGCCTTTGGCATCTTGGCCAACAGGTTCCAGGTACTTCTCACCACCATGCAGCATTGCCCAGAGACCGTGAGGAGGATCGTGGAAGCATGTGCATCCTGCACAATCTCATGCGCACCTGCTACCCAGTGTTGCAGAACAGGCTCATGGACCTCCAACAAGGCAATGGGGACATGAAGCCTGGGGAATGGAGGCAAGGGCGAAACCTGATAGACACTAAGGATGTGCAAGGCCCCAACAGATCCTCATGTGAAGGGAAGAAGCAGCGCAACCTCCTGAAACACTGGTGCAACTCCCCAGTTGGAGCAGTGGAGTGGCAAGACAGGATGATAGATGCTTAATGGATGCTTCCTTCAGCCTGTCTCATCACACTGATGAGATTGGGCCATGTATGTTGGGTGGGCCTACAATGAACAGGGCATTTAATAAAGAGTTGTGTTTATGTTCAAATGTGTGGATGAATGATTACATTATTATTGATAATAAAGGGCCATAGGTGTGGCACCTGGGAGGGTGGACCATACAGTCCCACTATGTTTGCACTGGAGGTTTATCTATCCCACTGCTATTACCCATCCCAAAGGTATCCCTGCCCATCCCACATGTATCCCTACCCATCCCACAGCTATTACCCATCCCACAGGTATCCTTGCCCATCCCACTGCTATCCTAACCCATCCCGCAGCTATAACCCATCCCACTGCTATCCTTATCCATCCCACAAGCATGCAAAGGCTTAAAGCATTTCTAAAAATTTCCACCAAGATTTTATTGACAAAATAAATGAAGCAAGTGTGTGAAGCAAAGATAATCTTTATTAATAACAAGCTGTAAAAGAAAAATGACCCAAGTCAAGTGTCCAAAGCAAAAATAAAGTCAACAGATAGCCACCCAGTCTCTGGCACTCTTCTCAGTCACTCTGAGGCATGCCCAGTCTCAGGGGTGAAGGGTCCAGGTGCTGTGGAGGTGGCTGCTGCTGGAGTGCTGGTCTGAGGCGCCACTGGGGTGCCTGGCCCTGAGAGGACAACAGGGGACGGTTTGTTGAGGAAGCTCTCAGACAGCTGGCTCAGCCTCGTGATGTTGAGAGCCCCTTCCTCCATGACATGGGGTGTCAGCCCCAATACTGATGACAGATGTACTGAGGCCGGGCTTGGCTGTGGGGTGGAGGAAGGAGCAGTGTAGTGGGGCTGTCTGGTCTGTAGCTGGGTGAGGACCGGTGTCAGTGGCATTGGTGGCATTGGTGGCATCAGTGGTGTGGCTGGCATCGGTGGCATGGTTGGCATCGGTGGCATCAGTGGCACCGGTGGCATCCGATGTACCTGTGCTTGGATTGGAAAGGGCTGCCTGTGCTGCTGGACCTCCTGATAGCCGTAGCCTTGGTAGGGGAGGGCCTGTGGAAAGCCTTGGAAGGGCAGTGACATCACTTGGGGTGGAGGAGCATGCCTGGACTGGGTGGGAGCAGGTTCATCTTGGTCTGGAGGGTTGTGAAGAAGATTGGTGATCCTGTCCTTCACCACCTGGTACTGGGGTTCCAACATGTTCATGAGGGTCTGGTTGACATCGGTGAGGAAGGGCTTGTGGTTGGAAGATGGGGCGTCGGTGCGTACCAGCTGAGAGAGGAGATCTACGCTGCTCCTGATGGTGTCTCTTATCTCCAACAGGACAGTGTGTCAGGCAGAGGTCCATTCAAAATCCAGGAAAGAAATACTTAGACTCTTTAAATTAGAGAAAAGATATCTTTTACTGAAAGTGAAGTGGTAGCAACCAAAGAATTCTGAATCTGAGAAATTTGGCGCGCAATTCACATATACAAAGTGATGAATTGTTCCCACCCCCAATAGTTCAGATGAGACTTCCAATTAGAAATTGTGAATATGATCATGTGGGTATCTTCAGGTGGCGATGAGGTTTCTGTCTGTTGACCTTGGCATATTTTGATAACGGGTTGCAGTTTCGCAGAGAAAAGAAAGCTAAGCGAGAAATAGAAACCTAACTCTATTGTATACTCCCCCCCCTCATTTACAAGACAGAAGAATGTAACACCTCCAGCTCACTTCCCAGACTTATCCCTACCTCCCCTTCCCCCCCCCGTTGCTTATGGCAGCTGAAAGATGCAAAGCGATAGTAGAAGATCTTGAAGGCTGACACAGTGTGGCTCTGCCCCTCCGGTCTGCCTCTCTGCCTTTCGGTGGAGGTGGAGCTGGGGGTGGATGCGGGTTGGGCTGTGGTGGAAGTGTCCTCTCCTTGCTCCCACTGCGTCAGGGGGTCCTCAACGTTCTCCACCACAGGTAGTACAGCTGTCGGGGGGGTCTCCATCGTGGCACAATCCACAGATACCTGCCTGCACACAGGAGCTGACTCTTGGCCAGAAGAGGACTGGCTCTCAGCAGGCTTCCTGAGAGAGAGGTTGTGAGAGGGGCTGCTCCTCGGTGGCAGATCTCCCCCTCCAAGAAGCTGCACTTGGCCATGACGTAGGTCTCTCTGTCCGTCAGCTTGACCGTGGCCTGGCCAGATTTCTTGAGGTGCAGCTTCCCGTACCAGGTGTGCATGTGCTTCCACCAGCTGAGAAGCATCTCTGAAGTGAAGCCCAGGCTCTCCGCCTTCTCTCTCCAAGCAGCCTGCTTCCTTTTGGTGTCTCGATAGAGCCTTTGTCCCTTCCACCAAAGATATTCATTCTCCCTCACCTCTTCCTCATGTTCCTCTTCGATTGTGTATTGCCTCCTCTCCCGTTCACACGTTTGCCTCTTCCTCCCTTTGGCAGGGCCATATGGGCCCTCATCAGAAGGGCTTCGAGGTTGTAGGGGATGCTCCTCCACACCACCACCACCACCACCACCAGCAACAACAGTAGCAGCAAAAGCCGGATCAACAGGACCACCACCAGCAGCAGCACCAGCAGCACCAGCAGGACCAGGAGCACCAGCAGCACCAGCAGCACCAGCAGGACCAGCAGCACCAGGAGCACCAGGAGCACCAGCAGGACCAGCAGGACCAGCAGGACCAGGAGCAGTGCCAGCAGAGTAAGCACCAGCAGAAGCACCAGCACCAGGAGCAGTGCCAGCAGAGTAAGCACCAGCAGAAGCACCATCACCAGGAGCAGTGCCAGCAGAAGCACCACCACCAGAAGCAGCATCAGCAGAAGCACCACCACCAGAAGCAGCATCAGCAGAAGCCCCAGCACCAGAAGATTGGACCCGGGCAGCAGAAGCCTGAGCAGAACCAGAGTGAGGGCCAGTGGGTGGGAGGGTGGCCCTGTCCCTCTTGCCAGGACTGGCAGCAGATGGCAGAGGCTTCCGTTTCTTCCCCCTGGTTGTTGGGTTGCTGGCTGGCTGGCTGGCAAGCTGTGTCTGGAAGCAGGTCTTTCCTCTGAATCGTGACCTGCTTGCGAGCTGCTACCCTTTATATCCATGGGGCTGATGCAATGCATCCTCCCCGCATGCGCATTGAACGCTAGGCATCTGCTAGGCATCCGCTAGGCATCCGCTTCATCCGCTCAGCATCCGCTCTTTCTGTTCCGCGTCCGCTTTGCTGCGTTCCCCCGGAAGCCTTGCGGATGTGCCATCCGCTCCCATCCGCTTCCATCTGCTGGGCTTCCGTGGAGCATCTGCTTTCCATCCACCCTACATCCTCCCCCCGTCCGTTCCTTTCTGTGTTGTCCGCTCTGGTTATGCAAATTCGGGGCACTTTTGAGAGCGGATAACAACGGATGGAACATTTTGCTCGTCCGCTGTGTCCTTTTTACAAACATTTTGCATCTGTCGGCCAGTGTGACAGGGCCTTAAATGCCTGTTTTTAGGTTCTCCAACATTTGGAGATTTTATTTGGAACTTGGATAATATGAATGTTCTCACGAAGTGATTATCATGGAATGACACTGAATGCTTCACCAACTTTTTCCTTCCTTATTTATCAGAAAGTCTTATCAAACTTTGTAGATCCAAAGTCAGCACCAGCATTTTTTCCATCAGTCACTGACTGCGGAATTCTGGGAGTTGAAGCCCAAAATGATTCCAAATGAGAAACACTGATTTATACTTACAGCTTCTGCTGAATGGGTAAATAGTAACTGCCAGGATGAGTTTTTTTGCGCAGACTTTTGTGACACTGAAGCCCTCAAAGTTGCACAAGTGACCGAATCAAGATCACATGGCCAGAGGGATATTGCGATGGTCAGAAATGCGAGGTCCAGTTATCAGTCCCTCTTTTCCAGGATCATTCTAAGCTTAAGCAGACGCTAAATGAATGGTCATAAGTTGAGTAATTTTTCCAGTAATTTTAAAAAATGAGCCAAGGACAAGGAATAAAATTTGATGGCTTACCTGTATGCCAATTTTGGTTCATACAGAAGAGAAGCAGAATATCCCTGATTTTTTTTTTTTTTAAATTGCATTTGATAAAAAGAAAACTTCTAATTCCTTAGCAAACCCTTGGGATTGACAGGAGACAAATCACCGAATTCCTCTGGAAAACAGCATGCAAACAACCTTTCCTTCTTTGTATTTTATTGTTCTGGTTTGCAATTGCTGCTAGCTAATGTCTGGCATTTAAATTTGTCTCAATTAAGGGTGCTTCCATTGAAGGAGAGGATGCATTTCATCTGTGTATCCATTAATCACATCCTCATTAACTCAACCATTGTCAGAAGGTGATTTTTTTTCCCTTCCTTCTTTGTGTGTGTGTGTGTGTTTATTTATACAGACATTAAAAAAAAGAAAGAGGAATTTATTTCTCTTTGGCTGCTTCTAATCCTGTAAAGCAGGGGTGGAAGGACTATGGCCCCTTCACGGCCTGTGGACTTCAACTCCCAGAATTCTTCAGGTTCAGGAATCCTGGGAATTGAAGTCCACAAGTGGTGAAGGGGCCCAACTTGCCTCTCCATGTGGTAGAAAGAATAAATAGAAACAAATATTTTTAACAGTTTCAGTGGCCTATCCCAGAGATTACATTAAGCCCATGTCACACTGCACCAACGGATGCAAAGAGGATGTAAAATTTCATGAGGATGCCTCCAGCCATGTTTGATGAAGTTGTGCAGCAGCTGACACCCAGGTTGACCAAGGCAAACACCAACTTCCGGCCCAGCCTGGAACCTGGGCTCAAGGTGGCACTCACTCTGCGCCACCTGGCCTCAGGGACCACCTACAGGAGCATGCAGTACGGCTGGAGGGTGCCACACAACACCATCAGCATTGTGGTCAGAGAAGTGGTGCAGGCCATCATCGAAGAATACAAGGAGGAGCTCCTCCAGTGTCCCTCCACTGAAGAAGGCTGGAAGAAAGTTGCAGAGCAGTGGTATCAGCAGTGGAACTTCCCACACACCATTGGAGCCATCGATAGCAAGCACGTGGCCTGCAAAGCGCCAGCCAACTCAGGGTCCTCTTATCACAACTCCAAGGGCTTCTTCAGCATCATCCTCTTTGCCATGGTCGATGCTGACTACAAGTTCATGTACATCGATGTTTCAGGCAATGGCTCATCTTCAGATGCCCAGGTATACAACGCCAGTAACCTCAAGGAGGGGCTGAAACGCAACCTCATCATGGGCTTCCCAGATCCAGAACCCCTGCCCAACGACAAGCAAGATGTGCCCTACTTCATCGTGGGGGATGACGCCTTCTCCCTCACAACCTACCTCATGAAGCCCTTTACACTTCCAGACTCCTCACCCGTGAAGAGAGGATCTTCAACTACAGGCTGTCCAGGGCAAGGTGGGTTGTGTAGAACGCCTTTGGCATCCTGGCCAACAGGTTCCAGGTACTTCTCACCACCATGCAGCATCACCCAGAGACCATGAGGAGGATCATGGAAGCTTGCTGCATTCTGCACAATCTCATGCGCACCCGCTACCCAGTGTTGCAGAACAGGCTCATGGACCTCCAGCAAGGCAATGGGGACATGGAGCCTGGGGAATAGAGGCAAGGGCGAAACCAGATCGACACTGAGGATGTGCAAGGCCCCAACAGAGCCTCACATGAAGGGAAGAAGCAGTGCAACCTCCTGAAACACTGGTGCAACTCCCCAGCTGGAGCAGTGGAGTGGCAAGACAGGATGATGGATGCTTAATGGATGCTTCTTTCAGCCTGTCTCATCACACTGATGAGATTGGGCCATGTATGTTGAGTGGGCCTACAATGAACAGGGCATTTAATAAAGAGTTGTGTTTATGTTCAAATGTGTGGATCAATGAATAAATTGTTATTGATAATAAAGGGCCAAAGGTGTGGCACCTGGGAGGGTGGACCATAGAGTCCCACTATGCTTGCACTGGAGGTTTATCTATCCCACAGCTATTACCCATTCCACAGGTATCCCTGCCCATCCCACTGCTATCCTTACCCATCCCACAGGTATCTCAACCCATCCCACTGCTATCTTAACCCATCCCACAAGCATGCAAAGGCTTAAACCATTCCTAAAAGTTTCCACCAAGACTTTATTAAAAAAAAGAAATGAAGCAAGTGTGTGAATCAAAAATAGAGTTTATTAACAACAAGCTATAAGACAAAAATGAGTCTCTGGCACTCCTCTTGGTCACTCAGTCTCAGGGGTGAAGGGTCCAGCTGCTGTGGAGGTGGCTGGTGCTGGAGTGCTTGTCATCAGCTCCTCCGGAAGCAGAAGCAGCAGAAGCCTCAGCCCCAGAAGAGCGAGCCCGTGCTGCAGAAGCCCCAGGAGAACCAGAGTGAGGGCTAGGGGGTGGGATGGTAGCCCTGTCCCTCTTGCAAGGGCTGGCAGCAGATGGCTGAGGCTTGCTGTGCTTCTGCATGGTTGTGGGTTTGCTGGCTGGCAGGGAGGCTGTCATGAACCAAGGCTGGCAGGAAGGCTGGCAGGGAGGCAAGCACCAAGGCTGGCAGGGAGGCAGGCACCAAGGCTGGCAGGAAGGCTAGCAGGCAGGCTGGCAGGCAGGCAGGCACCAAGGCTGGCACCAAGGCTGGCACCAAGGCTGGCACCAAGGCTGGCAGGAAGGCTGGCAACGAGGCAGGCACCAAGGCTGGCAGGAAGGCTGGCAGGCTGGCAGGCACCAAGGCTGGCAGGCAGACTGGCTGGCAGCAAGGCACGCAGGCAGGAGACAGCAAGGCTGGCAGGGAGGCTGGCAGCAAGGCTGGCAAGCAGGCAGACAGCAAGGCTGGCAGGGAGGCTGGCAGCAAAGCTGGCAGCAAGGTTTGCAGGCAGACATGCAGGCAGGGAAGGCAAGGCAGTCAATCCGTCCGGCAGCAGGTCTTTCCTCTGAATGGTGACCTGCTTCCGAGCTGCTTCCATTATATCCGCGGGGCTGATGCAATGCATCCTCCCCGCATGCGCAATTAACGCTCGGCATCCGTTCGGCTTCCGCTGTGCATCCGCTTCATCCGTTTGGCGTCCGTTCTGTATCCGCTGTATCCGTTCCGTGTCTGCTTTGCTGAGGTCCCCCGGAAGCCTTGCGGATGTGCCATCCGCTCCCATCCGCTTCCATCCGCTAGGCTTCCGTTGAGTGTCTGCTTTCCATCCACCCTGCGTCCTCCCCACGTCCGTTCCTTTCCGTGTTATCCGCTCTGGTTATGCAAATTTTTGCCACTTCTGAGAGTGGATAACAACGGATGGAACATTTTTCTCGTCCATTGTTAACATTTTGCATCCGTTGGGCAGTGTGACAGGGCCTTTAGCTCTCTGTACATTTTACTATAAGCTGTATTTGACAGGGGAGCCAGATATCTGGAAATAAAATAATGGATTTGTGTAATAAAGCGAAATGCATTTTACATAAAAGAAGAGGAGGCAGGCTGTCCATCCTTCAAATCAAACCCTAATGTTGATTTGAGATTATTTTTTTTTTATATTGTCTGCCTGCCTCTTGAAGAACTCTTAAACTGTGATAAGTGATAAGTACGTGCAAAAAAGAATTGCCCCTGCTGTTTCCATTATTCTTTTATTCACTCTTTAAATGGCTTCCAAAATAGACAAGAGTGGGGACTTTAGTTTCCATAGAATGGCCTCTTTGCCCAACTGAATGCTTGAGCTTCCTGGGAGGAAACCTGCAAAGCCACAGATATTTTTTCATCTGTCTGTCTGTCTACTTGTGTCTCTGTCACCTTCCTTCCTTCCTTCCTTCCTTCCTTCCTTCCTTCCTTCCTTCCTTCCTTCCTTCCTTCCTTCCTT
>BLBF01000056.1:1201990-1227086 GCA_015471245.1 Laticauda colubrina | reverse complement strand
AGAATAGAATAGAATAGAATAGAATAGAATAGAATAGAATAGAATAGGAGCTGGAAGGGACCTTGGAGGTTTTCTAGTCCAACCCTCTACTCAAACAGGAGCCCCTCTACCATTTCAAACAAATGACTATCCAGTCTCTTCTTAAAAGCCTCCAGGGATGAAGCACCCACAATTTCTGGTGGCAGGCTGTTCCACTGGTTAATTGTCCTCACTGTCAGGAAGTTTCTCTTAATTCCAGGCTGCTTCTCTCCTTGATTCGTTCCCATCTGTTGTTTCTTGTCCTGCCCTCGGGGGCTTTGGGGAAGAGGTTGACCCCCTCCTCTTCTCTGGGGCAGCCCCTCAAATCCTGGGAGACTGCTGTTATGTCACCCCTAATTCTTCTTTTCTTTAGATTAGCCAAACCCAATTCCTGCAACTGTTCCTCATATGTTTTCGTCTCCAAGCTTTTGATCATCTTAGCTGCTCTTCTCTGAACTTTTTCCAAGGTTTCAACAATGTGGTAACCAATTCTGGATGCAGCATTCCAGGTGTGGTCTTGCTCGGGATTCATCAAGAGGTTCTCAGTGCTTCACATGATCTTGATTCTGCGCCTCTGTTTATACAACCCAGGATGGGATCCGCTTTTCTGGCAGCTGCTGCTGCTGCACCCGGCTGGCTCCTATGCAAGGGATCGTCCCCTAGGACTCCGAGGCCCCTCTCCCACTCCCAGTTTTTGAGCCAGGTTTCACCTAATCTGGACTTATTTTGACAATGGTCTTTCTCCTCAGTGCAAAAAAATTAAGACTCCTCCTTGTGTGACAATAAAGAACATAAAACAGACAGTGGGCTTTTTTTTAGACCCTTGGTACAGGAAGATCAGAAAATCAAATGAAATGAAACCTCATAGGAACCCAATAAAACGATTTCATTACGAGCAATAGATCTTCCGTCCAGTCCTGTTCACTGCTACCTTAGCTTCTATGTTTTCCATACTGGTTATAATCCCCCCTCTCCTCCGCAAATTGAGTTTTATTAACAAAACTCAGAAGGAGAATAATATGAGCTTGATATTAGAATCTTATGGGACTGGAATATTTCAGAGTTTAGCCAAAAGTTTTGGGAAAAAGGTAAAGTAGGAATGCTTCTTTCTTTAATCATAAAGGAAATATAGGCTACTTTGATGTAATAATAAAAGTAGTTACTTTAATTATAACATGTTTGTATTGATCCCATTATAAATTGAAATAATACTTATACCTGAAAATTGAGGACAACACAAAATACATCCAGACAGTCAATTTATTACCTCTATTATCAGAAAAGAAAACAAGTTACTATTATCCCAGTATCAGTCTAGCTAAAATACGCCTGGATGTCTAACACTCAGGCAAATCTCAGACACATCAACAAGCACAGAGAGATAAACAACATTGACAGGCCATTCAAAAAAGACAAAGGAAAGACCAAAACACCAGCAATCCTTACCAGCAATCGACACCCAGATGAGCAGACATTAACTTCAAGATTAATAGTAGACCTACGGTCAAACAGCAAACAAAACCCCAATCAAGGAAATGCCACCTCACAAAACAAAGCAAGCACCCCTACTTTACAGCACTGATAATGTTACCTAGTTGGGTAATGAAACATCTGCAAGGAAACCACCAAGCTCAGAGAGCACCAAGGACCCCACAATCTTTTTTTTCTCCTCCTCCTCCACCTCCTCCTCCTTCTCTCTTCCTCCTTTCTGCAAATCTCACTCCCTTCTAGCACTGATGAGGTTATCACGTTGGGGCAATGAAATGTCTACAAGGAAACCACCAAGCTCAGAAAGCATCAAGGACCCCATTCTCTTCCTCCTCCTCCTCCCCTCCCCTCCCCCTCTCCACAAACCCCACCCCCTTTTAGCACTGATGATGTTACCCAGTTGGGTAATGAAATGTCTGCAAGAAAACAGCTAAGCTCAGAAAGCACCAAAGATCCAACAGTACAAGCCCTGGTGACAAATATTTCTTTCATGGGTACCATATTGGGATTATCGTTGCTTCTGAATACAGAAGGACTTGACTACTCAGCTGGCATGATAACAGATCTACCCCCAACACAGATGAATTCGTATTGAGAGATTGGTGGGACAAGATTGCTTTTATCTCCTTCTGGAACTCCAGGAAGTGAGGTGCCCTATGGACCCTTGAGAGGCAGGGGTGAGCATGGAAGAGACAGCCAGGAAAGTCTGCCATCATATCACCACAAGGCCTCTGGGAGTTAATGCAGCTCACCGAGGACGCCCAGATTGAATTCTGGCCACTAAATGATGGACGAATTGGGTGAATGAAACAGACAGTGCTATATTGCAAATAGGATAGAGTAACACTACAAATTCGGAGAGCAAAAGGGGCTGGAAAGCTCTTAAGGATACACAAGAAAACACCTACCTTCATCACTTTAAGTCAGAGCTCTCCAAAATTGGCCACTTTAAGACTTGTGGACTTCAACTCCCAGAATTCTCCAGCCAGCAAATTCTCTCTTAGGGAGAAAGTAGATATTTCAATGGATTTGAGGAAAGGAAAGAATTCCAGATTGCTTATCCAACTATTAGCCAGTTCTAACCAAGTTTATCTTTCTGAAAGCTACTAAGATACCCTAAATTGGGGTCCCCAAACTTGGTTGCTTTAAGACTTGTGGACTTCAACTCCCAGAATTCTCCAGCTCTGCTGGCTGGAGAATTCTGGGAGTTGAAGTGCACCAGTCTTAAAGTGGCCAGGTTTGGAGGCCTCTGCCCTAAACCAACTTTAAATTTTCCTGAGAGAGGGTGAGAAAGCAATTCAAAAGTCTTCTCTAAAGCCCATGTCACACTGCACCAACGGATGCAAAGAGGATGTAAAATGGAGAGAAACACTTGCCATCCATTGGTTAACGCGATGCATCCGTTCTGTACTCACTGCGTGTGTGATTCATACGTTCTGTCCGTCCAGCATCCATCTACTGAGATTTCATTCGCTCAAAAAGTTTTGAGCTGCACAAAACTTTTTGAGCGGATGAACTTTCCGCTGCGTCCGTTCTACATTCGTGACACGTACGGGGAACAAACGTTCTATGTCTCTCGTCATCCGTTAAACGTCTGCTTTATCCGCTCAGCATCTGCTGCGCATCCGTGCAACTCGCATCCGCTCCAGTGGAAAACGGAAAGAGGGAGGAAGCGAAACGGATGTGGAACGTCCACATAGCGTTAGTAGCATGGACATAGAAAGGATGAAAGCGGATGCAGCTCGGATATAAAGCATTAAAATGGACAAAACATTTGTATATGGGATGTATCTTGGATATTTAGGATGTCTGCAGGATGTCTAGAGGATGCAGAAGGACACCTAGTGGAAAACTGATATTTCCTATAAAAAGGGGGAGGAAACCACCTGGATCTCACTTTCAGTCCAACAGACGTGGTGTGCAGACCTCTTCAGCCTTGCTCTTGCTCTTCAACATCATCCATTGATCTCCACCATGGATCAACGCACACTGCTTTTGGTAGCCGCCATCATTCAACATCAGAACCAAGCCCTCTTCAGACTGTTTCACCTTTTCTACACAAGGAGAAGAAGGAGACGTCCAAGAACTTCAGATGCCCAGGTATACAATGCCAGTGACCTCAAGGAGGGGCTGGAATGCAACCTCATCATGGGTTTCCCAGATCCAGAACCCCTGCCCAACGACACGCAAGATGTGCCCTACTTCATCATGGGGGATGACGCCTTCTCCCTCAGAACCTACCTCATGAAGCCCTACAGTTCCAGATGCCTCACCCGTGAAGAGAGGATTTTCAACTACAGGCTGTCCAGGGCAAGACAGGTGGTGGAGAACGCCTTTGGCATCCTGGCCAACAGGTTCCAGGTACTTCTCACCACCATGCAGCATTGCCCAGAGACCGTGAGGAGGATCGTGGAAGCTTGCTGCATCCTGCACAATCTCATGTGCACCTGCTACCCTGTCTTGCAGAACAGGCTCGTGGACCTCCAACAAGGCAATGGGGACATGGAGCCTGGGGAATGGAGGCAAGGGCAAAACCTGATAGGCACTGAGGATGTGCAAGGCCCCAACAGAGCCTCACGTGAAGGGAAGAAGCAGCGCAACCTCCTGAGACACTGGTGCAACTCCCCAGCTGGAGCAGTGGAGTGGCAAGACAGGATGGTAGATTCTTAATGGATGCTTCCTTGAGCCTGTCTCATCACACTGATGAGATTGTGTCATGTATGTTGAGTGGCCTTACAATGAATAGGGCATTAATAAAGAGCTTTATGTTTATGTTGAAATGTGTTGATCAATGATTAAATTGTTACTGATAAAAAAGGGCCACATGTGTGGCAGCTGGGAGGGTGGACCATACAGTCCCACTATGCTTGCGCTGGAGGTTTATCTATCTCACAGCTATCCTTACCTGTCCCACAGCTATCCTTACCCATCCCACAGCTATTATCCATTCCACAGCTATTCTTGCCCATCCCGCAGCTATTATCCATTCCACAGCTATTCTTGCCCATCCCACAGCTATTATCCATCCACAGCTATCCTTGCTCATCCCACAAGCATGCAAAGGCTTAACCATTTTCTAAAAGTTTCCACCAAGACTTTATTAAGTAAAAAAAAATGAACCAAGTGTGTGAAGCAAAGATAACCTTTATTAATAACAAAGTGTAAAAGCAAAATGACCCAAGTAAAGTGTCTCAAGCAAAGATAAAGTCAACAGGTAACAACTCAGTCTCTGGCACTGTTCTCAGTCACTCTGAGGCATGCCCATGGTCTCAGGTTTAAAGGGTCCAGGGACTGTGGAGGTGGCAGTGGCTGGAGTGCTGGTCTGAGGCGCCATTGGGGTGCATGGCCCCGAGAGGACAACAGGGGATGGTCTGTGCAGGAAGCTCTCAGAGAACTGGCTCAGGTCCGTGAGGTTGAGAGGCCCTTCATCCAGGACCTGGGATGTCAGGCACAGGACCCATGACAGATGTTCTGTCGAGGGGCTTGGCTGTGGGATGGAGGAAGGAGGAGTGTAGTGGGGCTGTCTAGTCTGCAGCTGGGCGAGGTGAGGCATCGGTGGCATTTGTGGTGTTGGTGGCATCTGTGGTGTGGGTGGCATCTGTGGTGTTGGTGGCATCTGTGGTGTGGGTGGCATCTGTGGCATCAGTAGCATCTGTGGCGTCGGTGGCATCTGTGGCATCTGTGGTAGGCAATGAACCTGGGCCTGGACTGGGAAGGGCTGCCTCTGGTATGGCGTGTGCAGCTGTCGAGGGGGTCTCTGTCATGGGGCGCTCCGCAGACACCTGCCTGGACATGGTAGCTGTCTCCTGGCTGGAAGAGGAGTGCCTCTCTGTGGGCTGTCTGAGGGAGAGGGTTGAGAGAGGGGCTGCTCCTCAGTAGTGGATCTCACCCTGCAGGAAGCTGCATCTGGCCATGACGTAGGTCTCCCGGTCCGTCAGCTTGACAGCGGCCTGCCCGGATCTCTTCAGGTGCAGCTTGCCATACCAGGTGTGCATATGTTTCTACCACCCCAGAAGGACATCAGAAGTGTAGCCCAGGCTCTCCACCTTCTCTCTCCAAGCTGCCTGCTTCCACTTGGTGTCTCGATATAGCCTGTGGCCCTTCCTCCACAGCTACTCGTTCTCCCTCAGCCATTCGAGCATCTCCTCCTCATGGTCCTCTGCAATGGAGTACTGTTTCCTCTCCCCCTTCTCCTTCTCCTTCGATTGCCTCTTCCTCCCTCTGGCAGGGCCTTCTGGGCCCTCATCAGCAGGGCTTTGATGACCTTGGGGCTGGTCCACCACACCAGCAGCACCAGCAGTAGTAGCAGCAGCACCAGCAGCAGCAGCAGGACCCGCAACAGAAGCACCCGCAACAGAAGCACCAGCACCAGCACCAGCACCAGCAGGAGAAGCACCAGCAGCACCAGCATCACCAGCAGAAGCACCAGCAGAAGCACCAGCAGAAGTACCAGCAGAAGCACCAGCAGAAGCAGAGTCAGTGCCAGGGGGTGGGATGGTGGTTTGGTCCTTCTTTCCAGGGCTGGCAGGATTAGGCACAGGCTTCCTCTTCTTCCCCATGGTCTCTGAAGGAGATGTCTCTGGCAGCAGGTCTTTCCTCTGAATGGTGACCTGCTTGCGAGCTGCCTCCTTTTATATCACGGAGCTTATGCAATGTATCCTCCCTGCATGCACAGTGAACGCTTTGCATCTGCTACGCATCCGCTATGCATCCGCTAGGCGTCCATGATGCATCCGCATCATCCGCTACGCAGCCGCTTTGCTGTTCTCCCCCGGAAGCCCTGTGGACGTGCCATCCGCTTCCATCTACTAGGCTTCCGTTGAGCATCCACTTAACATCCTTGCTACGTCCTCTCCCCATCCATTCCTTTCCGTTAATTTCCGTTCTGTTTATGCAAATTTTTGCCCCTTTTGAGAGCGGATAACAACAGATGGAAAATTTGCTCGTCCGCTGTGCCCTTTTTACATATGTTTTGCATCCGTCGGCCAGTGTAACCTAGCCTTTAAAGGAACGAAACAGCCAGTGTAGAGTTATGGGATGGAGAACACCAGGCATGGCTACAACGCTTGTGAAACCAGTCTTGGAATAGTTTTAATTTGCAAATGAAAAAGGTTTCCTACAGGAAAAGGGCAAAGGGCTTGTCTTCTCAACCTCCCAGAGGGTGCAGGTAGCCTTTGAGTTACACCCATTCACTTAGTGACCATTGTCACTATTGCTGGAATCCCGACACCCATTCAGAGTTACGACAGCACTGAAAAGAATGATTTAAGATCGTTTTTCATACTTACGACCATTGCCGGGTTCATGTGGCCAAAATGGAGACTCTTCGCAACTGGTTCATACTTATGATGGTTGCAGTGTCCTGGGGGTCATGTGATTCCCCCTTTGTGACCTCCAGATTCACTTAACAACAATAGGACTGATTTAACAGCTGCAGTGATTCATGGAGCCACAGGGCCAAGAAAAGTTGTAAAATGAGGCCAAACTCATTCAACAAGGGTCTCATTTTGCAACATAAATTTTGGGGCTCAATTTTGGCCATAAATCAAGGACTACCTTCAGCCATAAGAAGTCCCTCTGCAGTGTGGTCTATCTGTGCAGCTCGGCTTCCTTCAGGAAGGAGACAAATAAATAGGTAAAACAAATAATTCTACATCGTAACTCGGTTGCTCACTGAATCTGGCTTCCTCAATGACTTTGCTCATCAGAAGGTTGCAAAAGGGGCACACAATGACCGTGGGATGCTGCGACTGTCATAAATATGAGTCCAAACACCTGAATTTTGATCACGTGACCACGGCTGCAATGTAAGTGAGAAAAGTGGTCATAAATCACTTTTTTTCTGTGCTGTTGTAACTTTGAACAGTCACTACATGATCTGTTGCAAGTTGAGGACTTCCTCTACCGGCTTCAAAAGGAGTGAAATGAGCAGAAATGAACCAACCCAGAGGCTGTTCCTGCTCCCTTTGATACTCCCTTGCAAGGGAGGGAGAAAGGGGCAGGGAAGGGGCAGGATAAAAACTGAATTGACCTGCTCTGGTACATCCCCTCACGTAGGATACAGCAGATTTGCAACCCGTAGATGGTATCATCTGGTCCCCTGCCAGGGAGCATTAAGGCCCTGGAGATCCTATTCCATGTCAATTTGGGAGCCCCACAGAGGCTAAGAGGCCTCTAAATGGAACGGCCGGAAGAGTGAAAACTTCTCCTTTCAAACTCGATTGCAGGAAGTCCAACTTCAGCAACAGAGTGGTCGACATCTGGAATGCCCCCCTTGACTCTGTTGCCACATCCTCAAACACCACCACCCCCCGCTCCTTCAACCACAAACTAGCCACTGTTGACCTGACCCCATTCCTAAGAGGTCTGTAAGAGGCCTGCATAAGTGCACCATCATGCCTCCCGTCCCTGTCCTATTGTCCCCATTTAATTGTACCTATTTTCTGTACTCTTACTCATGTTTATACTTATACCTATTATCTTGTAAACAATTGACAAATAAAATAAATAAAACAAGTAAAACAAATAAATAAAATCATCCACTCCCTTTCGGGCTCCCTTTTCATGACGCTCTGCGCCAGCCATTCAACAGCCCTTTTCTAATCCACTAATCCTGAGAGATGCTACAGCAGGCGGTTCTATTCACATGCAACACCACCAGGTGACACTGCTCGCTCTTGCAGAGTTGTTGTAGTTCAGACAGCCTGGTACATGAAAGTAGAGGTGGTCCCCCCCTTGCAACAGTGCATTTAGTGACCGTTTGAAATTACAATAGCACTAAAAAGGTGATTTGTTCTATTCTATTTCTTATTCTATTCCTATTCCTATTTCTATCCTATCCTATTTCTATTTCCTTCTTATTCTATTCTATTTCTTATTCTATTTCTATTCTATTCCTAATCTATTCCTATTTCTATTTCATTCCATTCTATTTTCTACTCTACTTTACTCTCCTCAACTCGACTCGACTTTATTCTATTCTAGCATTGGTAGCATTTAGTGTAGAGGTCTCCAAACTTGGCAACTTTAAGACTTGAGGACTATGCTATGCTGGCTTGAGAATTCTGGGAGTTGAAATCCACAAGTCTTAAAGTAGCCAAGTTTGGGGACCCCTGATTTAGGGTATTTTGGTAGCTTTCAGAAAGATAAACTTGGTTAGATCTGGCTAATACTTGGAGAAGCATTTTGGAATTCCTTCCTTTCCTCAAATCCATTGAAATATCTACCGTCTCCCTAAGACAGAATTGCTTGATTCATCTCAACATTTCAGCTTTGACTAGGTTTGATAACAAATGCTGCATTTGGAAGATAATTAGGCACTATAAAAACAATTTCTTGCAGCTAGGAAGAAAAAGTGGGCCAAATTATCTATGAACAAATAAGATAAACACTGAATAATGGTGAACACAAGAAATCTATTAATAACACCAGGACACCCTCCAGTAAAGAAGAGAAATTTAAAGCTAACCATTTAGAAAATACAGAATTTAGCAGATAAATGCAGAAGCATTTTTTTCATTGCAACAATTTAAAGATATTACTTGATTATATGGCAAATATGAAATTCATTTTAAGTAGATTTGTCACTTAAGTGTTGATGAAGTGGCAAGATATAGTTGAGTAATCAGTTGAATGGAAAAAAGCATACAAATAAAAGGAAGGTTTCTGGTTAAAAAAAGAACAATCTGTGTAAATGAATTTCATGCTGTGAGTATACGTGCTTATTGTAGGGATTAGCATTATGAGCAACGTGGTGGAGAAGATGTTTGTCTCCCATTTGGGCAGTTGAGAGTTCAACCCTAGGTAGTGGCAGATGTTTTTCTCTCTCAGGACACAAAGAAAAAAGTATCTGCTGTGAACTCCATACGGGTGTCAGAAAGGGCATCTGGCCAGTAAATGCTCAGCTCCATTCAGTCACCCTGACTCTGCTCTGAATTAAGGAATTACAGGCTATGTAAAAAGAAAAAAAAAGTAAGGATGAACATTATGTAGACCAGAGGTGGGGAACTATGGCCCCTTTATGACTTGTGGACTTCAACTTCAACTCTGACTCAACAATTCTGCGAATTGAAGTCAATAGGTCATAAAAGGAGCATAGTTCCCCACCCCAAGCAAAAATAGGTGATGTAACTTATTATTTTAAGGTAGGAATCTTATTGAAACTCTTGCACTAGCCCTAGAATAAACACAGCTTTGTTTTTTAAAAAAGGAACCAGATATCTTAAACTTTAGCACACAAAGCCCTCCAAAACATCTCATGTAACCGAAAGACTCAATAGCCCAAAAAGAAAGGAAAAAAAAACAGGAATCACCTACAACATTAAACAAAGGATTATAATATTCAATAGGAAAGATAAACAGGTAGAAGACTGATATGGACACCAACTAGCAGTCAAAAGACATGATGGAAACTCCTTAATTTCACAACACATGGGCAGACTTAAGTACAGTTTTCACTGGGAAACAGTGAGCATCTTAGACCAAGCTAAATTAAAAAAAAATGCCAGGGAATTCCTGGAAGTTTTACATACAGATAGATCAGTCATCAATAGATACATAGATAGAGCCACATACCATTCAAAGGAGACAGTAAGAAGGAAGCAAAAAAATAAAATAAAATCAGAATATATCCTATTCCAAAGCCCACAACCACATAAGCAGAGATTCACGCCAAATGGAAGTCATTAAAAACATAATAATAATAGTAACTGATTTCAGGTAGTCCCCAACTTACAATGGTTCATTTAGTGACAGTTTGAAATTTCAAAAAAGTGACTGTTTTTCTCACTTATGACTGTTACAGCATTCCCCCATGGTCACATGATCAACATTCAGATGTTTGGCAAATGGTTTATCTTTATGATGGTTGCAATATCCTTGGATCCACCTTTTGTGACCGTCTGACAAGCAAAATTAACAAGGAAGTCAGATTCAGTTAATATTTGGAGGAATATTAAAAAGGCAGGATAGAATATTTCCCCTAAAAGAGAAATGGAAAACAAATCTTAAGGGAGGCAGAAAACAGCTTCAATCTCCCTGCCCCAAGCAGAAACGGAGGAGGCCAGCTTTTAGAAATGCAGATTTGGTAATCCATTCGGAAAGGCTGGGTCAGACAGAGACTCCAGAGAAGGAACACAGTCAGGCAAGACAAGATTAGCCCAGACAAACACCTCGGATTTGCATTTCCCCCTTTGCCTATAGAGCCAGCCGTGACCCTTACATGACCCCATAGGAATCCAGAAGGTATAAAATCCCATCCACTCTTAACTCCATTTTGTCAGCTGCTCCAGAACCATGAACCCTGTAGTTCTCTCAATCAATAAATGGACCTTCTTTCCAATCAGCCTCCAGCCTCCGTTTTATTTCCAGTGTCTTTCTCCCAGCTTGGAACTGAACCAAATGGATTTTCTTTCCAACAACTCACTTAACAACTGTCTTAGTTAGCAACAGAAGTTTTGGGCCCAGTTGTGGTTGTAAGTCGAGAACTACCTGTAGTTCATTAGAATTTCACATTTTCACATAAGCTGAGCAGACTGTTAAAAAAAACATGAATTATGAAATGCTGAGCTAAGAGTATGAACCCAGAAGGCTGTGCTAATATGATGCTTCAGTGCCTAAGCCTTTAATTAGTGTTTTAATTAGCATGCCTCCTGGATCATATTATATATCATTTAATGTGATGTGTTTAAGAAGAAAGCATTTTTTTTTTAAAAAAAAATCAAGAACGCCTTTATTAAAAGATTATCTATCAGAGTGATAAGTAATTATCTCATTTAGACCAGTAGCCTTAGTGAAATTAATTACATGTAGCAATCGGAAAATGATTGAAGTAATAGCATTTTGCCACTGAAAGAGAAGCTAATTAACATGCTGACTGGACACAAATGCCCTCTGGAAGCTTAACGTCCCTTGGCCCTGCTGCCCAGCATGTGACCAGGTTTAATTTGATAACATAATTTGCATTCTTGTCTGCTGATGGGATTATTATGTCCCCATCATGGTCAAATCCCCTTCTGAATTTCCTGCCTGCACCCAATTAACATGAATTAAAGGTGGTCAAACACTCCAGATAAAATTTCACCTTCCTGCTCTAATGATTCTAAAGAAGCAGGACATGGAGAGACTTTAAATGTTAGCGCTAGAGAAGAAAACTCCCAAGAATAGGCCGGATAGCCAAGAAAACAAACAGAGAAAAATTGAATAAGACAACCCAGACTTCTCATTTGAGGCACGAAGGAGGAAGCTCAAATTATTATCTTACTTCAAAGACATTATGTGAAGACTAAGTGTCTGGAAAATGCTGAGAAAAGTAGAAGGAAAAAGAAGAGGACTATCAGAGGCAAGGTGGATGGACTTTAATCAATCAGAAAAGAATGGGAAGAGACCTTGGAGGTCTTCTAGTCCAACCCCTTCTCAAACAGGAGACCCTATAAAATTTGAGACAAGTGGTTGTCCAGTTTCTTCTTGAAACCTCCAGTGATGGAGCAACCACAACTTCTGAAGGCAACATCTGTTCCACTGGTTAATAGTCCTCACTGTCGCAGAGGTGCTCTTTTCCAAGAAGCTTCTTCAGAGCTGATGGATCTCTTGGATGAAAAGTGAAACATCTTCAAAGAAAATCCAGAAAAACCCAGTTGCCTCTTGAAAACAGCAAGCAAGGGGCAACTTTGGGACCACCATGATCTGGATGACTAAGAATCTCCACAGATGACTGACAGAGCCAGGTTTTAACAGCCAAAATGTGGGGCAGATCCCACTTCCAGTGGCAAGCTGTTCCAAAGGCTGGGAACACTGGCAGAAAAGGCTGCATTCCTGGACTCCGCTAATTGAAATTCTTTGACCAATGGGGTCTACAGCAAGCCCCCTTCTGCCAGAGTGAGTGGGGTGGGCCAATCTCATTGGGGTGAGATGGTCCCACAGATAACCTGGTTCCCACACCATGAAGGGCTGTAAAGGTGACCACCAACACCTATAATGGGACCCAGAAGCAAACCAGCAACCAAATTCAGCTCCCATGACAGCGGTTTTATCTGCACCATCCTAGGGGTCTTGAGAGTTTTCAATTCACTGTGTTCTGTAGTAATGGCATCTTCCAAATACTCTTCAAGGGTAGCCCAGGGAGAGTGCATTGCAGTAGTCCAAGCAAGAGATGACCCAGGCATGAGTGACTGAGCAGTACCTCATGATCCAGGAAATGACACAACTTGGCTTACAACACAAAGATGCAAATACCCAATTTTCCTGCCTTCCTTCCTTCCTATTTTCACCCATCTCAAACAAGTAATTCTGGATTGTGAACAATTGTTGCAATTTTTTAACTACAACTTTTTCTGTATGCCATATTAATAGATATTATTTTCCCTCTTGTACATGCACTTACTCACAGACACACACACACACACACATAGAAGGAAGTAAATACCTTTCTTACTGAGGTATTTACTTAAGGGTTGCTTGTACACAAAACACTCTGAATCTATTCATCTGAAACCTGGCAGGTTTCATTCCCTTGAAATAGAGAACATTATATATTACTGCCATCCAATTCTGCCAAGATAGGGCAAAAGTTATTGTCAATTTCATGAAAAAATGCTGCATTTGTCTGCAAATTGACAAGGTTTATAGCTTCATAAGGGGCTATATTTCCTATGTCACTGCCAAACACAATTCTTTAAAAATGGGGAGGCAGTTAGGTCTAGTGGTGAGGCACAAGGCTAGAAAGAAGGAAACAGGGAATTCTAGTCCTGCCTTAGCCATGAAAACCAGTTGGGTGAGTTTGGGCTAATCACTAGGAGATGTAAGTTCTGGTTCTAGTTCCGCCTTAAACATGAAAGCTGACTGGGTGACAGTAACAACAAATGTAGTGAAAGTACTTAAGTGTACTTAAAATGTACTTAAAAGTAGTGAAACACATGCCCAAACATCAACATTAATTGCGTGACAGCATATAGCTGCCAAGGAATTGCCTAGCAGCTGTCCAGATGAAGTTGGAGACAATAACACAAAGTTGTAGTCATATATGTATATGCATATGCATATGCATATGCATATATATATATATATATATATATATATATATATATATATATATATATTTAATATTCAAATTTACAGCAGTCTTTGTCACCATCCAGAAAGAAGAAAGACAAAATAGTCAGGAACACAGGAGCATCGTGAGGTCAATAAAGCGGTTTGCAGAACGCACTGAAGAGAAAAGAAAAAAAAAAGGGGGGGGGGGAAGGGAAACGCCCCTTTTATGCTGATGGCAACCAATCACAGTGTAGATTGCCTCATGCGAGATCCCGCACTCTCTACCTAATCTGCCATGACTGTGTCGTCTGGCCCATTGTACATTTTGAACATTCCAGCTACGACATTCGAAATCCTGGACATGTCCCTAAGTCCCTTCTGAAGGAATTCCCTTGAAGCTGAGAAATTTGGGAAAAGATTTTTTTTTTAAAAAAAAAAAAAAGGAAGGAACCATTAATGAGGAAATGAATTATTTCCTCTTGGCCGTTTGGTATTAGGAGAGAAGAACAGTGGTGGGATTCAGTGTTTTTTTACTCCTGGCTCTGTGGGCGTGGCTTGGTGGGCGTGGCTTGGTGGGCGTGGCAAGGGAAGGATACGCTGCAAAATCTCCCTTCCCTCCCCACCCCACTAACCTGCTTTCCAGCTCCGTTTTCCTGTGCAGGGCAACCAAAGAAGAAGACCCAGCCGATCAGTTGGAGCTGAATGGGAGGCAGAGAAGAGAGGGGGTTGGCAGGGCCAGGCAGAGGGGCTCTTCTGAACTACGCAAAATTTCCGCTACTAGTTCTCCAGAACTGGTCCAAATCGACTGGTCCGATTCACCTCTGTAGAAGAAGACTTGAAGCTGGGCTGGTGGTGTCCACTATAAAGCACAATGTTGTTGAAAAGCTGATATGCCTCCAATGATAATCTGGTTTATGGAAACACCATCATCACAGCCTTGTATCTTGGAAGTGTCTCCCAAGTTGCAGAATTTGTGTCATTCTGTGCCTGTCATCATCCCTTACAACCAAGGATTGTCTGTGAAGAAGGCTTTTGCAGTCCCGTAGGTTTTCCCCTTCATTGTTGTAACAACCATTTATTTAGTGACCATTCAAAGTTACAACAACACCGAAAGAAGTGGCATGACTATTTGTCACACTTATGATTGCATCCCCATGGTCACATGATCAATATTCAGACGATTGGCTATGGACTCATATTTATGATGGTTCCTTTGCGACCTTCTGACAAGCAAAGTCAAAGGGGAAGTGAAATCCATTTAACAACCATGTTATTAAGCCAACAACTGCAGTGATTACGTTGACAACTGTGATAAATTCCTTGTCTGTCCATGCATACTTGGCCAATAAAAAATATTCTATTCTATTCTATTCTATTCTATTCTATTCTATTCTATTCTATTCTATTCTATTCTATTCTCTAATTCTATTCTCTATTCTCTATCCTATTTTCTATTCTGTTCTATTCTGTTCTGTTATGTTATGTTACTTCTCTTCTCTTCTCTTCTCTTCTCTTCTCTTCTCTTCTCTTCTCTTCTCTTCTCTTCTCCTCTCCTCTCCTCTCCTCTCCTCTCCTCTCCTCTCTTCTTCCTGTTCCCTTCCTTTCCATTCTAAATAAGGTTGTAAATTGGGCCAGAACTCACTTAGCAAGAAAATTTTGGAAAGAAAATTTTGGCCTCAGTTATGATTGTAAGTCAAGGACTACTTGTACCAACCCAGACCTTGTTTTTTGCCAATGCCTTCTCCAGCATTTAGCTTTTTCTGCTTCACAAACAAGGTAATAGAGAATCACGCTCGCCTTGCATCAATTAGAATTAACTTTAAAGCCTCCACATTTAATCTGTCATAATGTTACAAATTACCTCAGCAGCTCAGCTTAACAAGAACCTGAAATACAACTGAATGAAAATGAGGAGTTTTATCATGCATTTGATTTCAGTGGAACCCCTGCTGTTGATGGTCTGGGTGTGTTTGCGGGGAATGTCAATTTGGAATCAGGGCTGGTAATTGGAAACTGTTGTGAGGATGGAAACTTTGCTGGCCAGACAATTAAGGAGTAATTAATAATGATAATGAACACCAGGTTTGGGTCAAAGGAGGCCACGATAGAAGTGGGCTACATGCATGAAACATCCAAAATGTGGAAGTGATAAAGGAGCCAAAATATCTATTCCTGTCCATTAGCATGTATTGCTTTTACAGCCATTTCACGTTTGCTGCTAAGCAGCAGGGATTTTCATTGTTCTATAGAAAACAGGATGTGCTGTCTACAGCCTAAGGTGGTTTAAAGAGGTCAGACAGGATGGAAGTATGGTTTGGATCAGGGCTTTCCAACCATGGCAACTTTAAGACTTGTAGACTGCAACTCCAACGGTTGAAGCTGGCTGAGGAACTCTGGGAGTTGAAATCCACAAGTCTTAAAGTTGCCAAGGTTTCCAACTGATTTGGATAATCAGGAGAGCCAGTTTGGTCCAGTGGTTAAGGCACTACTCTAAAAAGCTGGAGACTGGAAGTTCCAGTCCAGCCTTGGCCATGAAAACCAACTGGGTGACTTTGGGCCAATCATCAGGAGTCGGTGAGTTCTAGTCCTGCCTTAGTCATGAAAGATGGCTTGGTGACTTTGGGTCAGTCCCCCTCTGTCAACCCAGGCCACCTCACAGGATTGTTGTTGTGGGGAAAATAGAGGGAGGAAAATGTGCTGGATATGTTCGCTGCCTTGAGGTATGTGTAAAAATAATAATAACAGCATGTAAATAAATAAATACACAAATAAATAAATATTTATCAACTGCAATTATGATGAAACCAAAAGGGTTGCATTTCAATAGGCTCATTTTATGTCATGCGTGTCTGCACTGAAGGTAAGAAGGCCAGACAGCCTCACACCCATTGTGACATCATGGTGCAAATAATAAGCCTCCAGAAATACATGTACAATTGCTGCAGTGTCCCTGGATTTTGTTATAGTCATTTACAACCTCCTGGCTGACTTCTGAACAGCAGAATCAATGGTGGAAGCCCAATTTGTTACACACCCACATGATTCACTTAATAATTACAGCCATTCTCTTAAAAACTGTGTCAAAAATCATGTAAAATCCAGCATGATTCACTTGACAACCATCTTGCCTAGCAAAAAAGACTCTGGTCCCAATTGTGGTCATATGTTGAGCTCTACCTGTGCATCACAATAGCAAGAGCACATAGACGCATCTACCACTTCATGGTGCTTCACAGCCACCTCCAGTTTACAGACTCTCTTTTTCCCCCAACAATTTGGGTCCTCATTTTATTGACCCCTTTACCGAAGGATGGGAGACTGAGTCAACTTTGAGCCCCATCAAGATCGAACTCCTGCCAGTGAGTAGAGTCAGTCTACAATACTGCATTTTAACCACTTTGCCACCATGGCTGCTAGCAATAGCATTTAGGTTTATATAGAATTCATTTATTGGCCAAGTATGATTGGACACATGAGGAATTTGCATCTTGATGCAAATACTCTCAGTGTACATAAAAAAGAAAAGATACATCAGTCAAGAGTCAAGAATCATCAGGTACAACACTTAATAATAGTCATAGAGTACAAATAAACAACCCAATCATACTAGGAAATAGTCCATATAAATCATAAGGACACAAGCGGCAAAATTACAGTCATACAGTCACAAGTGGGAGGGGATGGGCAATAAGGAGTGATGAGAAGGTTAATAGGAATAGTAGTGCAGACTTTATAAACAGTTGAAGAGTGTTGAGGGAATTAGTTGTTTAGCTTGCTTCTCTCCCTGGTTAGTTTTCACCCATCATTTCTTGAGAACACTTCTTCTTACATGGTGATGTCCTTGGTCCTGGTCGATGCTCATCCCCAGAGAATGCATGGACCAACCAAAAAGGATCCGTTTTTCTGATAAACAAGGCTGTGTCCTCAGTAGGAGACACCAGGGCAGCCTTTTTTAGTCTTCCAAAGTTCCATCATGGAAGAAACAGAAGATCATAAATAAGATGACAAATGTAGAATTTAATGTTCCTGAGATATTTATCTCCAGCGAGTAGGACTCCCCAAGTTTTTTTACTTAGCACAATTGGTTCTTGCACCTCCAATTATAGCAACTGATTACAGATCATTCTCAACTTACAAACATTTGTTTAGAGACCATTCAAAGTTACAAAGGTGTTGAAAAGAGGGATTTGTGAGCGTTTTTCACATGACTGTTGCAGCATCCACAAAATTTGGACACTAGGCAACTGACATGGATTTATGATGTCCCAGAAATGTGTGGCCTTTGGACAAAGTCAGCGTCAACCCTGAAGCTGACCTGACCGACGCCATTTTGAGGCTAATGTCAGGTTTCCAAGTGATGAAATCAGTTTAAAAAGAAAAGAACCAAGTCCATCTTCCAAGACAATTTCTTTTATTTAGGAAAGCATCAAATTGGAAAAGTCCATGGTAATTCTGGATCTGACACAACCTGGAATTACCCCACAATATTAAAAGTTGGAAACAACCCCTAAAGTCACATTCTCCAATAGAAATAATTCAGCGTTGCTTGATGTGATAAATCTCTGCCTCAAGGGGTCCCAGTACGGACAGCTCGTTTTCCCATGGGAAGAAGAACTACCTAGCCTAAACTTCTCTTTATCTCCTCTCCTCCCCCCTTAGGAATGTGGCAAACCCAAAACTCTTCCCCCCATGACTGCCACAGAGAAAGTAAAAAAAAGAATATATACTAAGCCTAACTAAAATGGCTACACATGGGAGGGAGGAATAGTTTGTGTTTGTAGCCAAAACAAAATACTGTCTCCTGGGAACCAAGGACATCCCAGTTCAGGTGATTGGAGAGGGGAGGAGTGAAATTACCAGGCAACCGGATGACACCTTGATTGGACCATGTGACTGATGGTCGGGGGGGGGGAGAAAATGTTTACTTTTTAATTAGGTGAAAACCATGGGAACCTTCAGAGTCGGTTTTCAGCAGCCTGTGCCGAGATGATGTCTACAAATAAAACTATTCTTTGAGAAATCGACCTGCCTTGGAGTTATGGGGAAGCCAGATTAACTTTTCAGTCGTGTTACAAACTAAACAACTGCAGTGATTCCCTTAACAAATGACGCCAGAAAGATCATAAAATGGAGCAAAATTCACTTAACAACTGTCTTGTTTAGGAATGGAAATTTTGGGTTCAGTCGGGTCTGATTACTTTTATGTTAACCATATTGTGGGATGGGGACCAACAAATCATGATTTGCATTTAGACTCTAATTTTCCATCTGACCATTAGTTGGGCCTTAAAAAGGTTGGGTTTTTTTTTTTTTACTGAAGTCTCTCTCTCTCTCTCTTCTCTGTGAATATTTATTTACCTTAAAAAGAGCAAACTATATTTAGATCCATTCCTCTGTCAATTTCTGTTATTGTGATTGAAACATTTGAAATAAGGTGTTTGCTTTTTTTCATACGAAGAGAAAATTAAGATCAACGCAGAACCTATTGGATTTTCAAAGATTTGCATATTTTTGCTTTTTTAAAAAAAAAATCCCAACCTTGTTGTGCATTATCTATTCCCCAGGGCAGTTTTGCAGCTTAGATAAGATCATTCAAGTACCATCTCTGCAGATGGCCATGTGGCCAGGATCCAGAAGATTTCGTATAGATGTAAAGGGATGATTTCCCATCTGGAATGATCAAACCTGCCATCTGGCTCTGGTTAACCAGTATTGTGGATAAATACTGGAATAGATAAACTTTTGCTATACCAGACCCCATCCTTCGGGGGGGGGGGGGGGAATGTAGCTATGATTTATGTTTCATTTATAAGGTTGATTAGAGATAAAAGAGGAAAAGGAATTTATAGCTCTATTTAGAAATAGCAGCCTGCCATTGCAATACGTTTATGCAATTTATTCTGCCTGACTCAGCCGTTTCGATAAAATATAGAAATCCACTGTGGCATCTGATCTAGGAGGTTATGAAAGAACAGAAATGGTTAGCTTCGTCTGATTGTGTTATTGTTAGTAGGGCAGCATGGTGGCTCATTGGTTAAGACACGGGACTTGTCATCTGGAAAGCCAGTAGCCCAGGGTTGAGACATAAGCACCACATGATGGAGTGAGCTCCCGTCCTCACCTCAACTCCAGCCAACCTGGTAGTTCAAAAGCATGAAAATGCAAGGAGATAAATAGGCACCACTTTGGTGGAAAGGTAAGAATAGAATAGCATAGCATAGCATAGCACCTTGGAGATCTTCTAGTTCAACCCCTGCTCAGGGAGGAAACCCTATATCATTTCAGACAACTGGTTGTCCAATCTCTTCTTAAAAACTTCCAGTGTTGGAGCATTCACAACTTCTGGAGGCAAGCAGTTCCACTGGTTAATTGTTCTGACTGTCAGGTAATTTCTCCTTAGTTCTCAGTTGCTTCTCTCCTTGATTAGTTTCCATCCTTATTGCTTCTTGTCCTGCCTTGAGGGGCTTTGGAGAATAAATTGACCCCCCTCTTCGTTATGGCAGCCCTTGAGATATTGGAACACTGCAACCATTTCAGCCCTAGTCTTTCTTTACATTAAATTAGACATACCTAATTACAGTGTATAGTTATTTTCAAGAAGGTCTTTCTCTATATATTTATTTTAGGAAAATTATTATATGTCTCAGTAACAAAAATAATTGGTGGTTCTTAGTAGAGATTAAAAAGTCTTCTGCCATAATTCCTCACAGTAATGAATTTGGGAGACCCATAGTAAGGTGAATGATCGCTAAAACAAAATTATTTATTTTTATTTATTTTTTTTTATTTTTTTTTCAAATGTCTTAACTGTCCATGTCTGTCAGAGAGGGAGTCTGTGTGGAGTACATGGTATGCTCATCTAACAACCCTGTTTTCCAAAATAAAAAAAAGTTTGCAATGGGTCTTTTAAAATTTTTTATTCATTTTTTTTTGTTCCTTCGAATGCATTCTGCTTATGTGGTCTTCAAAGTGTAGCTCTATTTGTTGGGGGGAAAGCCACAGATAAATGAAAGCCAATGTTGGTGTAATGCAAAGTTTATTTTTCTTTTCTTTTTTTTTAAATTTTTTAATTGATTTTAAAACAAACATAAACAAACATGACATAAAAACATAAACCATCTTCCATATATATACATACAGTGTGCCAGTTGGTTTACATATTATTATGTGCAACCATTTCATAGTCTTCAATTACAATTACATTATATATCCTCTCATACTTTCAATCAAATATCAAGTACATTAATATCTTTATTAATCAATCGTTGACTATACTTTTATTCATTCATGTTTTATAAAATAATCATATTTTACTTAGTTTATTTTATAACAATACATATTGTCCTCCCAGATCTATCCTAGAATCATTTTGTAAATATAATTAAAAAAGAAAAAATACATCTTTATATGTTTATTATTTTCTAAAAATCTACATATTCCATTACAATATTTTGTTATCTAACCACTGATAGAATAGATCCCAAACTTTGTAAAATTGTTTATCATCTTGTTCTCTAATTTCAAATGTCAATCTACTCATTTCAGCACATTCCAATATTGTCTTTATGATCTCCTCCTGTAATGGTATCTTCTCATTTTTTCAGTTTTTAGCAAATACAATCCTAGCTGCTGTTAATACATTTACAATCAGATATTTCAAATCTTTACGATATATTTCAGGCAAAATTCCCAATAAAAAAATTTCTGGTTTCAAGTCTATATGCTTATGTGTCATTTTTTCCAGCCACATGTAGATTTTAGTCCAATATTTTTTAGCATCCGTGCATGTCCACCGCATATGGTAATATGAGCCAGTGTCTGATGACATTTCCAACACTTTTTGGACAATTCTTGAACATCCTTGCTATTCTTGTTGGGGGAAAATGCCACCTGTAAAACATCTTATACAAATTTTCATTATATGCTGTTGACATTGTCATTTCATAATTTTAAGACCACAATTTTTGCCATTTCTCTAAATCAATCCCATATCCAAAATTCTTCCCCCAAGCAATCAAAGTTTCTTTAACTTGTTCTTCTAATTTAATTTCTAATAAATATCCATATAATTTTTTAATCACCTTTTCATCAGCACCTGTCAAAATCTTATCTAAATCGATCAATTTATCATAAAAACCTTCTGTTTTAAAATCTTTATCATACCTTGATTGTATTTGTGCATATGAAAACCAATTCATCTTTATATCTTGTTCCTCTAATTTTTGCATAGATTTAACTTCACCCTTTTCATTCAGTATTTCATCATATCTAACTGTTTGTTCCTTTTTGTATATTATAGGATGAGAAAATGCCTCAATAGTTGATAACCAGACTGGAATTTTCAAATAATATTGGCTTTTAATCTTCTGCCAGTTTAATTACAGAGACTCCCGTATATAATGTCTTCTAAAATACCCGTGTTTTTGTTCCTTTATACCATAAAAAAGCATGCCACCCCAACAAAAAATCATGTCCTTCTAATGTTAACAATCTAGTATTTCTTCATGTTATCCATTCCTTCACCCACATCAATTTCGTAGTTTGATGATACAACTCCCAATTAGGCAAACCAAATCCTCCTCTTATTCTAGCATCTTGCAAAAGTTTTAACTTTATTCTCGCCTTCTTACCTTGCCATATATATTTCAACATGATTTTATTTAAATCTTCAAAATAATCTTTTCCAAGCCTAATTGGAATTGTTTGAAACAAATACAAAATTCTGGGTAATATATTCATCTTAATTGTTGATATTCTCCCTATTAGTGACAGTTGTACATTTTCCCATTTCGCCAGATCTAGCGCTATCTGCTGCTTAAGTTTAATATAATTATTCTCTTTTAATGTACTGCATCATGCTGTCAAGTATATCCCCAAGTATTTAATCTTATTCATGACCTGGATTTTCAATAGGTCTGCTAATTCTTCCTTTTGTCTTGATAACATGTTCTTTGTCAGAATCTTTGTCTTATCTTTATTTATTTTCAAGCCAGCCACCTTTCCATATGTCTCTATCTTTTCCATCAATTTTGGTGCTGTTTCTAATGGATCTTCTAAGATGAAAACCAAATCATCTGCAAATACTGGCAATTTAAATTCTTCCTTTTTAATTTTCATCCCTTTTATGTCCTGCAAAGTTTATTTTTCTTGTCATCCCCGGTTCTTAATTTCCAAGTCAGATTTGTTCATCGATTATAGGAGAAAACTTCACTTTATGTCCAGCTCATGAAACCAAATCACCTCAGAGTCAATTGTGTGCCTCAGTTTACAGCCGTTCCGCTGACTTATGAATTAAATTTGACTCTTACTGAATGAACACTTCAGCATTTATTTCATCAGTGAGCTGGGCAGTAAAATTCCCATTTTGAAATGTGCAAAAGATTATTATTTTTAATCTTCCAGGGATATTAACATTCATAGCAAGGAGCCCTTGCCAGCAGATAAGACCTCCCAACCTCCTCAATGAAAACTCTCCCTGGCAGTCATAAGAAACAAGCTGTCAAATGTACAGCTTTGGATATTTCTGTTTATTTAATTGTTGATTCCACAGTCCCCTTTTTATAGATCTACTCTTGCTGGAACATGGAATAGCAGTCGAGATATCAGGCAGCAATGACAGGAAGGGGGCGAAGGGAGAGAGAGAAAATGTTAAACTGGAGAACTCTTTATTAATATTTAATGTGTATTTGCATTAAACTCCCAAGTTGTAGTTCCAGATTTTTCATGCCAGTATTTTCACGCTCCCATTAGCAAGACGTAAAGCAGATGTAAAGTGAACTCAAAGAAAGCGTAATACAGCTTCAGTTTGCCTCTTAACTAGCAAAAAGCCAATAATGAATATAAGTGGAGAGTTACTCAGCAAATGGCCTATAGCAGGAGATATTGGAGGGCACCAAACCGGAGATCCATGATGATTTCTGCCCTCAGGGATCCCAGAGCATTAAAACTGCAGCAAGAATTATTGATACGACCTATCCGAAGAAAAGGCAATGTGGGAGTTCTGTTTTTTATGATGTGGGAGTTATGAGCTACAGTTTTCCAGAGAATGTGGATTCTGGCTCAGACAAATGCCACAGAGCTGTTAGGCTGAGAAGAGATAAACAAGGTATGCATTAATCTTGGAAGGTTGGGAAAGTGACATATTTAGGCTCCACAAATTGAATCATAGAGCTGGAAGGGAAATGGGAGGTCTGGGTTTGTATGCCGCGCATTGGCTGAGTTCGTATTATGCGCCCCAGCTCCTGCCCACCTCACAGTTTGAAAGCATGCAAATGCAAGGAGATAAACAGGGAGCACTTTGAGAAGAGAACAGTGCTCTGTGTGCCTTGGCGCATGGCGTAATTAGGGCTGCGGTGGCACAGTAGTTAGAATGCGGTATTGCAGGCTAATTCTGCCAACTGCCAGCAGTCCGATTAGAGAGAGGCTGTAAAGCACTGTGAAGCATATATAAATCTAAGGACTGTCACTATATGTTTGCTGATGGTTGTCTGATGCCTCTCCTGGCATGTGATGTAGCCTGAGAAAGACCAACAGCTGCTTTTCTATTGCTAATGAAGCTCATTTCTTTAGCTGTTAGTTCTGGTTTTTAAAATAGAATAAAAGATTTTCTGAATACAACATTTTCCTTGAAGAAAAATATATATATAGACTTTCTGCAGGTAACAGAATAATGAGTGAAGTCAAAATTGTTCCATGTTTTTCAGATCCTCGGGCTTCCCACCTGCAAAATGTGAGACACACACCCCTCCCGACACAATAAAAGGTAAATATCACTGTGGAACTTTCCAGATCACATAATTCAAACACAAAAGTTCAGGTGAGTATCTCTGCGAAAGCTTCCTTTTCATATCAATCATTCTTTACTGATTAAACACAAGCAAATTATTCATCGGGAAAGGAGACAAGATAATAAAGGCCTCAAGGCCTCAGTGATGGAGTAGTTACCAAAAGCATCCAACAGCATGCAAAGTACAGGAAGTTCTTGATTTATGACCACAGTTGAACCCAAAATTTATGTTGCTAAGTGAATTTTGCTCCATTTTATGACTTTTTTTTGCCATTGCTGTTAAATGAATCACTGCAGTTATTAAGTGAGTAACATGGTTTTAAAGTGAATCTGGCTTCCCCATTGACTTTGCTCATCAGAAGGTTGCAAAAGGGGAGCATGTAACCCCACTGGGACACCGCAACTGTCATAAATACGAACCAACTGCCAAGCCTCTGAATTTGGATCACGTGACCCTGGGGAGGCTGCAACGGTCCTAAGTGTGAAAAACGGCCATAAGTCATCTTTTTTGCAGTGCCATTGCAGTTTCAAACAGACACTAAGTGGACTGTTGTAAGGCAAGGACTACTTCCCCTGTTTCCTCTGGAGAACACAGCATCATTCATATATATATACTACATGTGTGCTGTTTAGCTTCCTTCGGGTATGATCCCACGTCATTGTAGTTCTGTTAAAGTTGTAGCAACGTTTCAGCAGAATCTCATCTGCCATCATCAGGCTTCTGTATGGAGTTAGTTCCTGGTTTCAAATTTGAGGCTGGTCCATTCTGATTGG
>BLBF01000056.1:1189990-1201590 GCA_015471245.1 Laticauda colubrina | reverse complement strand
TGTTTAGCTTCCTTCGGGTATTATCCCACGTCATTGTAGTTCTGTTAAAGTTGTAGCAACGTTTCAGCAGAATCTCATCTGCCATCATCAGGCTTCTGTATGGAGTTAGTTCCTGGTTTCAAATTTGAGGCTGGTCCATTCTGATTGGCTGGGAGCCTGGGTCTGTGTTCATTGGACTTGGAGTTTGATTGATTGGTGTTTCTGGTTTCTTCTGTCTGTTTTGTGGCTCTGATTGGTTGGCAACACTCTGTTCTTGTGTTGGAGGCTTTCAGTGCAGCTTGACTCCGTGTGAAGGGACGGCTGCTCTTCATTAGCAAGCTGGGTTTCACCTGGGTGCCTGGTGGGGGGGTGTTTGGGTTGGAGCTATCAGAGGGAGTCTTGCTAATGAAGAGCAGCCGCCCCTTCACACGGAGCCAAGCTGCACTGAAAGCCTCCAACACAAGAACAGACTGTTGCCAGCCAATCAAAGCCACAAAACAGACAGAAGAAACCAGGAACACCAATCAATCAAACTCCAAGTCCAATGAACACAGGTCCAGGCTCCCAGCCAATCAGAATGGACCAGCCTCAAATTTAAAACCAGGAGCTGTAAGACCCACATCCATACAGAAGCCTGATGATGGCAGATGAGATTCTGCTGAAACGTTGCTACAACTTTAACAGAACTACAATGACGTGGGATAATACCCGAAGGAAGCTAAACAGCACACATGTAAGTACCCGCGAAAACCTAAGAAAACACATATATATATATATATATATATATATATATATATATATATATATATGTATGTATGTATGTATGTATGTATGTATGTATGTATGTATGTATAATGAAGAAACTGAATCCTGAGACAATGTCTCTGCTAGAAGGAGGCAACATCTGAACCAATACAAAAATTCCCATGAAGAATGTGGTTGTTTAGTGAAAATGTAGCCAAGGATGATCAGATGATGAGTTTGGTCTAGTAGTCACAACATCAGACTACAGAATGGGAGACGGTGAGTTCCAGTCCAGATTAGGCAGGAAGGTTATCTGGGAGACTTTGGGCCAATCACCAGATAAGAGCAGGGGGAGGAAGAGAACTAAAGAAAATACAGATAGCAGATTAACACAGTTGAAAGGGACCTTGTAGGTCATCTAGTCCAACCCCCCACCCAAGCGGGAGACTCTACACCATTTCTGAGAGATGACAGTCCAGTCTCTTCTTTGAAAGCCTCCAGGGATGAAGCTCCCACTACCTCCAAAGGCTACTCCTGTTCCAAGGGTTGATTGTTCTCCCTGTCAGAAAGTTTCTCCTTATTCCCAGGTTGAATCTCTCCTTATTCAGCTTCCATCCATTGTTCCTTGTCTGGCCTTTGGGTGCCTTGGAGAATAGCTTGACCCCCTTCCTCCTCCTCTCTGGGGCAGCCCCTCAAAAAATGGAAGATGCTCTCCTGTCTCCCCTGGTCCTTCTCTTCCCAGACTAGCCAGGCCCAGTTCCTGCAACCATTCATCATGTGTTTTATCTCCAGTCCCCTCATCATCCTGGTTGCTCTTCTCTGTACTTTGTCTAGAGTCTCAACATCTTTTTTTATAGAGGAGAAGAGGAGAAGGTGGCGGCCTTGCAGACTGGAACTAAGAGATAAATCTGAAACTCATTTTTTTTTTTACACATTTACCGTTGGAGCTTCACAATAAAGTCCCACCTCTACAATTTGATCCAATAACAGCTCATGAAGAAAAAACACTAAAATATTTCAGAGACTGAAATAAACTCGGGATCCTGGTGAGTCAACATCCATCCTTCTCTCCTAATTCTAAAATGCAGACAGATTCTGACTTTTATTGTTTGTCTGCCTATCTACAGATATGCCTGTGGGATCAAATCCTGGGACATAGAAAACTGCTCCAACCTCATCAACAAATTCTTTAGTAATAATCATAGCTGGCAGGCATCCTTCAGGAGTTGCCTGAAGAAATAAAGCAGCACTCGTTTTCTTTCTATTATGATCCCATTGCTGATTTTAAACTGATTTTATTCTAGTTTAGCAGTCAGTGATCTCAGAGATCATAAGATCACTGCAAAGCCAAAGCACAAACACCTAATTACTGGTATTTCAAGTTCTCTGCACTTGGTTGTTTTCTTGCAGACGTCTCATTACCAAACTAGGTAACATTATCAATGATGCTGAACTAGTTTCAATCACCACGACTTCCATAACATAAACAGGTACCCCTTGCCTCCAAAATTTTTTAAATGTGATTTCCATTGATAAATATATGGATCAGTATTTATTCGGTTTTACTCTTGTACCGTGAAACAATTGGGGTTTTCATAGATGCTTTTTATGTCAAAATCTGCATTTGTTTCTATTCAAGGCTTTTCCTAATGTAATTTTTTTTCTGTGCAGCTTCCCTGATGCTCCGAGCTTTTGAAGTAATTAAGTGAGAAACACTTTCATACCAATTTCCCCAATGGCTCACTTTGTGATCCATATTTCCCCAGTGCATACTTTTTATTCTCTAATACATACATGCTTTTTTCTCTTCTACAGAGCAGATTTTTGTTTCATATACAGGTTTAAGATCCTTTCCTTTTTCAAATCTAACTCTCAACGCCAATCAAAAGGATCTGGGGCTGAAGCTGGACATTAGTCAGTGTCATTCAAGCCTATAGCAATACAACAGATTTATATATCATTTCACAGTGCTTTCCAGCCCTCTCTAAGCGATTTACAGAGTCAGCCTCTTGCCCCCCAACAATCTGGGTCCTCATTTTACCCATCTTGGATGGATGGGAGGCTGAATCAATTTTGTGCTGGTGAGGATCGAATTCCTGGATGTGGGCAGAGTTAGCCCTGCAATACTGCATTCTAACCATCGTGCCATCATGGCATTATGTCATGTTCCTGAATCCAATTTGACAAATTAGTTCTTCTAGAAATCTACAAGGATGTTATTTGTACCCCAGTCTTTGGCATCAGTGTGGATGCAATGACTTTGGAAAGGAGTTTTAGAATAGAGGCACCTATAGATGGAGGAGTAGGAGGAGTAGGAGGAGGTAAAGGAGGAGGAGGAGAAGTTGTTATAACAGAGTTGGAAGGGACCTTGGAGGTCTTCTAGTCCAACTCTCTGCTCAAGTAGACTATACCATTCCAGACAAGTGGCCACCCAGTGTCTTCTTAAAAGCCTCCAGTGATGAAGAACTCACAATGTTTGAAGGCAAGTCATTCCACTGGTTAATTGTTCATACTGTTAGGAAATGTCTCCTTAATTCTACATTGCTTCTCTCCTTGATTAGTTTACATCCGTCAGTTTCCACCTATTCCATAATGTCCGACTCTTCTCCAGGTCTCTCCACATCCTCCAGTCTTGCACTATTTCTTTGAGTTGTCGTTCTATGCTGTGGCTGGTGTCCACTTTGATGGTGTCCAGCCACCATGTCCTTTGATGGCTGGTTTCCTTTTACCGTTAACTCATCCCAGGTTAATTGCTTCCTCCAGTGAATTCCCCCTGCATGATGGGGCCAAAATAAGTGAGACGCAGTTTTGTGATTTTGCCGTCCAATGACACGCCTGGTGTTGTGAGCTTCAGCATTGCTTGTGTTGGTCTCCTTTTCTGTCCGAGGAATACTCAGGAGCCTTCTCCAGCAACACAGCTCAAATCAGTCAATTTTCTTCCTGTCTTGCTTTTTTAAGGTCCAGTTTTCACAACCCTAAGTAGCTAGGGGGAACACTGGACTCAATCTCTTCTTTGCTTTGGGCAAAGAAGAGTCTACCTAGGGGCCTCACCACAGAAATGTATCATTTCATCATCCAACCCTCATCATATTTGCTTTTAATTTTGGGAATGTCAGATCCCTCTGAGAGATTAGTGCCCTTCTCAAGGACTTGTAAGGCATCCTGTGGCTGACAATGGCTGACATTTGAAGAAGTAGGAATAACTGGTGTTGACATGGCTAAGAAGGATGGATTTTGCAGCTGAAAAGGATGTCCAAGGAAGAACCTCCTTCCTCCCTAAATTTCATCTCTCTAGCTGGTCATCTCTTTACTAATACTAGTTTGACATTTAACACTAATTAATAGGCCGGTTATACTTTCTGCACCTGAGCATTTATCACACTTATATCTTTCTCCATGAACCCCAACACAACTTATCAGGAGGAGGAGCTTTCCAATTTTAGCTTCTCAATGTTTTTGTAGACAGGTTAATCTAAGAGATTATGTGTAATAGATGCAATGAGATGGGCAGAGAGAAAACCAGGTAGTAGGATTTTACTGTCTTGGAAGAGTGAGGTTGAAGTAGGTTCCTAGATGGGTGTGATCTGAAGTATGTGTGAACTTGCCTCCAGAAGATGTGGATCCTCCAACACTGGAAGATTTTAAGAAGAGACTAGACAGCCATTTGTCTGAAGTGGTGTAGAGTCTTCCTGCTTAGGCAGGGGGTTGGACTAGAAGGCCTCCAACTGGGTTATTCTATTCTATTCTATGTTATGTTTAGTTTGCATCAACCCTGATGAACAATATTGTCTGTGAATGACTCCCTCTGTGGTTGTGGATGATCAATATATCTGCTTTGGCATTCTGTACCATGGACTTACCATTTTTTTGTCAATAAAAGTATCCAAGTCAGTGGTGGGATTCAAGTTTTTTTACTACCGGTTTGTGGGCATGGCTTGGTGGGCATGGCAGGGGAAGAATATATTGTAAAGCCTCCAGCCAGAGGTGGTCTTTGCCAGTTCTCCGAACTACTCAAAATTTCCACTACCAGTTCCCCCGAACTGGTCAGAACCTGTTGAATTCACCACCTCTGATCCAAGATGGATCTCTGTTCAATCATTGTCGAACTGAGGCAATTAGTTTGCACTTCCATAGAATCCTAGAATCCCAGAGCTGAAAGGGACATCAGAGGTCTTCTAGTCCAACTCCCTGGCCAAGGCAGGAGTTCTTATACCATCTTGCACATAAGGCTGTCCTTCCTCCTCTTCCTCCCTCTCCCTCTCCCTCTCCTCCTCAGTATTCTTTTTCTATTGCTTGCACAACTGCATAATTTCCTTATGCAACATCACCTGGACCTCACAATCATCAGAAAGTAGTTGTCAGTGTTGCTATGGAAACAGAGGAGGAGGGGGTGGATTGGAAGTATGTCCCTCCTCCCTCTCCTCCCCTCCTTGTCTTGGATAAAGTTTAATGAATTTGAAATTCTAAAGGAAACTTTTGCAACAGGCAATGGAGAGAAGGACACGACCCAGGAAAGGAGGTAGAAGGGAAACTGCAGACATAATTGGCAAAATCAATAGCCAAGGGAGAGATGAATGGCAGATGATGAAATATTATACACCTGGCTGCTCATTTTCATTCCACAGCTATTGTTATTTGCTTAATGGATGAGAGAACATTTCACCTATAAACAAGGAGATCTGACAAATGCAGATATCAATAGCGGAAGGCCATTTGCTTGTTAATTCTGCCTCGGGCCAGTTTGCAGGCACTCAAATTCTGCAGTGACCATCTTCCCCATCCTTCATATCTCACAAGAGGGGAAAAAAACAACTGAAGATTGTTTGGAAAATCAAAAACCACCACAAATGAAATTCCTTTGCTCTCAAATTTCGCTTGCCAGTATCTCTATGTCTGTAATCTGGAAGTTCAGACATTTTGTAACTCACTCAAGCACACACACAAGCAGGATTCCCAGAACTTGACTAACCTGGTTATACTATTATACTATTTTTTTTTGTTGTTGTTGTTGTCATTGTTGTCATTGTCGTTGTTGAATTGCTAAGTCATGCCTGACTTTTCTCAGCCCCATGGACCACAGCATACCAGACTCCCTTGTCCTCTGCTGTCTTCTGGAGTTTGCTCAAATTCATGTTCATTGTGTCAATGACGCTATAATCTAACCATCTCATTCTCCGCCATCCCCTTCTCCTTTGGCCTTCCGTCTTCCCCAACATCAGGCTCTTCTCCAAGGAGTCCTCTCTTCTCATTTGGGAATCCAGCTTCAGTATCCATCCAGCTTCAGGATCTGTCCTTCCAAAGAACAGTCAAGATTAATTTCCTTTGGGATGGATTTACTGGAATTCTTTGCCATCCAACAACAATTTCAAATTAATTTCTCTCAAACCATGGAACAAACAAATTGTTTTTTTTTTTTGGAGACAACACCCATTTTCCCTTTTGTGTAGGATGTCTTGCATGATGGCTTTCAAATACAATCTTCTGAATGCAAGGAAATCCTTGTGAAGTTTTAATGAGATCAAAATAAACAGCCCGTTTTGATTTTTTTAAACTGCCTGGCTGATGTTCCTGTTCCTTGATATGAATCAAACCAGCACTTTGATACTTGCAAAACATTTTCTGAGGCTTGCTAACATGGTCTCCTGATGCTATTCATTAATTAAATCTGAAGATTTGTTTATTCGGTAATTGTGGAAACAAAAGAGTTATTTTAAGCTTTTTTTATTCACAATGGCAGGTAGTGTCTTGTCTGAGCCCATTCAGACACATTGGTAACAAATACCGCTCTGAATTCATATCCACTCAAAATAAATCAAGCAGAATAACAAAGAGTTGGAAAGAACTTTGGAAGTCTTTGAGTCCAAACTCCTATATTATAAGAAATCCCATAATATTCCAGCCAAATGGTTGTACAATCTCTTCTTAAAAGCCTCCAATGATGGAGTTTCCACAACTTCTAGTGGCAAGTTATTCTATTAATTGTTCTCCCTGTCAGGAAAGTTCTCCTTAGTTCTAAGTTGCTTCTATCCTTGATGAGTTTCCACTGGTTGGTTCTTGCCCAGTCCTCAGGGTCTCTGGAGGATAGCTGGACTCCCCTCTTCTTTGGGGCAGCCCCTTCAATATTGTCACACTGCTATCATGTCACCCCTATTCCTTCTCTTCATTAAACTCGACATACTCAGTTCCTGCAACCATTCTTTGTACATGATTTGAAGTTCAACTTAGCCAGCATGAAAACAGGCAGGAAAGATCTGCAAACGCATGACAATGAGTTTGAAGAGCATAGTTACTTCTCTTTCAAGGTGACCTTCTGAGGTAAGTTTGGGGGCAGAAATTCCAATTTTGGGATGAATTACTGGAAAAAGAAAGTGCTGCATTTGTCAGCATTAACAGGGCTATGTCATTAAAAAAAAAGGGGGGGGCAATTAAGAAGGAGGGAGGGAAATTGGTTGTCTGAGTGAAGTCCCCGTCCTCTTGCCAATCAGGAGGCTGCATTAAGGTCAGGAAAGGCAGGTCAGTGTTGACATGCAGAAAATCTATTTTGTGATGTGGGGAAGCTAATTGGATCCCTGCTAGCCACAGATACAAGGTCTTCAATAGAAACTGAATATTTAACGAGCAATATTAAGTTTCTGCAACAGTTCAGTTTCTGGTATGAAGAAGCAAGGAGGCAGAGACATGAAAGGACTTAAAAATAAAATAAGAAATGTTCGCACTTTGAACGAAAGAAGCACCCCAGGCCACTGTGCCAAGGGCTTTTTGAGGGTTGCCTCTCCTACCAGAACAGAACTACAACAGCAGATTGTCCTCGCCATACTACAGTTCATTTAGTGACCATTCAAAGTTATAATGGCGCTGTAAAAAGTGACTTATGACTGCTTCTCACACTTACGACCATCGCAGTATCCTCAAGGTCACCTGATCAAAATTGAGGTGCAACTGACTCATATTTATGATGGTGGCAGCATCCCCTTGGGGTCACATGATCCCCTTTTGTGATCTCCTGAGAAGCAAAATTAAGGAGAAAGCCAGATTCACTTAACAGCTGTGTTGCTAACTGAATGCCTGCAGTGATTCACTCAATGACCGGGGCAAAAAAGGTCATAAACTGGGGACAAACTCTACCACTCTCTCGCTTAGCCACAGAAATGCTCAATTGCGGTTGTAAGGCGAGGACTACCTGTGCTTTGAATCCCCTGCCCTGAAAACATTTCCGTTTTGGAAAGTTTCTGTTTCCTCATGTTTCTGGAAGGGAGAATATCCAAAAATAGGGATATTCCAGGGAATATCTGAAAATAGGAAGAGAGCCGTCTTCCTCACCCACTGCAGTCCCACAGTATTCAAAATGGAAAAGGCATTGGTAGCACCCAACGATGTAAAAACAATCACGTGGACGGACCTAGAGAAATTACTGCGAGCCCACTATGCACCAACCATTTCATGCCTCATCAAAAGACATGAATTTTATTGGCATGTTCAAAAGGAAGACAAGAGCATCAAAGATTTTGTTGCAGCACTAAGAGACATTGATGGAGCATGCAAATTTCTAAACATGGATGAGGCCATGATGGAACGCGTGGTCCTCGTATTAAAGGATCTTACACTGCAGGGTCGACTACTAACAAGACTTAAGATAACATTGAAGGAGGCAATAGAAGAAGCCACCACAGTGGAAGCAACATAGAAATCGACAGCCACCATGCAACAAATGAATAAATTAACAAAGGAAACCCAAAAAGATACCAGCCAAACACACAATAAGACACCAGAGGAAACTCAAAAACTCACCACCACAATACAGCACGAGGACATTGAATCCCTATTAGAAGACGAAGAGGAAGAGGAAGAGGTAAATCAACTCCAGTTGGAAAAAGGTAGACAGGAGCGAATTAAAAGGAAGTCCGAATTCCATTGTGCCGGGTGCGGAGGAAACCATCCACATTCCGAATGCCGTTTCTTCGATGCTATTTGCAGGTATTGTGAATGGCGGGGACACATAGCTAGGGCATGCCGAACTAAAAAGTTGAATTCAAAAAACACACTAAAGTCCTTCCATTAACTATAGTCAATCGGGACCACCCCAGCCTACTGGGATTCGAATGATTTGCACCATTAGGAATCGGAGTTACCGGAATAAACAACGTTACTGAGACAGACTGGGAAGAGAACCTGATGAAAGAATTCCAGGATGTCTTCAACGGAGAACTGGGCATGCACCATCATTTAATTTAAATCCAAATATAGCCCCTATAAGACGAAAGGTGAGGCGAGTTCCTTTCGCGTTAAAACCAAAAATTGAACAATTCGATAAACTTACTGCACAGGGATATTAGAACCAATAGACCACGCAAGATGGGAAACCCCAATTGTTACCCCATTAAACTGGATGGGTCCATACGTATCTGCAGGGACTACAAAGCAACCCTTAACTATGCGCTACAGCAAAGTGCATACCCAGTTCCGGTGGTACAGCACCTATTACACTCTTTAAGGGGAGGTAGAATCTTTGTGAAATTGGACCTTGTGCAAGCCTACCAACAATTACCAGTTGACCCAGAAACAGTGGAAGCACAAACAATTGTGACACACAGGGGGGCATTCAAATGCAACAGACTGCTATTTGGAGTTAGCGTGGCCCCAGGGGTATTCCAGAGTTTAATGGAACACCTATTATAAGGAATAAAGGGGGTGGTACCATACTTTGGCGATGTATTAGTATCAGCCAAGGACAAAGAACAACTGAAAGACCGTCTAAGGGAGGTATTAAAAAAATGTAAAGAGGCGGGACTTAAAGATAAAAAAGAGAAGTGACAATTAGCCACCAACAAAGTCGAATTCCTGGGATACCTCATAGACAAAGAAGGGATCCACCCCACTGAAAACAAAATCAGAGCAATAAAGGAAGCTCCCAGATCTGAAAATAAAACAGACTTGCAAGCTTTCTTGGGATTTATTAATTTTTACAATTTATTCTTGCCACAGAAAGCAACAGTAGCGGAACCACTGCACACTTATTGCTTGATAAGAAAGCTACCTGGACCTGGGGGTGATGAGAAGAAACAGCATTTTAGGAAATCAAAAACTTACTTACATCAGACTGTGTGCTAATACAATATAGCAAAACCCTTCCACTAACATTAACATGTGATGCATCACCATTCAGCATTCACCATTCAGCATGGTGCCATACTGAGCCACGTATTACCCGATGGAAGAGAAGCACCTATTGCATTCTATTCAAAAACTCTATCTAAAATGGAGCGGAATTACAGCCAACTAGACAGAGAGGCATTGGTTGCAATAACAGGAATAAAACGTTTCTACAAGTATATCTATGGCAGAACCTTTTCACTTGTCACAGACCATAAACCTCTTCTAGGAATTCTCACAGGAAACAAAGCTACATCTAACATACTGTCACCGCGGATGACGAGGTGGTCGGAATACCTTGCTGCCTATAACTACAACTTGATTACTGACCAGGAAATAACATAACACACACTGATGCCCTGAGCTGTTCCCCCCTACCTGATTTAGAAGATGATCCTGCACCAACCACATCAACCCTTCAAATTGAGACGTTGGCAAACCTACCCATAACAGCAACAGACATTGTTATGGAAACCGCGAGAGACAGAAACCTGGCACGGATTTTAAATTGGGTAGGTAAAGGGTGGCCAGAGACTGCAAGTGACGAGACTGTTAAACCATTTCAGAAACTATCGATCTTAAAGGGATGCATACGTCGGAAATTGCAAACACGTACCTGAAACCATAGAAGAAGAAAACAACTTATGGATGCTGGAGCAGACTTCGGAGAACCATCAAGAAGCCACTCCTGATGGGAGTGGCTGAGCCAACTCACCCAGCCAGGAAAGGCCTGGCAGGAGCGGCATGGTTGACTCTTCCTTCCAGGAGGCTCCATGGAAAAGAACAGGAGAAACAGCAACTCCGTCCGAACAGTCCAGAGACAAACTCACGATTGAATTGTGCAGGTCCAGTCGGAACCATAAGAGCCCCACCTATTTACGTGACTACGTAAGATAGGAGAGGCCCTGATTGGTTGGACTGGACCACATGGGGAGGGGTGTAATATATTTGCATACTTACTTATGATAGGTTGGTCCGTGGTGGCAGGAGATTTGAAGAGTCATCATTGGCCACAAGCCGCACGCAGCCAGCTATAAAAAGGCTGCCGCGGTTTTGCCGGGTGCGTTTTACTGAAGAGAAAATAAAAAGGGAAAAGGTCAACTGGGTTTCAAGTCTCTTTTTCCCACAGTGCAATAGTTTCAGTCCTGGAACATTGGACCCATATCTGGACGTGAGTCTGAAGCAGCCAGAGAGGCTCATTTACCCAACTCTGACCTGGCTTTCAGCCACACAACAGGAGGTTTCCCTCTTCAGGCAACCTGAATGGAGAGCAGCGCCAGAATAAGTCCTAACAGTATTTTGAGGATGAATCTCCCTTTGTGAAACTTCCAGGTGTTACTAGTTGTTTTCCTACCTTCAGGCATGTGGAGAAGAAATCTTCACTCTTTTGCCTAAGAGGCCCTCGAAGTAGGAGGAAACTTTCTGTCGTGTCCTCCATTAATCATTTCTGGTTTATGCTAAACTGGTGCTGTTATATGAATACATTTCATACATGAAATATACATACATGAAATGTATTCATATATATGCTTATCCTTATATCTATAAATCATGTTTATACTTATATTTGTTTTCTAATACATGCTTGACAAAAGAAATAAATAAAACAAATATATCCACACCTTTTAACTCTTTTCCCTAGGATTTAGGAGTCCCAAGCTCCTCATTATCTTGAGGAGAGAAGGAAGGAAGGAAGGAAGGAAGGAAGGAAGGAAGGAAGGAAGGAA
>BLBF01000056.1:1173587-1189980 GCA_015471245.1 Laticauda colubrina | reverse complement strand
GAAGGAAGGAAGGAAGGAAGGAAGGAAGGAAGGAAGGAAGGAAGGAAGGAAAGAAGGGAGGGAGGAAAACACTGGGGCATTTTTTTTGGTAGAACTCTTACTGAGAGTCTGACCCTCCCAGGCTGCCCCATCGTCTTGGTTTTCATTGTAATTGTAATTTTTAACTTTTTATTCCATTGTAATTCTTTTGGATGGTTTAATTTTTATTGTAAGCTGCTCAGAGTCTCTCTATTAGTGAGGAGGGCAGCACAGAAATCCAATCAACAAATAAACTCCAAATGGGTTCAAATGTGAATCTTTTTAATAGCTGATTTATGCTGGGCATTTCTGACAGGTAGAAACGTTTATTTTGATGCTGACAGTTGAAACCCAGATCGTTTCCATCTGTCTTGGCAGGTACGAGTCTAAAAATTATAATTCCTGTATCAGCATGGGTTTTGTCACGACAGTGTTTGTTTGTGGGAGAGAAATTATGGAAGGAAAATTAATGTAGCTGCACTTTCATTTGATTTTTTTTTCTTAACCCGGTTATGGATCGTATAAAATATATTCCTCTATCAAAATGCAGGTGCTGATTTCATTAATACAATTCACCCCAATCTGAGCACTTTGTGTTGAATCTCCTAGGAGTTGGATCGTTTCCACATATCAGGGTTAAGGGAGAAAGTGGAGACTAGCAAACTTGTCAGTTCAATTTTGCCTCATCTAACAAGGTAAAAAGTTGCCAATTGTCTGGAAAAAAATCAGAACCAGCTGTAACGGCTTCTTAGTTGTTCTTAAATAAAACTGATGGGTACAGAGAGTCCTTGACTTACAACAGTTCATTTAATGACCATTTGGAGTTACAACAGTGCTGTCAGACTTCAAGAATCCTTCTTCTGCTTGTCTTTCCAACTGCCCTAGATACAGGGGGAGGGAAGATTAATTGGGCTTGCGGGAGGGGGAAGAGTGTTGGAGGCTTGAAATGGTGAATGGCAAAACTTGGGAAAACTTTCTCACTTGCTTATTGCGCAGCTGTAGCTTCTTATCCAAGCAAGCCAAGGCAACCATCCTGGCCAGCCAGATGTCTGAAACACCACCTGAAGATGCCCCACAGGACATTATGCACATCTCAAATTGGATGGCCAGTTTGATCTATTGTGGGTGGGAACATTGCCATAACTTTGTAACTTTTCGCACCTAATGCCTCAGATCTTTTGATGCTGCCACTTGATTTCCAGTAAAAGTCTTTTTCTAACAGATAACAGACAATCAGAGTTGGAAGGGACCTTGTAGGTCATCTAGTCCAACCCTCCTACCCAAGAAGGAGGCCCTACACGATTTCTGACAAATGGCAGTCCAGTCTCTTCTTGAAAGTCTCAACTGATGGCGCTCCCACAACTTTTGAAGGCAACCTTCTGTTCCTTGGGTTGATTGTTCTCACTGTCAGAAAGTTTCTCCTTATTTCCAGGTTAAATCTCTTCTTGTTCAGTTTCCATCCATTATTCCTTGTCTGGCCTTCAGGTGCCTTGGAAAATAGCTTGACCCCTTTCCTCCTCTCTGGGGCAGCCCCTCAAATATTGGAAGACCGCGATCATGTCTCCCCTGGTCCTTCTCTTTACTAGACTAGCCAGGCCCAGTTCCTATAACCATTCTTCATGTTTTAGTCTCCAGTCCCCTCATCATCCTGGTTGCTCTTCTCTGTACTATTTCTAGAGCCTCAACATCTTTTTTATAGTGTGGTGACCAAAACTGGATGCAGGACTCTAGGTGTGGCCTTACTAAGGCTTTATAAAGTGGTATTAGTACATCCCTTGATCTCCCGTCTCTATAACAATGAAATCTAAGGTTTTCTTTCTTGGATTTTGAATGGAGCTCACCTGACATTATTCAAGATCTTTCACCTGACAGGTGCTGAAAAACAAGTGACTTACAACCATTTTTCACACTTATGACCGTTGCAGCATCTGTCCAGTCATGTGATCAATATTTGGGTGCTTGGCAACTGGCTCCTTTTTATGACAATCGCAGTGTCCTGGAGTCATGTGATCGCCTTTCGGGACTCCCTGACAATGGTTGTAAATGAGGGCTACCTGTTTGATTAGGAAATATCTGCTAATAATCTCTGAAGCATACAGGTGGCATGATTCTTTGAACTAGAGGAGGATTTCAGTCCCTTAGTTTTGAATTTGAGCTTTGTGGCAACTGCAAAAAAAAATCTGGTCTCCCCTTTGTGTGAAAAAACCTTAAATATCTGATGTTGTTGTTGAATATCTTCCCAGCTTTCCATTTTGTGGACTGGAACCTCTGTAGTCTCGAACCATTCTCCATAGAATTGGGTCTTCTGTATTCTCATCATCTTGATAACCGAGTTGAGAATCCAATCATGTTTAACTGATTAGACTGTAATTTAAGAGGGCAGAATAGCTCAGCGATGGAAGGCATTGTGCTTGACAGTTGGGAAGCAGATAGCCTGTGTTGGAGACCCAGGCACCACATGACAGGGGGAGCTCCTGTTCTTGCTCCAGCTGGAGTAGATCAATAAGTACCACTTCCTTGGGAAGGTAACAGTGTTTAGTGTATGGTCATGTGGGCCACCTGACCATGGAAGTGTTGTCGGACAACACTGGTTCCCTCAGCTAAGAAATAAATAAAATAGAATAACAGAATTGAAGGGACCTTGGAGGTCTTCTAGTCCAACCCCTGCTCAGGCAGGAAATCTTATACCATTTCAGACAACTGGTTGTCCAATCTCTTCTTAAAAACCTCCAATGTTAGAGTAGTCACAACTTTTGGAAGCAATTTGTTCCCCTGATTAATTGTTCCCACTATCAGGAAATTTCTCCTTAGTTTTAGGTTGCTTCTCTCCTTGATTGTGCCTTGTCCTTCCCTCAGGAGCTTTGGAGAATAGCTTGGCCCCCCTCTTCTTTGGCGTAGACTCTCAAATATTGGAATATTTCAATCATGTCTCCACTGGTCCTTCTCTTCACTAGACTGGACATACCCAATTCCAGCAACCATTCATCGTATGTTTTACCCTCCAGCCCTCTGATCCTCTTTGTTGCTCTTCTCTGCACTCTTTTTGAAGTCTCAACATCTTTTTTACATTGTGGCAACCAAAACTGGATGCAGGATTCCAAGTATGGCCTCACCAAGCAAGGCCTTGTAAAGTGGTAGTAACACTTCACATGATCTTATGGAGGTGAGCACCACCCCCTAGAGGCAGACTTAAGTAAACAAGGAAAATTTTACTGAAATTTATGCCAACTCATAAAATATTTTGTACACACATTTTATAGCTGTCAGTAGAAAGAAGGGGCCTGGATACTCAGGCATTGGGATGAAGTCCATGCTGCTCGCTACTTTGAAAGGGGCTAGTCCTGTGCTACTATGAACAGCATTATTGAATGCGACCTCCGTAAAAGGCAAGAAGTCTGCCCAATTGGATTGCTGATAATTCATGTACCATCTCAGATAGTACTCTACAATGGCATTCAATCTCTCTGCCCTCCCCCCCATTGGTATTTGGATGAAAAGCTGAGCTAAAACCCTGGAATGACCCAATCGTCCACAGGAACTCCCCCCCAAATTTAGCCATGAACTGTATGGGTTAATCCAAATCCCTCTTTCAATAATTCAGTGAGCACAAGGCAGTGGTGGGATTCAAAAAGTTTTTTACTCCCAGTTCTGGCTTGGTGGGCGTGGCTCAGGGGTGTGATTCAACCAGTGTAATAACCAGGATGCACACGCAAAGGGTTTGCTACTGACCTTCTCCTGAACTCTCCCTGTGTGTAAAACAGCTGATGCGCAACAATCGGCTGTGTCCCATGAAGCAGCTGAGGTTGAAAAGCAGGAAATAAAGGTTAACATAGAGGGCAGGAGGGCCCACCAATGATCTTCGGAGCAACCAGTTCCGCTGAACCGGGCCAAACCAGTAGGATACCACCACTGGCAGGCACAATGACCTGATTATACCCTCCCCAGCTGAGTAATTTTCAAGCAGGGATTGTCTCAAAGAGTAGGTTTTGAGGTGAATAAAGGCTAAAAGGGATCATTTTCATCTCAACCCTTGCCTATATATTTTATTGTCTTTAATGCAGGACATGCAATAACATTTTTGCTAAAAAATGGAGCCAGGAGCCCTGAATATTATTGGGTGGCTCACATAATAGCTTTCTAATTGTACCCAAAATGATTTCCTGGTTAAATTATTTCCTTTCAGTAAAGACATTATATATTCTCCTAGTCATAAGATTGAAAATCAGGAGAGATAACCCTTCCATAATCATATGACAGCCATAATTTAGATAATTTTGGGTTTTCCTTTTGATAAAAAGCATTAATTACTAAACTAATAAACCACTTTGTATTTATTTTTTTAAATATACACTCAGGGGTTTTTTAATCATATATTTATATGGGCTTTGCTCATAGATAAGCAAACTATATTTGAAGAAAATCATCCTTGAGATAATTACTGCAAAATTACAACATGTAATTTTACATGTATTCAAACAAAACAAAATACTATATAGATAGTCCTTGGCTTACAACCATACTTGAGGTCAAAATTTCTGTTGCTATGCAAGACAGTTGTTAAATGAGTTTTGTCCCCTTTTATGACCTTTCTTGCAACCATTATTAAGTGAATCACTGCAGTTGTTAAGTGAGTAACATGGTTGTTAAGTGTATCTGGCTTTCTCATTGACTGTGCTTGTCAGAAGGTCACAAAAGGGGATCACATGACCCCTGGGACACTGCAACCATCATAACTGTTCTGTATGGAACTTGGTAGGTTCCAAATACTTCATTCTGATTAGCCAAAAAGGCCACTTACAGATTGGTTCGCTAGGAACCAATCCGGGAAGCCGCCAAATGTCAGGATGAATTAAATAACTGTCATTGGCCACAAGCTGGCAGGCTAGCCGCTAAATAAAGGGCTGCCGCGGCTTGGGCTATGTTCCATTTCTTTACCTAGTGGTTTGAAATAAAGAGTTGTTGTTTGGAACCCGGTCTCCCGCACTTCTTTCCAGATGGAACACTGGCAACGAAGGTGGGATTGTCGGATAAGCAGAGACCGAAGCACATGGCGATCTGAACCGAGCAAAAAGAGATGGCTAGTAACAATGCACCGCCCACACCCTTCAATCCAGATGTAGAGGATTGGGAATCATATATCGATCACTTTCTTATGTTCTTAGAAAGCAACAAGATGGAAGAAATCTCAGATCAAGGGAAGAGGGCTGTCTTCCTTACACACTGCGGACCGGCCGTATTCAAAATGGCGAAGGTGCTGGCAAAACCCAGAGATGTCAAGCAGATGACCTGGTCCGACCTGAACCGAATGCTCCAAACACACTACGCACCGGTGGTCTCCAATCTAATTAAAAGGCACGAATATTACAAAAGGGACCAGAAGGAGGATGATACCATAGCAGACTTTATGGTAGCCTTGAGACACATTGGAGGAGCATGTGAGTTTCAAAACATGGTTGAGGCTATGAGAGACCACGTAGTCCTCGGCCTGAAAGACTCTACCCTTCAGAGCAAACTACTCAACAGGCCGAACATAACCGTGGCTGAGTCCATTGCTGAGGCAACCACCGCCGAAGCAGCGAAAAAGTCAGCAGCCACCATGCGGCAAATGAACGCAGTTCCAGACCTGCTGACCCAAACCAGAGAGAAGAAGGCAGAGGGAGGAAAGAAACAGCCCACAGCGACAACCCACCACGAGGACGTCAAAACCCAGAGTGACACCGAAGATGATCACGAAGATGTCCATAGACTCTATTCAGATAGAAAATGGCATGAAAAGAGGAAAAATCAGTGGGAATTTCAATGTGCGGGCTGTGGACGCAATCACCTGCGGTCTGAATGCAGGTTCCTCGACGCAATATGCCGGGCTTGTAATAAAAGGGGGCACATCAAAAGGGTCTGCCGCAATAAAAAGAGCTATAGTCCAAAAAGATGCGGCAGCACCCTCCCCCCCCCTGACACGATAACAGACAAGCCGGCAACCGATGGAACTGCAATAAAAGAACCGGTGACAGAGAAGAAACGCACCAGACAATCACCATCAATAATGCCAGGACGGAAAGCGGAAAGAATGTTCAGTTAGAGGTGAGCATTGAGGGGAGACCCTGTGAGATGGAGGTCGACTCAGGGTCGTTCCTATCGATGGTATCCTGGAATATCATCTGGCACCTAATTCCGAACATCAAGCAGAAAGAACTAAAGAAACAAAAACTTGTGCTAAAAGACTATCAGGAAAATCGAATCCCAGTAGTTGGTCTTTGACATTTTTTAGTTGAATTTAAACAACACACCGAAGTCTTGCCTCTGACTATCGTCGACCGTGACCGCCCTAGTCTGCTAGGAATCGAATGGTTCGTGCCTCTGGGAATCAGGATGACCGGGATCAACCGCATCGCTATTACCAACTGGGAGGAGAACCTACTGCATGACTTCCAAGATGTATTAGACAGGACTCTAGGCAAGTACCAGGGGACCCCAATTTTATTTAGCCTAGACCTAAAAATAGCCCCTATTCATTTAAAGGCCAGACGTGTTCCATTCTCACTTAAACCAAAAATTGACAAACAGCTGAATAGGTTGATAGCGCAAGGGGTTTTAGAACCAATCGACCACACCAAGTGGGAAACCCCTATCATCACACCGGTGAAGCCAGATGGGTCAGTGCGCATCTGTGGGGACTAAAAGGGAATCCTGAACCACACGCTCCAACAAAGCGCATACTCAGTGCCAGTAAGGCAACATTTATTGCACTTGCTAGGGGGAGGAAAAATATTTGCAAAACTTGACCTAGCACAAGCTTATCAGCAGATACCCATTGATCCAATAACAACAGAGGCACAAATGATAGTAATGCATAGAGGGGTATTCAAATGTAACCATCTCCAATTTGGTGTTAGCGTTGCCCCAGGCATTTTCCAAAGCTTCATGGAACGCCTACTAAACAGAATCAAAGGTGTCGTCCCATACTTCGACGATGTACTGGTCTCAGCAAAAAACGCCAGCCAGCTAGAGACCAGGTTAAGAGAAATCTTAACTTGCTTTAGAAAATCAGGCCTAAAAGTTAAGAAGGAAAAATGTAAACTGGTCACTAACTGGGTTGAATTTTTGGGCTATTTAATCGATGAGCAAGGCATTCACCCAACTGAAAAGAAAGTGAAGGCTATCAAAGATGCTCCCAGACCAAAAAACAAAACCGATCTCCAGGCATTCCTAGGCCTCATAAATTTTTACAATGGGTTCCTACCTCATAAGGTGACAATAGCAGAACCCCTACATCGACTGCTAGATAAAAAAACTGCTTGGACATGGGGCCACCGGGAACAGAGAGTCTTCCAAGGTATTAAGGACCTATTAACGTCAGACACCATTCTTATCCAGTTTAGCAACAGCCTGCCTCTGACAGTCACCTGCGATGCTTCACCTTTTGGGGTCTGCGCCATCCTGAGTCACCAGCTTCCAGACAGCAGAGAGGCACCGGTCGCCTTTTACTCAAAGACACTCTCCAAGGCGGAACGCAATTACAGCCAACTTGATCGTGAAGCCCTGGCAATCGTCGCCGGGATCAAACGATTCCATGAGTACCTTTATGGTAGACCCTTTTCTATTGTAACTGACCACAAGCCTCTCCTTGGAATCCTAGTGGGAAACAAGCCAACCCCGAACATTCTGTCTACTAGAATGATGAAGTGGTCTGAATTCCTTGCTGCCTACTCCTACATGCTTACTCCATAGACCTGGCAAAGCCATCTCACACACCAACACCCTGAGTCATTCCCCATTGCCTGTCACAGAAGACGACTCTGCTCCAACTACCTCCACATTTCAACTTGAGACCTGCCCGGAACTACCGCTGACTGCAGCCGACATCGCTAGAGCCACAGTCAAAGACTCTTTTACAGCGCGCACACTGAACTGGGTAGGTAAAGGCTGGCCGGAGGAAAACAAAAAAACTGAGACTTTTAAACCTTTCCGTACCAGACAGACTGAGCTGTCTATCAAAAAGGGGTGCATCTCATGGGGTGACAGGGTGGTGATCCCAAGCAGCCGACAAGAAACCGTCCTAGGCATGTTGCATGAGGGTCACCCGGGCATAGTTAAGATGAAAGCCCTGGCTAGGAGTTACGTCTGGTGGCCAAGGCTGGACAAAGACATTGAATGCTGGGTTGCAACATGCCATGCCTGTCAATAAGCAAGGCCTACCCCCCCCCCACAGGCACCTGTAATACAGGACTGGGAAACTCCCCGGGGTCCATGGTCTAGGGTGCACATTGACTTTGCTGGGCCAACGAAGGGGAACACCTTTTTGATTGTGGTTGATGCATATTCGAACTGGTTGGAAGTCATCCTCATGGCTTCCACAACCACCAAGGCTGTCATGAAACAGCTCGACAAACTGTTTGCAATGCATGGGCTACCAGATGTACTGGTTTCAGACAACGGGCCTCAGTTTACTGCCTTGCAGTTCGAACAATATCTGGCTGCCCAGGGTATCCGTCACGCCTTAACTGCACTGTCCCATCCAGCTGCGAATGGCAGGGCTGAACACATGGTTAGGTATACAAAGGAAGGCCTGGAGAGAATGGACAAGGGGGACGTGCAGGACAAACTCAACCGACTCCTAACCTTGCAACATATTACCCTTAGTAGCACTACTAATAAAAGCCCAGCTGAACTGTTAATGGGTAGGAAACTACTGTCCTACCTGGACAGGTTACACCCCACCTACACATGGGATAAGCCCCCCTCCAGCAAATACCGTACCTTCAAAATCTGCGACCTAGTCTATGCCAAGAACCTTACCGGGGACCCTCTAGGGCTGCCAGCCACCATCACACAAGTCACAGGCCCCCAGTCCTACTGACTAATGCTAGACAATGGGAGGGAATGGAAGTGGCGCATAGACCAGCTTCGTTCCCGCAACCTCGAAAGAAAAACCGCTGCAGAACCGAAAATAATAAATTCCGACGAAAAAACAACCAAGGAGGGGGGGAAGTACAAATAAATAAAAAAGGGAGAGACGAACCTCCCATAACAAGACAACAAACTCTGCAAAATGACAATCTAACCAAACAAAAAGAGCACTCATGGTTAGATGAACCCCAAGAAAGATGCCTGGAAGCAGGAGAGCGAAGTGAGGCCTTCCTGGAAGGTGGCAGCCAGGCCAGTTCAACCAACCCAGCCAAACCAGGAGGGAGTGGCAGAGCCATCTCAACCGGCCTGAGAGACCCAGGCGGGAGCGGCATGGCTGACTCAACCTTCCAGGAGGTTCCATGGAGAAGGTCAAGAGAAGCAGCGATCCCATCTGAATCGCTTGAAGACCCAAACAAGACTGAGCTACTCAGGTCAACTGGAACTAGGAAAAGCCCCACCTACCTGCGCGACTATGTCACCCACGTTGGATTGAACTAAAGGGGGAGGGGTGTTCTGTGTGGAACCTGGTAGGTTCCAAGGACTTCATTCTGATTAGCCGAAAAGGCCACTTACGGATTGGTTCACTAGGAACCAATCTGGGAAGCCACCAAACGGCGGGAAGAATTAAATAACTGTCATTGGCCACAAGCCGGCAGGCTAGCTGCTTTATAAAGGGCTGCCATGGCTTAGGTTATGTTCCGTTTCTTTACCTAGTGGTTTGAAATAAAGAGTTGTTGTTTGGAACCCGGTCTCACGTGCTTCTTTCCGGATGGAACAATAACTATGAGTCAGCGGCCAAGCATCTGAATTTTCATCACATGGCCATGGGGAAACTGTGATGGTCGTAAGTGTGCGAAACAGTCATAAGTCACCTTTTTCAGTACCATTGTAATTTCGAATGATCACTAAATGAACTGTTGTAAATCGAGGCCTACCTGTAGATAAAGCTCTCATCTGACCCTTATTCTAATTCACTGATGAATTGATAGTTTATCCTGATTCTTCCTATCAATACATTTTGGTACAGAACTTACGTACCTACGAGTGAGTGCACACTTTATCTCAAACAGACTGGAAGGCAGAAAGAATGTCCAATTGTTCTAAACATTTTAGAGGTTGGTATTTTTTGCAGGCCTTGCCCTCAATTCCCAATATTTTTGCCTTGTGCAATTCAGTAAATGTTCTGTGTCAAATGCATAAAGGAATTTAAATTCCCAGTTAGCACTTATTAAAGTATTATATCATTCCTATTGAGGTCTTCTTACATATGAACTCAAAAGTTCCTCAGCTTTATGTTCCATTTTTTAAAATTCCTTTATGAAATATCAGTAATGCAATTTATACATTGGTTTTATTTCTTTATTTAAAACATTTATATAGCTGCCCATCTTATAACCAACTCTGAGCACTTTCCAAGTACAAGTTAAAACAACATGCAAAACTGTATTAAAACTATAAAACTAAACACATTATAAACATTAAAAACAATAATAACAACAACAAATCCTAGTGTCAAGTCAAATTTCTGATCATCTAATTAATTTTATCCCAGCACTTGGGGGAAAATCTGTGTCCTCAAAGCTTCATAGAAGGCGAGAAGGGTGGAGGCATACTGAAGTTTGTGTGCCATAGAGCAGGGGTGTCAAACTCAAGGCTGTGGGCCAGATCTGGGGCCACCCTGGAAACAGTGAAGGACAAGTCTGTGGTATTTCTGCCAGCGAAAACAGGCTCCCAAGCTCCGTTTTCAGCTGCCACAGCCTCCTGCAACCCTCTGTCAATGAAAACGGCACACAGCCCTCCCACCCACGGCCCTCCTGAGTTCAGTTTTCATTGGCAGAGGGTTGCAAGGAGGCTGTGGCAGCCAAAAGCAGATCTATGGAGCCCATTTTCTCTGGCAGAGCACTTGGCCACCACAGGTGCCCCTGACATGAGTGACATTGAACTGTCAATGCACCCCTGCCCCCTTTCCCCCCGAGGTCAAACACAACCCTGATGTGGCCCTTAATGAAATCGAGTTTGACACCCCTGCCATAGAGAGAGACTGCCCCAGAGAGAGACTGGCCCAGAGAAGGTACTCTTCCAGGATCCCATCAGAGGGTGATGTTCAGAGGAAGGGGCTGGGAGTATGCCCATCCTATCTGTTAGGATGAGGAGGCGCCCTTAGGAAAGGTGCTCTGCAGATAACCTGGCCCTGGGCTGTATAGGGCTTTAAAAGAGAAGACCTGGAATTGCACCTGGAAAGAAATTGGAAGTCAGCACAACTCACACAATAGAGTTGTGTTACATGGACAAACCTAGGGGCTCCACGATCCAAACTTCAAGGTGAGAACACACAGCATGAAAACAAACACATCATTTCCAGCATCACCTCCCTCTGCCTGCTGTGCTAAATAGCCAACTTCTGGTGCAGCCCCTCAAGAAGGGCAAGGCTACCTCCTCATGAGCAATCTGGCTACCCTTCTCTGCCTTTCCTCTGCCCTAGATGTTCTTGGATCAGGGGCAGAAGGCAGTTCCTCTTCCTCATCGCTTTTGCCACCTGAAGCCTCATGGCTGACCTGCTGCAGCTGTGCTCCAGCCAAATGGAGCACATTCTTTCCAGATGTGCCTGGAATTGGTTCATCTTACTCCAAGCTGACATCTGGAGTAGTTTCTGGGGGAGTCACTAAACTGCCTGCCTATCACCTGTCTATCATTTACCTGTCTATCATCTATTTTTCTATCACCTCTCTCTCTCTTCTCTCTCTCTCTCTAAATGATTATCACAGCAGTCGCCAACTGGTGGACCATGTCCCACTGGTGGGCCGTGAGAAAATTTTGGTGGGCCGCAGAGAAATCTCACCCCCAGAGCACCCCCATAAAGCAATTAATCCAGGCTGCGCAGAAACACAAGGCTGCTCAGTCCACATGGCCTGCGGGAACCCTCCCTGCCCACTCACTCCTTACCCAGCAAACTTGCCTGCTAAATTGCTATTTTTCCTTTTTCCAACCATCATCTGTTCTGCTGTGTTGGGAGATTTAGATTAACTAGGAACAAGGAAATGGGTGGATTTCTTGCTTTCCAGCTAGTCTTTAGATCTTCAGCTCAGCACAGCCGAACCTCCCTTAGGACTGAAGGTTTGCTTACAAGCAAATTCAGTGCAGACTCACGGCAAACAAATTTGAGAGACTGGGCTAGCCGATGGCAGATAGATAGATCACCGAATGATTCTGTGAGCAACTCAATCTGCCTGCTTTGCCTGATTTTGGGTAAAAGTTGTTCTTTTTTTTATAAAAAATTCAATATTTGTATAAATATTTATAATATTTACATACAAGCCATGCCCAGCCAGTCACATGACCACCAAGCCACATCCACAAATTAGGCCATGCCCACAGAACCGGTTAGTGGTCCCTGGGATCTAAAATTATGAGTTTGGTGGTCAGATACAGATAACAGATAATCAGAGTTGGAAGGGACCTTGTAGGTCATCAAGTCCAACCCCCCACCCAAGCGGGAGACCCTACACCATTTCTGAAAAATGGCAGTCCAGTCTCTTCTTGAAGTTCTCAACTGATGGCGCTCCCACAACTTCCAAGGGCAACTTCTGTTCCATTGGTTGATTGTTCTCATTGTCAGAAAGTTTCTCCTTATTTCCAGGTTAAATCTTTCCTTGTTCAGTTTCCATCCATTATTCCTTGTCTGGCCTTCCGGTGCCTTGGAAAATAGCTTGACCCCCTTCCTCCTCCCCTCAGATATTGGAAGACCACTATCTTGTCTCCCCTGGTCCTTCTCTTCACTAGACTAGCCAAGTCCAGTTCCTGCAACTGATCATTTTATGTTTTAGTCTCCAGTCCCCTCATCATCCTGGTTGCTCTTCTCTGCACTTTTTCTTGAGTCTCAACATCTTTTTTAGAGTGTGGTGAACAAAAGTGGATGCAGTACTCTAGGTGTGGTCTTACTAAGGCTTTACAGAGTGGTATTAGTACCTCTCTTGATCTTGATTGTATCCCTCTGTTAATACAACTTAGGATTGCATTAGCTTTTTTGGTGGCTGCTGCACATGGCTGGCTCCTATTTAGCTGGTTATTCACAAAGACTCCAAGATCCCTTTCACAGTTATTGCTATTGAGCCTGGTTTCACCCTGTCTATATGTGTACTTTTGCTTTTTCTTGCCTAAGTGTAGGACTTGACTTTTCTCGACATTGAACTTCATTTTGTTAGATACGGGCCAGTGTTCCAGTCTGTCAAGATCCATCTGGATCTTCAGCCCATCTTCTTGGGTGTTGGCTATTCCTGCCAGCTTAGTATCATCTGCAAATTTGGTAAGTTCCCCTTCTATTCTCTCATCTAAATTGTTAATGAAGATATTGAAGAGTACTGGGCCTAAGACGGAACCTTGTGGCATCCACTGCTTACTTCCCTCCATGTAGACTTAGACCCATTAAGGACTACTCGTTGAGTATGGTTTGCCAGCCAGTTGGAAGTCCATCTAGTGGTGGTGCTTTCTATTCCACTTTTTTCTAGCTTACTAAGAAGTAGGTTGTGGTCTACTTTGCCGAATGCCTTGCTGAAATCTAAATACATCATGTCCACAATATTTTGCTGGTCTACTAATTTAGTCACTGTGTTGAAGAATGAAATAAGATTGCTTTGGCATGATCTGTTTTTAACAAACCCATGCTGACTGCTAGTCCCTGAGGTCCAAAAGGTTGGTAACCCCTGATTTATTATATCCATGTTATGGAAAATGAATACTTGTATAATAATGTCATTGTATTCATCTTAGCAAATTGGAATAATTCGCTGTAGTGATTACTGGTACTATTAGGTTATGATCAGATACAGGAACTGTCCTGACTTGATATGTATTTCTCCTTTCAACAAATGTTTAGAATTGGTAAAAACAGTTTAATCAAGGTCAATTTTTAAAGGGGAAGGAGGAGAATACCTTCTTCTTGTGAATAATTGAAGAGTTGCTTTGTCTCCAACAAATTATTCTCTGATGTATAAGTTTGCAATACTTCCCATTTATGAGAATTAAATTTAAGGGGAAGGGGGAGGATATATTATGTTATAGTGAGGTATCTAAGAGTTGATTAAAATCTCCAGCCATAATTACCTGATCTACAGGCAAGGTCAAAAGTGTTTCAAAAACCTGCATAATATACCTGGTTAATCCTTACTAGAGCTATTATGATTATTAAGTGCAGCTCATTTATTAAGGTATTTAATCAACCACTATTAAAAATAAAAGATCATTCTACATTACTTCTTGTTCGACCAGAAAATTTTGCACACCAGTTAATCAAAATTACTGTATCCCTAGCAGATTTTGAATTTCCAGAGATAGATTTGACTTACTCTTCCTTAAGGCCCTGTCACACTGCAAAAACGGATGCAAAGAGGAAGCAAAACGGAAAAAAAACCTTGCCATCCGTTCTAAAACGCAATGTACTCACTGCCTCTGTTTGGCTTCCTCTCAATCCGTCCAGCATCCGTTTATTGACGTTTCATCCGCTCCAAAAGTTTTAGGCTGCCTAAAACTTTTGCATGGAAAATGTATCCAATTCGTCCATTCTGCATCCGCTATGCATCCGCTATATCCGCTAGGCATCCGCTGCACATCCGTGCAACTCGCATCTGCCCGGATGCAGGGAGGAAGCAGAACGGACGCGGAACGGATGCAGAACAGATGCAGAACGGAAACGAAGCGTTTAAAATGGAAAAAACGTTCGTAGAGGGGACCTATCTCAGATATTAAGGATGCCTAGAGGATGCCTAGAGGATGCCTAGAGGATGCCTAGAGGATGCAAAGGAACACCTATACTGCCTATAAAAAGGGGGAGCAACTTGCCTGCTTCGCACTTTCAGACCAACAGCCCAGTGGTGTAGACCTCTGCAGCCTTCCTCTTCCTCTTCCTCTTCCACAGCATCCAGTCATCTCCAGCATGGATTGCGACAAAATCCTTTTGGCAGCCAACATCCTTCTGCATCACTGCGAAACCATCAACAGTCTCTGTGAACTCTACTATGGCAAGAAAAGGAGGCACCTAAAAAAAGTCTGGGTCCAAAGATGGTTAGCCAGAAGAGCACAGTACCAACTTTACGACAAGCTGATGGTGGAGCTCAGGAGCGAAGACACTCGTGCCTTCCAGAACTTCATGAATATGCCTCCAGCCATGTTTGACGAACTTCTGCAGCGCCTGACACCCAGGTTGAGCAAGACAAAAACCAACTTCCCCCCCAGCCTGGAACCTGGGCTCAGGGTGGCACTCACTCTGTGCCACCTGGCCTCAGGGACCCCCTACAGGAGCATGCAGTACGGCTGGAGGGTGCCACCCAGCACCATCAGCTTTGTGGTCAGAGAAGTGGTGTGGGCCATCCTCGAAGAATACAAGGAGGAGCTCCTCCAGTGCCCCACCATTGAAGAAGGATGGAAGAAAGTTGCAGAGCAGTGGTATCAGAAGTGGAACTTACCCCACACCGTTGGAGCCATTGATGGCAAGCACATGGCCTGCAAGGTTCCAGCCAACTCGGGGTCCACTTATTTCAACTACAAGGGCTTCTTCAGCATCATCCTCTTCGCCATGGACAATGCTGACTACAAGTTCATGTACATCGATGTTTCAGGCAACGGCTCATCTTCAGATGCCCAGGTATACAACGCCAGTCACCTCAAGGAGGGGCTGAAAAGCAACCTCATGGTGGGCTTCCCAGATCCAGAACCCCTGCCCAACGACACGCAAGATGTGCCCTACTTCATCGTGGGGGATGACGCCTTCTCCCTCTCAACCTACCTCATGAAGCCCTACACCTCCAAATACCTCACCCGTGAAGAGAGGATCTTCAACTATAGGCTGTGCAGGGCAAGGCAGGTGGTGGAGAACGCCTTTGGCATCCTGGCCGACAGGTTCCAGGTACTTCTCACCACCATGCAGCATCGCCCACAGAGCATGAGGAGGATCGTGGAAGTTTGCTGCATCCTGCACAATCTCATGCGCACCCGCTACCCAGTCTTGCAGAACAGGCTCGTGGACCTTCAGCAAGGCAATGGGGACATGGAGCCTGGGGAATGGAGGCAAAGGCGAAACCTGATCGACACTGAGGATGTGCAAGGGCCCAACAGAGCCTCACGTGAGGTGAAGAAGCAGCGCAACCTTCTGAAAGACTGGTGCAACTCCTCAGCTGGAGCGGTGGAGTGGCAAGACAGGATGGTAGATGCTTAATGGATGCTTCCTTCAGCCTGTCTCATCACACGGATAAGTTTGGGCCATGTATGTTTGGTTGGCCTACAATGAACAGGGCGTTTAATAAAGAGTTGTGTTTATGTTCACATGTGTGGACCAATGCTTACATTGTAATTGATAAGGGCCATAGGGGTGGCAGCTGGGAGGGTGGACCATACAGTCCCACTATGCTTGCACTGGAGATTTATCTATCCCACAGCTATCTTTACCCAAAGGTATCCCTGCCCATCCCACAGCTAT
>BLBF01000056.1:1142430-1172312 GCA_015471245.1 Laticauda colubrina | reverse complement strand
ATCAGAATCAGAATCAGAATCAGAATCAGAATCAGAATCAGAATCAGAATCAGAATCAGAATCAGAATCAGAATCAGAATCAGAATCAGCAGCAGCAGCAGCAGCAGCAGCAGCAGCAAGACCAGGATGAGCAGCAGCAGAGTAAGCACCAGCAGCAGAACCAGCAAGACCAGGAGCACGAGCAGAACGAGAAGGAGAAGCAAGACCAGGAACACGAGCAGAACGAGCAGGACCAGCAAGACCAGGAGCACGAGCAGGACCAGCAAGACCAGGAGCACGAGCAGGACCAGCAAGACCAGGAGCACGAGCAGAACGAGCAGGACCAGCAGGACCAGGAGCAGCTTCAGCAGAGTGCACAGCAGCAGAAGCACCACCACCAGGAGCAGCTTCAGCAGAGTACGCAGCAGAAGCACCACTGCCAGGAGCAGCTTCAGCAGAAGCTCCAGCAAGAGAAGAGTGAGCCCAAGCAGCAGAAGCCCCAGCAGAAGCAGAGTCATGGACATGGGGCGGGAGGGTGGCCCTGTCCCTCTTGCCAGGGATGGCGGCAGGTTGCTGAGCCTTTCGCTTCTTCCCCATGGTTGTGGGGTTGCTGGCTGGCAGGAAGGCTTGCAGGAAGGCTTGCAGGCACCAAGGCTGGCAGGAAGCCTGGCAGGAAGCCTGGCAGGAAGCCTGGCAGGAAGCCTGTTAGGAAGGCTGGCAGGAAGGCTGGCAGGAAAGCAGGCACCAAGGCTGGCAGCAATGCTGGCAGGGAGGCTGGCAGGGAGGCTGGCAGGGAGGCTGGCAGGGAGGCTGGAAGGCAGGCTGGGAGGCAGGCTGGGAGGCAGGCTTGGAGGCAGGCTTGGAGGCAGGCATGCAGGCAGGGCAGGCAAGGAACTCGAAGTGTCCAGCAGCAGGTCTTCCCTCAGAATGCTGGCCACGTGCGAGCTGCTCCCTTTATATCTGGGGGGCTTGTGCAATGCATCCCCCCCCGCATGTGCAATTAATACGTGGCATCCATTCCGCTTCCACTGTGCATCCGCTAGGCTTCCGCTGTGCATCCACTTCATCCGCTGTGCATACACTGTGCATCTGTTTTTTCCGTTCTGCATCCGCTCTCCTGAGACCCCCCCGAAACCCTGCGAATGCGCCATCCATTCTGCATCCACTGGTCTTCCGTTCCGCATCCGCTTTGCATCCACCCTGCGTCCTCCCCGCGTCCGTTTCATCTGCTCCAATTATGCAAATTTTTGCCCCTTTTGAGCGCGGATACAATGGAAGGAACATTTTTCCCTTCTGTTGTGTCCTCTTTGCATCCGTTGGGCAGTGTGACACGGCCTTAAAAAACTAAGAGTTTTCGCTTATGGAAGTATATGGGCTTCATGTAAAAACAAATACCAGGTTTTAATTTGTTCAGTTTGGAAGTATCTGATTCTCCTTGGAAAGACATATCAGACCCTTTATGTTCCTAACAAAGCAAAATCAAACCCCTAAATCCAAATAAATATTTCAGATTACTTGGAATGGGCTACAGATAGGAAAACTTTGTACTGGTAGCAATTCACTTAACAAACGTGGCAAAGAAAACATGGCAAAACTCACTTAGCACTCTAAATTTGGGGTTCAATTGTGGTTGTTAATTGAGGACTACCTGTGTATCTGGAGGCCAATACTTGAGGTGTGGTGGTGCAGTGGTTAGAGTGCAATACTCCAGGCTACTTCTGTTGACTGCTGTTCAAATCCCACCAGGCTAAAGAGGGACTCAGCCTTCCCTGAGGTGGGTGAAATGAGGGACTCAGCCTTCCCTCAGCCTTCTGAGGTGGGTGAAATGAGGACCCAGGTTGTTGGGGGCAAGAGACTGACTCTGCAAACTGCTAAAGCCCCGGTTCTACTGCACTTACGGATACAAAGAGGATGTAAAACATTAAAAAAAGCTGTATCCGTTGTGTACTCACTGCATACATGTTTCATACGCTGTATCCCTCGAGCATCCGTGCACTGAGATTTCATCTGCGCAAAAGGTTTTGAGCTGCACAAACCTTTGTGAGCGGATGAACTTTCTGCCACGTATGATGTACATCCGCGACATACACGGGCAACAAACGTTTTATGTCCGTTATCATCCGTTAAACATCTGCTGTATCCTCTCTGCATCCTCTGGCCATCCCCTCAACTCACATCCGCTGCAGCTGAAAATGGAAAGAGGGAGGAAACAAAAGGTACACGGAACATCTACACAGCGTTAGTAGCACAGAAATAGAAAGGATGTAAGCTTGTGTATCTCATATATAAAGGATTAAAACAGACAAAACGTTTGTATCTGGGATGTATCTCATATATTTAAGATGTCTGCAGTATGTCTAGAGTATGTAGAAGGACACCTAGCAGAAAACCGACATTTCCTATAAAAAGGGGGAGGAAATCACCTGGATCTCACTTTCAGTCCAGCAGCCGTGGTGTACAGACCTCTTCACCCTTGGTCTTGGTCTTCCACATCATCCATTGTTCTCCACCATGGATCATGACATAGTCCGTATGGTAGCTGCGATCATTCATCACCAGAACCAAACCCTGTTCAGACTGTTTCACCTTTTCTACGCAAGGAGAAGGAGACGTCCAAGAGCTGTGTGGGTCCGAGGATGAATCGGGAGAAGAATGGAGTTTGGACTGTATGACAAGCTGATGGTGGAGCTGAGGAATGAAGACTCTCGTGCATTGCATCACTTCATGAGGATGCCACCAGCCATGTTTGATGAACTTGTAGATCGTCTGAGAACCAGGTTGACCAAGCCTAGCACCAACTTCTATCCTAACCTGGATCCCGGACTGAAGGTGGCACTGACTCTGCGGTACCTGGGTTCTGGAACCACATAGAGAAACATGCAGTATGCATGGAGGGTGCCACACAAAACCATCAGCAAAGTGGTCATAGAAGTGGTACAGGCCATCATCGAAGAATATGTGGAGGAGCTCCTCAAGTGTCCCACCACTGAACAAGGCTGGAGAAAACTTGCAGAAGAGTGGTATCAGAGGTGGAACTTTCCCCACACCGTTGGAGCCATAGATGGGAAGCATGTGGCCTGCAAAGCTCCAGCCAACTCAGGGTCCACTTATGACAACTACAAGGGCTTCTTCAGTATCATCCTCTTTGCCATGGTTGATGCTGACTACAAGTTCATCTACATCGATGCTTCAGGCAATGGGTCAGCTTCAGATGCCCAGGTATACAATGCAAGTGACCTCAAGGATGGGCTGGGATGCAACCTCATTATGGGTTTCCCAGATCCAGACCCCTTACCCAATGACACACAAGATGTGCCCTACTTCATCATTGGTGATGACGCCTTCTCCCTCAGAACCTACCTCATGAAGCCATACACTTCAAGATACCTCACCCGTGAAGAGAGGATCTTCAACTACAGGCTGTCCAGGGCAAGACAGGTGGTGGAGAACACCTTTGGCAACCTGGCCAACAGGTTCCAGATACTTCTCACCACCATGCAGCACGAGCCACAGACTGTGAGGAGCATCGTGGAAGCTTGCTGCATTCTGCACAATCTCATGTGCACCCACTACCCAGTGTTGCATAACAGACTTGTGGACCATCAACAAGGGAATGGGGACATGGAGTCTGGTGAATGGAGGCAAGGACAAAACCTGATAGAAACTGTGGATGTACAAGGCCTCAACAGAGCTTCACATGAAGGGAAGAAGCAGCGCAATTTACTGAGACACTGGTAAAACTACCCAGCTGGAGCAGTGGAGTGGCAAGACAGGATGATAGATGATTAATGGATGCTTCCTTGAGCCTGTCGCATAACACTGATGAGATTGTGCCATGTATGTTGAGTGGTCCTACAATGAATAGGGCATTAATAAAGAGCTCTGTTTATTTTAAAATGTGTTGATCAATGAATAAATTGTTATTGATAAAAAGGTCCATATGTGTGGCAGCTGGGATGGTGAACCATACAGTCCCACTATGCTTGCACTGGAGGTTTATCTATCCCACAACTATCCTTATCTATCCCACAAGCATGCAAAGGCTAAACCATTTTTTCAAAGTTTTCACCAACACTTTATTAAGTAAAAAAAATGAATCAAGTGTCTTAAGCAAAGTTAACTTTTATTAACTTTCTTAGGTAAACTTTATGACTTTATTGAAAAAGCAAAATGAACCAAGTAAAGTGTCTTAAGCAAAGATAAACTTAACAAGTAAACAACTCAGTCTCTGACACTATTCTCAGTCACTCTGAGTCATGTCCATGGTCTCAGATGTTAAGCATGCAGGGACTGTGGAGGTGGCTGTGGCTTGAGTGCTGGTCTGAGGCACCATTTGGATGCTTGGCCCTGAGAGTACAACAGGGGATGGTGTGTTCAGGAAGCTCTCAGAGAGCTGACTCAGTCCTGTGAGGTTGAGAGGCCCTTCATCAAGTACCTGGGATGTCAGGCACAAGACTGATGACAGATTGTCCATTGAGGGGCTTGGCTGTGGGGTGGAGGAAGGAGGAGTGTAGTGGGGCTGTCTGGTCTGCAGCTGGGTGAGGAGTGGCATCTGTGGCGTGCGATGAACCTGGGTCTGGACTGGGAAGGTCTGCTTTTGCTGTGGGAAGTCCTGGTTGTCATAGCCTTGGTAGGTGAGAGGCTGTTGAAAGCTGTGGAAGGGCTGTGACATCACCTGGGGTGGAGGAGCAGACCTGGACTGGGTAGAAGAAGCTTCAGCTGGGCCTTGAGGATTGTGCAGAAGTGCTGTGATCTTCTGCTTCATCACCTGGTACTGGCCTCGGGCATATCCCCGAGAGTGTGGCTCACGTAGGTGATGAAAGTGTGGTGGCTGGAGGATGCTCTGTCCAAGTGGACCAGCTGAGAGAGAAGTTCTGTGCTGGTCTTCATCATGTCCCTGATCTCCAACAGGACAGTGTGGCTCTGGCCCTCCAGTCTGCCTCTCTGCCTGCATCCTGTGGAGCTGGAGGTGGGGGGGTGGGTGCCTTGGTCTCTGGTGGCTGCCGCTTCTTCCTCCATTTGTGACAGGGGATCCTCCAAGTCCTCCGGCATGGGGAGTGCAGCTGTCGGGGGGGTCTCTGCCATGGGGCCCTCTGAAGACACCTGCCTGGACAGGGTAGCTAGTTCCTGGCTGGAAGAGGACTGGCTGTCTGTGGGCTGTCTGAGGGAGAGGGGTGTCAAAGGGGCTGCTCCTCGGTGGCGGATCTCACCCTCCAGGAAACTGCACTTGGCCATGACATACTTCTCCTGGTCAGTGAGCTTGACAGCGGCCTGCCCGGATTTTTTGAGGTGTAGCTTGCCATACCAGGTGTGGATGTATTTCCACCATCCCAGGAGTACTTCTGCAGTGTACCCCAGGCTCTCTGCCTTGTCTCTTCAAGCTGCCTGCTTCTTCTTGGTGTCCCAATACAGTCTGTGGCCCTTTCTCCAGAGGTACTCATTCTCCCTCAGCCATTACAGTACCTCCTCCTCATGGTCCTTGGAAACAGTGTACTGTTTCCTCTCTCCCTTCTTCTTCCCTTGCCTCTTCCTCCCTCTGGCAGGGCATTGAGCAGCATGGCCTCCAGGGGCTTCAGTAGCAGAGCCTTCAGCAGCAGGGCTTTGAGGGCCTTGGGGCTGGTCCACCACAGCAGCAGCAGCAGCAGGTTCAGAGTCAGTGCCAGGGGGTGGAATGCTGGTTCCGGCCTTCTTGCCAGGGCTGGAATGAGTAGGCACAGGCTTCCTCTTCTTGCCTGACTGATGAACCATGGTATTCCTGCTAGATGTATGTGGCAGCACGTCTTTCCCCTGTATGCTGACTGCATGCATGCTGCATCCTTTTATATCCACGGAGCTGATGCAATCCATACTCCCCGCATGCACAGTGAACGCTTTGCGTTCAATGTACATCTGCGCGGCATCCGCTTTTTTCCTATAGGTGTCCATGATGCATCCGCTTCATATGCTATGCATCCGCCCCTTCCGCTATGTGTCCGCTTCGGTATTCACCCCTAGAACCCCTTCGGATGTGTCATCCTCTTCCATCCACTGTCATCCGCTAGGCTTCCGATGAACATCCGTTTAACATCCCCACTACATACTACCCACGTCCGTTCTTTTCTGTTCTTTTCCGTTCTGTTTATGCAAATTTTTGCCACTTTTTTGAGTGGATTACAATGGAAATTTTGCTCATTTACTGTGTCCTTTATGCATACGTTTTGCGTCTGTCAGCCAGTGGGACCTAGCCTTAGAGAGGGCTGGAAAGCACTGGAAAGTGGCATATAAGCCTATGGGCTATTGCTATTGCTACTTACATAGGACAAGGGAAAATATGATTCAAAGCAGGGGTGAGATTCAAATTTATTAACAACCAGTTCTGTGGGTGTGATATGATAATCATGTGACTGGATGGGCTTGGCTTGCTGACTGGGCATGGCTTCGTGGTCATGTGACTGGGTGGGCATGGCTTGTATGTAAATATTATAAATATGCATGTAAATATTGATTTTTTTATATAAAAAAGATCAACTTTTACCCAAAAGCAGGCAAAGCAGGCAGGCAGATTGAATTGCTCACAGAGTCACAGATTCACTTAGAGATCTATCTATCTGCAAACGGCTACCTGAGTCTGCACTGAAAAGCTTCAGTTCTAAGGAAGGTTCAGCTCTGGGTTTAGATTAGCTAGAAAGCAAGAAATCCAAGGATTTCCTGCTTTCTAGCTAATTTAAATCTCCCAGCAGAGCAGAACAGCTGATGGTCAGGGTTAAAAAAAGGAAGAATAGCAACTTACCAATCCAGGCAAGTTGGATGGCTCACATGCCATGTAAGGAGTGAGTGGGTGGGGAGGGGTGTGGCCAACTAATGGAGCGATTTGCCAGTTTTCCGAACTGGGGACAATCATAACACATTTCTTGCAGCATTTGCAATAAATCATCAGCTGTGCCACCTGGACAGCTGACAAGTGCTGCACATGGGTGCGCAGAGGTTGAAAATCTGCGCAAAGCAGCTGAGGAGGGTAAAGCAGGGAATAAAGGGCAGCCTAGAGCTCGGGCAGGAGGGGGAGCCAAACACCAAAACGGTTTGGTGTCAGCTGCTCTTTGCAGCTGCAGGTTCTATGGAACTGGGCCAAACTGGTAGCATCCCAGCCCTGTTTCAAAGTAGTTTAAAAAAACATAAAAGAAATAAGTTAAGCCCCTGTCACACTGCACCAATGGATGGAAAGAGGATGTAAAATGGGGAAAAACACTTGCCATCCATTGGTTAACGCAATGCTTCCGTTCTGTACTCACTGCCTCCGTTTTGCTTCCTCTCTATCCGTCCAGCATCCATCTATTGACATTTCATCCACTCAGAAGGTTTTGAGCTGCTCAAAACTTTTGAGCGGAAAATGTATCCCATTCATCCGTTATGCATCCTCTAGGCATACGGGGGACATCCATTCTGCATCCATTATGCATCTGCTATATCCGCTAGGCATCCACTGTGCATCCACGCAACTCAAATCTGTTCCAGCGGTAAACGGACGCAGGGAGGAAGCGGAATGGACACGCAGCATTAGTAGCATGGACAGAGAAAGGATGAAAGCAGATGCAGCTACGCATCCGCGTCATCCGCTACGAATCCGCTCTGCATCCGGTCTGCATCCTCTACGCATCCGCTCTGCATCTGTTCTGCATCCTCTATGCATCCTCTACGCATCCTCTACGCATCCGCTCTGCATCCGCTTCCATCCGCTTCCATCCGCTTCCATCTGCTAGGCTTCCGTTCCGCATCCGCTTTCCATCCACTCTGCGTCCTCCCCCCGTCCATTCCTTTCCGTGTTATCCGCTCTGCTTATGCAAATTTTTGCCCCTTTTGAGAGCGGATAACAACGGATGGAACATTTTTCTCGTCCGCTGTGTCCTTTTTACAAACGTTTTGCATCCGTTGGGCAGTGTGACAGGGCCTTTACAAGGAAAAAAAAGAACACATCTAAAAAAACCCCCAACTTTAAACAAAAACTGAAGGAAAAAACAACAACCCTCCCCATTTAAAATAATCCCTTAAAAATAAAATAAAAAATCTATCCCTAAGTTCGACTTCTGAATAAGGAATACAGAACAATATAGTATATGACCACCAGCCTGTCTTCTTTCAAAGCAAAATCAGCTTTGTCCATCCTTTTTTTCAAGATAACTAATACTTCAATTTAGAACAATTATAAACAAACACAAAAACATGCACAAAACCTTTCTCTGAACCTTCTGGATTTTTTTAAAAAACCCAACTCTGTTTGTTTCAGTATTAAGGGACAAACAAATAACATCTACCTGGGAAAGAAAAACAAGTATTTAATACCTTTTTATTCAGTCTCTAGATGGAGTTTAATGAATACTTCTGCTTCTGCATGTCTAGAGTGGCAGATCTGGAAACATGATTATCAGAAAATCAGCCATTTCAAATCTGGGAGGGATATCAGAGGTCATCTTAACCAGCAATTTGCAGATGACTCTTCTAAAGCAGTGCTGACACATGATTATAGAGCCTCTGTCTGAAGATTTACTTTGAACATTCCTACTACCTATGATTAATGGGGAATAAATATGGAAGTAGAAAACAGCAGACAAAAAAGATTTGGTTTTAAGCTTACACATAGGTCACCATGACCAAATATTGTGCATATCTTTATTCATTTTGTGTGCATGTATAAGTGCAATAATTGTTTTTGTATTGATTTTTTGACTGTCAGCTGTCTTATTGGTGAGATGGGCAGCATATCAATTAAATCCAATATTTCAGGGGCTGCCACAGTGAATAGGGAATCAAGTTATTCTCCAAAGCCCCCAAAGGTAGAACAAGAAGCAACAGAGGGAAACTAATCAAGGAGAGAAGCAACCTGGAATTAAGGAGGAATTTCCTGACAGTGAGAACAATTAACCTGTGGAACTCCTTGCCTGCAGAAGTTGTGGGGGCTCCAACACTGGAAGTTTTTAAAGAAGAGATTGGGCAACCTTTTTCCCAGAACAATATAGGGTGTCCTGCTTCTGCAAGGGATTGGAGTAGAAGACCTCAAACTTCCCTTCCAACTCTGTTATCCTATTGTTATTCTGTTTAAATAAGTAAATAGATAAGTAAGTAAGTAAGTAAGCAAGTAAGTAAATAAGTAAGTAAGTATTAGAAGTCCAGCTGATTGTAATGAAAGGGTTGGTTGACATTTTGCTAAACAGATTATTCCTTATTCTTTTTCTTTGCAACTTCCGTTGACTTACTAAGCTTGGCACTCTTCAAATTTCCTCCAGTTCGACATTTTGTTAATTGCTTCTGTCATTATCTTTATGCCTTGTTCCTACTGTTCCCAAATGGGTTCAATTGCAATCTCCGTAACTTTCATCACCTCAGTCAGATGTTTCCCATCTTTTCATACTGGTGATGCTGTTGGTTGGACTCCAACCAAACTTGTAGGGCCACCAGGTTCTCTCCCAATCTGTTCAGATCATTAACAACAGACAGATCCCTTCAGATCATTAACAATGGATACACTTTGGTCTATTTTTTTCTTTTTACCGATCTCCAATTCTTTGATTGTCATTTTGCTCATGAGCCTTGATTAAGAAGCAGATTATTCTCGGCACTGTTAGGAAAAGGAAGATGATAGCAGACATGATCCAGCTGGAGGTCATGTTAATAATAAAAGAAGAAAAATCTCAGAGAAAGAAAAAATTCATTTGCCACATTGAAACCTACAATAATCTAGACTAGTCTTCTCTTTAACAACTTTACAGCAAACTGTACAACCAAAAGGCTGGAAGGGACCCCAGAGGTCTTCTCGTCAACTCCTCCTCCGAAGCAGGATTCCTTGTATTAACCTGGACCAACCCCTCTCCAATCTTTCCTTGTAAACCTCCGGGGATGGAGCACCCGTAACCCTGGAAGGCACACTCTTCCCTTGACTAATGGTTTTCACTGCCAGGAAATTCCTCCTTATTTCCAGGGTGCTTCTCCTTCTGAGGAGCTTCCTCCCATTGCTTCCTCAAGCACTGCCAAGAATAAAGGGATGCCTCCTCATCTCTAACTGTCTCTCTCAATCTGAGAAGAGTGCCACCACGTCACCTGGAGTTCTTCCCTTTGTTAGATTAGACATACCTCCTTCCTGCAAATGGCCAGTGTATGATTCAGCCTCTGGACCCGTAATTGTCTCTGTTTCTCTTCTCCACACTCTTTCCAAGGTCTCAACATCTTTTTGCATCCTGGTGATCAGAACTGGGTGCAATCTTCCAAGGGTAGCCTTGCCAGTCTAATGGAGTTTATTTCCTGAGATCTTGATGCTCTCCCTCTGTTGATATAGCCTAACACTGAGTTGGCTTTTTTTGGCAGCTGCACTACACCACTGACTCACAAAACAGCACAACATCCACATTAAAAAGGAAGACTCCATAGCATCTGTTTGGAAGAAGAAATAATAATGGCTGTATGATATTTTACAGAAAAGTAGATGCACATTAGGGCCATGAGGACCAAATGTGATCTGAAGAGCATCTTCTAATGCAATGTAATAATTGAAATCAATTTGGAAACTGAGGTGATTCAGCGCAACACTTTAATCTGAAGAACCACATAGGATAATAGGATTTTATATTTGCATTCTGAGCATGTATCTGTACTCCTGTTTGGATACAAGGCAAGTGCCATTACAGGGGCTTGGATGGAGAACGACAGATACTAACTTGAACATTCTTGGAATAATACCATAAAGCTCTAAAGACTCTCAGTACTGTCCTTACAGCCAGCCAGTTGGGTGTGGGACCATTCATGGAGACGAACTCATTCCAGCCGACTTGCCATAGGGACTTGCCCTGGCCTCCTCATCCCAGCTGTCTTACCTTGGTCAACTCATTGTGGGACAATGCATCACGGCCATGGGACAATTCCACATGGGACAACTCAAGAGAGGGACAAGTAGAATTGCAGCTCACCCCAGCCTCAAGAATTTCTAACTTGAGAAAGTTCAAGCCTAAAGCAAGATGAGGCCTCCTGCAATTTGCTTGTCCCTCCCTTGATTCATCCCATGTTGAATTGTCCTGGGGCAAGTTGTCCCATGGTCAGTTGACCAAGATGGGTTGGCTGTGGTGTGAGTCTGCCAGAATGAGTTGGCTGCAGTGAGTTGTCCCTTTCCATACCCAATGCTGTATATGGTCTAGGTGCAATTATGGCCAACATGACATTGTGGGAAGCCCCCCGAGAATGAAATATTTTGTGGAACTGTTGAGGTAATTCCCCGTTAGGAGAATGAGTGCGCACAGGGAGACGTAGTGAGACTGGTGAAGAATAACACACAACCAGCACACAGATACACTGTATAGTAAAATGTAGGTTTTTACTTCCAGTAAATGATTAAGCAAAGTCCAACAAACAGTCCAAGTCATACACAGTTACAGCAGTCAGTTTTCAGTCCAGGGATAATCCAATAACAAAGTCCAGTATCATAAACAGTTCAGTAAAAGACTCACATCAAATCCAAGAATAACAACAGTCAGCAACAATCAATAGGGAAATGCAGGAATGGCAACACCCTGGGAAACCAGGCTTCTGGCACCATCTTATGGCTGTTTGAGGAACCACACCCAGTTACACCACACCCTTTCCCTTAAAGAGACCGTATTAAAATATCTATCCTGGTTTATATATTTCCAACCCAACTGTTAGGTGACTTACATTCGTACCATTCTCCCCTTTGGGTAGGACAATATATACAACCTTACATTCTAAGTCCATAATCCTCACAGCAAGCCTTATACTTTACAGAGCCTTGGGCTTTTGTAAAATCTGAAATGTTATTTTCTGACATGCAATACTCCAGTTTAATCATTTTACTTTGTACACATTGTCTCACATTTAAATATCTTAAATCTCTGTGTTTTGATCTTGCTTAACACCAAGATTGGAAGCCATCTGTATTGCTGATTGGTTGTCTTCATAAACAACAATATAATCTGTTACATCAATTCTCATATCAATTAAAACTAAATCTGCACATAATAAAGATAAACATGAGAATTCAGCCTCTATTGTTGATAAATTTAAATGTTTCTGTCAAATAGACCTCCATCCAATCAACACCTTTCCTAATAATAGTATAGTACATCTGTAGCAAAACTTGCATTGGCATATGCAGTTAGACTTAGACTTAGTTCATCCTTAGGCTCCAAATACAATGCATAAGGCATTGTTGGTTTCAGATATTTTAACACACGCTTATGAGCCTGTAACATAGGCCGACGGATGCAAAACGTATGTAAAAAGGACACAGCGGATGAGAAAATTTTCCATCCGTTGTTATCTGCTCTCAAAAGTGCCACGAATTTGCATAAGCAGAGCAGAAAACAACGGAAAGGAATGGATGGGGGGAGGATGTAGCCAGGATGTTAAGCAGATGCTCCATGGAACCCTAGCGGAGAGAAGCGGATGGAAGTGGATGGCAAATCAGCGGGGCTTCCAGGGGAGCACAGCGAAGTGGACACGCAATGGAAGGAATGGATACAAAGTGGATGCCGAGTGAATGAAGTGGATGCAGAGTGGAAGCCTAGAGGATGCCTAGCGGATGCCTAGCAGATGCAAAGCGTTCACTGCGCATGCGGGGAGGATGCATTGCGTCAGCCCTGTGGATATAAAGGGAAGCAGTTCACAAGCAGGTCACCATTCAGAGGAAAGACCTGCTGCCAGAAACATCTCCAGCCAACAACCATGGGGAAGAAGAGGAAGCCTGTGCCATCTGCTGCCAGACCTGGCAAGAAGGACAGGGCCATCATCCCACCCCCTGGCCCTGACTCTGCTTCTGCTGGGGCTTCTGTTGTTTGGGCTGACTCTTCTGGTGCTGGGGCTTCTGCTGGCGCTGTTCCTGGTGCTGGGACTTCTGCTGGTGCTTACTCTGTTGGTACTGCTCCTGATGCTGGTGCTTCTGCTGGTGCTTACTCTGCTGGAGCTGCTCCTGGTGCTGGGGCATCTGCTGGTGCTTACTCTGCTGGCGCTGCTCCTGTTCCTGCTGGTCCTGCTGGTGCTCCTGGTGCTCCTGTTCCTGCTGGTGCTCCTGGTCCTGCTGGTCCTGCTGGTGCTGAATCTGCTGCTGATGATCCTGGTCCTGCTGGTGCTGCTGGTCCTGCTGGTGCTGCTGGTCCTGCTTTTGCTCCTACTGTAGTTGTTGCTGCTGCTGGTGGTGGTGGTGTGATGGAGCAGCCCATAGATCCTCGAAGCCCCTCTGATGAGGGCCCAGATTGCCCTGCCAGAGGGAGGAAGAGGCATACGCGTGAATGGGAGAGGAGGCAATACTCCATCGAAGAGGAACATGAGGATGAGGTGCTGGAATGGCTGAGGGAGAACGAGTATCTATGGTGGAAGGGACACAGGTTCTATCGAGACACCAAAAGGAAGCAGGCTGCTTGGAGAGAGAAGGCAGAGAGCCTGGGCTACACTTCAGAGATCCTCCTTGGCTGGTGGAAGCACATGCACACCTGGTACAGGAAGCTTCACCTCAAGAAATCTGGCTAGGCCGCGGTCAAGCTGACAGACCGAGAGACCTACGTGATGGCCAAGTGCAGCTTCTTGGAGGGTGAGATCCGTCACCGAGGAGTAGCTCCTCTGACAATCCTCTCTCCCAGGCAACCCACAGAGAGCCAGTCCTCTTCTGGCCAAGAGTCAGCTCCTGTGTCCAGTCAGGTATCTGTGGAGCGTCCCACAATGGAGACCCCCCCGACAGCTGCACTCCCCATGGCGGAGCGCGTGGAGGACCCCCTGATGCAGTGGAAGCAAGGAGAGGGCACTTCAACCAGAGATCAACCCACATCCACCCCCAGCTCCACCTCCACAGAAAGCAGGCAGAGAGCCAGACCGGAGGGGCAGATCCACACTGTCCTGCTGGAGGTCAGGGACACCATCAAAAGCAGCATAGATCTCCTCTCTCAGCTGGTACACACCGACATACCATCCTCCAACCGCAAACCCTTCCTCACCTACATCAACCAGACCCTCATGGACATGTCCGAATCACAGTACCAGGTTATCAAGGACAGGATCACCGGTCTTCTGCACAACCCTCCAGGCCCAGCTGAACCTGCTCCGACCCAGTCCAGGTCTGTTCCTCCACCCCAGGTGATGTCACTGCCCTTCCAAGGCTTTCCACAGGCCCTCACCTACCAAGGCTATGGCTAACAGGAGTTCCAGAAGCACAGGCAGCCCTTCCCAGTCCAGGCACAGGTTCAATGTATGCCACCGGTGCCACTGATGCCACCGATGCTACCGATGCCACCGATGCCACTGACGCCACAGATGCCACCCATGCCACAGATGCCACTGATGCCACAGATGCCACCGACACCACAGATGCCACCTACGCCTCACCTCGCTCACCTGCAGACCAGATAGCCCCACTACACTCCTCCTTCCTCCACCCCACAGCCAAGCCCAGCCTCAGAACCTCTGTCATCGGTCTTGGAACTGACACCCCATGTCCTGGAGGAAGGGGCTCTCAACATGACAGGACTGAGCCAGCTCTCTGAGAGCTTCCTCCACACACCATCCCCTGTTGTCCTCTCGGGGCCAGGCATCCCAATGGAGCCTCAGACCAACACTCCAGCAGCAGCCACCTCCACAGCACCTGGACCCTTCCCCCCTGAGATTATGGGCACGCCTCAGAGTGACTGAGAAGAGTACCAGAGACTGGGTTGTTACCTGATGACTTTATCTTTGTTTGGGACACTTGGGTCATTTTCTTTTACAGTTTGTTATTAAAAAACATTATCTTTGCTGCACACACTTGGATCAGTTCTCTTAGTCAATAAAGTCTTGGTGGAAACTTTTAGAAATGGTTTAAGCCTTTGCATGCTTGTCGGATGGGCAAGGATAGCAGTGGGATGGGCAGGGATACCTGTTGGATGGGTAATAGATGTGGGATGGGTTAGGATAGCAGTGGGATGGGCAGGGATAACTGTTGGATGGGTAATAGATGTGGGATGGGTTAGGATAGCAGTGGGATGGGCAGGGATAACTGTTGGGTGGGTAATAGATGTGGGATGGGTTAAGATATCTGTGGGATGGTTTAGGATAACAGTGGGATGGGTAATAGATGTGGGATAGATAAACCTCCAGTGCAAGCATAGTGGGACTGTATGGTCCACCCTCCCAGGTGCCACACCTATGGCCCTTTATTATCAATAACAATGTAATCATTCATCCACACATTTAAACATAAACACAACTCTTTATTAAATGCCCTGTTCATTGTAGGGCCACTCAACATACATAGCACAATCTCATCCGTGTGATGAGACAGGCTCAAGGAAGCATCCATTAAACATCTACCATCCTGTCTTGCCACTCCACTGCTTCAGCTGGGGAGTTGCACCAGTGTTTCAGAAGGTTGCGCTGCTTCTTCCCTTCACGTGAAGCTCTGTTGGGGCCTTGCATATCCACAGTATCTATCAGGTTTCGCCCTTGCCTCCATTCCCCAGGCTCCATGTCCCCATTGCCTTGTTGGAGGTCCACAAGCCTGTTCTGCAACACTGGGTAGCGGGTGCACATGAGATTGTGCAGGATGCAGCAAGCTTCCACGATGTTCCTCACGGTCTGTGGGCGATGATGCATGGTGGTGAGAAGTACCTGGAACCTGTTGGCTAGGATACCAAAGGAGTTCTCCACCAACCGCCTTGCCTTGGACAGCCTGTAGTTGAACACCCTCTCTTCACGGGTGAGGAGTCTGGAACTGTAGGGCTTCATGAGGTAGGTTCTGAGGGAGAAGGCATCATCCCCCATGATGAAGTAGGGCACATCTTGTGCGTCGTTGGTTTGGGATTCTAGATCTGGGAAGCCCATGATGAGGTTGCGTTCCAGCCCCTCCTTGAGGTCACTGGCGTTGTATACCTGGGCATCTGAAGATGACCCATTGCCTGAAGCATCGATGTACATGAACTTGTAGTCAGCATCGACCATGGCAAAGAGGATGATGCTGAAGAAGCCCTTGTAGTTGTGATAAGTGGACCCTTACTTGGCTGGAGCTTTGTAGGCCACGTTCTTGCCATCTATGGCTCCAACGGTGTGGGGGAAGTTCCACTTCTGATACCACTGCTCTGCAACTTTCTTCCAGCCTTCTTCAGTGGAGGGGCACTGGAGGAGCTCCTCCAGGTATTCTCCGATGATGGCCTGCACCACTTCTCTGACCACAATGCTGATGGTGTTGTGTGGCACCCTCCAGCCGTACTGCATGCTCCTGTACATGGTCCCGGAGGCCAGGTGGCACAGAGTCAGTGCCACCTTGAATCCAGGGTCCAGGCTGGGCCAGAGGTTGGTGCTCTGCTTGGTCAACCTGGGTCTCAGCCACTCCACAACTTCGTCAAACATGGCTGGCGGCAACCTCATGAAGTTCTGGAATTTACAAGGATCTTCATTCCTCAGCTCCACCATCAGCTTGTTATACAGTCCCTATTCTGCTCTTCTGGCAATCCATCTTCGGACCCAGACACTTCTTGGATGCCTCCTTTTCTTCATGTAGAACAGGTGAAAGAGCCTGTAGATGGCTTCTCACTGTTGTAGAACAATTGTGTCTACCAAAAGGAGTCTGTGACAATCCATGGTGGAGATGACTGGTTGCTGTGGAAGAGCAAGAGCCAGGTGAAGGCTGAAGAGGTCTGCACAGCAGGGCTGCTGGACCGAAAGTGAGATCCAGGTGATTTCTCCCCCTTTTTATAGGAAATATAGGTTTTCCGTGAGGTGTCCTTTTGTATCCTCTTGGAATCCTGCAGACATCCTAAATATCCAAGATACGTCTCCTGTACGAATGTTCTTTCCATTTTAATGCTTTGTATGTGAGCTGCATCCGCTTTCATCCTTTCTCCGTCCATGTTACTAACGTTGCATGTCTGTTCCGTGTCCGTTTCACTTTCTCCCTGTGTCCGTTTTCTGCTGGAGCAGAAGCGAGTTGCACGGATACACAGCAGATGCCTAGCGGATATAGCAGATGCATAACGGATGATGACAGACGTCTAACGGATGTTCCCTGTATGCGTTGTGGATGCAGAATGGACACGTTGGATACATTTTCCACTCAAAAAGTTTTGTGAAGCTCAAAACTTTGTTGAGTGGATGAAATGTCTGTGGATGGATGCTGGACGGATAGAGAGAATGAAAAATGGATTCAGTGAGTACAGAACAGTAGCATTGCGTTAACCAACGGATGCCAAGTGTTTCTCTCCGTTTTACATCCTCTTTCCATCCATTGGTGCTGTGTGACAGGGGCTTTAGCAGCTTGCCAATGCCTTTCAGTTGTGTCTATATTAAACCTCGCTAATTGATTAACACAGTATGCTATATCTGGCCTTGACCAATTACTGAGATAAGACAAGCTACCAATCAAGGACTGATAAATGTTTTTATCAAAAGCAGGACTTTGAACATCACTGTGGCTAAACTCCTGGCTCATCAGTGTTTTAGCCAGTTTACAAAGTTCCATTTTAAAATTATTTCATAATTGGTTAATTTTATCTGTCTGTGAGATTTTGTATCCTCCCCTAGTTTTATCTATCTTTAAACCAAGATATTGTTTAATTTCTCCTGTTTTATTTTAAATTTCTTTTCTAATAGTGAAATTATTTCAGTACTTTCTTGCTCAGTTTTGGTGATTAATATGATGTCATCAGTAAACAATAGCAACAATGAAACTACACCATCACTTTCTTTTTAAAATAAACATGGATCAGCCATGCCAGCTACAAAACCTCTTAGTTAATTCCTTAACTATACACTGGTTCCGCTCATATCCTGATTGCTTCAAGTCATAAAAACTCTTTTTCAATCTCCAGCAATCATTTGTATTATCATTTTTGATACCTAAAGTTTTCTTTAAATATATAGTGTGCTGCAATGGTGCATGCAGATATGCCATCTCTACATCCAAATGATTTATAATGTATTTCTCCTTAGCTTCCCACACTAATGCTGCTCATAAGGTAGTAGCTTTCAGACTAGGTGCAAACACCTCATCATAGTAGTTTGGTGTCGTATTGAACCCTTGTGCTACTAATTTGGCTTTATGGGTAACAGTCCCATCTATATCTGTCATTAGCTTATAAATCCATTTACATCCTATGCATGTTTACCAGATGGTAACTTAACATTTTCATATACCTCCAACCTTTGTAAGGATTTCAGTTCCTTATCCATTGCTTCCTGCCAAGCAGTCTGATCCTTAGCAGGATAAAGTTTCAGTTCATTATAGTTATTTGGAACTGTATTCACTTGGCATACAACACTAGCCTGATATCTATCAGGTGGTCGTGTTACTCAGGTTGAATGTCTAGGTAATACAGGGCTTACTGGTGGACTCTTCTGTTCCACCTGCTCCTGTTCTTCTACCTCCTCCTGTGCCTGTTCTTCCTATTTAATGGCTGTTGATGGCTTAACTATTTCATCTTTCGGGACTATTTGGGTGTCAATAATAACATCATTGCTGGATTCCAGTTTATCCCACTTAACGTGCTCAGGAAATTTTGCACTAGCGCTACAGTAAACATGAGCTGTGCCTGGATCCCAAAATCTAAACAATCTATGGTTGGTTTCGTAACCTATGAAAAATAATTTCCAAGCCCTATGTTGTCGTCTCAGTCTTACTTGTGAGGGAATATGCAACCATGCTGGAGCTCCAAATGTGTGTCGGTAACTTAAATTTGGTTTTCTGCCATGCCAATGAATGAATGGCAATTCTCCAGTTGTTGTGTTCACCATCTTGTTTAAAACATGGTTGCTACACATTATGGCCTCACCCCAAAGTGTTTCAGGCAAACCTGAATCAAACAACATAGTGTGAGCCATGGCTTGTAACGTTTGCCCTCTTCGTTCTACAAATGAGTTATGTTGTGGTCTTTAGGTGCAGAACGTTATGCTAGACACCAGCCAGTTTTAGCATTGTTTGGAATCTATTGTTAACAAACTCAGTCCCATTATCAGTAACTAAAGTAATTACTTTACTCCTCATTTTTCTCTTAGCAAATCTTAGCCAGTTAAAGAAATGTTGGAATATTTCTGTTTTGTTTTTCATGAGATAGCAGCAACCATACCATGGGTAATGGTCCATTACACTCAAAACAGAGCAGGCACTTCCCAAACTGGGTTTCTTAGGACCAGTTATGTCTGCAAGCACAACCTATAAAGGTTCTTTGGTCTTAAACCCATTTAATCTGTTTTCTGGAGTAACTTTGCTTTTCTCCTTACTACAGGCATTACAGTTTAAATGCTTACAACAGGTTTTGAATTTCACTCCCTCTGACAATTTAACAGTTTGCTTCAGCATTTTGAAATTAATGTGCCCCAGACGTCTATGTAGTAAATGTATACATTCATTATGTGGCTTAACATTGTTATAAACCGAGTTCGCCATCTGTAGCTGGTCATCATGTATCACATATAAATCATTCTCTAAAGTAGCAATAACACTTTTACCCTCTTCTCTGTTATTCAGTTATCTCCCTGAAAGGTTACTGCATAACCAAGATTAACTAAAGCCCTTACTGATAACAAATTAAATTTTAGTTTAGGTACATATAACATAGTTAAATGTTCTTTTATACATGAACAATATGCAGTACCTTCACCAGATGCTTTCATCTTCCATCCATTTGCCAATGATACATGTTGCTTACTCGTAAACATTGTTACAAATCTCTCTTTATGTTTAGTAATGCATTGCGATGCTCCACTATCAACTACCCACAAATCATGGTTTACAGTTGAATTGCTAGACATAACTAAATTAACATTCTTCTTAGCCTTCTGTTGATTACTAGTATTCTGTCATTTTCCTTTCTTACAGAATTTAGCTATACGTCCCCTAGTCCCACAAGAAAAACATTTCCTAACAGTATAGGCAGTTGAAGACAAATCTTCTTGTGGTTGTTCCTTCCTCAGTTGGTCCCTATCCAGCCATCTTCTTGGCTCTTCTAACAATCTTCCAGTTATGTCAGTCAATGTCAGTTCATCTCTGGTCAGGACTTCTCGTGAAGATACATAATTATCATAACTCTCATCCAATGAGGAAAGAATGATGTAAACTTGATGCAGCTCTGAAAATATCAGTTCCTTTTCATGTAGCTCTTGAAAAGTTCTTTTCATGAAGTTCAAATGAGCTAACATATCTCCACCTTTCAGAAGACATGCTCTAAACAGTTTACATGTAAGATGTATGTGTGCACCTACACTGTCATGAACATAAATCCTCTTCAAATTCTCCCAACACTTAACAGCAGACTCTTCTCCATGAATATGGACTAGCTGCTGGTCACTCAGTGTTATCCTATTGTACAAATAGCTTGTTCCTTGATCCGTTTAAAGTCAGCTAACTTCTTGGCATCATCCTCATTATCTGGATCCCAAGCATTTACATCCAGTGGATCTTGAACTGTATTCTATAACCCTTCTCTATGCAGAAATAGACTGCATTTCATAGACCAGGAAACATAGTTTGTTCCATCCAACTGGGGTATCAGTGATAGACTTGTTGACAGGTCTTATGCTATCTTTAGCAGGATAGTAACCCATAATTAAACAGTAAATAGCTGTCTGTATAGGGTACTGTGCATTCACATCAACTCTCAGTTATCTGAGCCTGGTATGGCCTGGGCCCATAACCAGTATTGAGGTAATTCCCCTTTAGGAGAATGAGTACACACAGGGAGACATAATGAGAGTGGTGAAGAATAACACACAACCAGCACACAGATACACTGTATCGTAAAATGTAGGTTTTTACTTCCAGTAAATGGTTAAGCAAAGTCCAACAACAGTCCAAGTCATATACGGTTACAGCAGTCAGTTTTCAGTCCAGGGATAATCCAATAACAAAGTCCAGTATCATAAACAGTTCAGAAAAAGACTCACAACAAATCCAAGAATAATGACAATCATCAACAGTTAATAGGGAAATGCAGGAACAGCAACACTCTGGGAAACCAGGTTTCTGGCTCCATCTTATGGCTGTTTGAGGAACCACACCCAGTTACAATTTTTGCATTCCCTTAAAGAGACAGTATTAAAATGTCTATCCTGGTTTATATATTTCCAACCCAACTGTTCGGTGACTTACATTCCTAACAGAAACATTAAGAGGCAGAATATTATATTTCCCCAAAGGAAGAAATGGAGTAACATGCTCTTAAAGTCACCCCCCCCAAGCAGGTATTTTGGGTCCATTAAGAAAGATTCTACAAAAGAAAAGACCTTCAGCTTCAGGGTGATGGATCTAAGAAGAACAGGACATGACCCTTCAGGACATAATAGGACTAGCTCACTGCCATTTAGCAGAAGACACAGAGCTCACTGCATGGCATAATCTGCTAAGGGCATTTCAGCAGCATTTCAGAAACTGTTTAAAAATCCTCAAGCTAGTTGGCCAGCTGCCCCAGAACCTCAAGCTGGTTCTGTTCACCAATAAATGGCTCTTTCTTTTCAATCAGCCTCCATGTTATTTCAAGCATCTTTCTCCCAGCTTGGAACTGGATTTTTCCTCCAACATTATTTTATTAAAAAGAGTTAGTAAATTGACCAATACTATGAAAGGCAGAGTAATTTGATAGTTGTAGGCCCAAGGACAATTTAAAGAATGTGTTGAATTGCATTTATATCCATAGCCTGAGAAATGAGCTTAAATATATATGAAAGTGCCAACTAGTATGTACGAATGCATGAACAGATATCACATAGGTTTATTTATTTATTTGTCAAGCAAGTATTATAGACGACAGATATAAGTATAAACATGATTATGAATACATGAAATGGATATGAATAAAAAAGAAATAATAGGACAGGGATGGGAGGCACATTGGTGCGCTTATGCACGCCCCTTACAGATCTCTTAGGAATGGGGCAAGATCAACAGTAGACAGTCTGAGATCAAAGTGTTTAGGGTTTGGGGAAGAAACCACAGTCAGGTAGAGGATTCCAGACACTGACCACTCTGTTGCTGAAGTCGTACTTCCTGCAATCGAGTTTGGTGCGGTTTACCCTGAGTGTGTATCTATTGTGTGCTCTTGTATTGTTGTGGTTGAAGCTGAAGTAGTCATTGATGGGTAGACATTGCAATGGATAATTTTAAGTACTACACTTAGGTCGGACTGAAGGTGGTGTAGTTGTAGATTGTCTTGCTCTAAAATTTTAAGCCTGGTGGCATCAGGTATTCTGCTACAAGTAGAGGTTGCAGTGGTTCTGTATTCAACCAGGTATACATGAAGCTTGGGAGAAACCCAGGTCTATCACCTGACAAAAATTAAAAGAAACAAGTAAAAATACAGTGAAGAGAATAAGTAAAAATACACATTAATGAGTACACAATTAATAAATAAATTAAATGTTTCTGCACTTCAGCTGATGATGGATTATTCTAGGTGATCCTCTTGCAAGAGGGGATAATAGAAGAATCAAAGATAAGTTTGGAGGAAAATTGTGCAACACCTGGAATGAATTTTATGGAGGAGAAAAGTTATCCTGTTGCCTAATATGAATGAAGGCAGAAGGAAGATGAGGGAGTTCAAAATAAAGTGATCGTTGGGCCATTCGGGGACTTGAGAATGAATGGGGAGGATGATGGCTTTTTGAGCAACTTCTTTGAAAAGGAAAAAAAGGCTTTATTTATTTCAAATACAGGATTGAAGCAAGAGCCAAACAAAAAAAGGAATGGCCAAGGAACAAGGGCAGGCCTGAAAGCACAATGGTTCTGATGATGCCGAAATAAAATGGGAGAATTGGTGAAGAAATCAATGAAAGACTTGAAGGTAGAACAGTCATGAATGAGAAGATGTGAGAAAAAGGGATATGGAAGAAGATTTATTTGTTTATTTAAATTTTTATGCTGTCCATCTCTTCGACAAGGTGACTCTGGGTGTCTCACAAGTAGTAAAATAGTTATGGTAGACCCTGACTTACAACAGTTTGTTTACTGACCGTTCAAAGCTACTGCAGCACTGAACAAGGTGACTTATGAGCCTTTTTCACACTTACAGCCACAATTGAGCCAGGCGAGACACTGCAACATGGCTGGTGACATGGGTTTTGCTCCATTTTACGACCTGCCTTGCCACAGTTGTTACATGAATTGCTTCAGTCGTTAAGTGAGTAAAAGCTCTTGCTAAGCCAATCTGGCTTTTTCATTGGCTTTGCTCGTCAGAAGGTCGCTAAACGGGGCCCACATGATCTAGGGACACTAGAAGCATCGTAAATATGAGCCACTTGCCAAGTGCCTGAATTTTGATCACATGACTGCAGAGATACTGCAACAGTCGTAAGTGTGAAACATGGCCATAAGTCACTTTTCTTCAGCGTCGTTGTAGCTTTGAATGGTGACTAAACGAATGATTGTAAAACAAGACTGCCTGTGTCAGGAGAGAGGATGGGGAAACTACTTGGAGAAAAGAGAAAGAAAAATATTTCAGACTTGCATTATGTCAGGTTCCGTGTGAATTAGAATGCAATCTGTGCCAGAAGTGAAACATGGAAGAGAATAAATGGATTGCTCAGATAATGGTTCAGCATTGAAAATGGAAGAAGAAAGGAAGGTGTGAGAGTCTCTTGGCTGATTAATATAAATATGGATGAATGCATAAGGTACGTTGGTGTTGATGTTAACGTGTGGTGGTTGGGAAACTTAATGTGTGTAGTTTTGTATGCTGAAAATATTGTTTCATTGGCTGCGAATCCAAATGATTTATTACAAATTTTAGATGCAATATCCCATGTAATGAGTACCATGGATCTCAAAATTATGTACAAAAGACTAAGGTGTTTGACAGAGAAAAGTGAGTGAATAATTTCAACTTATAAGTAAATGGAGAAGAACTAAAGTGGGAAGCTGAATCGCTGCAGTTCTCTAAAGTGTGTATTATTCTTCCCCTCTTATTCCATTACTTTAAAAAGTTTTCAGTGTCAATATTCAAAGAATGCACTGAAAGAAACATATTTTGTTTCTTCATGTTCAATTTGCCAGCTGGTTTTTTTTTTTAATTTCCTGGCTTGAAAAGTTGTTTACATGAAATAGGACAAAATATCCATTTCTCTTTTCTTTCCTTTCTTGCTCTTTTCCTCTCTTTCTTACCCTGCTTACAAGAAAACAATGTTCAGGAGGAGCAGATTTAGCAGGCTAATTTATGTTGCCACCAGGAAAGTGGAGACGCTCTGGGTTTATTTGGTTCTGGAAATAAATCCAATATCTGATGTTTCTATTCCGATGCTGCAAATCTGGGGAACAAAGGGGGAAAAATTAAAACCATAACACAGAAGGACTAGGGGACTAAAACATATGAAATTAGGGGGCTGGAGGTTAAACCATAAGAAGAATGGTTACAAGAATTGGGTATGTCTAGTGATCTAATGAAAAGAAGGACTAGGGGTGGCATGACAACAATCTTCTGGTATTTGAGGGGCTGCCCCAAAGAAGAGGAGGTCAAACTATTTTCCAAAGCACCAAAAAGCAAGACTCCATCACTAGAGACTTTTAAAAAAAGGCTGGACAACCATTTGTCTGGAATGGTATAGGGTCTCCTGCTCAAGCAAGGGGCTGGACTAGAAGACCTCTGAGGTCCCTTCCAACTCTCTTATTCTGTCAACTGTGTTCTACATGTGATGTCATGAGCATCATTTTGATAGCACAAGGTGCATCATTGGAACCTTACTTCGATATGTTAAACTTTGTGACCAAAACAAAGTAGACTCAACAGCAAGGAAGAGGACCTGGCGGTCTGCATGAAGACAACACATCTCTATATGGAAACTCATCCATGGTTGTTAAGTGAATCTGGCTTCTCCGCTGACTTTGCTTGTCACAAAGGTCTCAGAAGCAGATCACAGGAGCTCGGAACACAGTGACCGTCATAGATATCAACCACTTGTCAAGCACTGAAATCCTGTGACCTTGTAATGCTGCAGTCATCATGTGTGTGAAAAATGCTCAGATGCTACTTTTTTCAGTGTCTTGGGAACTTCGGACAGTCATTAAACAAGCTGTAATTTGAGGACTAGGATTGGAAGGAACCTTGAAGGTCTTCTAGTCCAGCCCCTTATTCAAGCAGAAGAACTTAGATCATTCTGGGGAAATGGCTGTCCAGTCTCTTCTTAAAAGTGTTCAGTGCTGGAGCCCCCACAATTTCTGCAGGCAAGTCCTTCCACTGGTGAATTGTTCTCACTGTCAGGAATTTCCTCCTTAGCTCTAGGTTGGACCCCCCCTTTAATGCACTTCCACCTCTTACCTCTTGCCCTGCCCTCAGGTGCTTTGAAAATAGGTTGGCCCCCTCTCCTCTCTGGCAGCTAGCAGGTCCAGGAGAATGGCACCCAAAAAGAAAAGTGACTTATGACTGTTTTTCACACTTATGGCCATTGCAGCATCCCCATGGTCGTGAGATCAAAATTCAGACACTCGGGAACTAGAATGGAGTTGTGACAGTCGCAGAGTCCCTGGGCCACATGGCCAAAGGTGCACAGAATGCTATTACCTTCAAACCAAAGTGGTACCTATTTATCGACTCGCATTTGCATGCTTTTGAACTGCGATGTGGACAACCTGACTCCTCTCTGTATTTCCTGTCTTGGTATTGATATCTGCAGGGCTCAGCATGCCAGAACAACTAGACACAGGGACCATTTCTTTCCCTTGTGCCATCACTCTGCTGACCACCTAATTCTCACAATACTGTCTTATGTTTGCTTACCCAGGTTGTATGGCTGAAGTGTTGTTATTATTATTCCTCTTATCTTCTTTACTACTACTACTACTACTACTACTTATTATTATTATTATTATTATTATTATTATTAGCATTATTATTATTATTAGGATTATTATTGGGATTATTATTGGAATTATTATTGGGATTATTATTGGTTAATCTTTTGTGAGGTTCACAGCCTGGTTGGTAGCTCAACAGCTCGAGTCCTAACCAAGGATCTCGGAAATGTTCAGGTAGCGCTGAAGGATATAAACTGTTCCAAGTAGGGTGTTTTTTTGTAGAATCAGGGTATTTCAAGTCTGATAAATTCAGGATTTCCAAATAGCGAAGTAGCCCTTTCAGTATTGCTCCAAGGGCTCCAATCACAATTGGGGTAACACACATTTTTTTTCTTTCCAAAGTTGCTCAACTTCAATTTGTAAGTCCCGGTACTTTGTGATTTTTTTCTTGCTGAGTGTCTACAATTTATGCATCACCAGACATTGCAATGTCAATGATTGTTATTGATTATTGATTATTGTTATTGTTCTGCCTTCTTCACAGAGGTGGATTTGAAGCTGTACAGATGCATATAGATAACTCAACAAGACATCCATAACAAATTACATTTATTGGTTCATCAGGTATCCTCATAACTCACATTTGTGATGAAGTTCTTTAACGACCAATCCTTTGTATATCTGCCTTGTAGGAAAAGATGGTTATCTCCTAACCCATCTCGTAGTGATAGAAAGAAGCTGCCATGAGTTAATGAGTTCAGGCAAGAATGAGGAAAACTCCCCCAAACCATCAAGGATCAAACTAGTGACCAATCGGGATTACAGTTGTGGCCATGTGACATGGACTACATTTCCCAGGATACCTTTAACTACATTTACCATGATGCCTTCCCTTAAGGGGACAGCTCATAATGCCTAAGTAACTATCCAATTCCCATAGACTGGCTGGGACAGCACAATTATTATTATTTTGCTTTGCATGTACACTGAGAATTTCTGTACCAGAGACAAATTCACACTTGACCAAATAAACCTGTTCCATTCCATTCCAAGATGTGAAACACTTATTTTAAGAACTGTCTTGGGAAAACAAATAAGAAAAAAAAAAGATATAAAGCTACAACAGGTGGAAGATGCCAAATGGAGAAACTTTTTTTTTTACACAAGGCTTATGACATATGCCAGATTGACTATGCAGTTGGCATTCAAACTCTGGTGAGACACATCATAACATGAAGAGTTAAAATATTTGTTGGCTCAGTGCAATTTTTTTATTTAAAAAATCTGGTTGTTTTTTTTGTTTTTTTTGAAAGGTTGTTTTGGAAGGGGGCAAAATAATTTGTCATGCAAATGCTTCAGTGAAGTCAAAAAAAGTAACCCACAACTTAACTTTAGTCTTTAGTAACCCTCATTTCTTGGTCTTGTAGAGGGTTCCCTAACATGGGGAATTCTTGACTTATGGCCACAACTGAGCCTAAAATGTGTGTTGCTAAGTGAGAAATTTGTTCAATGGGTTTCCTCCCATTTTTCACCTTTTCTTGTCACAGTTGTTCCTGTTGAATCCCGGCAATTGTTAAATTAGCAAGATGGTTGTTATGGGAATCTGCCTTCCCCACTGGCTTTGCTGGTCAGGAGGAAACAGTCCAGGTAGCAGACCTTGTCTTACAACAGTCCACTTAGTAACCATTTGAAACTACAATGGCCCTCAAAAAAGTGACTTTTTGACTGTTTTTCACACTTACAACATCCCCATGGTCACATAATCGAAACCCAGAGGCTGGGCAATCGACACACAGTTATGACATCCCGGGATCACATAATCCCATTTTGGGACCTTCTGACAAGCGAAGTCAATGGGGAGTCTAGATTCACTTAACAACAATGTTTCTGACTCAACAACTGCAGCGATTCACTGAACAACTGTAGGAAGAACTTTTGTGAAATGGGGCAAAATTTACAACAAATGTCTCATTTAGCAACAAAACATTTGGGCTCCACTGTGGCTGTAAGTCAAGGACTAACTGTAGGTATAGCAAAACCCATAATTCCCTATGCCACTGCATTTTGCACTGGCTGAAGCATCCATCCCTTTTTCTACATGGGCATTCCCTGGTAGAGTGGGTTTCAGTAGTCCATGCAGGAGATGACTAGGGCACAATCAACTGAAGAAAGCCTTCACCATCCAGGAATGGGGGAACTCGCACATCGTGCAAACTCCTCTTTATATAGCATGATCAGTTCTACACAGAGTCTTTCTCAGTCCTGTTTTGCATGTTCCTTCATCTCATTTAGGTGCCCTTTAAGTTCCTGGATCTTCAGTCATGGAATTATCTTCCTCTTCTCTCAGCCAGCTTTGGGAGTTGAAGTCTATCAGTCTTAAAGTGGCCAAGGTTGGAGACCTCTTCCATGGATGTTTGGATGCATTTAGACATTTGAAGTCTTATTTATTTGAGAAAGCAGTGGGAAGTGGTGTCAGCAGAAGCTGAGGACAGTAGTTTTTGCTATAAATCTTATTAGCAAACTTAAATGACAGGTAGGCTTTAGAATTTTAGTGGGGGGATGCAATGGCTCAGCAGATAAAGACAATGGACTTGTCAGCTGAAAAGCTGGCACTCTTGTTATGTGCCCCAGCTCCTGCCCACCTCACAGTTTGAAAGCATGTAAATGTCAGGAGATAAACAGGGAGCACTTTGCCCCCAATGTGCAGGTTACCTTCAGCTGGAGAAAAACTCTTTCAGGAACAGTCTTTAAGTGGAGGAAATTCAGCCTGAAAACAAAGTACATACAAACTGTAAATAAAATCCACACAAACCATGCTGCAGTAATTAACTGGACAGGGCAGGAGAAGGAGTTGCAGATTTGGAAGGGCAGAAAAACACACACAGTTGGGAAGATGCCAGGAACACTGTAAGCCTCGACAATAACAGATAATTCACAATTTTCTCCCAGCAACTTACTGTGAGCAACCTCCCCTTTTAAACACTGTCTTTCCAGCTGCAGCTAATGAAGGGCATCAGGGCCCTTTCCTCCCCCGTAAGCCACACAACCCACATTGCTCCCTTCTCCGTTCCTCCCTGCGTGCCCTAGGATGAAGATGGGGGTAGGCCTGGGTCTTCCTCTGAACTCCCTCTCCTTTGCTCTGCCTCTCCCCTGCTCTGCCCCTCCAGACTTTGCCCTTCCCCAGTTTCCTCCACAGCCAATGTAGCCACAGTCCTGCTCCCTGTCAGCTGCTCAGCTTCCTCCTCCAAATCAGATTATGACAGGGGCAGGACATTTTCCAATGGGAGAGAATCATTTTGAGTTTGATGACCCTGCTTGGACAGAGGGGGGGGTTGCACTAGATGACCTAAAAGGTCCCCTCCAACTCTGTTAATCTGTAAATTCAATATTGGGCCTTTCAATTAAAACTTTGAAGAGTTCCACAAATCTGTCTCTTTCTGCAAATTTGATGGAGAAGTTAAAAAAAGAGCGAGAGTGAGCGAGAAATCTGAGCTCTACTCCAACCCCTTGTGAATGGGACTTGGCTGAAGTGGATTAGAGCTATTTTCTGTAGCTGGATAAATTCTGTCTCTGAAGAGATCCTCTCTCCTCTCCAGCAAAAAAGATTTAACTAGGCAGGAAAGCTTAGCCAGCTAAATTTCTGCTTTACTCGCAGCATCTGTTAAAGGCATCACAGGAGCCCTGTTCGGTCAGGAAGAGGAATTGCTCCCCCCCAAATTAGAAGGAAAACTCTCCAAGATAAAAGGGCTGTGCAGAGAACTCTCATTAGAGCCTATTTAGATGGGCTATAGTTAGGAGCATAAATCAGCTGACAAACTCTTTCCACTCTTGCAGGGAAAGCACTCCTAAGAATTTGCTTAAAAAAGGAGAGTAAAGAACTAAGGCAGCTCAGATTGATTGCTGGCTTCCAGACAAAAGCTACACATTTTGCAGACAAGACAGAGGTTTTCCTCAGGCAGCCCTTTATCTAAGGATGGCTTTGAAATGAGTTTGGTTCTCCTTGCATCCCATCTTCAGATTTCCTAAAACACCTTTGTCATGTGAAATTCAGCCTCCTCAGGTGGTGCAATGCAGTTTGGAAGAAGGAGGAGGAGAGGAGGAGGAAGAGAAGGAGAAGGAGAAGGAGAAGGAGGAGAAGGAGGAGAAGGAGGAGAAGAAGAAGAAGAAGAAGAAGAAGAAGAAGAAGAAGAAGAAGAAG
>BLBF01000056.1:1100190-1121595 GCA_015471245.1 Laticauda colubrina | reverse complement strand
TGGTATATGGTGTGTCCCAGTGTGCCATCTGTTCTTTTGTAGATTAGTACATCTAGGAATGGTAGTTGTTTGTTTATTTCCGTTTCCATGGTGAACTTGATTTTGGGGTGTGTGTTGTTTAGGTGTGTTAGGAAATTGTTTAGGTTTTCTTTTCCATGGGGCCAAATCACAAATGAAATCACTTGTGAAATCTCTACTCGCCAGCCTTTTTGTATATTTCAATTCTAGTAATATTTTTATTTTTGCTTTTTATTTTATCCTTTTTCTTCTTTGGTTTTGGGCCTTTTTACTATTGGATTTTTCCATTTTGGATCATAATTGGCTACTCTATCTGATGGATTGAAGGTCAAAAAGAATTTGAAGTTTTTTGAAGCATTAAAATGAAAAAAAAAGTGAAAAAAAGAAGAAAGTGTTAAATGAAATAGACTGTGTGTATTTGGATTGTTTGGTGACTTTGGGACTTTTGGAAACTCTTATTTGAATGATTAAAATCATTTGGGTCATTTAAATTTTCTTTTCTTTTTTTACAATGGCATTACTTATGGATGAACTGAAAATGGAATTTATAAAATATAAACAAGAGAAACAAGAAGGGAAGGATTCTTTTGGCTCTGTTTTTCATTTTTTAGAAATGGCTATTTCTACATATGAGAAACTACAAGAACAAGAAGATTGGGATGAAGAAGAAACCATCCTTAATGAACAAGCAACTTTATTTGGGGAAGAAAGGGGAAAGGGGAGAAAGAGAATGGAGAATTTAAGACTTAAAAAAACAACCAAAAAAGGGAAAAACAAGGTGAAAAGTGGACACAACATCAGAAAGCAACAGAAAAGAGGAATACACAAGAGGGTGGAGATTAAGAGACAAGGGGGTAAAAAGGGTAGAGGGGAGAAACAAGGGAGGAAAGAAGGGAAGAGAAGCTACAAAGGTTTGAAACAAGATGTAAAGAAACAGAATTTATTCAGAGATAATGGGTAAACATATAACTGAAAAAGAGATTCTGCAAAGGTACATAAGACTGTGTTGTTGTATTTGTATTTGAAATAATGTTAGAAAATTGGAATTATATATGATTATAAAATGGGACAAAATATTTAATGTAACTTAGCGAAATTTTTTTTTTATATAAAATAAATGAAATCAAATATGAGAGAATTGAATTAAAGAAAAATGGGAACATTGTCATTGTATAATATTTTAAAATATAAGTGAAATAGGGGGAAGTAACTAAGCAAAATCTATAAGTGTTCCCATAGAAGCATGATACTTATTTAGAAAGGATTGTGTAAAATGTTTAAGACTTAAATGAATATTAATTTTAATGATATAATTTCAATTGCTATGGATTGTTGTTTTAATTATATTATATATTTAAAAAAAATTTTTTTCTTGTTTTAAAATATTGAGTCTATCTCTAGAATGTACTACGCAGAAACCGAATGAAAATTATGTGTTATGTTAAGCTTTAAAACTAGGGGAAGGATAAGTATGACAAGGCATTATACTCCAATCAGTCATTACAGAAGAAATTTTGTGTTAATGAGAAAAGATAATAGACAGCTGAAACAGGACAGACAAAGGATATAAGTATAATGATTTAAATTGAGATGAAATAAATATAATAGAATTAAGAGAGTGAAAAGAGGGGAGAAGCTATATAGAAAATGTAAAATAGTAAATAAGAAATGGAATGCTATATAAAAGTAAGCATGAACCTGAATTTATGTCTGTACAAAAAGATGTAACTCGGGATCAAACTGCCATCCAAAAAGATATTTTATGTTTTTTATGTTTTGTGTTTTGTTTGTATATGTTTGTTTGTTAAAAATTAATAAAATTCTTTCAAAAAAAAAAAAAAGTCAAAGAAGCTTGATCCTAAGTATGTTGGTCCTTTCACGATTGAACGGATTATAAATCCCGTAACAGTCCAGCTGAACTTACCCAAAACTCTTCAACGAATTCATCCGGTTTTCCATGTTAGTTTGCTAAAACCTGAACATACTTCTGACTTAAGACCCGTCCAGGCTGACCCTCCCATACCAATACTGATTGAAGGCGAACAACATTTTGAAGTTAAAGAAATTCTGGACTCTCGCAAATGGAGGGGTCGACTCCAGTATCTCGTAGCCTGGAAACATTTCCCTTCTTCACAAGCCGAATGGGTTAACGAAACCGACGTTAAAGCCCCTAAGTTGGTCATTTCATCCCAAGTATCCTGATAAGCCTTAGGATTGTATTCTTTTGTGATTGTTTAATGATTAATAATTGTCTTTATATTTTCTCCTCTCTCTCTTTTCGGACTGATGGTTTTCCTTTTTCTAGGAGGGCTGAATGTCAGCCTTCAAGATCTTCTACTATCGCTTTGCATCTTTCGACTGCCATAAGTAACGGGGGGAAGGGGAGGTAGGGATAAATCTGGGAAGTGAGCTGGAGGTGTTACATTCTTCTGTTGTGTAAATGGGGGGGGGGAAGCATATAATAGAGTTAGGTTTCTATTTCTCGCTTAGCTTTCTTCTCTCTCCGCAACTGCAACCCGTTATCAAACTATGCCAAGGTCAACGGACAGAGGCCTCATCATCACCTGAAAATGCCCACATGATCATATTCACAACTTCTAATTGGAAGTGTCATCTGAACTATTGGGGGTGGGAACATTTCCATCACTTTGTATATGTGAATTGCGCGCCTAAATTCTCAGATTCAGAATTCTTTGGTTGCTACCACTTCACTTTCAGTAAAAGATATCTTTTCTCTAAACTACAGAGTCTAAGTATTTCTTTCCTGGATTTTGAATGGAGCCTGACACCAGCAGGAGTTGGGTTTATTTCATATTGCTCTAAATCAGTTCAAAAGCTGCATGCAGCTTTGATGAGTCAGTTTGCTTGATGTGGAAATGGTGGCTTGTAGTCAGAATGGAACAAACCAAGATTCATCCATTGTAAGAATGGATTTCTGCTGCAGATATTGAAATGCTGCTCACATTGTTCTGAGTGGTAGCCTAGTGTTGCCTAGCACAGAAAGGCTTTGTTATTCCTTCAGAATTACAATGAACAAAACATACAGCTTTTATTTACTTCTAACCTTGGAAGTCGGGGCTCAACATTTAAAGGCTTGTCCCTGCCTTGCTCTCCTTTCTGAGGCTGAAGCTGCTTAATAAAAGCTCAGGTAATTTCAGTCGATACAGGTGAAACAAATGAACTTCTGTTGTTGTTTTTTTTTCCCCGGGACAATTTCTTGCTGGAATAATTACATTTCTTTACACGGCAACAAAGGATTTCATTTACTTCAGCCATTCTTCTGGCCAATTTCATAGGTAGAACTGGGTATGATTCCATTAAGTAAAGAGCGGATGGAATTTGAAAAAGATGGCAATATTCTCTTCTTCCTTTTCCTCCTTCTTTTTTTCTTTCTCCTCCTCCTTTTTCTCCTCTTTCCTTTCTCCTCCTCTCGCTTTCTTCTCCCTCTTCTCCCTTTTCTTCTTCTTCCTTCTCTTCTTTCTCCCTTTTCCTCCTCTTATTTCTCTTCCTCATCTTCCTTCTCCTCTTCCCTCTCCAATTCCTCCATTTTTCCTCTTTCCCTTCTTCCTTTTTTCTCTCCTCCTTTTCATCTTCCTCTTCCTCCTCTTTTCTATCCCAAACTGGCTCTCCTGCAGAAGTTAAAAGTCTTTGATAAATTCCTATTTTCCATATGCACATTCTCTTCCTGGTCCACAGGTGTGATTAAAGGATACAGAAGACCTTATTTAACATTTGCTGTGAGTCATCCTACCTGTAGACCTGCCTTGTTGGCACAGAGAATATATCACCTTTTCTTTTATCCATTAATTGAAAAGCAATTAAATTCCTTACGGTTTGCAGTTTTGGTGTCTGAATGAGTCATCTCTGCTTTAGCGCTTTTCTCCCACTTCGGCTAATTTAAAATATATATTGTTCTCTTTTTTGTTTTCAAGATCTTTTACCTCATGCCCCATTTTTCTTCACAGTCTGGATTTGAAACTCACCCGGCTTCTTAGATGCTCTCCACAAGGTCTTCGAAGACTCTCAGCTCTTGGTTCTCCCAAAGATGCTTTCCAAAAGGCAACTTGGTTTTTTTTCTCTTGAAGAAAGGTCAAGTCATGGCAACTGGACCAAACTTTGTTAATCTAAAGTGTTTTGTTGCTCCTGCAAGCAATTTCATCAGTCAAAGCAAAATTAGTCAGGCAGAGAGTCAAAGAGTCAGGTCCAGGTTAGAATCCTAGCTTGTTGTACAAACAGGCTGAAGAACAGCTTCTATCCATGGGCTGTCAGACTCCTGAATGCAACATAACATCTTAACTTTGTAGTATAGTAGACTCACAGGGCTGGTGCAACATGCAACATGTTCACATTGGTGCAATATAATATAATGTAATGTTTTGCACACACATGTATAGAGGATTGTGTGCTTGTTAATATGATCTACTGGGTTAGGGATTTTCTTTCTTTTACCGTGAGTTATTGAGACGTATTTGTGTTGGGGAGGTGCACTAAGGGAGGCTCAGCCAATCTCATTGTACATATGTTCTACATTGACTATAAAAGTTTGAAACTGAAATCGAAAAAAAAATTGAGGTGCCATGATTCAACCTTTAGACATTTTTGGTCTGGATGTCTGAGTCTTCACTGAATTGATATGTTCTGTTAGGGATAACATTGTTCACCCTAACTGGTTTAGGTGAAATAATACCTATGAATCATAGTTAGTGTATGCAGCTTTAACTGTAAAATAGCAAATGGTGGGAGTGGTTATGAAAACCATATAAAAGTAGCAAGACTACGGCTTGCACTCTCTCTCTCTCTGGCTTTGATGATCCCTGATTACTGCTTGGAATCAAGACTGCATTGCTCGGACGGGAGAGACAACAAAGGACTGATTTATGTGAACTGACATAGGATATTCTACATGGACTTTGCTAACTGAATATCCCTAAATGGACTGACTACATGGTAAATGAATATAGGACTGTTTTTGACTATGCTATAAACTTATACTGGAATAAAATATATTCTTGATAGCACAAGCGTATCTGTTATTTTTACTGTATGTTAATAAACATACAAGCTTAGCTCACTCATTTATCTGTGTGCCTATCTGACTAACGCTGCACATTCTGTTTAGCTTGTCTACCTAACCCTGGTTGGGGAACCCAGGCTTAACATGTTCCAATGACTCTCTGACTCTCCACCTAACTGACTTTGCTCTGACTGATGAAGTTGCTTAAATGAATAATGAAATGTCTCAGAGTAACAACCTTTGGTCCAGATGCCATGATTCAACCTTTAGACATTTTTGGCCTGGATGATGGAGTCTTCATTGGCCTGTTGCAAGCCATTTTGGGGAGAAAACCCTGAAGTTGGTGTGGCAAGAGTCGGTATATTCCAGCGACTCTTGGACTCTCTACCTAACTGATTTTTCTTTTGAAGACATTTTGCTTGTCATCCAAGAAGCATCTTCCACATTCTGGACAGAGAGGACCAGTGGTTTGAAAGAGGGATAAAAGAGTCTATCTATGTTAAAATTGAGCAAAGCTCTCTCAGCAGAGGGGGAGGGATATGACCCCCACTCTTGTTTGCAACTCAGTCCTTTTAGCAGTTCCAAGAAAGCTCCACACCCATTTGCACTCTAATTCAGATGACCCTGAGGTGACAGATAAACCTCCAAGTAACCTCAACAACTCTCAGAAAGAGTGCTAATGATGAGATGACTGCAAGAATATAAATCCTTCCATGCCTCACTATTCAGTCAGAACTGAAGACGCTTCTTGGTTGAGAAGTGATATGTCTTCAAAAGAAAAAACACAGAAAGTCCAGTTGCCTCTGGAAAAAACACCTTTGGGTGTCCTTCACAATGTTACCAGATATGAAACCATAGAGGATGCCCCATGTCTACTTTTAAGACCAGAAATCTTTCCTTAAAAGTAAAAAGCCATGAAAAGCAAAAACCTTTGTCAGGTGTAAAAGTTTGTCAATGATCTCTGGCCAAATTCAGAACATTTGATTCAAACAGATTCACAAAATTGAACCAATCTGGTTCGGTTCAGTTCATTAACTTTCCTAAGGGAGGCCTGTGAATGTGGAGAAGCTCTTCTGAGCTGCCCTATCAATTCCATCCACAATCAGCTCAATCCTAATGTCATCTGATCATGAAAACCAATTTGATATGAAGATCTGATCCAGCTGGCTTCAAACTGAATCTTCAGACAGAATCTGTGGACAGGTTAGTGTGGAAGTCCAGGATATGACATCATGGAAGGTGTCTCGAAAACGACACTCAGGTCTTCGCAGAAACAAAGGGAAGAGCAACCCACAGGTTGGTTGGTTTCTTTCTTTTTTTAACAAATTTTATTCAGTTTTTCACATTAAAAACAAAAATCTCTTTTTAGTGGACAACCTATTTCCGGGTCATCACCTTTACATACAAATATGACAGCAATTATACATTCATATATGCATACTTAATTCTGTTATTACCTTTTCCATTCCAAATTTTCAGAAAGGAAACAAACACATTAATTCTCGCCTCTTTCATAAATCTCAATCAAAACATCTTTTTGTTTCATTTCAATTATAATTCTTTCAATATAATTCAAAAATAATATTTTGAATTGAAAGAATTTTATAATTCTTTCAATTTCAAATATAATTCTTTAATATTTATTTTAAAAATAAAGATAAACAATATGTGTTTGCCTAATAATAATAATAATGATAATAATAACAATGATAATAATGATAATAATAAAAAAAGTTACCAATGTCTCTCCTTGCTTTTAATAGTCTATAGTAACTTATTAATTTATTTGGTTCTTTAGTCTGTCATATTCCCTTTCCATTACACATTCTTTTGATAAATTCTAAATACAAATTTTAACACTAAAAACAAACAAACAAGTATAGGTTCCCCCCCTTTTACTGTTTTGAGTGATTACACCTCAATGATTAAAATAGACCTTTATTCCCTCATCTTGATTCCCAATAAACCATTATTTTTAAGAAGTTACAATCACAATCATTCCATATTTTCACTTGGATTCCGTGGCATATTTTCCCAGCTTGATTTTTAATAAGAGTTATCAGTATCTATATTACCCTATTTTCTAAATATTTTTAATTGCAGAAATATTCTTATTACCCCTTGTCAGCCTGCAGAATCCCCTTTTAAAGTCATCAACCATTATCTCTGAAAAAACAATTTCTTTTCAACATTTTACTATTTCCGTATTTCTTTATTTCATGCACCTGTTTCTTACTGCTTCTCCTCCCCCTCTTTTCCACATATCTTTTCTCATTCCAGTTTATATCCCTCTCTTTCTTAATATCTTCCTTTCCCCTTTTCTGCTGGGTCTTTCTGCCTTTCCTGACTTCACAGGTATTCCCTCTTTTGATTGCCTTCCTAAATTTCAACTTTTTAACCTTCCTTCTTTCCCCACTTCTTTGTAGTTTTCTTTGTGTAAATTATCTATTTAAAATGGCTTCTCCTTGAATCGACTCCTCCTCCTCTGAAGCTCTTTCTTCTTGTTCTTCAATCACCATTTCCATTTTTTCTAACACAGAACAAAGTGAGTCATCTCTTTCCTGTATTCTCTCATATTTTTAAGTTCCATTTTTAATTCCCAAAGAGATATCATCATTACACACTCTTATATTTTATGATAGTTAAAGTCCACAAAAAAACATTTTTACTTTCCTTCTTTCTTCTTCCAATTTTCTAAAGTTCTCAATTATTCCAGCCAAGGGTTTATACCAAAAACATCAATCAATCCCACAGTCAGTCTTTCCTTGCTTTTTTTCTTTTGTCTGGTTCTGCTTTCACTTTCTACGATTCTTGCTTTGTTTCAATATTTCTTTAATGTTATATGCACACGAGTTCATTCAGAAACAGGATGCTTTCCCTTTTGTTTGAGCTCAAGTTTTGTCAAGAGGTGGCATTCTCCATGATACAAAGTCTTCACCTTTTCCCTCTATTTTTTTTATTTAGGGATTTTCGAACCTCAATATTCCAGCACAGTCCACTCTCCAATTTGTAAACTTTATTATTATTATTATTTGACAATCTTAAGTCCAGCTTTATTTTATGCCTGTTGATTCCCAAAATATTTCAGTCCAATTTAGTTAAATCTTTAGTTCCAGCTTCTGCCTTTCCCAGTTTGAAACCCCGCTTAGCTGTCAAAAATATTTTCTTCTTTTTTTTTCCCTGTCCCTTTGTAATTTCGCTGCTCACTTTTCTTTCCTTAAAAATTCCATGTTACCCTAATCCCGGGGTACTTTTGTTTAGTTGTATTGCCCAGTTGTCCCGGTTCAGATGTTATCCACCTCTTTCTTCCCTCCTGCACAAATCTTAATCCAGCTGAGTCCTCCTCTTTGGGGTGGCCATTTTGAACCACCGCTGCAGTCGTCTCGGGGGGAAAAAGACCAAGCCCGGGAGGGGATGCAGCTCCCCTCAACCTGGCTTGCGGCTTCCCCTTACTCCGCCACCCCTCCAAGGCAGCTTCAGCCCCTCATCATAATGACTGGGGCTCTCCAACGAAAGAGCACGGACCATAGCCGCAGAGAGTCACGATCTACGGTCCGTCAGTGAGGAGGCTCCGCCTTCTTCCTCACAGGTTTGTTTCTTGAGTGACGTCAAGAGGAACTAAGTTTCCAATAAAGATTTCAATTTCTTTTAATCCTTATGTTAAAAAGGCTAAACAATATGCATGGTGTCCTAAAAAGCTTTTGACAGAATTCTTCCTCTTAGGCCTCAGGTAAACCTGACAGTTTTGAAATAAGAAGATTTGCTATAATATTTTGTTTTTGTTTTAAATCAAGAAGCAGATACTAAAAATGGATGGATGGCTTGTACAAAGTGATCTCTCTCTCAACATGAAATGCAGGGTCTCCCAAGGATTGGGAGTCAAGTTAGTGTGATTACAGAAGAACAAAGCAATCCGGAGATAGCAGTCAATAAATAAAAAAGGGTGGAATTTTGCAGCAATATCAAATAATTGGAGGTTATGAGAACAAAAGGGGAGAATGAAAACCCCCCAAAGGATTATCTAAATGGAGCCAGGAGGAGAAGAAGAAAAAGGAAAGTTTAATGCAAGAGAATATAAAGTGACAGAGTTTGAAATTATTATTTTTTTAATGGTTTTAACTTTATATCAATGTTACTGGGACCTGGAGTTGTTTTTCTCATAAATAAGTGCTTTATGCAAGTTGCCTTATGTAAGTTACTGGGTGCAAACAGGGATTCCCACATTGTGAATAGCAGAAATGTTAGCTTGCATTTCAAGTGTGCAAGACCACTTTATAATGTGTCATGTGGAAGATCTATCAGAAGGAGGTTGACTGGGAGGCAATGCAGATATTGCCAAGAAATGGCAATGTACAGAAACAACCACTGGAAAGTTCAGTGAGACAAGCAGGTGTCTGTGGGCTCCTTGGTACTTTCTGACCTGGATTGTTTTCTTGTAGATGTTTCATGACTGAATTAGATAAAATCACTTGTATTTAAACAGAGAGAGCAAACCAAACCGCCTTTTAGCACTGATGAGTTGGTCATGAAATGTCTGCAAGTAAATAATCAAGCTCAGAGGGAACCAAGAACTCCTCAATCAATCAATCAGCTGGAAGGTACATTGGAGGTATACTCCCTGATCAAGCAAGGGACCCTATACCATTTCAGACAAGTTTCTCTTTTCCTCCTCCTCCACCTCCTCCTCCTCCTCCTCCTCCTCCTCCTCCTCCTCCTCCTCCTCCTCTCCACAAATCCCACCTCCCTTCGAGCACTGATGATGTTACCTAGTTGGGTCGTGAGAGGTCTGCAAGGAAAAGCACCAAGCTCAGAAAGCACCAAGGACCCCACCGTCCAACTTTGAGCTACAAACATTCATTCAAGTGGGAGAATTTCACGATAGGTCTTCTTGATGCATTTCTAAGGTGGAATCCTTTGATTCCTCATCTCGGCTTTACTCAAACAGGGCGCCTGCAGACATCAGGTTGGATAAAGGCTGAGATACATCGGAGATTTGCCAAAGAAGATGGAACAGCCTATCCAGTCCAGCAGACTAAGCTGGGAACCCTTGCATAAGACCCACAGGTGTTTCACTTGCAGTCAACAAACTTATCTCCATATTTCAGAGAAGCTTGTTGATTTTAGCAGATCACCTGCCTCTGTTCATACAAGCTTTTCATATCGGTTGCATGGACTGCAACAAGCTTTAACCTTAGACTGTCTACTACTGACCTTACCCCTTTCCTAAGAGGTCTGTAGGGCGTGTGCATAAGCACACCAACATGCCTACCATCCCTCTCCTATTGTTTCTTTTATTTTTCTTATATGTACCCATTTCATGTATTCATAACTATGTATATACTTATACCTATTCTCTTGTAAGCAATTGACAAATCAAATAAATAATAAAAATAAATTAAAAGCTGCCCATTCCAATCCCGAAATCATGTTTCTGCCCTGGGAACTGGAATGGGCTTGCTTAGAGGAAGGGAAAATAACATCTAGCAGCAACTGGCTTCCTAAATTACAATACCAGCCCCACCTTTATGCTCTAGCAAATCACGGCAATTGAGAATTACACTGTGTCTTTCTTTTGGTGCCACACATGGCAGGTTTCCTGAACCCCATGGTTGGGTGATGGACAATGCATTCCCTTTTTTAAATTTTCAGTGCGGTTCTCCTGCACTTATGGAATAATAGAGGCTCCCCCTGGTGACTGATGGGAAACCTGCAAATTCCCAGAGCTCGTTAGTAAGGCGGCTGGATTCAGCATCCGCATCTCTCTTGAATTTGCATTATCTCAGCTTCTCGCTGCAGCAGCAGCTGCATAGATATCCAGAGCACAAGAAAGAAAATAATTATTTGGGTACTTGGTGGGTTTTTCTAATTGTTTTTTTTTTTAATCCCCCTAGAAATTCCCAGTCAGCTTCGTCTTTTGAGTGACCACATCTTTCTACAGCCAGATTGCAATTAAAATCTTGGTAGCTGGTTACGAAAATTCATCAGAACATATTTTTGAGCAACCTTATTCCACCCAATTCCCTAGTTGTTCTGTTAGGTTACTAAATTTAATTGAGAGAAAAATGTGGTTGTACAATGAGCTAGGACAAACTGTTATCGTTGATTGATTGGAGAGGGCTGGCTCCCATGCAAGGAAATCTGTGCTGTGATTGGTTGCTTTTGTTCAAGTATTTTCCCACGTCATTATAGTTGTGCTTTTAAAGTTTCGGCAGAATCTCATCTGCCATCATCAGGCTTCTGTATTGAGTTCATCTGTGAGTCAGACTTTCAGAGCCATTTCAGTTTTAAATTTGGGGCAAGCCTACTGCTGTGCCAGAATGTTTTTTTCTTCATCCTGATTGGTTGGGAGTCTTGGTCTGTGTTTATTGGTCTTAGAGTTTGCTGTGTTCTGCTCGATTGGTGTTTCTAATATCTTCTGTCTGTTTTGTAGGGTTTTTTTTGCCTTGATTGGCTGGCAACATCGTGTTCCTGTATTGGAGGCTTTTAGTGCAGCTTGGCTCCAAGTAAACAGAGAGGCTATCATTTGTTAGGAAGCTACATTTCATCTAAGACCAATAACACAGACCAAGACTCCCAATCAATCAGGATGAAGAAAAAGCCATTTGAACACAGCAGTAGGCTAGCCCCAAATTTAAAACAGAAACGGCTGTGAAAATCTGACTCACAGATGAACATAATACAGAAGCCTGATGATGGCAGATGAGATTCTGCTGAAACGTTGCTACAACTTTAAAAGCACAACTAGCCAGATTCTGCAAAGACAAAGTCAGGAGAGCAAAGGCTCAGAACGAACAAAGACTTGCAACAAAAGTCAAAGATAATTTTAAAAGTTTCTTCCAATATATAAATAACAAGAAAAAAAAAATCAAGGAAACATTCGGTCCACGAAAGAGAGAAGAGGGCAAGGAAGCAACAGGCAACAGAGAGAAAGCAGAACTGCTTAACTCATTCTTTGCATCCATCTTCACATAAAAAGAAACTATAGCTCAACCCACCAAAAACATAACTGTAAAAGACAGACCAGAAATAAAAGTTAAAATAAGCAAAAAAGAAAGTAAGAGAACACCGGTCTGATCTTGATGAAAACAAATCACCGGGGCCTGATGGATCACATCCCAGAGTTTTAAAGGAGCTGGCAGAGGTCATCTCAGAACAGCTGCACCATATCTTTCAAAGGTCCTGGAGCACCAGGGAACTACCAGAGACTGGAGAAGAGCTGATGTGGTTCCCATCTTCAAAAAAGGGGGAAAAAAAGTCCCAGGAAACTGTAGATCAATTGACCACCAAGCCATGTCCACCCAGTCACATGACCACCAAGCCACAGACACAAACTAAGCCACGCCCACAGAACTGGTTGTTAAAAAATTTGAATCCCCCCCCTGAATTTACCCCATTTTATGACTTCTTTTTCCACAATTGTTAAGTGAATCACTGCAGTTGTTAAGTGAGTAATACGGTTGTTGAGTGAATCTGGCTTCCCCATTGATTTTGCTTGGCAGAAGGTCACAAAGGGGGATCACATGACCCCTGGATCATTACGACCATCATAACTATGAGTCAGTTTTGATCAGATGACCATGGGGGATGCTGCAATAGTAGTCAGTGTGAGAAACGGTCATAAGTTACTGTTTCTCCAGTGGTGTTGTGTCTTAGAATGATCCCTAACTGAATGGTTGAAAGATGAGAACTGACTGTATGATTGAGCTACATTAAATCCTGCCCAATGGGGGAAATGAGAAACTCGGAAATAGTCTTTTTTTTCCTCTCATTTTTATAGCAGATTCAGGATCATCAAAAGGAATTAAATATGGAGAGAGAGGGAATGGAGAAAATGATTTATTTATTTATGGATGGATTTATACCCTGCTACCATTTCATTGACTCCTGGTGGTTTGCAACAGTTAAAATACTATTGTGCCAGTCGACATAACCATGGGAAGAGATATAAAAATAGAATAAATTTAGGGCAATTTCAAAATCCACAGTGGCATGCAAATTCAGGCAATATTTCAGTTGAAGCTGCAAATCTTCATGAAAAGCTGCCTTTTTAATTGTGTTCAGCAGAGTCAGCCTTCCTTCTCAGTGGAAGAATCTTCAAGAAACACAACTGAGAACATTTCCTACCAGACCTTCTTATCTTCAATCTTGTTTGTATACAGTAAATCTTCTCCAATCTTCTTATAGTAAATCTTATCTCCAGTCTTCTTTGCATGTAACAGAACTATGGAATGATCAGAGATGGGTCTGGCCAGCAATTTAAACCATCATGGATTTAAATGGGCCCATGGCTATTAATGACTGATCTAGCTAGCTACACAGTCAACAGAAACTGTATCACACCACAATAACACAATGACATAAAGGACGGAAGGTACACAATGACACCATCATGCAAATGTTGCAATCATATACTTTGTGGGAAGCCAACCCTGTCTTAGAAGATTGAAATAGTTTGAGGAATATTAAAAAAAGGCAGGATAAAATACTTCCCCTAAAAAAGAAATACAAAATCTGAAGGGAGATAGAAACTCTATCAGATCCCTACCTCCAAGCAGGTATGTTGTGCCCATTAAGAAAGACTGGGCCAAAACATATGACCTTCAACTTTAGGGTGATGGGATTAAGATATGACCCTTCAGGACCTAATAGAATTAGCCCACTACTATTTAGCAGAAGACACAATGCTCACTACACTGCACAATCTCCCAAGGACATTGCATCAGAAACATTGCAACCAAACTTAGCTTCAACACCTAGGACTTGTACTTTGCCTATAGAGCCAGATATGACCCCTACATAACCCCTACAATAGCCAGTAGAAGATGTTCTTGCACAGAAACAGGAAGCTCAAGTGTAAAGCCCAGGAGAAGGTATAAAACCCCCTCACTCTCAACTCCATGAATCACAGGTGCTTGGTGGTTCCGCTTCATCAATAAATGGGCCCTCTTTCCAATCAGCTTCCAGCCTCCATTTTGTCTCCCAAGCTTTCTCCTGGCTTGAAACTGAACCAGATGGATATTTCTTCAAACAGTTTGATTGCAACATTTGATGGAACTTGACTTCTGACCACAACTGAGGCTAAACTTTATGTTGCTAAGTGAGACAGTTAAGTGAGTTTTGCCTCATGTTGCCACCTTTCTGGCCACAGTTGTTAAGTGAATCACCACAGTTAACTTAGTAGCATGGCAGTTAAGCAAATCTGGCTTCCCCACGGACTTTGCTTCATCATCAGTAACTGAGTTGAAACATGCTTGGGATAAACACATGTCCATCATTCAATAATAATAATAATAATAATAATAATAATAATAATAATAATAATAATAAAAAAAACAACAAGATAGTAATAATAATTTAAAAAATTCAAAGGAGAGGCTCCATGGTCCATTAGGCCTTGTCAGAGGTCGCAAAAGGGGACCCCATGATGCCAGGACATTGCAACCATCATAAATATGAGTAGGCTGCCAAACATCTGAATTTAGATCATGTGACCATGGAAATATTGCTAACATACGGTTGACTCAGCCTTCCCTCTGTCCTTCTGTGGTGGGTCAAATGAGGAGCCAGATTGTTGAGGGCAAGAGGCTGACTCTGTAAACCACTTAGGGAGGGCAAGAAATCCCTGTGAAGCGGTATGCAAGTCTAAGGGCGATTGCTATTCCTTCCTTCTTTCCTTCCTTCTTTCCTTCCTTTTTTCCTTCCTTCCTTCCTTCCTTCCTTCCTTCCTTCCTTCCTTCCTTCCTTCCTTCCTTCCTTCCTTCCTTCCTTCTTCCCTTCCTCCCTCCCTCCCTTCCTTCTAAAGGTTGACTCAGCCTCCCATCCTTCCTAGGTGGGTCAAATAAGGACCCAGATTGTTGGAGGCAAGATGTTGGCTCTGTAAACCGCTTAGAGAGGGCTGGAAAGCACTGAGCAGTTGTATATAAGTCTAGGTGCTATTGCTATTACTATAAGATGGTTAGATTTACAATATATCTTAAGTGGGGAGGCCATGGCCTGTATCTCTAAGAACATCAGGCAGTAAGGATCAGCAGGAAGGCTGACAAGTCTTTGTGGACTTAGCACTGTGAGAAATAAGCTGGTGGACTGGATGCCCTTTAGCCAGATTTCCCCAAAGTCACATTTTTCAGCTTTGCGGCTGTCTTTTTTGAGGAACAGCGTGGTGTCATTCATTTCATGAGTGGCTCATAAAATGGGGCTGGAGTGAAAAGAATTAGAACCAAATGTTCAGTTCTAAGGGTGGCAGACATATTGTTGCTCCAAATCATATTGTTGAAGAGACTTATCGAGTGTTGTTTTTAACCTACAAACTGATCTTTTCAAGGAGCCTATCAGTTCTGAAAACAAAGCTTAAAAAAAAAACCTCCCAAAACCCCAAGAGTGCTCCAAATAAAGTCTTCAAAAATCTGGGCAGCTTAACTTCCTTGAAACAAACAACTTCTAGGATCTGGACTGTTGAAAGGCCTTCACATGGAGGAAAGCCTTTGAGGTGGAAATCATGATTGTTTCAGCCGGGGAACTCAATGGCCTCACTTTGCTTTTTGCAACTAATATATTGTGTGTTTGCATGTACTTGTGAATGCATCTTTGCATCCATCCTGTGGACTAAAATGCTGGTGCCTTTTGGAAAAATTGTTCGTAGCAGATGTAAAAAGTACACATCAAACCAATCTTTGGATTTGTTGGTTCATAGTTCATCGCTTATTCATGGCTTGGCAGGGGCCTTGCAGACCACCTGGATTGAACCCCTGCCCTATACAGGAACTTGGCTTATGCAAGGTGTTAAAAGGGCCATAAGACAGTTTTGGAAATAAAATTCAAAGGGACGACAGTCCTTGTCTTCTGGAAGGACCTTGATGGATCCAGTCTGCCATGTGGACCCATTCAATATTAATTGTACTGGTAGAGCAATATTTGTAGCTCAGGATTAAACTCTGAGGTCTCTGGGGTGTTCTCTGAGTTTGGTGGTTTTCTTGCAGACATTTTGTTATCCAACTAGATAACCTCATCAGTGCTAGAAGGGAAAGGAGTTTGCTTTCTGCTTATATAGAAATGACTTGCCCTATCAGTATTGGAGGGATGTTCCTTTATTAGACTGTTGTTCACTGTTTGATGGTTTGTCTGCTTCAAGAACTTAATTCCTGGCCATTTTCAGTAGCTAGGATGGATATTTTGCCTGTATCTTGCTCTGAAATAAAGATTCTTCTGCTTCAAGCACTGGCCTCTTTTTATCCTAGCTTAGAATGAATCCAGTTTTCCTTTCCACAGAAAACAGCTTGTGCTGACATCATTTCAAACTGCAAAGTCCCTGTTTGGGGTCACTTTGGTTAAGGAGGAAAGGTGATTCTTCTTCTCAGCTTAGTCATGCTGATTCTAGCACACCAGCACCCAGTGGGTTACCAAGAGAAAGAGCAGGCTGGGTCTCCTAGGACTGAGGTCAGGTTCATTCCTCATAAGAAGAGGCCAGCTGGTTTAAGCTGCAAAGGTTAAAACAGGTAAAGACGAGTTACAGGAATTGGGGATGCCCAGTTTAATGAAAAGAAGGACCAGGGGGCATGTGATACCTTCCAATATCTCAGAGGCTTTCACAAAGAAGAGGGGTCCAATTCTCCAAAGCCCTGAAGACAGGCAGGACAAGAAGTAACAGGCAAAAACTCACCAAGGAGAGAAGCAACCCAGAACTAAGGAGGAATTTCCTGACAGGGAGGACAATGAACCAGAGGGACAGAAGTTGCCTCCAGAAGTGGTGGGGACACTGGAGGCTTTTAAGAAGAGGCTGGACTGCCATCTGTCTGAAGTGGTTTAGGGTCTCCTGCCTGAGCAGGGGGTTGGACTAGAAGATCTTTGAGGTCCCTTCCAACTCTGTGATTCTGTTATTCTGGTGACAGAGAAACAGAAATGAAACCACTAAAGTTGCATGTGTTTCTCTAAAGCTTTGATTCCACCCCACATAAACCTCGAAAAGGTGTGCCAAATTGTAGTTTATTTAATGTGATGTTGATCAAGATTATGATGATAGAGATTCTTGTGTTGAAATGGCTGAATTAAAGAGAATAAATGAGTTGTGATGGCATATATCTGCCCATCGCTCAGGAGAAGCATGAGAGGAAACCACAGATGGGATGCAACAGGCTTGCTAAATACAGGCAGTACTCGAGTTACGACCACAGTTGAGCCCAACATTTCTGTTGCTAAGAGAGACCTTGGCCGAGTGAGTTTTGCCCCATTTGTACCAGCTTTCTTGATCCTGTTGCCAAGTGAATCGTTGCTAGTTGTTAGGTTCGTCCCACGATCATTAAGCAAATCTGGTTTGCTTGTCAGAAAGTCACAAAAGGGGATCCCAGGATCCCAGGACACAGTGACCACTGTAAGGCATTCAGAAAATATCCATGATATCAATCACTCTGAGCCATTTCTCTCCAATTGATTTATTGTCCTATTGTTTCTTTATTTTTCTTATATGTATCCATTTCATGTATTCATAATTATGTATATACTTGTACCTATTATCTTGTAAGCGATTGACAAATCAAAATAAATAAAAAATAAAATAAATAAAATAAAATTAGGAACAGATCTGGCATGTCAAAGGCAATTTCTCAAGTGAAATTATTTTCGCAGGTTACACAGAATCCACCTTCTCTCCTCCCACTTCTACACTTCATAAATTACAAGAACCAATTAACTGCCCCTGGAATTTCTTAATAGGACATACAGAATAACCTTGAACTTTTCAACTTCTCCAACTTTCTTTCAAAAAATGTGGCAGCTGAATTTTAAAGCTGACAACCACCACAAATGTGAGTCAGTTGTCCCCTGTCTGAATTCTGACCACATGACCAAAAGGGCAGATCCTGCAACAGCTGTAAGTGTGAAAAATGCTCATAAGCCACTTTTTCCAGTGAGGTTGTAACTTTGGACGGTCACTAAAAGGATCCGTTATAAGCCGAGGACTCCCTCTACTCTTCTTCCTAAAGATAGGTAGTGGAGCATAATGACATTTTTACAATATAGCAACTTTATCTGATTTTGTGCTGTGTTTCCTACTTGTGTAACCAAGTAAAGTATTTATTTCTTTGTTTATTTGGTTTGTCAAATGCTTACAACATAACAGATATAAGTATAAACATGGTTCTGAATACATGAAATGGATATGAATAAAAAAGAAACAATAGGACAGGGATGGTAGGCACGTTGATGCGCTTATGCACACCCCCTACAGACCTCTTAGGAAAGGGGTGAGGTCAATAGGAGACAGTCTAAGGTTGAAGTTTTTGGGGTTTGGGGAAGAAACCACAGAGTTAGGTAGAATATTCCAGATACTGATCACTCTATGGCTGAAGTCGTATTTCCTACAATCAAGTTTGGTGCGATTAACCTTGAGTTTGTATCTATTGTTTGCTCTTGTATTGTAATGGTTGAAGCTGAAGTATTCATTTGCAGGTAGGACATTGCAATGTATGATTTTATATACCATACTTAGATCAGACTGAAAATGGCATAATTCAAAGTTTTCTAGGTCTAGAATTTCAAGTCTGGTGGCATAAGGTATTCTGCAACGAGGAGAGGAGTGGATAACTCTTCTTGTGAAATATTTCTGGACTTTTTCAGTTGTGTTAATATCAGATACATAAAGCAGGTTCCAGACTGATGAGCTGTATTCAAGTATTGATCTAGCAAATGTTTTGCATGCTCTCATTAGTAGTGTGATATTACCAGAGAAAAAGCTATGTAGGAATAGGTTAAAAACTCTTAATGCCTTTTTGGCGGTGTAGTTACAGTGGGCTCCAGCACATAGATCATTAGTGACGAGTACTCCAAGGTCCTTTGCAGAGTTTGGATCATCAACAAGGTCTTGACTATTCAGTCCGTATTTTATTTTCTGATTTTTTTTGCCAATATGTAAGACAGAGCATTTATTTGTTGAGATTTGAAGTTGCCATTTGTTTGACCATTCTGATACATAGTCGAGGTCTTTTTGAAGGGTAGCAGTATTGTCTGTGGTGTTGAACAGCTTTACATTGTCAGCGAAGAGACGTAGTTGCTCTTGATATGATCACAGAGGTCATTTATGTAGAGTATGAAGAGAGTTGGTCCTAGAACACTGCCTTTGGGGACACCACTGTTGACAGGTACAAAATTTGATAGGAAGCTCCCAATTTTGACCATTTTTTGTCAGTTTGACAGGAATGTTTCTATCCAGTTATGCAGGTGTCCAGAGATACCATAAGATTTTGTTTTAGGAGTACTTTGTCATGTACCACTGAATCAAAGGCTTTACAGAGGTCTATGTAGATTGCGTCTATTGCTTTGCCCTGATCGAGTTGTGTAGTCCATGTATTTTTGCAGTGTAAGAGTTGCAGATTGTAGGATAGTTTTTTCCTGAAACCAAATTGTTTATTAGAGAGAAGGTTGTTTGTCTCTAAGTGGAGGATGATGGATTGGTCAGGGGTGGGATGGACCTTGAGTCTTTTAGTTTGTTGTTTACAAAATTGTAGAAAGTGTGGGTGGAATTAGTGCGTGGAAGGTTTTCCTTTTGTTTAATGTGATAATTGGTTCATTCAGTCTTCATCTGGTAGCATAAATTTTTGTATCAGCTTTTGAAGTTGACAACATGACCAGATTTGTTTATCCACCAAAGTGACCTCTTTTTGGACTGAAGCTTCCTTAGTGTTATGGGTAATCTGTTTTTTCTGGTTTTTGGAGTTGTTACTGCTACTCTTTTGACTTCAAGTAAAAATATGTTGTAATGATCTACAACAGTATTGCATCCAGTGAATAGAAATTGCCAATCAAAGGATGAGAGATCATTGTTTATAAGATCACAGTTGCCTTTTTTGAAGTTATAATTGGGAATTCCATCTTTATGATGATTTTTGTGTGAACATATTTTGAGACGAAAGTCAGTCATGCTATGGTCATGGTTGGAAAAGGGTTCTTTAATTTGTATTCTGTAAGTTGAATTCAAACTATTGCAGAAGATGAGATTGAGGCAGTTGTTTTATCTAGTGTTGTTGGTTACTAGTTGTTCTAGTCCCAGATTTGTTATTGCATTGTAGAAGGTTGCATGTGTGGTTTCAGTTGTACATTCGTTTAGGATCCAGTTAATGTGAGGTAGATTGAAGTCACCAAGAAAGATTAAAGTGTGTGGGCAGGATGTTGCCCATGTTAATAGTGAATTTAGTTTGTTTACATGTTCGAGGTCATAATCAGGGGCTCTGTAACATAGTAAGAACCAAAATGTGATATTAAGGACAGTTCATAGACAATGGTCTCAGGAAGAGCAAGCTCTTGGGTAACTTGGATGTCTTTTAGATGTGAGGACTTTTTATAGAAGATAGCAACACCACCTCCTCCTACATGATCTGACTGGGAAACATGATAGTCTCTTTCTGTGGTAATGGAGTCAGGGAGAGATTGTTGAGCCATGTTTCACAGACAAATGTGATGTAGAATTTAGCCATATTAAAGGGCCTGTCACATAGGCCGACGGATGCAAAAAGTATGTAAAAAGGACACAGTGATGAGAAAATTTACCATCCGTTGTTATCCACTCTCAAAAGTGCCCCAAATTTGCATAAACAGAGCGGACAACAACGGAAAGGAACGGATGGGGGGAGGACGTAGACAGGATGTAAAGCGGATGCTCCATGGAAGCCTAGCGGATGGAAGAGGATGGAAGTGAATGGAAGCAGATGGCACATCTGCAGGGCTTCCGGGGGAGCACAGCAAAGCGGACGTGCAGCGGAAGGAATGGATGCAGAGCGGATGCCTAGTGGATGAAGCGGAGGCAGAGCGGAAGCCTAGCGGATACCTAGTGGATGCAAAGCGTTCACTGCACATGCGGGGAGGATGCATTGCGTCAGCCCTGCGGACACAAAAGGATGCAGCTCACAAGCAGGTCACCATTCAGAGGAAAGACCTGCTTCCAGACACATCTCCAGCCAACAACCATGGGGAAGAAGAGGAAGCCTGTGCCATCTTCTGCCTGCCCTGGCAAGGACAGGGCCACCATCCCACCCCTTGGTCCTGACTCTGCCTCTGCTGGGGCTTCTGCTGCTCAGGCTGACTCTGCTGGTGCTGGGACCTCTGCTGGCGCTGCTCCTGGGGCTGGGGCTTCTGCTGGTGCTTACTCTGCTGGCGCTGCTCCTAGTGCTGGTGCTTCTGTTGGTGCTTACTCTGCTGGCGCTGCTCCTGGTGCTGGTGCTTCTGCTGGTGCTTACTCTGCTGGTGCTGCTCCTGGTGCTAGTGCTTCTGCTGGTGCTTACTCTGCTGGCACTGCTCCTGGTGCTGCTGCTTCTGCTGGTGCTTACTCTGCTGGCGCTGCTCCTGGTGCTGCTGGTGCTGCTGGTGCTGCTGGTGCTGCTGGTGCTGCT
>BLBF01000056.1:1061789-1082090 GCA_015471245.1 Laticauda colubrina | reverse complement strand
TGCCTGCCAGCCTTGCTGCCTGCCAGCCTTGCTGCCTGCCAGCCTTGCTGCCTGCCAGCCTGCCAGCCTCCCTGCCAGCCTGCCTGCCAGCCAGCAACCCCACAACCATGGGGAAGAAGAGAAAGCCTCAGCCATCTGCTGCCAGCCCTGGTAAGAGGGACAGGGCCACCCTCCCACCCCCTGGCCCTCACTCTGCTTCTGCTGGGGCTTCTGTCGCACAGGCTCACTCTTCTGGGGCTGGGGCTTTTGCTGCTTCTGCTTCTGGAGGAGCTGATGATGATGCTTCTGGTGGTGGTGCTTCTGCTCGTGCTTACTCTGCTGATGCTGCTTCTGGCGGTGGTGCTTCTGCTGGTGCTTACTCTGCTGATGCTGCTCCTGGCGGTGGTGCTTCTGCTGGTGCTTACTCTCCTGATGCTGCTCCTGGCGGTGGTGCTTCTGCTGGTGCTTACTCTGCTGAAGCTGCTTCTGGCGGTGGTGCTTCTGCTGGTGCTTACTCTGCTGAAGCTGCTCCTCATCCTGCTGGTCCTGCTGGTGCTCCTGGTCCTGTTGGTGCTCCTGGTCCTACTGGTGCTGCTGGTGCTGCTGGCGCTGCTGGTGTTTACTCTGATGCTGCTGATCCTGGTCCTGCTGGTGCTGCTGCTGCAGGTGGTGTGGAGGAGCAGCCCCTACAACCTGGAAGCCCCTCTGATGAGGGCCCATGTGGTCCTGCCAAAGGGAGCAAGAGGCATATGTGAGAATGGGAGAGGAGGCAATACTCCATCGAGGAGGAACATGAGGATGAGGTGCTGGAGTGGCTGAGAGAGAATGAGTATCTATGGTGGAAGGGACACAGGCTCTACAGGGACACTAAAAGGAAGCAGGCTGCTTGGAGAGAGAAGGCGGAGAGCCTGGGCTACACTTTGGGGGTACTTCTCGGCTGGTGGAAGCACATGCACACCGGGTACGGGAAGCTGCACCTCAAGAAATCTGGCCAGGCCGCGGTCAAGCTGACGGAAAGAGAGACCTACGTCATGGCCAAGTGCAGCTTCCTGGAGGGTGAGATCCGCCACCAAAGAGCAGCCTCTCTCACAACCCTCTCTCTCAGGCAGCCCGCTGAGAGCCAGCCCTCTTCCGGCAGAGAGTCAGCTCCTGTCTCCAGGCAGGTGTCTGTGGAGCGTGCCACGGCGGAGAAACCACCGACAGCTGTTCTAACTGTGGTGGAGCATGTGGAGAACCCCCTGGCACAGTGGGAGAAAGGAGACAGCACTTCCACCACAGTCCAACCCGCATCCAACCCCAGCTCCAGCTCCACAGAAAGGCAGAGAGCCAGACAGGAGGGACAGAGCCACACTGTCCTGCTGGAGATAAGAGACACCATCCGGAGCAGCATAGATCTCCTCTCTCAGCTGGTAGACACCGACTCCTCATCCTCCAACCGCAAGCCCTTCCTCACCTATGTCAATCAGACCCTCAAGGAAATGGTGGATCCACAGTACCAGCAGGGGAAGGACCGGATCACCAAGCTGCTTCACAACCCTCCAGACCCAGAGGAACCTGCTCCCACCCAGTCTAGGCCTGCTCCTCCACCCCAGGTGATGTCCCTCCCATTCCAAGGCTTTCCATAGGCCCTCACCAACCAGGGCTACGACTACCAGGAGGTCCAGCAGCACAGGCAGCAGCCCTTCCCAGTCGAGGCACAGGTTCATCGGATGCCACCATTGCCACCAGTTCCACTGATGCCACCGATGCCACCCACGCCACTGATGCCACCCATGCCACCGATGCCACCCACATCACCGATGCCACCCATGCCAGTCTTCACACAGCTGCAGACCAGACAGCCCCACTACACTGCTCCTTCCTCCACCCCAGTCAAGCCCGGCCTCAGTACATCTGTCGTTGTTACTGGAGCTGACACCCCATGGCATGGAGGAAGGAGCTCTCAACATCATGGGGCTGAGCCAGCTGTCTGAGAGCTTCCTCAACACACCATCCCCTGTTGTTCTCTCTGGGCCAGGCACCCCAGTGGCGCTTCACACCAGCACTCCAGCAGCAGCCACCTCCACAGCACCTGGACCCTTCACCCCTGAGAGTGGGCACACCTCTGAGTGACAGAGAAGAGTGCCAGAGACTGGTGGCTACCTGTAGACTTTATTTGGACAGTTGACGTGGGTCATTTTTCTTTTACAGTTTGTTATTAATAAAGATTATCTTTGCTTCACACACTTGCCTCATTTATTTTTGTAAATAAAGTCTTGGTGGAAACTTTTAGAAATGGTTTAGCCTTTGCATGCTTGTGGGATGGATTAAGATAGCAGTGGGGTGGGCAGGGATACCTTTGGAATGGGTAATAGCTGTGGGATGGGCAGGGATACCTTTGGGATTGGTTAAGATAGCTGTGGGATGGGTTGAGATAGCAGTGGGATGGGCAGGGATACCTGTGGGATGGGTTAGGATACCTGTGGGATGGGTTAAGATAGCTTTGGGATAGATAAACCTCCAGTGCAAGCATAGTGGGATTGTATGGTCCACCCCCCCAGCTGCCACACCTATGGCCCTTTATTATCAATAATAATGTAATCAATCATCCACACATGTCAACATAAACACAACTCTTTATTAAATGCCCTGTTCATTGTAGGCCCACCCAACATACATGGCCCAATCTCATCAGTGTGATGAGACAGGCTGAATGAAGCATCCATTAATCATCTATCATCCTGTCTTGCCACTCCACTGCTCCAGCTGGGGAGTTGCACCAGTGTTTCAGTAGGTTGCGCTGCTTCTTCCCTTCACGTGAGGCTCTGTTGGAGCCTTGCACATCCTCACTGTATATCAGGTTTCGCCCTTGCCTCCATTCCCCAGGCTCCATGTCCCCATTGCCTTGTTGGAGGTCCACGAGCCTGTTCTGCAAGACTGAGTAGCGGGTGCGCATGAGATTGTGCAGGATGCAGCAAGCTTCCATGATCCTCCTCACGGTCTCTGGGCGATGCTGCATGGTGGTGAGAAGTACCTGGAACCTGTTGGCCAGGATGCCAAAGGTGTTCTCCACCACCCACCTTGCCCTGGACTGCCTGTAGTTGAAGATCCTCTCTTCACGGGTGAGGCATCTGGAGGTGATTGGCTTCATGAGGTAGGTTCTGAGGGAGAAGGCGTCATCCCCCATGATGAAGTAAGGCACACCTTGCTTGTCGTTGGGCAGGGGGTCTGGATCTGGGAAGCCCATGATGAGGTTGCGTTCCAGCCCCTCCTTGAGGTGACTGGTGTTGTATACCTGGGCATCTGAAGATGAGCCATTGCCTGAAGCATCGATGTACATGAACTTGTAGTCAGCATCGACCATGGCAAAGAGGATGATGCTGAAGAAGCCCTTGTAGTTGAAATAAGTGGACCCTGACTTGGCTGGTGCTTTGCAGGCCACGTGCTTGCCATCTATGGCTCCAACGGTGTGTGGGAAGTTCCACTTCTGATACCACTGCTCTGCAACTTTCTTTCATCCTTCTTCAGTGGAGGGGCACTGGAGGAGCTCCTCCAGGTATTCTTCGATGATGGCCTGCACCACTTCTCTGACCACAATGCTGATGGTGTTGTGTGGCACCCTCCAGCCATACTGCATGCTCCTATAGGTGGTCCCTGAGGCCAGGTGGCGCAGAGTCAGTGCCACCTTGAGCCCAGGTTCCAGGCTGGGCCGGAAGTTGGTGCTCTGCTTGGTCAACCTGTGTGTCAGCTGCTCCACAACTTTGTCAAACATGGCTGGAGGCATCCTCATGAAGTTCTGGAATGCACGAGGGTCTTCGTTCCTCAGCTCCACCATCAGCTTGTTGTACAGTCCGTACTCTGCTCTTCTCCCGATCCATCTTCGGACCCAGACGCTTCTTGGCTACCTCCTTTTTCTTCCCGTAGTAGAGTTGAAAGAGTCTGTAGATGGCTTCGCACTGTTGCAGAACGATGGTGGCTACCAAAAGGAGTGTGTTACGATCCACGGTGGACATGACTAGATGCTGTGGAAGAGCCAGAGGCAGATGAAGGCTGTAGAGGTCTGCACAGCAGGGCTGCTGGACTGAAAGTGAGATCCAGGTGAGTTGCTCCCCCTTTTTATAGGTAATATAGGTTTTTCACTATGTGTCCTTTTGCATCCTCTAGGCATCCTCTAGACATCCTAAATATCTGAGATAGGTCCCCTCTGCGAACGTTTTTTCCATTTTAAATGCTTTCTTTGCGAGCTGCATCCGCTTTCATCCTTTCTCCATCCGTGCTACTAATGCTGCCCATCCGTTCCGCATCTGTTCCGCTTCCTCCCTGTGTCCATTTACCACTGGAGCAGATTTGAGTTGCGCGGATGCACAGCAGATGCCTAGCAGATGTAGCAGATGCGTAACGGATGACGACAGATGCAGAACGGATGTTCCCCGTATGCCTAGCGTTGGATACATTTTCCACTCAAAAAGTTTTGAGCAGCTGAAAACTTTTTGAGTGGATGGAACTTCAGTCGACGGATGCTGGACGGATAGAGAGGAAGAAAAACAGACGCAGTGAGTACAGAATGGATGCATCGCGTTAACCAACGGATGGCAAGTGTTTCTCTCCGTTTTACATCCTCTTTCCATCCATTGGTGCTGTGTGACATGGGCTTTACTTGTTAAGTTTATCTTTGCTTAAGACACTTTACTTGGTTCATTTTGCTTATTTAATAAAGTCATAAAGTTTACCTAAGAAAGTTAATAAAGGTTATCTTTGCTTAACACACTTAGTTTACTTGGTTCATTTTTTTTACTTAATAAAGTGTTGGTGAAAACTTTGAAAAAATGCTTAAGCCTTTGCATACTTGTGGGATAGATAAGGATAGTTGTGGGATAGATAAACCTCCAGTGCAACCATAGTGGGACTGTATGGTCCACCATCCCAGCGATCCAGATGATTTTCTCCCCCTTTTAATAGAGAATATCGGTTGTCTCCTAGGTGTCCTTCTACATAATCTAGACATACTGCAGACATCCTACATATACGAGATACATCCCAGATACAGACATTTTGTCAGTTTTTAATACTTTATATACAAGATGCATACACTTACATCCTTTCTATTTCCATGCTACTAACGCTGTGTAGACGTTCCGTGTACCTTTTGTTTCCTCCCTCTTTCCATTTTCAGCTGCAGCAGATGTGAGTTGAGGGGATGCCCAGAGGATGCAGAGATGATATAGTGGACGTTTAACAGATGATAACAGACATAGAACGTTTGTTGCCCGTATATGTCATGGATGTCCATCATACGCAATGGAAAGTTCATCCATTCACAAAGTTTTGTGCAGCTCAAAACTTCTTGCGCAGATGAAATTGCAGTGGATGGATGCTCGACAGATAGATCATATGAAACACGTATGCAGTAAGTACACAAGATGCATAGCATTTTCCAACAGATGGCAAGCTTTTTTTTACATTTTACATCCTCTTTGCATCCGTAAGTGCAGTGGGACCAGGCCTTAGAGGATTGACGATTCTAATAAAATCAAGCCACTCTGATGGTCCAGGTCAGATTTTGAGCCATTCCCAAATCTTTAGGGAAGAGCCCTACAGGTATATTTGGAGACCTGCTTTAGACTCTTAAATGGTATGGGCAATCTTTATTGGACAGGGCAACTTTTGTAACAGTAACACAGTTGGAAGGGATCTTGGAGGTCATATAGTCTAACTCCCTGCTCTTGGAGGAGACCCAAACTATTTCAGATAAAGGGTTGTCCAATCTCTTTGTAAAAACTTCCAGGGATGGAGCACCCACAACTTCTGGTGGTAAGCAATTCCACTGGTTAATTGTTCTCAATGTCAGGAATTTTCTCCTTCTTTCTAGGTTGGTTCCCTCCTTGATGAGTTTCCACCCATTGCTTCTTGTACTGCTTTGGAGAACAGCTTGACTTCCTCTTCTTTGGGGCAGCCCCTGAGATATTGGAAGACTGCTCTCATGTCTTCCCTGGGCCTTCTTTTCACCAGACTAGGCATATCCAGTTCCTGCTCTCATTTCTTTCCTAGCTTTTAGCTTTATGTGCTTTAGCTTCTCAGCCCTGGGGTCTCCTGAATTCTGAAGACATGCAAACCAGAGACCCTCATCTCCCACCTCATGCTTTGCCATCCCCCATCTGCATTAAGGGCCCCAAAATACCTCATGGACTCATTTGTGGGGATTAAATAGTTCAAAAATTCCAGTTGAAACAGCTAGCGTTGCACAGAACAAATCGTTGTTAAACTGGCCCTCCTTTATCTTGACATATGCAAATGCAAGTGCACAGATGCACAGAAAGATGTGATTGCTTCTGGGGATGGAATCCAAATTGCACTCAAGCTGTGAACTCAATGGGCTGTGGTGCAGTTGGAAAATTATGTTCTTCATTCTTTCCAGATGTTCACCTTTCCCCTTTTTCTCTCCCCTCCCCCCACAAAGGACCCCCTGATTACTAACCTTCCTATTTGCAGAAAAACAAAGACAGGTTCTGCCTCCTAGTGAGCCTGCATGGGTGTTTGTGAACTTAATCCACTCAAAGGCCCATCTGTTCTTCCATCACTGTGTGATTACTAACTGCTGAGCTTGGTGCCATATTGTCCAGCATCAAGAAGACACGAAGCCTGTGGCAAACATTCCAGAAGGAATAAGTTCTGTGTGGTTTCTCTAGACTTGAGGAGAGAAGAGATCATGGATTTGGAGCCTTAGAAGAAGATTCTGGTTCATTCCAGACTGTGTTCAAAGAAGATGAGGCAACTCTTTATTTGACAGTGTTAAATTTATATTTACTGATAAAGAAATAAAGGGAGACTGTGATGATCCAAAGGGACGTGGCACAAAGGCAACACAGTCACATAAGCAAGAAGAGTCCCTTTAATACCTCCAACTTTGCCCCCAATGTCCATGTTACCTTCTGGGCTTGAGAAAAACTCTCCCAGGAACAGCCTTTAAACAGAGGAAATTCAGTCCAAAACAAGGTACACACAAACTGTAACTAAAAATCCAAACAAACCATGCTGCAGTAATTAACTTGACAGGGCAGGAGAAGGAGTTGCAGACTTGAAAGGCCAGTTAGCAAAACACACACGGTTGGGAAGATGCCAGGAACCCAGATAAGTCTTGACAAAGAAAGATAACTCATGGTTTACTTCCAGCAATTTTGCTGTATGTAGCTTGCCTTTTTAAACACTGTTTTCCCAGCTGCAGCTAATGAAGGGAATCAGGGCCTTTTCCTCCCCTTTAAGCCACACAACCCACGTTGCTCCCTTCTCTGTTCCTCCCTGCTTGCCCTCAGATGAAGAGAGGTGGGCCTGGGTCTTCCTCTGAATTCCCTCTCCCTTACTCTATCTCTCTCCTGCTCTGCCCAGCCAGACTGTGCCCTTCCCCAGTATCTTCCACAGCCCACAGAGCCCCACTTGCACTCCCTGTCAGCTGCTTAGCCTCCCCCTTGGAATCAGATTCTGACAGAGGCATGACAGAGACTAGTATAAATCTATTTCAAGCTATTTAGCTCTCATCTGTTAGCCAGGCCCCTCTGGGATTCTAACTCCCAAAAGAGGAGTTAAAAGAGAGGAACAGCAATATTTACAGGAGGGCCTGTTATTTTATTGTAGGAAGCATGCCAAAATAGAATCACAGAATCATAGGGCTGGATAGGGACCTTGGAGGTCTTCTAGCCACCCCAAAATCTGGCTTCCTGGCTTATGGCTGCATGTCTCAGGGTGACTTCTGGAGATGCTTTTGAGGTTCAGCTCAGGAGATGGTGAGTCAGTCCTGCTCAGATCAGGGGGGAGCAGAAGGGAAATGAGAGAGGAGGGCTGGTTTTTCACCACAGACTATTTTTCCTGGAAATGTTAATTGGTTCCAAAAATCTCTTTCCACCCCCTTTGACTATTCCATTTGCTTTCTGTGTGAAATGCTCACATTTGCCCACATGCCTTATTATTTTTGCCCTATTATGATGATGATGATTATACATACCTTTAATCTTCATTGTCCCCATTTGCCCTTTGTGAAATTTTCAGGTGGTCAATTAAGAGAGGGTGATAGGAACTATAATTTACAGCTTGTTAGATCATCTATCATTTCCCTCTCACTCTCCCTCCCTCTATCTCTCTCTGTTTCTGTTTCTTATCTCTTATCTATATATTTCTGCCTCTCTCTCTCATCTATCTGTGTATCTGTCTATTTTTTTATATTTTTATTTTAAATTTTTATTGTATGTTTTTATTTGTCCATCCCTGTCCTATTGTTTCTTTTATTTTTTTATTTTTCTTATATGTATCCATGTATTCATAACTATGTTTTTACTTATACCTATTATCTTGTAAGCAATTGACAAAATAAAAATAAATAAATAAATAATTTATCATCTGTCAATATCTATCTGTCTGTCCCTCTCTCTCTATCCATCTAGCCATCCACCCATCATCCATCCATCTATCTATCTATCTACCATCTTTATTATTTTACAAATAACTCAAGGCAGCAAATCTATCCAGCCCATCTTCCTCCACCAATTTTCCCCACAACAAGAACCCTGTGAGTTGGGTTGGGTTGAGAGAGAGGGATTGCAAGTTTTCTTCCAGCTTTTAGAATTAGGTATTGATGATCATCCACAAACTCATAATATTTGGTTCTGAATGGGGAAACTAAACATTAATGTGAAGTTGGTGGTTAACAAACAGCACTTTCAATGCAAAATAGATGAGCGACAAACCTTTAATCCTGGTTTATGTTAGTAGATTTTGTCTTTTAACTCATGGACAACTCAGCTGAATAAACTGTGGTTCCAAAATCTCTTACAGGAATACCACTCTGCAGACGGTTTCCCTTTTTAATTCATTCACCCCTTTTCAATCAATTTCTATTAACATCATGCTCCATTTCCCTATAGCCATTTAAAGTCAATGAGTATCCATGTTTCTAAATAGTGAGACATCCCAAATACAGTATTGGCTCCCTGCAAGAACCAAGAATTTTTGCTGAATGCTGCTGGAAATGATAACATGTTTGGTCTAGTCTATGGGTAAGGAAAGAGACTAAAAAACAGGAGGCTGTGCGTTCTAGTTCATTCTTAGGCATGAAAGCCAACTGGGTGACTTTGGGGCCAATCACCAGGAGACCGGGAGTTCTAGTCCCACCTTAGTCCTAAGAACCAGCTGGGTGACTTTGAGCCAGTCACTTTCTCTCACTCAGCCCAACTCACCTCACAGGGTTGTTATTGTAGGGAAAATAGGAGGTGGAAGGTGTGTTCCATATGTTTGCTGCTTTGAGTGAATTATAAAAATAAGAGAGACCGGAGACAAACAAATAAATAAGCAAACATGTCCATAAAACACCTGATTTTTCTGCTTGCTTTGTATCAGCTTTTTTTCCTCAGTTTGCCATGCAAATATTTTAGCTGGAGATTAAAATGGTATTTTCTTATGTTCCCATGAACACCCACTCTCCATGTTCAACCATGTCCTGCTTCCTTTGTTGAATTTGCAGCACCAGAGCAAGGGGAGTCTATTTAGACAAAACCCACAGAGCCTCCTCCCGGATGGGTTTGAGTAGAATCATTTGAGGAATCAATTATCCAGTGACCAGAATTATTAAGTGCTTTTTTTTAAAAAAAATTCATGACTAGAGAAATACAGTGTAGAGCATAATAGGATGTGACTGGTGTTGGCTCAAGGCAAGTATTTGAGTTTGAAATAAATACCCGTATTAGTCAGATATGCAATCTTTGCTGTTGAATTAAATTTAATGGCATTATAAAAGGTTTGCAAGAGAATTATCTGTATTTTTAGCCTATCACAGGCCCACATGGTGTTTTAAATGAGAAGAGGCCTCCCATGTTCTATCTACAGAGTTCTGGACAGTAAAAAGAAAACATTGAATCAGGCTAAAGAGGTAAAAGACAGAACCTGGAAGTGGAGTCAAGAGAATCATCAATCTGGAGTCATTTTCTTCCCACAAGCCATCTAAATCCAGCCTCTCTTGAATTCCTGTTGGAAGAAAAATCCAAGCCATTTCCAAGCTGGGAGAAAAATGCTGGAAATAAAATGGAGGCTGGCTATAAGGAAAGGAGGTCTCTGTTTATTTGGTTTCCAGAAACTTCAGTGACAGCAGCATGTTTCTGGGGTGGCTGATAAAATGGCTGAGTGAGTGGATGGATTTCTGTAGGGTTCTGGGGTTTGGTGATTGATATGCTCCAGGGGATGTGCCATGTAGTGAGCCTTGTGTCTTTTACTATTCCAATGGTGGTGAGTTAATCCTATTATGTCCTAAAGGTTATGTCCTGTCTGCAGAGTTGGGTGGAGAAATGTAGATTTTAGGAGCCTTTGTTTTTCTACTTTTTTTTTTTAAATATCCCATCAGCTCCAGCCTGCGGGAGCTGTGGCTGAAGACATTTTGTTTGTGAATAGGCTGGCCTAGATTTTTGTAAATGGATGCTGAACGGGATACTCCAGTTTTCTCAACAGATACAAAAAGTATCTCATTCATAAAACTTAACTGTTGGTGGGACGGCCTGCAATGCTTCCCTGGCAGCGATAGAAGTGAATCCTTGGAGAGCCTTCTTTCTTTCCTTCTTTCTGGGGGTGCTGACTTCCTACATTCCATAAACTTGAATTCTGTTGGACTAGAAGATCTCTAAAATCCCTTCCAAACCTGTTATTCTGTTAAGGACACCCCATTCTCACATGATTTTCAGAGGCCCCGAGGGCTGCATAAGGATGGGTATGCAATTAAGGAGCCCCTGGAAGACATGGAGAAAAGACTCTGTTTCTTTTGTTCATGAAATAGAAGCCTGCACTGAGTACTTCACTGAAATTTAAGCACAGTGAGTACATTTATGACGGTTAGGGGGAAAAAATCTTCCCAATTGAAATTCCCTGCTAAGTGCAGGTTGATGAAGGTGGAGACCTGAGTGTTGTGCATCACTGGGCCCAGAAATGTAAAGATGATGAACCAGGAAAAGCAGATGTGGGTGACCAGCTCTGAAGGGAGCCGTCTGCGGCCACAATGGATGAGTTTCACATGAGGAACTTTAATGAAGTGATTAGGGAGAACTGGCAGCTCCGTCAAGGGAAGTTGCTGCCAAGCATGGCTTTTTACGGGAAGAGGCAGCTCCTGTTATTGAGGTTGTTATTCGGTATGGAAAGATTGGCATAGATGACAGCAGAGAAGGAAGTGGCAGAAGTTAAAAGCTGCCATGTCACACCATGTCACCAAAGATGAAGAATTTGCTTCACAGGATTGTGACACCCAAAGGAAATAATGATGACCCAGAAATAAAGCAGCCGTGCATGGAAGATCATCACAAAGTTCTCCCACACAAAGAAACAATGAACAAACCCAGGTTCCAACAGGAAAAACTTCTTGTTAAATGAGTTTTAACTGGATTAGGGGGCTGGAGGCTAAATATGTGAAGGATGGTTGCAGTAGGTCTAGTCTGGTGAAAAGAAATACTGAGGGGCATGATAACACTGTTCGAATATTTGAGGGGCTCCTAAAAAAATAAGGGAATCAAACTATTTTTCCAAAGCACCAAAAAGCAAGACGAGAAACATTGGATGGAAGCTAACCAAGGAGAGAAGCACCCAAGAACTCAGGAGAAATTTCCTATATATGTATTAAATTAAAACAGAGATGGCTGTGAAAGCCTGATTTAGATAGATAGATGGATAGATGGAGGGAGGGAGGGAGGGAGAGAGAGAGATAGAGAGAGAGAGAGAGAAAGAGAGAGAGAGACTTTTGGCTTCATGCGAGGAAAGCGGCAGATGCAGCAGAAGTCTTTCTTTCTCTCCCCCAAACTCCTCCATAAATGAGTCTTTGCCAGTGGAGCCTCTTGGAGCAGGAGGCCTTGCAGGATCCCAAAGACTCATTTTGGGCAGAGTTTTTTGTGGAAAAAGAAAAACTTTGGCTGCTTTTCTGCCAAAAGCAGAAGAAGAAAGAAGTGGAAAGAAGCAGCCTGGTGGGGCAAGTCCCCCCCCCCCGTCCTTCCCATCCCTCATTATCTCGTGTTGTTCACAATGCAAACGACACAAGCCTTGTGTTCCCGCACAGCCTGGATTAATTGCTTTGGGGGGTGGGAACAGTTATCTGTGGACCACCAAAATTTTCTTGTGGATCATCAGTGGTCCCCTGTCCACTGTTTGGCAGCCACGCTGTAGGTTCTACACACATACACACCCAAAAACATTTTGTGAAACAACACAAAAACCTTGAACCTCTACCCATCTCAGTGACATTTTTCAGTCTGCTACCTAAATAGCAAAATTTCTACTCTGAACTTTGGAAATAGAATAGATAGAGGTTGTCACATCTGCAAATGGGATCAGTGCAAGGACATGTTTTTTTAAACTTAAAAGGAAAACCTAGACCCACCAAAGTGAAATCCTATCTTAACCCTCCACTGTTCCAATTAAGAGCCATTTCTACCTCATTTATCTCCTAATGCTATTCCCGTGGATCCTTCTCAGAGCTCCCAAAATCCTATTTGATCTCAATCAGAACAATACCCACTCATCGCTCTGTAGCATGGCAGTCTGTGTGGTATGAATGATGGGTACTATCCAGTGGTGGGATTCAAATTTTTTTACTACCGGTTCTGTGGATGTGGCTTGGTGGGGCCAAAATCCCCCTTTCCTCCCATCTCCACTAGCCTGCTTTCCAGCTCCATTCTCCTGTGCAGGGCAACCAAAGGAGACCCAGCTGATCAGCTGGGACTCGATGGGAGGCAGAGAAGAGATGGGGTTGGCAGGGCCAGTCAGGGGTGGGATTGGCTGGTTCTCTGAATGACTCAATATTTCCACTAGTGGTTCTCCAGAACTGGTCAGAACCTGCTGAATAACCATCTCTGGTGCCATCCATTCACTAATCACATCCACTGACAGCAAGTCCCCAGAGAAGAATGACTTTGGTCATGCAAGCTAATGTTTGTTTGGTTGTATTTACTCAACCCCTGATGCTCATTACCCTTTACTCAGAAACCGTGAAGCGTCATCATTTAAGCCCATGTCACACTGAACCAACGGATGCAAAGAGGATGTAAAACGGACAAAAAACCTTGCCATCCGTTCAAAAACGCGATGTACTCACTGCCTCCGTTTGGCTTCTTCTCTATCCATCCAGCATCCGTTTATGGAGGTTTCATCCGCACCAAAAGTTTTGGGCTGCCTAAAAATTTTGCGCAGAAAATGTATCCAGTTCATCCATTCTGCATCTGCTACGCGTCTGTTATGCATCCGTTACGCATCCGCTATATCCGCTAGGCATCCGCTACGCATCCGCGCAACTCCATCCACCCGGACATGGGGAGGAAGCAGAACGGATGCAGAATGGATGCAGAACGGATGCAGAACGGATGCAGAACGGAAACAAAGCGTTTAAAATGGAAAAAACGTTCACAGAGGGGACCTATCTCGGATATTAAGGATGCCTAGAGGATGCCTAGCAGAAAACCTATACTGCCTATAAAAAGGGGGAGCAACTCACCTGCATCTCACTTTCAGAACAGCAGCCCAGCGGTGCAGACCTCTGCAGCCCTCATCTGCCTCTTCCTCTTCCACAGCATCCAGTCATGTCCACCGTGGATTGTAACAAAGTCCATTCGGCAGCCACCATCATTCTGCAACAGTGCGAAGCCATCTGCAGGCTCTGTGAACTCTACTGCGAGAAGAAAAGGAGCCACTCAAAAAGAGTCTGGATCTGAAGATGGTTCACCAGAAGAGCAGAAGACGGACTGTACAACAAGCTGATGGTGGAGCTCAGGAACGAAGACACTCGGGCGTTCCAGAACTTCATGAGGATGCTGCCAGCCATGTTTGATGAAGTTGTGCAGCGCCTGACACCCAGGTTGACCAAGGCAAACACCAGCTTCCGGCCCAGCCTGGAACCTGGGCTCAAGGTGGCACTCATTCTGCGCCACCTGGCCTCAGGGACCACCTACAAAAGCATGCAGTACGGTTGGAGGGTGCCATCCAACACCATCAGCATTGTGGTCAGAGAAGTGGTGCAGGCCATCATCGAAGAATACAAGGAGGAGCTCCTCCAGTGCCCCACCACTGAAGAAGGATGGAAGAAAGTTGCAGAGCAGTGGTATCAGAGGTGGAACTTCCCCCACACCGTTGGAGCCATAGATGGCAAGCACGTGGCCTGCAAATCTCCAGCCAACTCAGGGTCCACTTATTTCAACTACAAGGGCTTCTTCAGCATCATCCTCTTCGCCATGGTCAATGCTGACTACAAGTTCATTTACATCCATGCTTCAGGCAACGACTCATCTTCAGATGCCCAGGTATACAACTCCAGTCACCTCAAGGAGGAGCTCGAAGGCAACCTCATGGTGGGCTTCCCAGATCCAGAAACCCTGCCCAATGACACACAAGATGTGCCCTACTTCATCGTGGGGGATGACGCCTTCTCCTTCACAACCTACCTCATGAAGCCCTACACCTCCAGATTCCTCACCCGTGAAGAGAAGATCTTCAACTACAGGCTGTCCAGGGCAAGGCAGGTGGTGGAGAATGCCTTTGGCATCCTGGCCAACAGGTTCCAGGTACTTCTCACCACCATGCAGCATTGCCCAGAGACCGTGAGGAGGATCATGGAAGCTTGCTGCATCCTGCACAGTCTCATGCGCACCAGCTACCCAGTGTTGCAGAACAGGCTCGTGGACCTCCAACAAGGCAATGGGGACATGGAGCCTGGGGAATGGAGGCAAGGGTGAAACCTGATCGACACTGAGGATGTGCAAGGCCCCAACAGAGCCTCACATGAAGCGAAGAAGCAGCGCAACCTCCTGAGACAATGGTGCAACTCCCCAGCTGGAGCAATGGAGTGGCAAGACAGGATGGTAGATGCTTAATGGATGCTTCCTTCAGCCTGTCTCATCACACGGATGAGATTGGGCCATGTATGTTTGGTTGGCCTACAATGAACAGGGCGTTTAATAAAGAATTGTGTTTATGTTGACATGTGTGGATAATTATTACATTATTATTGATAATAAAGGGCCGTAGGTGTGGCACCTGGGAGGCTGGACCATACAGTCCCACTATGCTTGCACTGGAGGTTTATCTATCCCACAGCTATCCTAACCTATCCCACTGCTATCTTAACCCATCCCACAAGCATGCAAAGGCTTAAACCATTTCTAAAAGTTTCTAGCAAGACTTTATTAAAAAAAAAGAAATGGAGCAAGTGTGTGAATCATAAATAGACTTTATTAACAACAAGCTATAAGACAAAAATGAGTCTCTGGCACTCCTCTCAGTCGCTCAGTCTCAGGGGTGAAGGGTGCAGGTGCTGTGGAGGTGGCTGGTGCTGGAGTGCTTGTCATCAGCTCCTCCGGAAGCAGAAGCAGCAGAAGCCCCAGCCCCAGAAGAGCGAGCCCGTGCTGCAGAAGCCCCAGAAGAACCAGAGTGAGGGCCAGGGGGCGGGATGGTAGCCCTGTCCCTCTTGCAAGGGCTGGCAGCAGATGGCTGGCAGCTTGCTGTGCTTCTGCATGGTTGTGGGTTTGCTGGCTGGCAGGGAGGCTGTCATGAACCAAGGCTGGCAGGAAGGCTGGCAGGGAGGCAGGCACCAAGGCTTGCAGGGAGGCAGGCACCAAGGCTGGCAGGAAGGCTAGCAGGCAGGCTGGCAGGCAGGCAGGCACCAAGGCTGGCACCAAGGCTGGCACCAAGGCTGGCAGGAAGGCTGGCAACGAGGCAGGAACCAACGCTGGCAGGAAGGCTGGCAGGGAGGCAGGCAGCAAGGCTGGCAGGAAGTCTGGCAGGCAGGCATGCACCAAGGCTGGCAGGCAGACATGAACCAAGGCTTGCAGGCAGGCTGGCAGCAAGGCTGAAAGGGAGGCTGGCAGCAAGGCTGGCAGCAAGGCTGGCTGGCAGACATGCAGGCAGGGCAGGCAAGGCAGTCGATGTGTCCGGCAGCAGGTCTTTCCTCTGAATGGCGACCTGCTTCCGAGCTGCTTCCGTTATATCCGCGGGGCTGATGCAATGCATCCTCCCTGCATGCGCAATTAACGCCAGGCATCCATTAGGCTTCTGCTGTGCATCCACTGTGCATCCACTCTGCATCCGCTTCATCTGCTGTGCATCCGCTGTGCATCCGATGTATCCGTTCCACATCCGCTTCGCTGAGGCCCCCAGGAAGCCCTGCGGATGTGCCTTCCACTCCCATCTGCTCCCATCCGCTTCCATCCGCTGGGCTTCCGTTCCGCATCCGCTTTGCATCCACCCTGCGTCCTCCCCGCGTCCGTGTTATCCGCTCCAGTTATGCAAATTTTGCCCCTTTTGAGAGCAGATAACAACGGATGGAACATTTTGCTCGTCCGCTGTGTCCTTTTTGCATCCGTTGGCCAGTGTGACATGGGCTTTAACAATTTATGACTTAAGGATTCAGATCTTCACAAATTCTAGGAGGAAGGCCCATCAGCCAGGCCATTGTGCAAATCAGGAAGGAGAGTGTAATTGATTATGTTATGCCACTAGTGGTGGGATTCAAATTTTTTTTACAACCGGGGGTGGCTTGGTGGGCGTGGCAGGGGAAGGATACTGTGAAATCTCTATTCAGAGGTGGGATTTATGCCGGTTCTCCAAACTATTCAAAATTTCTGCTACTGCTTCTCCAGAATTGGTCAGAACCTGCTGAACACCACTTCTGGATGGCACCAGGCTTGAAATTTTGGACCCAGGCAATTTAGAACAATGCCACCTATTGTCTGACCTAAGCTTAGTACACAAAATTGTCTGCTACAATGTCCTACCTGTCAACAACGACTTCAGTTTCAACCACAATAACACAGGAAAAAATTATCCTGCAATCTGCAACTCTTACACTGCAAAAATACATGGACTACACAACTTGATCAGGGCAAAGCAATAGACTCAATCTACATAGACTTCTGTAAAGCCTTTGATTCAGTGGTACATGACAAAGTACTCCTAAAACTAAAATCTTACGGTATCTCTGGACACCTGCATAACTGGATAGAAGCATTCCTGTCAAACAGACAACAAATGGTCAAAATATCAAATTTTGTACCTGTCAACAGTGGTGTCCCCCAAGGCAGTTCTAGGACCAGCTCTCTTCATACTCTACATAAATAACCTCTGCGATCACAATAAGAGCAACTGCGTTCTCTTCGCTTATGATGTAAAGCGATTCAACACCACCGACAATACTGCTACCCTTCAAAAAGACCTTGACTATGTATCAGAATGGTCAAACGAATGGCAACTTCAAATCTCAACCAATAAATGCTCTGTCTTACATATTGGGAAAAAATACCAGAAAATAAAATACAGGCTGAATAGTCAAGACCTTGTTGAGGATCCAAGCTCTGTCAAGGACCTTGGAGTACTCATCTCTAATGATCTAAATGCTAGAGCCCACTGTAACTACACAGCCAAAAAGGCATTAAGAGTTGTTAACCTAATGTTACGTAGCTTTTTCTCTGGTAATATTATACGACTAACTGGAGCATACAAAACATTTGCTTGACCAATACTCGAATACAGCTCATCAGTCTGGAACCCACATTATGTATCTGATATTAACACAGTTGAGAAAATCCAGAAATATTTCACAAGAAGAGTTCTCCACTCTTCTACTCATTGTAGAAGATCTTATGCCATCAGACTCGAAATTCTAGACCTAGAAAACCTAGAACTACGCCATCTTTGGTCTGATAGCATAGTATATAAAGTATAGTATATAAAATCATATATTGCAATGTCCTACTGGTCAACAAATACTTCAACTTCAACCATAACAACACACGAGCACACAATAGTTACAAACTCAAAGTAAACATAGTAAACAAAGTAAGCATAGAATTATTCATGCACTCAATAGAAAAACGTTTAGCAACACGTTTTGAAGCAATTATGCAAAAAAGACTAATTTCTCTTGAAAAAAAAAATACAGCACTGATAAGCGACTACCTATCAGCTCAAAATCAAATCCCAACCCAACAACCATTACCACAATGACTACCTCAACTAGAATCACAACTACAACCAAAAATAACCACCAAACCACAATCACAAATAATTACTATCCCATAATTTCAGCACCAGATTTCAGCACCAGAGAGGTCAATGTCTGGAATCCTCTACCTGATTCTGTGGTTTCTTCCCCAAACCCCAAAAACTTCAACCTTAGACTGTCTCCTATTGACCCAACCCCTTTCCTAAGAGGTCTGTGGGGGGCGTGCATAAGCGCACCAATGTGCCGACCGTCCCTGTCCTATTGTTTCTTTTATTTTTCTTACATGTATCCATGTATCCATGTAACTATGTTTTTACTTATACCTGTTATGTTGTAAGCAATTGACAAACCAAATAAAATAAAAAATAAATAAAAACCACACCAAACTCGATTGCAGAAACTACAACTTCAGCCACAGAGTGGTCAATGCCTGGAACTCACTCCCTGACTCTTACCTCCTTGTTGTTACCTCCTCAAACCCCCAAAACTTTAACCTTAAACTGCCTACTGTGGAACTCAGTCCATTGCTAAGAGGCCTGTAAGTGGGGGGTGGGGTGTATAAGTGCACCAGCATGCCTACTTTCCCTGTCCTACTGTCCTATTTATTCATACTCATTTATTATGTACATACTGATATCCATTTATACTTATGCTTATATGTTATGTTCATACTTATACTTGTTTTCTCATACATGCTTGACAAACTAAATAAATAAATGAAATGTTGCTGCAGGGATGACCCAGGACCTCTGAGTATGTCTAGTTTGATGAAAAGAAGGACTAAAGGGTGACATGATAGCAGTCTTCCAGTATCTCAGGGGCTGCCCCAAAGAAGATTTGGGAGTCAAGCTCTTTCTCCAGAGTTCCTGAAGGCAGGACAAGAAGCAATGGACGGAAACTCATCAAGGAGAGAAGCAACCTGGAATTAAGGAGAAACTGCCTAACAGTGAGGACAATCAACCAGTGGAACGAGTTTCCTGCAGAAGTTGTAGGTACTTCATCCCTGGAGGCTTTCAAGAAGATATTGGACAGTCATTTGTCTGCAATGGTATAGGGTAGATTAGAAGATCTCCAAGACCCCTTTCAATTCTGTAATTTTCTTTTGAGAATAAACACACTTAGCTCTGCAGGATGTGTGGCTGGCTTCAAACCTTCTTTTCCAATTTCTTTTTGGAGACTCATATTGCTGGGATTCCATCTGGCATTCAAAGGCATTCAAAAACTGCCTTCAACTCGAAAGCTGGTTGGATGTTTTTAGCCCAATCACCAGGAGATGGGCAGTTCTAGTCCCGCCTTAGGCATGAAAGCCAGATGAGTGACTTTAGGCCAGTCATTCTTTCTCAGCCCTGCCCACCTTACAAGGGTGTTGTTTGGGAGAAAGTGGGAGGAGGAAGGAATATTATGTATGTTCCTCACCTGGAGTTACTTACTTATTTTATGGATGAAATTTCTATGCCAATCATTTCCCCCTCCACCTATTCTGGGCAGTTGTAAAGTCATAAAGGTAGGGAAAATCTAATAAATAAAATTTTAAAAGCATTCATATTGTATCAGTTTAATGTAATACATACAAATCTATTAATAATAAATCATAGTTATGCCCCATTCTTTTATGTGAAGAAAAATGCAGATTTTTGAGGCTGTTTAGAGTAGTAACCGGAAATGACAAAACTCTGTGAATGTTCATCATAGCTGTAGTCCCTGTTAGGAATATGAGTCCCCTAACAGCTATTTGGGTTGGACAATATATAAACCAGGATAGACATTTTAACACTGTCTCTTTAAGAGAATCCTAAAAGAGTAATTGGGTGTGGTTTCTCAAATGGCCATAAGATGGAGCCAGAAACCTGGGTTGTTTAGTCTTAGCCTCAGTGAGTCTCTTTTTCCTTCTGTTGGAGAGTATTGCCTCCTTCTATTGACTGCTACTCTTGGATTTGATGTAAGTCTGACACTGAACTGTTTTTGACACTGGACTTTGTTACTGGATTATCCCTGGATGGAAACTGACTGATTTTACCTATGAATGACTTTGGAGTGCTTGACTGGACTTTGCTTAAACCTTTCTGGAAGTAAAAACCTACATTTACTGAACAGTGTTTCTGTGTGCTCTGTGTGTATTATTCTAACACTACTCTCTATACGTCTCCCTGTATGCGCTCATTCTCCTAATTACCTCAACAGTCTCCATTCAAAAGAACCATCTCCAATGGAGCCATGTCCTGCAGATTAATTGTATCACACACACACACACACACAGAGAGGGAGGGAGGGAGGGAGGGAGGGAGGGAGGGAGGGAGGGAGAGAGAGAGAGAGAGAGAGAGAGAGAGAGAGAGAGAGAGAGAGAG
>BLBF01000056.1:1004674-1060489 GCA_015471245.1 Laticauda colubrina | reverse complement strand
TCTATCTATCTATCTATCTATCTATCTATCTATCTATCTATCTATCTATCATCTATCTAATCTATCCACTGCCCAGCTCACTGTTTTGGAGAACTCTAGGCAGCTTACAATATAATAATAAAAATAAATATTCTGACCATCAACTGAACAGAATCCCAGTTTATTTTAGTATTTAACAGAATAGCAGCATTGGAAGACTTCTAGACGAGCGCAACTCCCTGCCCAAATAGGAGATTCTATACCATGTCGGATAAATGGCTGTCCAGTCTTCTCTTAAAATCTTCCAGGGATGAAGCCCCCACTATTTCTGAAGGCAACTTCTGTTCCATTGATTAATTGTCCTCACTGCCAGGAAATTCCCCCTTAGTTCCAGGTTGCTTCTTCTCTCCTTGGTGAGTTTCCACCCATGGCTTCTTGTCCTGCCCTCAGGGGCTTTGGAGGGTAGCTGGACTCCCTCTCCTTTGGGACAGCCTTCAGATATTGGGAGACTGCTATCATGTCTCCCCTAGGCCTTCTTTTCTTTAGAGTAGGCATGTCCAATCCCTCTTCACATGTTTTAGCCCCAGACCCCTAATCATCATTGCTGTCCTTCTCTGCACTCTTTCTAGAGTTTTAATATCATGTCATTTTTTGCTTTTAAATTTTAGTTGGATGCTGTGTCTCAACTGGCTTGGATAAAGCAAATACAGGTATTGGGGGGGGGGGGGTTTAAAAAAAAAAAAGACTCACAGGAGGGGGGAAAAGGAGAGACAATGTCATTATCCTATGGCTCAGAAAAGTAGAATAATTCTCTCTCCTTCCCTTCAAGGAGAAGAGTATGAACAGGCAAAGTGGTTGAGAAATTGCAGTTTCTCAGTTATCTCTTCAGTCTGAAACTTTAATATTAAAGGTTTAACTTAATGGTCAAAAGAATTGGAAAAGAGTACTAATATTCAATCAACAAAGGAACCTACTTAGCCTCAATAGCCTCTCATAATGGTTCTTGGAGAGTGTAATAACCCTTTTTCTCAAGTGAATCTGCAGTTCAAGAATAAAAATTTCAAAAATAAATTTAAATAAGAATAAGTAGGTCAAAGGGGAGATTTATCTAAATATAAAGGACCAAAATCTGTAATTCTCAGATGAGAATGCCAAACTTTGGAAGGCTTCACAGAGGGATACTTGAAAATGTCCTGCATTTTTAAGTGAAATGCTGTTTGTTTATAGTACTGCAGTTTGGAAGAGAATTGCCTTTCAAATTCTACCTTTCTCCATGTTTGTACGGAGTTTCATGCTCATGAATATAGAGCTTAAAATCACAAGCGAGAAGGGACCTTGGAGGTCTTGTAGTCCAACCTCCTGCTCAAACAGGAAACCCTACACCATTTCAGACAAATCACTGCTTAATCTCTTCTTTCAAGCCCCCAGTGATGAAGCCCCCACAACTTTTGAAAGCAACTTCTGTACCACTGATCAATTGTTCTCATGCTGAGGAAATTCCTCCTTAGTTCTAGGTTGGATCTCTCTTTAATTATCTTCCACCCATTGCTTCTTGTCCTGCCCTCTGGTGCTTTGGAGAATAAGTCTGTCCTTTTTTCTCTGTTAGTACCCCTGTCTTCAGTGAGTCAGCTAAACACTTTGTGTTCGTGTGTTTCTCATATGGAAACTAATGGATGGAAACTCACCAAGGAGGGAAGCAACTTAGAATTAAGAATAAAATTCCTGACAATGAGAACAATGAATCGGAGGAACAACTTGCCTCCAGAAGTTGCAGATGCTCCAACACTGGAAGTTTTTAAAGAAAATACTGGATAACCCTTTGTCTGAAATGGTGTAGGGATTCCTGCCTGAGCAGGGGGTTGGACTAGAAGACCTCCAAGGTCCCTTCCAGCTCTGTTATTCGATTACCCCCAGCTAGATTTGTAGACTTGGTTGGGTTTTCTTGGTTGGGTTTTTCTTACCACAGTATAAAAGCTCAGAGTTGATTTGAATTCTGAAGTTGGTGATTTATTTATACATTTATCATATGGCATATCGTATAAAGACTAGCAATACATATTAGCATGTCATCTAGATTAGTAAAACACAGTAAAATATAAATGTTCAAAAGATCTACGTTCAAATACCAATTTCTAAGCCCTCTAATCATTGAAGTGCAGCATCATTGATATTAAAAAAGAAATATCAGATACTGGATCATTATATCAGTCCTCAGCTTATAGCTGGTCACAGTGTGAGCTATAGTTTGATATGGGACCCTGCAGACACGCTGAAGAGCAGATACTATGCCTCTTTATACAGAGAGTCTGGGCAAACACCATGTGAGGTGCAAAACACGTGTAAGATTGTCCATTTCTGATGTGGTTGATCAAAACCTGGCACCTTTTGGGTGGTGGTGGTTATTTATATATCTTCCCGATAACTGGGGTTCAGCAACCCATTCGACTTTCCATTGGGAATCCATGTTAAAGTTGCTGGGCAGATACTATGCAAGGACCAGTGGAGACTTTCTGAATTTGAGTCTTTCTTCTGATAAATGAGGAAGGTCGGCATGCAGCAGTAGGAGTGAGTTGTTCGTGATTTTTCTGCATTCTCTCACCAATGCACCTTCGTAAAACTCAGAACCAGAAAGCCAGTAAGTCAAAGTGGTTTTAATGCATCTGGTTGGGTGACTTGGACCACTCACTCATTCTTACCTGAACCCAACTTATAGGAATTGCAGGAGAGGGGTGAGAATCTTGGTCATGTAGGCTCACTTGAGAAATAAAACATTAATTAAATAAAAATCCATTAGAAAGGTGTCAATGCAGAAGCATCCAGTGTGTTTTGATGAGCTCATTCAGTCTGGAAATCTGAGCAGCTTTTGAATGGAATCTCCAAAGTTTGGCAGATCCCTATTTAAATATCTTTTCTTGGTTTATAAGTTTGTGTTTTTCTTGGGTTGCCAATAAAGGTGAGAGCACAGACAAGAAAATGCACTTCTGAGCAGACGGAAAAGGAGAAATGCTTGCATAAGACAAACATTAATATGATGGTGTCTCAGGGTGCTTCACGCTGGGACACAACTATAATAATAAAGCCTCCTTTGTGCCAATTGTCCTCTGAATATCCCCCTTTCTGAAGTTATCTTGCAAAAGAAATCTGGGCATAAAATTTTAATCTTATTCCTTCTTCTTTTTGGTATTGCTTTCTTCCCCAAATGCATAGAAATACAGCCCTTATAAACAAGAAAGGTCACCCCAAATTTCCTCTTGATTCTATTGTTGTATGAGGAAGAGGTGGAGGAGGAAAATTATTCTATATTTCTCAAGCATCTTGATTACAATTATGAAAGAGCATTTATGGGAAACCATCCTTGGTGAACATGGATCTCAAGCTCTTGAAGATACAACAACAACAACAACAACAACAACAACAACAACAACAACAACAATGAAGATGATGATGATAATGATAATGATAATGATAACGATAACGATAATAAAGGAAACAAATTCACTTGGATTTTTGGAAAGATTTGTATAGCTTAAAAGGCAGGGTCAAAGAATCTTGAATATCTCCCCCCAAACTCTGTACATATTATATCTGATATAATTAAGGCAGGATTTCTTTCTCATCTCATTCCCTGCTTGAAGATGTAGGAAACTTTTCTGTAATGGCCCACTTCCATCTGTAACAATCCAATTATCTCATCCACATTCCTAAGATCTGGAAAATGTTCCATCATGAAAGGTTAGGACAATAGCCATGTTTACAACTACACAACCCTTGATGGTTATGATTTGATGCATATTGGACATGCTCCCTTTTTAAATAATTTTATGATGCATTTAGAATTCTAATACTGAGAGGTGTTCAGAGTTTTGTGAAATGGGCACTATAAAAATAATGTGTATAAAGTTTGTAATACAGATGGTCCTTGATTTATGACCAAAATTAAGCCCAAAATTTCTGTTGCTAAGTGAGGCATTTTAAGTGGGCTTTGCCCCATTTGTGACCCCATTTGTGATTAATCACTGCAGTTCTTAAGTTAGTAGCATGGTTAAGTGAATCTGGCTTCCCCATTGATTTTGCTTGTCAGAAGGTTGCAACCGTCATAAATATGAGTCAGTTGCCAAAAGTCTGAATTCTGATCATGAGGATGCTACAACGGTTGTAAGTGTGAAAAATGTCATAAGTCACTGTTTTCACTGGCATAACTTCAAATGGTCATGAAATGAACTGTTGTAAGTCAAGGACAAACTTTATACAGAAGGCATAGATGCTTCAAAGGCAGGAGGTGACATTTTCCTTTACTTGTATAAACCTGGCCTGACTAGAGCACCTATTGAATGTCGGTTTAAGTTGCTGTTTAAAATGTGGTTTGATATTTCTCCAAAAATTATACTACAAATTGATTAAAATAGGAGGAAGTACAGAAAGAACATTTCAGCAAAAATTAAATGCACACCCTTTCTGGTTTCTGCAGATTTCTTATCTTGGTAGGAAGTTCAACAGGATAATTTTAAAATCCCTTCTAATTTTGTGCAAACCCTTCATTGTCTTTAATAGAGTTACGCGAATCACTCCAAATACGCTTGGAGTCGCTGATTGGATGAGTTGAACCGATTTGTTTTAACTGATTCCAACGGCTGATTTCAAACATTGATTTGGCTCACTTGGTTGATTCAGTCACGCACAGACATGCATCAAATTGTCAAATCAGTTGAGAACCATCCAGTCTGATTTGACCTAATGCATCAGTTTGGATGATTTGAAGGTTCAATTTCATGAAATCACTGCCAGATCAAAGCTTTGAACAGCATATTTGCTTGACTCGATCATCTCACCTGTCGAATTGTAGCGTTGGGCATATGAGGCATCCAATAACCTTTCTGAAGGGGAGCTTTTAATGTGAAAAGCGCCTGTGAAAATGTTCAGGCTCCCTTTTGCAAGAGCCTCTTGGCTATGCATTCTCTCTCCTCCTCATCCAAAATTCCTGTGGGGATAAAATTGCAGTGCAGGCAGTCTTCAACTTACAACAGTTCATTTAGTGACCTGTTGGGACTAAACAGTTCATTTAGCTCCAACCTCAGTGAAAAAAAGGACTTACGGCTGTTTTTCAGACTTATGACCATTGTAGCATCCCCAGGGTCACATGGTCCAAATGCAGATGCTTGGCAACTGGCTCATACTTATGACAGTTGCAGTGTCCCAGGGTCACGCGATCCCCTTTTGCAACCTTCTGGCAAGCAAAGTCATTGGGGAAGCCGGATTTAGTTAATGGCCGTGTTGCTAACTTATCAACTGCAGTGATTCACTCAAGAACCATGGCAAGAAAGGTCATAAAATGGGTCAAAATTCACTTCACAGCTGTCTTGCTTAGCAACATTGTGGTCATAAGTGGAGGACTACCTGTATTTAGTCTGTCCTAGCTTACAATCTGACATACAACAAGTCTGAGTCTCAATTATTTACCTCTATAAAAACTGGCACATGAACAAGGTGTCGTAAGGGTGAGCAGACAATGCAGGAGAGCCTCAACACACCATAAAAAAGTCCTTCTAAATGAACATCTTGCTTCTGACAATTTAAGATGCTCCAAGCAAGTGCTTTTCAACAGTATGTTACCTTTGAGCCTGTAACATGATGCCTTGGTAAGACCCTATGTGCAATATTGCATCCAGTTTTGGTTGCCCTAACACAAAAAAGTTGTTTATAAAAAGGTCAAAATATAGAAAAGGGTCTAGAAAGAGTGCAGAGAAAAGCAACAAAGATGATGAGGGGGTTGGAGGCTAACATATATGAAGAATAGTTGCAGGAATTGGGTATGGCCTGTCTAATGAAAAGAAGGGCTAAGTAGGGGAGACAGGATAGCAGCCTTCCAGTATCTCAGGGACTGCCCCAAAGAAGAGGAAGTCAAGCTATTCTCTAAAGCCCCTGAAGGCAGGACAAGAAGCAATAGGTGGAAACTCATCAAGGAGGGACGCAACTTAGAACTAAGGAGAACTTTCCTGACAGGGAGGACAATTAATCAGGGGAACAACTGGCCTTGTTGTTGTGGGAGTTGTGGGTGCTTCACGACTGGAGATTTTGAAGAACAGATTGGGCAACCATTTGTGTGAGAATTCCTGGTCTTGTGTGGATTGGACCAAAGAAGTCACCCAGCTGGCTTTCATGCTTAAGGTGGGACTGGAACTCCCTGTTTCCTGGTGATTGACCCCAAGTCCCCCAGCCAGCTTTCTTGGCTCAGGTGGACTCCCACTTTCTCATCTTAACCCCGAGACCAAGCAAAAGGAAGAACTTGCAGGTAATAAGCGTGTGGCCTACGGATGTATGCAGCTCAGGTCTGCAGCCTCCGAAAATCATTGCCAACAGATGGCAGCTCCATAGCTGTGTGCATCTATTCTTCTGGTCTTGGTCCAGAGATAGGGAACAGGTATCTGCCGTTTCCTTTTTCCTTTTTCTTCTGGCACTTCCTACTGCTTCTGACGGCAGCTTCTGCAGAGAGGCGAATGAATAAATGTTTTGCAGAGCAGAAAGTGTCCCCTTAATCCTCCAGGAAAAGGTTGAGGCAGCTTCAGCAGGTTGGGCTGAGAACATCTGCTCAGATGCTGCTGCATGAGGTGGGTGTTAACAAGATCACACAGCCTGGTCCCAACACACACACACACACACACACACACACACACACACACACACACACACCCTGCAGGAGCTCCCTTCAATACAAAGTGTGGCGACTTCCTTCTTTCCTTTCTTATTTGCCCTCTGGGGGAGGAAAATAAAGAGGACTGGGCTGTTCCTGTAACACCTTCCATTTGGAAAATCCCACCCGGCTGCCATACATTGTGAAACCAAAGATGCCCATTTGCAGTAGCTGAAAATCTTTGTTTGATTACAGGTTGTCCTTAACTTACAACAGTTTGTTTAGTGACCGTTCAAAGTTGCAAGGACATGGAGAAAAGTGACTTAATCATTTTTCACACTTCCCCATGGCCATGTGATCAAAATTCAGCCGCTTGTCAACTGACTTGTATTTATGATGCTTGTGGTGTTCTTTTTGTAGACCTTCTTCTGACCATCAGAGTCAATGGGGGAAGCCAGGTGCACTTAACAACCATGTAACTAACTTAATAACTGCAGTGCTCGAATGGTCACTAAATAAACTGTTGCAAATGGAGGACTACCTGTACTAAAGCAAACAATGTGATAATGTCATGAAGCCAAGAGCTCTCCTTCATCTCCTGGGGATTGGCCCAAAGTCCCCCCGCTGGCTTTCATGCCTAAGGCCAGACTCGAACTCACCATCTCCAGTTTTTTGCCCTGATGACTTAACCATTAGACCAAACTGCCTATTTCCCTCAGAAACATAAGACTCTCTGTTCAGCCCCAACCATTTCAAGTCAGAAAGACCTGCTGTGTGTTGCGAAGCAGACGAAATGTAGGCTATGGTATGCAAACTATGCATCAAAGTCATCTTGGAAGTATCTTTTCTGCAATGCAAAAAATTTATTCTGGGCTCTGTTAGCTTCCTAAACAGAAGCAATGTGTCTCCGGGAAATACAATATTTTCTTCATAAATGAACCATCCTCTCACTAACCACAAGGTCACTACTCAAGGTAGATTCGGTGTTGAAGTGCCATCTGGAATGTTTTTCTCCTGATTGCTTTTGTTAGCCCCCCAAAAAAGTAACAAAGGACCAGTACATGTTTAAGTTGCCCTCAGCCCAAGAGACATAACCTGTGGGAGAGTTGGAGAGCTGGGAGTAAATTGGGAAGCAGGCTGGTATTTTTTTACCCTCATCTTAAGCACTTGGACTGCCTAGAAAGGACAATTGCTGACTTTCTTCAGGAGCATCTTTTGTTAGACAAAGAAAAAAAGGGATCAATTTTCTTTCTTCCTTCTAGCTAAATGAAAGAGGGGGTGGGAAAAATAAAGAAAGTGAGGTTAATGAAAGCTATTCTAGATAATCTGGAAGCAATCACAAGAACTGGTCCTGGTTTCCAGCTGTATGGAGTTTGGGAAATATCTTTCTGTTCCTTTGAGAAGATTAAAATCAAGGTGGCTAAACGTCTTCTCAGGTTCTGTATAAAAATGGGCCTGTATAGTAATGGGCCTGGATGGCGTTTCATTCTTTTACAAGAATCACCATGATTTTGCAGTGAGAATGTGATCCTCAGAAGGCAGCAAAGAACCTTCTAGTTTTATGGGTAGAAGATTTGAGGGGCTTGGACTATTTTTCAAAGCACCAAAAGGCAAGACAAGAATCATCGGATGGGAACCAACCAAGGGGAGAAGCAATCTAGAACTAAAGGGCCTGTCACATTGGCCGACGGATGCAAAAAGTATGTAAAAAGGACACAGCGGAAGAGAAAATTTTCCATCCATTGTTATCCACTCTCAAAAGTGCCCAAATTGGTATAAACAGAGCGGACAACAACGGAAAGGAACGAACGAGGGGAGGACGTAGCCAGGATATAAAGCAGATGCTCCACGGAAGCCTAGCGGATGGAAGCGGATGGCACATCCGCAGGGCTTCCGGGGGAGCACAGCGAAGCGGACGCGCAGCAGAAGGAACGGATGCAGAGCGGATGCCTAGCAGATGATGCGGATGCATCACGGACGCCTAGCGGATGCCTAGCGGATGCAAAGCGTTCACTGAGCATGCGGGGAGGATGCATTGCGTCAGCCCCGTGGATACAAAAGGATGCAGCTCGCAAGCAGGTCACCATTCAGAGGAAAGACCTGCTGCCAGACACATCTCCAGCCAACAACCATGGGGAAGAAGAGGAACCCTGTGCCATCTTCTGCCAGCCCTGGCAAGAAGGACAGGGCCACCACTCCACCCCCTGGTCCTGACTCTGCTGGTGCTGGGGCTATTGCTGCTCGGGCTGACTCTGCTGGTGCTGGGGCTTCTGCTGGGGCTTACTCTGCTGGCGCTGCTCCTGGTGCTGGTGCTTCTGCTGGTGCTTACTCTGCTGGTGCTGCTCCTGGTCCTCCTGGTGCTGCTGGTCCTGATGGTGCTCCTGGTCCTGATGGTCCTAGTGGTGCTGCTGGTGCTTACTCTGCTGCTGCTGATCCTTATGCTGCTGGTGCTGCTGCTGTTGTTGTTGCTGCTGGTGGTAGTGGTGGTGTGGTGGAGCAGCCCATAGAACCTCAAAGCCCCTCTTTTGAGGGCCCAGAAGGCCCTGCCAGAGGGAGGAAGAGGCATACGCGAGATAGGGAGAGGAGGCAATACTCCATCGAAGAGGAACATGAGGATGAGTTGCTCGAATGGCTGAGGGAGAACAAGTACCTCTGGCGGAAAGGACACAGACTCTATCGAGACACCAAGAGAAAGCAGGCAGCTTGGAGAGAGAAGGCGGAGAGCCTGGGCTACACTTCGGAGGTCCTCCTCGGGTGGTGGAAGCACATGCACACCTGGTACGGGAAGCTGCACTGCAAGAAGTCTGGCCAGGCCGCGGTCAAGCTCACCGACTGGGAGACCTACGTGATGGCCAAGTGCAGCTTCTTGGAGGGTGAGATCTGCCACCGAGGAGCAGCCCCTCTGTCTACCCTCTCTCTCAGGCAGCCCATAGAGAGCCAGTCTTCTTCTGGCCAAGAGTCAGCTCCTGTGTCCAGGCAGGTATCTGTGGAGCCTCCCACGACAGAACCCCCCTGACAGCCGCACTCCCCTGTGACGGAGCACATGGAGGACCCCCTGACACAGTGGGAGCAAGGAGAGGGCACTGCCACCAGAGACCAACCCACCCCAACTCCCAGCTCCACCTCCACAGAAAGCAGGCAGAGAGGCAGACCAGAGGGACAGATCCACACTGTCCTGCTGGAGATCAGGGACACCATCCAAAGCAGCATAGATCTCCTCTCTCAGCTGGTACACACCAACATACCATCCTCTAACAGAAAGCCCTTCCTCACCTACGTGAACCAGACCCTCATGGACATGTCCGAATCACAGTACTAGGTGATAAAGGAGAGGATCACAGGTCTTCTGCACAACCCTCCAGACCCAGCTGAACCTGCTCTGACCCAGTCCAGGTCTGCTCCTCCACCCCAGGTGATGTCACAGCCCTTCCAAGGCTTTCCACAGGTCCTCACCTACCAAGGCTATGGATACCAGGAGTTCTAGCAGTACAGGCAGCCCTTCCCAGTCCAGGCACAGGTTCATCGAACGCCACCAATGCCACCGATGCCACCGATGCCACAGATGCCACCCATGCCACAGATGCCACCCACGCCTCACCTCGCTCAGCTGCAGACCAGACAGCCCCACTACACTCCTCCTTCCTCCACCCCACAGCCAAGCCCGGCCTCAGAACATCTGTCATCGGTCTTGGGGCTGACACCCCATGTCATGGAGGAAGGGGCTCTCAAAATCACGGGACTGAGCCAGCTCTCTGAGAGCTTCCTCCACACACCATCCCCTTTTGTCCTCTCAGGGCCAGGCAACCCAATGGCGCCTCACACCAGCACTCCAGCAGCAGCCACCTCCACAGCACCTGGACCCTTCACCGTTGAGACTATGAGCATGCCTCAGATTGACTGAGAAGAGTGCCAAAGACTGGGTTGCTACCTGTTAACTTTATCTTTGCTTGGGACACTTTACTTGGGTCATTTTGCTTTAACAGTTTGTTATTAATAAAGTTTATCTTTGCTTCACTCACTTGGTTCAGTTCTTTTAGTCAATACAGTCTTGGTGGAAACTTTTAGAAATGGTTTAAGCCTTTGCATACTTGTGGGATGGGTAAGGATAGCAGTGGAATGGGCAGGGATACCTGTGGGATGGGTAATAGCTGTGGGATGTGTAAGGATAGCAGTGGGATGAGTAATAGCTGTGGGATAGATAAACCTCCAGTGCAAGCATAGTGGGACTGTATGGTCCACCCTCCCAGCTGCCACACTGATGGCCCTTTATTATCAGTAACAATTTAATCATTGATCCACACATTTCAACATAAACACAACTCTTTATTAAATGCCCTGTTCATTGTAGGGCCACTCAACATACATGGCACAATCTCATCGGTGTGATGAGACAGGTTCAAGGAAGCATCCATTAAGCATCTACCATCCTGTCTTGCCACTCCACTGCTCCAGCTGGGGAGTTGCACCAGTGTTTCAGGAAGTTGCGCTGCTTCTTCCCTTCATGTGAAGCTCTGTTGGGGCCTTGTACATCCTTAGTGTCTATCAGGTTTTGCCCTTGCCTCCATTCACCAGGCTCTATGTCCCCATTGCCTTGTTGGAGGACCACGAGCCTGTTCTGCAACACTGGGTAGCGGGTGCGCATGAGATTGTGCAGGATGCAGCAAGCTTCCACGATGTTCCTCAGAGTCTCTGGGCGATGCTGCATGTACCTGGAACCTGTTGGCCAGGATGCCAAAGGTGTTCTCCACCACCCGTCTTGCCCTGGACAGCCTGTAGTTGAAGATCCTCTCTTCACGGGTGAGGTATCTGAAAGTGTAGGGCTTCATGAGGTAGGTTCTGAGGGAGAAGGCTTCATCCCCCACGATGAAGTAGGGCACATCTTGCGTGTCGTTGGGCAGGGGGTCTGGATCTGGGAAGCCCATGATGAGGTTGCCTTCCAGCCCCTCCTTGAGGTGATTGCCATTGTATACCTGGGCATCTGAAGATGACCCGTTGCCTGAAGCATCAATGTACATGAACTTGTAGTCAGCATCGACCATGGCAAAGCGGATGATGCTGAAGAAGCCCTTGTAGTTGTGATAAGTGGAGCCTGAGTTGGCTGGAACTTTGCAGGCCACGTGCTTTCCATCTATGGCTCCAACGGTGTGGGGGAAGTTCCACTTCTGATACCAGTGCTCTGCAACTTTCTTCCAGCCTTCTTCAGTGGAAGGGCACTGGAGGAGCTCCTCCAGGTATTCTTTGATGATGGCCTGTACCACTTCTCTGACCACAATGCTGATGGTGTTGTGTGGCACCCTCCAGGCATACTGCATGCTCCTGTACGTGGTCCCGGAGGCCAGGTGGCGCAAAGTCAGTGCCACCTTCAGTCCAGGGTCCAGGCTGGGCCGGAAGTTGGTGTTTGCCTTGGTCAACCTGGGTCTCAAACGCTCCACAACTTCGTCAAACATGGCTGGCAGCATCCTCATGAATTTCTGGAATGCACGAGGGTCTTTGTTCCTCAGCTCCACCATCAGTTTGTTTTTCAGTCTGTACTTGGCTCTTCTCGTGATCCATCTTCGGACCCAGACACTTCTTGGACGCCTCCTTTTCTTCCCGTAGAACAGGTGAAAGAGCCTGTAGATGGCTTCGCACTGTTTTAGAATGATGGCGGCTACCAAAAGGACTGTGTTATGATCCATGGTGGAGATGACTGGATGCTGTGGAAAAGCAAGAGCCAGATGAAAGCTGACAAGGTCTGCACCGCAGGGCTGCTGGACTGAAAGTGAGATCCAGGTGATTTCTTCCCCTTTTTATAGGAAATATAGGTTTTCCTTTTGCATCCTCTAGACATCCTGCAGACATCCTAAATATCTGAGATACGTCCCCTCTGCGAACATTTTTTCCGTTTTAATGCTTTGTATGCGAGCTACATCTGCTTTCATCCTTTCTCCGTCCATGCTACTAATGCTGCGTGTCTGTTCTGTGTCCATTTCACTTCCTCCCTGTGTCCGTTTTCCGCTGGAGCAGATGTGAGTTGCGTGGATGCGCAGCGGATGCCTAGCGGATATAGCGGACACGTAATGGATGACGACAGACCTATAATGGATGTTCCCAGTATGCGTAGCCGATGTATAATGCGTTGGATACTTTATCCGCTCAAAAAGTTTTGTGCAGCTCAAAACTTTTTGAGCGGATGAAATGTCAGTAGACAGATGCTGGATGGATAGAGATTATGAAAAACGGATGCAGTGAGTACAGAACGGATGCATCGCGTTAACCAACGGATGGCAAGTGTTTCTCTCCATTTTACATCCTCTTTCCATCCGTTGGTGCTGTGTGACATGGGCTTAAGGAAAAATGTCCTAATAATGAGAAGAATCAACCAATGGAGCCCCTTGCCTTTAGAAGTTATGGGGTGCTAAATCACTGCAGGCTTTCAGATAGAGACTGGATAATAATTGCCGACTGCAGGAACCAGGAGCGCTACTCTGGTGACCCTGAGGACACAGGTAAACCACCAAGTGGCCTCAATGACCCTGCAAATGACCAGCTGTCTTCAAGGAATGCAAATATTTCCCTTCCCCACCATCCTGTCAGAGCTGAAGAATCTTCTTGGGTGAGAAACAAAACATCTTCAAAAAAGAAAAAAACAAGGAAGTCCAGTGGCCTCCTGAAAAAAAGCACTTTGGGGTTTACCTATGTTCCTGACTCCTATGTTCCTGACTAACTTGTGTTTGTTCTTTCTGGATGATGCCAAAGACTGCTGTAAATTTGAATATTAAATCATATTTATGTATGTATAAAGAAGCTACTAGTTTGTGTTAGAGTCTCCCATTTCATCTGGGCAGCTGCTGTGCAATTCCCTGGCAGTATATCACCATTCTGCAGGAGTGAGCAAGAGTTTTCCTTTCTCTCCAAGGTCATGTTCCCTTAGTAAGCACCTGCTTTGGGCTGCTTGCCCAGAGTGAGAACCGAAACAAGTCATGGAGAGGACTGGAAACAGGCAAGTGTGGTTCTCCATCCTCTTTCATTCTTCTGGCTTCTTTTATTTCTCACTGATAAGCTGATATCTTGACCTGTTTCTCTTTCTGTCACATCCTGCACAAGCTTCCAAGCAGCTGTCTTCCAAGGAAGGGACAGAAAACAATGACCAAATCCTTTCAAAATTAGAGCCTGGCCTACATGAAGTAAGATGTAAGGGCTAGAAACAATCAGGCATCACAAAAAATGACAACTTCAATTTATAACTATTATAGCTCATACTAGCAAACCTGTTTCAGCTTAGACAAGATGTCAAGAAACATTTTCAAAAGGGCCATCGTTCTGACCAGGGACAATTAACAATCAGCATTTACTGAAGAGCAAGGTGGTTAGATTGCTCTGCTTCCTCTGGTCTAGCTCTTTAAGATGCTACATTGTCAGAGCAAATCACCTGAAGATAAACAGAGAGCAAACTCCTCTCCCTTCTAGCACTGACGATGCTACCTGGGTAATGAAATGTCTACAAGAGAACCACCAAGCTCAGAGAGCACCAAGGACCCCACAATGTCCATATTATTGCCAAGAGCTCAATATGGATGTGTCCATATAGTAACTAAGAGTTGACTCAACTCTAGAACTTGGCTGGGAGACCAAGATGGAAGGTTAGATTGCAGAATCCAAACATCATACCATCCAAATGGTTGTCCAGTCTTTTTTTGAAAACCTCCAGTGATGAATCGCTCACAATTTCTGGAGGCAACTCATTCCATGAATTAATCGTTCCCTCTACAAAATTTCTCTTTATTTCCAGGTTGGATCTCCCTCCAACTATGGCTTCCTCTACTATGCTTTTCACCAGTTCATCTTTGCTTCCTCTCTTTTTCTCGACAGCTGGGTATATTTCCAAATGAAGTGTTGAGTTTCTTTGCAATTTTAAGAATGTCTATGATGCTTTAGTGTTTTTATAGTCATTCTTTAAATAAATATTATGCTGGAGAAGCCAATAATGCAAACTAAGAGAGTTGTGGTTATACTTTCAAAGCTCCAAACCATCAAACTCTCTCAGAACGGAAGGGAAGTTAAATATAGATTTAATTATAAATGAAAGGTTAAAATGAACATTGGAAAGTGAGAATGAATATCAGTCAGGTTATTATGGATGTACAGTATATGAAACTAGGAATTAACATGTTAGTCATAGTCCCGTGTCATGCTCGGTTGAATGGAGATAATGGGGAAAATGGGTGGGATGTGGGGAAAACAGTTCAAAGTATAAAAAATATGCTTTTAGAGTCATAGAATCATGGGGCTGAAAGGACCTTGAAGATCTTCTAGTCCAACCCCCTGCCTGAGGAGGAGTCCTTATACTATCCCAAACAAATGGCTGTTCAATCTTTTCTTTAAATCCTCCAGTGATGGAGTTCCCATAACAGCCTGGGAGGCAAACTCTTCCCTTGATTTACCCTTCCTCTTGTCAGGAAATTCTTCCTTATTTCTAAAGTGGATCTCCCTCTGATGAGCTTCCCTCCATTGCTCCTTGTCCTGCCCTTGCTGTGGAGAAGAACCCATTGCCCCATTCTCCATGACAGCCCTTCACCTATTGGGAGATGCTATCATGTCTCCCCTAAGCCTGCTCTTTGTAAGGTTTAATATACCTAGTTCCTTCAATTGCTCATTGTACAGTTTCACCTCCAGCCCCCTGATCATCTTTGTTGCTCTTCTCCACCCTCTTTCTAGGACCTCACCATCTTTCTTGTATTGCACTGACCAGAACTGGATGCAATATTCCATATTTGGCCTCAGCGTAGAGCGATACTACTACTTCTTGTTATTTTGATGCTGTCTTTTTGTAGATGCAGCCTAGGACTGCATTGGCTTTTGTGGCAGCTGCAGCACATGGCTGGTTCATATTTAACTGGTGATTCACTAGGACATTCAGACTCCTCTCCCAGGCACTATCCTTGAGCCAGGTACTAATTATTCTGTATCTGTATATTTGGTTTTTCAGACCTTCTCTTCTCACCACTGAACTGCCTCTTGTTGGATAGGGCCCAATGCTCATGAACCTTCTGAATTTTGAGTCTAACTTCCAAAATGTTAGCAGTTCCCTCCCATTTTTGTGTCATTGGGGTGGTTTTTTTTTAAGGTACGGAGTGGAAAGGAGATAAAAGAACTCAGAAAAGGCAATGGCCCATTTATAGGCACAAGAATCAATGAAAATGGTGATTGATGAGAAACTGCATAGAGAATAAGATCTGCTTTCAATACATGGTTTAAACATTAATCTATTCATATGTACATATGAAGGGAATGTTGAAGGAAATGTTTGAAAGAAGCCTGACATTTTATATTTAAAATGAAAGATTGAGAGAATTAGTGAAAGATAATAAGGGGTGAAAGATTCTAAGTATGACATCCTTGGCAGTGTCAAGAAATGATCTTTAAAAAAAAAAAAAAAAAAAAACCTCTAATGAAAGCAATGGCAGGAAAGATAGGAATCCTATATAAAAGAAAAAGTTTGAAAATGGTTAAATCTCCCAGGGGAATGAAGGAAATTGAAGATAAAGAAAGAGAAGGTAGAATCTGTTAGGAACAGAATGAAAAGAATTATATTACAGAGTGCTATAAAAATGAATGTAGATATGCTGATGGGAATATAAAGAAGAATTTTTGGTGAAATGATGGGATAGGAAGGCTGAAGAAAATGTATCTATAAAGGTAGTCCTCAACTTATAACCATAAAGGTAGAGATGACCAAGCTGAGCCCAAGGGAGGGCTCAAATGCACCATCAGTCCCGTGTCCCTTCACATCCACAAGAGATCTAAAAGTCCAGCCCACCTTGAATTCCATTGGCTCTTATCGACCGCCAATTTGCCTGGATGGTTAGAAGTTCAATTCTTGTAGAGAGTGTTAGCATGCAATACACCTGAAGTCATTTGGAGCCCTGGTGGCGCAGTGATTAAAATGCAGTATTGCAGGCAAAAATGCTGCCCACAGCTGGGAATTCAATCCTGATGGGCTCAAGGTTGACTCTTCAAGAAGAGACTGGACTGCCATCTGTCAAAAATGGTGCAGGTTCTCCTGCTTGGGCAGGGGGTTGGACTAGATGACCTACAAAGTCCCTTCCAACTCTGTTAATTTCTATCAGTATCAATCTTCCCTTCTTCCAATGCTGGTAAAATGGGGACCCAGATTGTTGGGGGAAAGAGGCTGAATGGGTGTATCCTTGCAGTTTTCCTTCCAAGATTTCAGGTGTTTTGCCATGACAAATGAAAGCAAATACAGGTGTCCCAGGATAATGATGCGGGATTGAATTTGGGTCAGTCACTGGAAGAAGAGATTTACTCTTCTGAGCTATGTTTTGCCATTGCCTGCTTCTTAGGGTTAAAAGAGAGGAATTGTCCTAAGGTAACCCAGCTAGTTTCACGCCTAAAGCGGGTTTCTAGTCTGATCTCTTAAAGCCCATGTCACACTGGCCAACGGATGCAAAAAGGACACAGCGGACGACCAAAATGTTCCATCCGTTGTTATCCGCTCTCAAAAGGGGCAAAAATTTGCATAACCGGAGCAGATAACACGGATGGGGGGAGGACACAGGGTGGATGGAAAGCGGATGCGGAACGGAAGCCCAGCGGATGGAAGTGGATGGGAGCGGATGGCGCATCCGCTAGGCTTCCGGGGGGCCTCAGCAAAGCGGACGCGGAACGGATACAGCGGATGCAAAGCGGATGCACAGCGGATGAAGCGGATGCAGAGTGGAAGCCTAACGGATGCCTGGCGTTAATTGCGCATGTGGGGGAGATGCATTGCGTAAGCCCCCCGGATATAAAGGGAAGCAGCTCGCATGTGGCCAGCATTCCGAGGAAAGACCTGCTGCTGGACACTTCGAGTTCCTTGCCTGCCCTGTCTGCATGCATGTCTGCCAGCCTTGCTGCCAGCCTGCCTTCCAACCAGCCTTGGTGCCTGCCTGCCTTCCTGCCAGGCTTCCTGCCAGGCTTCCTGCCAGCCTACCTGCCAGGCTTCCTGCCAGGCTTCCTGCCAGCCTACCTGCCAGCCTACCTGCCAGGCTTCCTGCCAGCCTTGGTGCCTGCCTGCCAGCCTTGGTGCCTGCCTGCCAGCCTTGATGCCTGGCTTCCTGCCAGCCTTCCTGCCAGCCTTGGTGCCTGCCAGCCTCCCTGCAAGCTAGCAACCCACAACCATGGGGAGGAAGCGAAAGCCTCAGCAGCCTGCCGCCATCCCTGGCAAGAGGGACAGGGCCAACCTCCCACCCCCTGCCCCTGACTCTGCTTCTGCTGGGGCTTCTGCTGAAGCTGCTCCTGGTGGTGGTGCTTCTGCTGGTGCTTACTCTGTTGAAGCTGCTCCTGGTCCTGCTCATCCTGCTCGTGCTCCTGGTCTTCCTCATCCTGCTCGTCCTGCTCGTGTTCCTGGTCCTGCTCGTGCTCCTGGACTTGCTGGCCCTGCTGGTGCTTACTCTACTGCTGCTGATCCTGGTCCTGCTGGTCCTGCTGCTGCTGATCCTGCTGGTGCTGCCACTGCTGCTGATGATGATGATCCTGCTGCTGCTGATGATGATTATGATGATTATGATCCTGCTGGTGAGGATGATGATGATGATGATGATGATGATCCTGCTGGTGCTGCTGGTGCTGCTGGTGGTGTGGAGGAGCAGCCCCTACTACCTGGGAACCCCTCTGATGAGGGCCCATCTGGTCCTGCCAAAGGGAGGAAGAGGCGTATGCAACAATGGGAGAGGAGGCAATACTATATTGAGGAGGCACACGAGGATGAGGTGCTGGAGTGGCTGAGAGAGAACAAGGATCTGTGAGGAAGGGACACCGGCTGTACAGGGACACCAAGCGGAAGCAGGCTGCTTGGAGAGAGAGGGCGGAGAGTCTGGGTTACACATCAGAGGTGCTCCTCGGCTGGTGGAAGCACATGCACACCTGGTACGGGAAGCTGGCCAGGCCATTGTGAAGCTGACAGACAGAGAGACCTACATCATGGCCAGGTGCAGCTTCCTGGAGGGTGAGGTCCGCCACCGAGGTGCACCAGCAGCCCCTCTCACGACCCTCTCTCTCTGGCAGCCTGCTGAGAGCCAGTCCTCTTCTGGCCAAGAGTCAGTGCCTGTCTCCAGGCAGGTTTCGGTGGAGCGTGCCATGGCGGAGAACCCGCAGACAGGTGTGGTAAGCGTGGTGGAGTGCGTGGAGAACTCCCTGGTGCAGTGGGAGAAAGGAGACATCGTGTCCACCACAGTCCTAGCCGCATCCACCACCCCCAGCTCCACCTCCGCAGAAAGGCAGAGAGCCGGACAGCAGGAGGGGCAGAGCCACACTGTCCTGCTGGAGATCAGGGACACCATCCACACCAGCATAGATCTCCTCTCTCAGTTGGTCCACACCAACTCATCCTCCTCCAACCGCAAGCCCTTCCTCACCTATGTCAACCAGACCCTCAAGGAATGGTGGATCCACAGTACCAGCTGGTGAAGGACTGGATCACCAAGCTGCTTTACAACCCTCCAGACCCAGAAGAACCTGCTCCCACCCAGTCCAGGTCTGCTCCTCCATCCCAGGTGATGTCCCTCCCATTCCAAGGCTTCCCACAGGCCCTCACCTACCAGGGCTACGGCTACCAGGAGGTTCAGCAGCACAGGCAGCAGCCCTTCCCAGTCCAGGCACAGAGTCATCGGGTGACACCGTTGCCACCGGTTCCACTGATGCCACCGATGCCACCCATGCCAATGATGCCACCGACGACAGTGATGCCACCCACGCTAATGATGCCACCCATGACAGTCCTCACCCAGCTTCAAAGCAGACAGCCTCACTACACTGCTCCTTCCTCCACCCCACAGCCAAGCCCGGCCTCAGTACATCTGTCATCAGTACTGAGGCTGACACCCCATGGCATGGAGGAAGGACCTCTCAGCATCACGGGGCTGAGCCAGCTGTCCAATAGCTTTCTCAACACACCGTCCCCTCTTGTCCTCTCGAGGCCAGACACTCCAGCACCACCCACCACCACAACACCTGGACCCTTCACCCCTGAGACTGGACACACCTCCGAGTGACCGATAAGAGTGCCAGAAACTGGATAGCTGGCTACCTGTGGACTTTTTTTGGACACTTGACTTGGGTCATTTTTCTGTTAGAGCTTATTGTTCAATAAAGTTTATATTTGATTCACACATTTGCTTCATTTCTTTTTTTCAATAAAGTCTTGGTGGAAACTTTTAGAAATGGTTTAAGCCTTTGCATGCTTGTGGGATGGGTTAAGATAGCAGTGGGTTGGGCAGGGATACCTGTGGAATGAGCAGGGATACCTTCGTGATGGGTAATAGCTGTGGGATAGATAAACCCCCAGTGCAAGCATAGTGGGACTGTATGGTCTACCCTCCCAGGTGCCACACCTATGGCCCTTTTTTATCAATAACAATGTAAGCATTGATCGACACATGTCAACACAAACACAACTCTTTATTAAACGCCCTGATCATTGTAGGCCCACCCAACATACATGGCCCAATCTCATCAGTGTGATGAGACAGGCTGAAGGAAGCATCCATTAAGCATCTACCATCCTGTCTTGCCACTCCACTGCTCCAGCTGGGGAGTTGCACCAGTGTTTCAGGAGGTTGCGCTGCTTCTTCCCTTCCCGTGAGGCTCTTTTGGGGCCTTGCACATCCTGAGTGTCGATCAGGTTTCGCCCTTGCCTCCATTCCCCAGGCTCCATGTCCCCATTGCCTTGTTGATGGTCCACAAGCCTGTTCTGCAAGACTGGGTAGCGGGTGCGCATGAGATTGTGCAGGATGCAGCAAGCTTCCACGATCCTCCTCACGGTCTCTGGGTGATGCTGCATGGTGGTGAGAAGTACCTGGAACCTGTTGGCCAGGATGCCAAAGGTGTTCTCCACCACCTGCCTTGCCCTGGACAGCCTGTAGCTGAAGATCCTCTCTTCACAGGCCAGGAGTCTGGAAGTGTATGGCTTCATGAGGTAGGTTCTGAGGGAGAAGGTGTCATCCCCCACAATGAAGTAGGGCACATCTTGCATGTTGTTGGGCAGGGGGTCTGGATCTGAGAAGCCCACCATGAGGTTGCCTTCCAGCCCCTCCTTGAGGTGCCTGGCGTTGTATACCTGGGCATCTGAAGATGAGCTGTAGCCTGAAGCATTGATGTACATGAAATTGTAGTCAGCATCGACCATGGCAAAGAGGATGATGCTGAAGAAGCCCTTGTAGTTGAAATAAGTGGACCCCGACTTGGCTGGAGCTTTGCAGGCCACGTCCTTGCCATCGATGGCTCCAACGGTGTGAGTGAAGTTCCACCTCTGATACCACTGCTCTGCAACTTTCTTCCATCCTTCTTCAGTGGAGGGGCACTGGAGGAGCTCCTCCTTGTATTCTTCGATGATGGCCTGCACCACTTCTCTGACCCCAATGCTGATGGTGTTGTGTGGCACCCTCCAGCCATACTGCATGCTTTTGTAGGTAGTCCCTGAGTCCAGGTGGCGCAGAGTGAGTGCCACCTTGAGCCCAGGTTCCAGGCTAGGCGGGAAGTTGGTGTTTGCCTTGGTCAACCTGGGTGTCAGCCGCTGCACAACTTTGTCAAACATGGCTGGAGGCATCCTCATGAACTTCTGGAATGCCCGAGTGTCTTCGTTCCTGAGCTCCACCATCAGCTTGTTGTACTGTCCGTACTCTGCTCTTCTCCCAATCCATTTTCGGACCCAGACGCTTCTTGGCCGCCTCTTTTTCTTCCCGTAGTAGAGTTCACAGAACCTGTAGAAGGCTTCGCACTGTTGCAGATGGATGGTGGCTGCCAAAAGGACTGTGTTACGATCCACGGTGGACATGACTGGATGCTGTGGAAGAGGAAGAGTCAGATGAAGGCTGCAGAGGTCTGCACAGGTGGGCTGCTGGTTTGAAAGTGAGATGCAGACGAGTTGCTCCCCCTTTTTATAGGCAGTATAGGTGTCCCTTTGCATCCTCTAGGCATCCTCTAGGCATCCTCTAGACATCCTTCATATCTGAGATAGGTCCCCTCTGCGAACATTTTTTCCATTTTAAACGCTTTGTTTCTGTGCTGCATCCATTCTGCATCCGTTCTGCATCCGTTCCGCTTCCTCCCTGCGTCTGAGCAGATGCGAGTTGCGTGGATGCGCAGCAGATGCCTAGCAGATATAGCGGATGTGTAGCGGATGCAGAATGGATGAACTGGATACATTTTCCGCGCAAAACTTTCAGAGTGGATGAAACATCAATAAACGGATGCTGGACGGATAGAGAGGAAGCAAAACGGAGGCAGTGAGTACATCGCGTTTTCGAACGGATGGCAAGCTTTTTTGTCCGTTTTACATCCTCTTTGCATCCATTTGTTCAGTGTGACATGGGCTTAATCACCAGATCGTGTTGGTTCTCCATGAGGAAATTACAAGGGGTTTAAGTGTGCCCAGAAAGTATTGCCCAGATTCTCACTGAAAGGGTATGAAAGGTGGGAATGGATATGTTTATGAAGTACATCATGCTGTAGGTGTACAGAACAGACTGCTCTTCAGCAGGTCACTGAGAAACTTTTGGATGTAAGCAAGCTTTTTTTCTTGATGTCTGTTGATTTAGAGGAAGCATATGACAAAGAGAGCAGGCTTGCATTACAAAATACATTGATAGGAAGTACAGATGAAGGACATTGGCTGAATGCAATAACATGGTGAATTGGCCATAGTGACTTGTCCTAGACTCTTCACTTATAAGGAACTAGAAATCGTAAATGTAATAACTTGAATGCAGTGGAATGGAATATTTAAGAAGTGGGTGTGATTAGACAAGAACTAATGGGTTCAGCAATAAATGATTTCTGAAGGAACGTGGATTGAATGCAGCTGTATAATTTCAACTACTAATCTAGCTGAGATGTCAATGGTCCATGTATGATATGCTATAGGCTAAACAAATAAATAATAAATCATCACCACCCCCATTACCTTCAGAATCCAAATTGACTCTTGATGGACCGGGAGTTGATTAGGAGTTGATTTTCTGTGGCAAGGCATAGAAAACCTCAATGAGTCCACAAATCCAGCTGGGCATATTAGAAACACCTGACTACTAAGAATTTAGCTGACTCACCAAAGAAAGATGTTGCACTAACAGAGCCAGCTGGAATTGCTGGCCAACGTGGATAAGAAGATCCTAGTTTTCTTGTGTTCTCTTTGTAAGGTTTCCCAAAAGAATCCGACATAAAGTTTGCCTTAGGAGAAGAAAAGTACAACATTCTTTATTTGAGTGTTTAATTGGTTAATGTGCCATTGATTTTTAGAACCAAACTAATCTTGGCAGGGGAAAAAAAAAATAGCTTTGGGGCTTCATTTCTTTCTCACCCATTTGTCCTCTCTCTGATTCTTCCTCCCAGACACAACCAGCTCCTCTAGTTAAGTTTTATGTAGTCAAAGATGCATGAAAGAACAATAGTAAGTCTTTTTGACAACTCTATATGTCTAGGCTTACTAAATTGAAAGAAATCGCAAAAAAGTTTCTGCCTGGAGTTCTTTATGCATAATCTGTTGGGGCTCATGGTTGACTTTTGTGTCCTCTGGGCAGATGCAAACCCTCTCCCAAATATATTTGGAGTGGATGAGCAGCACAGTTAGGGTCTTGATGGTGTGGTGGGAAGATTAAGATGTTCGACTGACACTCAGTGGACCAGGACTTCTTCCATCCTCAGTTATTCCAGCAGGCCACTTTGCTTGCAGCCTAACCGAGCACCCTAAGATGTTGTAGAACAAAGTTGGGGTTACTCTTAAAAGTAAAGTGAAGTAGAAATGAACGAATGAATGAATGAATGAATGAATGAATGAATGAATGAGTGAGTGAGTGAGTGAATGAATGAATGAATGAATGGTGGGGTCCTTGGTGCTCTCTGAGCTTGGTTGTTTTCTTGCAGACATTTCATTACCCAACTAGGTGACATTGTCAGTGCTTGAAGGGAGTGAGATTTGCTCTCTGTTTATATAAAAATGACTTGCTCCACAGAGAGCAAACAACATTATCTACCAGCACAGATGATGTTACATAGTTGGGTAATGAAAGGCCTGTATGAAGACAACCAAGCTCAGAGAGCCCCAATGGGTGCAAGCTTGTCAAGGAGAGATGCAACTTAGAAGTAATGCCAAATAAGCTTTTTTGAGAGGCAACTGGACTTTCTGATTTTTCTTTGAAGACATTTCTCTTCTTATCCGAGAAGCTTCTGAGGCTTCTTGGATGAGAAGCAAAATGCCTTCAAAGAAAAACTGGAAGAATCCAGTTGCCTCTTGAAAAGGCACCTTTGGGACAACCATGACCTGGATGACTGTGAATCTCCATAGGAGCTTAGAAGTGAGGAGAACATTTTATCACAGTGAGAACAATCAATCAAGTGAGACCAATCATTCAAGATTGCCTCCCAGAGTTGTGGGTGCTCCATCACTGGAGGTTTTCCAAAATAGACTGGGCAAGCATTGGACTGGAATGGTTTATGACTCCTGCCTTCAGCAGGGGTTTAGAGTGGAGGGTCTCCCAGGTCCCTTCCAGCCCTTATTATTCCACAATCTCCATCCTCTAGTCGGCACCACTGAGAAAAGAAACAATTGAAGAATTTGGTGATCCTCATCTAAAGATTCATTGGGACTTTAGTTGGGAAGTCACTGACCCATCCTGTCAGGGTCTGACAAATGAAGTTTGACATGAACTTGTAGTTTTATATAAATAAATATATTTTACATCTGTATTTACAGCAAACAAGGTAGTCAGGCAAGCAGGAGCGTCATGAGATAAATCACAAAGCACACAAAAGGAAAAAAAGTGGGGGGGAAGGGATACTCCCCCTCCATGCCCACAGCAACCAATCACAGCACAGATTGCCTCACACAAGAACCAGCCCTCTCCAGTCAATCAACTATAACTTGTATGTTCTGGCTCATTGTACAACCTCATTGTTCCAGCTACTAAATTTAATTATCTTAAGAAAAATTGAAGCAGAAGAATATATAAACTTATTATGTGTGCATATATGTGCATGTGTACATATATGTATATATGCATACATGGATTTATGTCCATATAAATATCAGAGCATACAGGGCACATCAATAACATCATGAGGTAAATCAAGGAGCACACAGAGCCCATAAAAGAGAAAGGCAGGAAAAAGGGGAGACTCCCCCTCCAAGTCCACGCCCACAGCAACCAATCACAGTGCAGATTGCCTCACGCAGGAGCCAGCTCTCTCCATCAATCAACTGCCACTGTGTGTTCTGGGCTCACAGCACAACCGCACTGCTCCAGCTACTACATTGAACTGTTAACCGCTCCCTTGACTGGCCCACTCCTTTGGAGAGCAAGGGTGAAGGCCTGGTTGGAAGGCTAACTTTCTCAAGAAAAAGGAGTCCGTGAGGAGAGCCAAAACTCCCTTGACGTTGTTACCTGTCCTCAGTTATTTGAGGTCATTTTCATCTCCGCTCAGCTTCTGGCTCGAGTAATAAAACCAGTCTGGAGGAAGAAAAAAATCCCTGCAGCAACAGAGCAGGGATGCTCAAAGATGAACAGACCAAAGGCTGCCTGCATACAAATTGGGAGCTCTTTGGCAGCCCAACCAAACATTGAAATTCCTCCTTTTCTACTGATGGCCCCCCAGGGGCAGCCGGTGAATCACACAGACCGAGAATTGTGGAATCGCAAGGACCACAAGGACCGTCCAGTCCGATCTTCTGCAACAGGCAGAAAAACCAATTGAGAGGGAGCTCTCCAGCTTCTTCTTAAAAAAACCCAGAAATGAATTTACAACCTCTAGAGGTAGACTGCTCCACTGTTCACCAGCAAGTTTCCCCTTATAGTTTAGTGAAATCTGAGGAGCCTCGAGCTACACCTTTCAATCCAGGTCCTAGTTTTCGTAGCCATAATAGTTCTTGAACATCTTTCAATGTTCTTATGCACCTGAGCACTGATAATGTCTTTTCTCATTCCTTTCTCCAAAGTAACCATCCAGGCTCCTTCAGCATTTGCTCATCGGAAACCTCCTCAAGTGATTTTCTGTCATAGGTTCTGTGGAGTCCTTGATGCTCTCTGAGCTTGGTTATTTTCTTGCAGATATTTCATTACCTAACTAGGTAACATCAACAGTGCTAGAAGGGAATAGAATTTATGGAGTGGAGAATGAGAAAAGGAGGGAGGGATGGAAGGAGGAGGAGGAAGACTGTGGGGTCCTTGATGCTCTCTGAGCTTAGCTGTTTTCTTGCAGATATTACATTATGCAACAAGATAGGATCATCAGTGTAAGAAGGGAGTAGGATTTGCTCTCTGTTTATAACAGGTAACACCATCAGTGTTGGAAGGAAATGGGGTTTAGTAGTAATAGTAGTCATAGTCGTAGTAGTAGGAATGTAGGTCATTGGTGCTCCCTGCACTTGGTTTCTTTCTTGCAGACTTTTCATTACCCAATTAGGTAACATCATCAGCACAAGGAGAAGGTGGGGTTTGCTCTCCGTTTATATATTTTCCCTGACAGTGTTGGTGGGAGTGTTCTTGATGGTTTCTTGACTGAATCCCTTTTCTACAATTATTTGTCTGATGGTTAGTACCATCACCTATTGGTTGGCTATGAATCACAAAAGCCCACCTGGCCTCTGACCCTTCCCTTTTCAAAGCCTTTACAAAAGAATAGATTTCATTCCATGGTGAAAATTATGATTCAGAATTACCCAAACACTTCAAAAGGTTAGCCTTCTCTTCTGTAAATTAGCTCAGCCAGAGTCGTGAATGTTTAACAGAGTTTTGAACTATGCAGGTGGTGGAATTAGGTGGAGTAATTGGATCTTTCCAATTGTAGAATTTTATAACAGTATGAAAACAGGCATTAACTGCATCACACCTTTTTTTAACCTAAGATCGTAAAGCTTGAACTACAGTTCCATTTATTCTTTAAAATACTTTAAAAAAAAAACAAAAACACTTCTATCTGATCATTTAATTTGGTCCTTTATGCAATGATTTTTTTAAAAAAAGTTTTTGTTACACATCGCCTTGTCACTATTAATGAGCACTATGAATACTGAAATGAGATTTAAAATGTTTCAAACAAAGAAAGAACCCATGCTTTCAAAAGTCATGTCATGCCTGGTAGGATTTAAATGTTTGAAGTGGTAAGTAAAGTTTTCATAAGGGGAATGGAAAGAAACACAAATGACATACGACAAACAAATCTGGGACTATCAAGGTCACATTCAACTAAGAGTAAAAATGCCTCTGTGGGAAAGGGAGAAATTAAATTAAGTTAGATACAGTGTGCCTGCTTTTTAATTGTAATTGTCATTTATGGGAGGGAAAACGAGTCAGTTTGGACATTCCTTGGATGAGTGAGTAACCCTCCACAAAATCTGGGGAACAAACAGGGTGAACTCGAACTACGAATACATAAAGGTAAATATGAAACTTGGTGGACGAAACCCATGACTGGAAAATACTGGTAGAAGGATACAAACTATTCAAAAAAACAGACCCCATAAAACAGGAGGTGGAGTTGCACTATATGTAAAGGACCACTATGCTGCTACAGAAATGCATGAAACCAAAGATAAAAACCTCCTGGAATGCATATGGATCAATATAAAAGAAAAAAAGAATGACATGGCCATAGATGTATATTATAGGCCACCCAATCAAGCAGAAAAAATAGATGTCCTTCTTGCCAGCCAACTAACAAACATATGCAGGAGACACACAACAATAGCAATGGGAGACTTCAATTGTCCTGATATCAATTGGAAAACTAATTCTGCACCAAGTGAGAAATCAAATAAGTTCCTAACCAACCTAGCTGACAACTTTGTTGTCCAAAAGGTAGAGGGTGAAACTTGAGGGACAGCCATACCGGACGTAATTCTTACAAACAGAAGAAGTGATAGAGGAGTTGAAACTGCAGGAACCTTGGGTGAGAGTGACCATGTCATACTAGAATTCAACATAAAACAAACACAGGCAACAGAACATAATGACACCGGAGTCTTGGATTTTAAAAGAGCTGATTTCAATAAACTCAGAGAGAACTTGGGAAAGATTCCATGGATGAAAATCTTAAAGGGGAAAACAACTCAAGAATCTTGGGAAACTCTGAAAAGTATGATCATAGAAGCCCAGACCAGCACAATACCACTGAGAAAGAAAAACAAGAAATCCAAGAAGAAACCAGCGTGGCTGCACAAAGATCTCTCTGGCAAATTGAAAGAAAAAAAGGACAAATACAAAAAATGGAAAGAAGGACATACAACTAAGGCAGAATATCAGTAGATAGCCAGAATCTGCAAAGACGAAGTCAGGAGGGCAAAGGCTCAGAATGAACAAAGACCTGCAACAAAAGCCAAAGATAATTAAAAAAAGGTTTCTTCCAACATATAAATAACAAGAAAAAAAATCAAGGAAACATTCGGTCCACGAAAGAGAGAAGAGGGCAAGGAAGCAACAGGCAACAGAGAGAAAGCAGAACTGCTTAACTCATTCTTTGCATCCATCTTCACATAAAAAGAAACTATAGCTCAACCCACCAAAAACATAACTGTAAAAGACAGACCAGAAATAAAAGTTAAAATAAGCAAAAACAATAGTAAGAGAACACCGGTCTGATCTTGATGAAAACAAATCACCGGGGCCTGATGGATCACATCCCAGAGTTTTAAAGGAGCTGGCAGGGATCATCTCAGAACCGCTGCACCATATCTTTCAAGGATCCTGGAGCACCAGGGAACTACCAGAGGACTGGAAAAGAGCTGATGTGGTTCCCATCTTTAAAAAAGGGAAAAAAACAGACCCAGGAAACTGTACATCAATCAGCCTAACATCAATACCCGGGAAGACACTGGAAAAGATAATAAAAAAACAGATCTGCCAACATTGAGAAACAAGTAAAGGCCCTGTCACATTGGCCGACGGATGCAAAACGTTTGTAAAAAGGACACAGCGGATGAGAAAATGTTCCATCCATTGTTATCCGCTCTCAAAAGTGCCCTGAATTTGCATAACCAGCGTGGACAACAATGGAAAGGAACGGATGGGGGGAGGATGTAGAGGGGATAGAAAGTGGATGCTCCACGGAAGCCTAGCGGATGGAAGCAGATGAGAGCGGATGACACATCCGCAGGGCTTCCAGGGGAGCACAGCGAAGCAGACGCGCAGGGGAAAGAGCGGATGCCTAGCGGATGAAGCGGATGCAGAGCGGAAGCCGAGTGGAAGCCTCGCGGAAGCCTAGCGGAAGCCTAACAGATGCACAGCATTCACTGCACATGCGGGGAGGATGCATTGCCTCAGCCCCGCAGATATAAAGGGAAGCAGCTCGCAAGCAGGTCACATTCAGAGGAAAGACCTGCTTCCAGACACAGCTCTCCAGCCAGCCAGCCAGCCAGCCAGCCGGCCAGCAAGCCACCAAACCAACAACCATGGGGAAGAAGAGAAAGCCTCAGCCATCTGCTGCCAGCCCTGGAAAGAGGGACAGGACCACCATCCCACCCCCTGGCCCTGACTCTGCTTCTGCTGGGGTTCTGCTGCTCGGGCTCGCTCTTCTGGTGCTGGAGCTTCTGCTGGCGCTGCTCCTGGTGCTGGTGCTTCTGCTGGTGCTTACTCTGCTGGCACTGCTCCTGGTGCTGGGGCTTCTGCTGGTGCTTACTCTGCTGGCACTGCTCCTGGTGCTGCTGCTTCTGCTGGTGCTTACTCTGCTGGCACTGCTCCTGGTGCTGGGGCTTCTGCTGGGGCTTACTCTGCTGGCACTGCTCCTGGTGCTGGGGCTTCTGCTGGGGCTTACTCTGCTGGCACTGCTCCTGGTGCTGCTGCTTCTGCTGCTGCTTACTCTGCTGGTGCTGCTCCTGGTCCTGCTGGTCCTGCTGGTGCTGCTGGTGCTCCTGGTCCTGCTGGTGCTCCTGGTGCTGCTGTTGCTGCTGGAACTGCTTTTGCTGCTGCTGTTGTTGTTGCTACTGCTGCTGGTGGTGGTGGTGTGGAGGAGCAGCCCCTACAACCTCGAAGCCCCTCTGATGAGGGCCCATATGGCCCTGCCAGAGGGAGGAAGAGGCAGATGCATGAACAGGAGAGGAGGCAATACACCATAGAAGAGGAACATGAGGATGAGGTGCTGGAGTGGCTGAGGGAGAATGAATATCTTTGGCGAAAGGGACACAGGCTCTATCGAGACACCAAGAGGAAGCAGGCTGCTTGGAGAGAGAAGGCAGAGAGCCTGGGCTACACTTTGGAGGTGCTCCTCGGCTGGTGGAAGCACATGCACACCTGGTACGGGAAGCTGCACCTCAAGAAATCTGGCCAGGCCGTGGTCAAGCTGACAGATAGAGAGACCTACGTGATGGCCAAGTGCAGCTTATTGGAGGGTGAGATCCGCCACCGAGGAGCAGCCCCTCTCACAACCCTCTCTCTCAGGCAGCCTGCTGAGAGCCAGTCCTCTTCTGGCAAAGAGTCAGCTCCTGTGTCAAGGCAGGTACCTGTGGAGTGTGTCACGACAGAGACCTCCCTGACAGCTGTACTACCCGTGGCGGAGCACATGGAGGACCCCCTGATGCAGTGGGAGCAAAGAGAGGGCACTTCCACCACAGCCCAACCTGCATCCACCCCCAGCTCCACCTCCACCAAAAGGCAGAGAGGCAGACCAGAGGGCCAGAGCCACACTGTCCTGCTGGAGATCAGTGTAGATCTCCTCTCTCAGCTGGTACACACCGATGTCCCATTCTCCAACACCAAGCCCTTCCTCACCTATGTCAAGCAGACCCTCATGAACATGTTGGAAACACAGTACCAGGTGGTGAAGAACAGGATCACTGATCTTCTTCACAACCCTCCAGACCCAGCTGAACCTGCTCCCACCCAGTCCAGGCCTGCTCCTCCACCCCAGGTGATGTCACTGCCCATCCAAGGCTTTCCACAGGCCCTCACCTACCAAGGCTATGGCTACCAGGAGGTCCAGCAGCACAGGCAGCCCTTCCCAGTCAAGGCACAGGTACATCGGATGCCACCGGTGCCACCGATGCCACCAATGTCACCAACGACACCGATGCCACCCACTCCACAGATGCCACAGATGCCTCACCTCGCTCAGCTGCAGACCAGACATCCCCACTACACTGCTCCTTCCTCCACCCCACAGCCAAGCCCGGCCTTGGCCTCTCAGGGCCAGGCACCCCAATGGCGCCTCAGACCAGCACTCCAGCAGCAGCCACCTCCACACCACCTGGACACTTCACCCTTGAGACTATGGGCATGCCTCAGAGTGAATGAGAAGAGTGCCAGAGACTGGGTTGCTACCTGTTGACTGTATCTTTGCTTGGGACACTTGACTTGGGTCATTTTGCTTTTAGCGTTTGTTATTAATAAGGATTATCTTTGCTTCACACACCTGCTTCATTTATTTTCGTAAATAAAGTCTTGGTGGAAACTTTTAGAAATGGTTTAAGCCTTTGCATGCTTGTGGGATGGGTTAAGATAGCAGTGGGATGGGCAGAGATATCTTTGGGATGGGTAATAGCTGTGGGATAGATAAACCTCCAGTGCAAGCATAGTGGGACTGTATGGTCCACCCTCCCAGGTGCCACACCTTTGGCCCTTCATTATCAATAATAATGTAATCATTCATCCACACATGTCAACATAAACACAACTCTTTATTAAATGCCCTGTTCATTATAGGCCCACCCAACGTACATGGCCCAATCTCATCAGTGTGATGAGACAGGCTGAAGGAAGCATCAATTAATCATCTATCATCCTGTCTTGCCACTCCACTGCTCCAGCTGGGGAGTTGCACCAGTGTCTCAGGAGGTTGCGCTGCTTCTTCCCTTCATGTGAAGCTCTGTTGGGGCCTTGCACATCCTCAGTGTCTATCAGGTCTCGCCCTTGCCTCCATTCCCCAGGCTCCATGTCCCCATTGCCTTTTTGGAGGTCCACGAGCCTGTTCTTCAACACTGGGTAGTGGGTGTGCATGAAATTGTGCAGGATGCAGCAAGCTTCCACAATCCTCCTCACGGTCTCTGGGCGATGCTGCATGGTGGTGAGAAGTACCTGGAACCTGTTGGCCAGGATGCCAAAGGCGTTCTCCACCACCCGCCTTGCCCTGGACAGCCTGTAGTTGCAGATCCTCTCTTCACGGGTGAGGCATCTGGAGGTGTAGGGCTTCATGAGGTAGGTTCTGAGGGAGAAGGCATCATCTCCCATGATGAAGTAGGGCACATCTTGTGTGTCATTGGGCAAGGGGTCTGGATCTGGGAAGCCCACCATGAGGTTGCCTTCGAGCTCCTCCTTGAGGTGACTGGCGTTGTATACCTGGGCATCTGAAGATGAGCCATTGCCTGAAGCATCGATGTACATGAAATTGTAGTCAGCATCGACCATGGCTAAGAGGATGATGCTTAGGAAGCCCTTGTAGTTGTGATAAGTGTACCCTGACTTGGCTGGAGCTTTGCAGGCCACGTGCTTGCCATCGATGGCTCCAACGGTGTGTGGGAAGTTCCACCTCTGATACCACTGCTCTGCAACTTTCTTCCAGTCTTCTTCAGTGGAGGGCCACTGGAGGAGCTCCTCCAGGTATTCTTCGATGATGGCCTGCACCACTTCTCTGACCACAATGCTGATGGTGTTGTGTGGCATCCTCCAGCCGAACTGCATGCACCTGTACATGGTCCCGGAGGCCATGTGGTGCAGAGTCAGTACCACCTTGAGCCCAGGTTCCAGGCTGGGCTGGAAGTTGGTGCTCTGCTTGGTCAACCTGGGTGTCAGCCGCTGCACAACTTCATCAAACATGGCTGGTGGCATCCTCATGAATTTCTGGAATGCACGAGGGTCTTCGTTCCTCAGCTCCACCATCAGCTTGTTGTACAGTCTGTACTCTGCTCTTCTCCCGATCCATCTTCGGACCCAGACACTTCTTGGCTGCCTCCTTTTCTTCCGATAGAATAGGTGAAAGAGCCTGTAAATGGCTTCGCACTGTTGCAGAACGATGGTGGCTACCAAAAGGAGTGTGTTACGATCCATGGTGGAGATGACTGGATGCTGTGGAAGAGCAAGAGCAAGATGAAGGCTGAAGAGGTCTGCACAGCAGGGCTACTGGACTGAAAGTGAGATCCAGGTGAGTTCTTCCCCCTTTTTATAGGAAATATCTTTTTTTCACTTGGTGTCCTTTTGCATCCTCTAGGCATCCCGCAGACATCCTTAATATCCGAGATACGTCCCCTCTGCGAACGTTTTTTCTGTTTTAATGCTTTGTATGTGAGCTGCATCCACTTTCATCCTTTCTCCATCTGTGCTACTAATGCTGCGCATCCATTCCATGTCTGTTTTTCTTCCTCCCTGTGTCCGTTTTCCGCTGGAGTGGATGCAAGTTGCGCGGATGCACAGCGGATGCCTAGCGGATGTAGCAGATGCGTAATGGATGACGACGGATGTAGAACGGATGTTCCCTGTATGCGTTGCAGATGCAGAATGGACGCGTTGGATACATTTTCCGCTCAAAAAGTTTTGTGCAGCTCAAAACTTTTTGAGCGGATGAAATGTCAGTCGACGGATGCTGGAGGGATAGAGAGGATGAAAAACGGATGCAGTGAGTATAGAACGGAAGCATCGCGTTAACCAATGGATGGCAAGTGTTTCTCTCCATTTTACATCCTCTTTCCATCCATTAGTGCAGTGTGACATGGGCTTTAAGTAATAACTAGCAGTCAGCATGGATTTGTTAGAAACAGATCATGCCAAACTAATCTTATTTCATTCTTCAACACAGTGACTAAATTTGTAGACCAGCAAAACACTGTGGACATAATATATATAGATTTCAGCAAGGCATTCAACAAAGTAGACCACAACCTCCTTCTTAGTAAGCTAGAAAAAAGTGGAATAGAAAGCACCACCACTAGATGGACTCACAACTGGCTGGCAAACGGTATTCAACGAGTAGTCCTTCATGGGTCTATGTGGGTCTACGTGGAGGGAAGTAAGCAGTGGGGTGCCACAAGGTTCCCTCTCAGGCCCAGGCCTCTTCCATATCTTCACTAACGACTTCAATGAGGAAATAGAATGGGAACTAACCAAATTTGCAGATGATACTAACCTGGCAGTAACAGCAAACACCGAAAAAGATGGGCTGAAGATCCTGATGGATCTTGACAGACTGGAACCCTGGGCCGTATCTAATTAAATGAAATTCAGTGTGGAAAAAAGTCAAGTCCTACACTTAGGCAAGAAAAACCCAAAGGACACACAGAGACTGGGTGAAACCAGGCTCAATAGCAATAACTGTGAAAGGGATCTTGGAGTCTTAGTGGACAACCAGCTAAATAGGAGCCAGCTGTGGGTAGCAGCCACCAAAAAAGCCAGTGCAATCCTAAATTGTGTTAACAGAGGGATACAGTCAAGATCAAGGGAAGTACTAATACCACTCTTAAAGTCTTAAGGCCCAGTCCCACTGGATGACGGACGCAAAACCTATGCATAAAGGACACAGCGGATGAGCAAAATTTCGGGGGTGGTTCCATCCGTTGTCATCCACTCCAAAAAGTGGCAAAAATTTGCATAAACAGAACAGAAAAGAACAGAAAAGAACGGATGTGGGTAGTATGTAGTGGGGATGTTAAACAGATGTTCACAGGAAGCCTAGCGGATGAAAGCGGATGGAAGGGGATGACACCTCTGAAGGGGTTCTGGAGGAGAATTGCGAAGTGGATAGTGGATGAAGCGGATGCATCACGTATGCCTAAAGGAAAGAAAGGGGATGCCGCGCAGATGTATATCGGATGCAAACACATCCTTTCTATTTCCATGCTACTAACACTGTGTAGATGTTCCATGTACCCTTTCTTTCTTCCCTCTTTCCGTTTTCAGCTGCAATGGATGTGAGTTGCGAGGATGCCCAGAGGATGCAGAGAGGATACAGAGGACATTTAATGGATGATAAATGGAGATAGAACATTTGTTGCTCGTATGTCGCAGATTTACATTGTACACGATGAAAAGTTCATCCGTTCACAAAGTTTTGTGCAGCTCAAAACTTCTTGCCAGATGAAATCGCAGTAGATGGATGCTTGACGGATAGAGCGTATGAAACACGTATGCAATGTGTACACAACAGATGCATAGCGTTTTCCAATGGATGGCAAGCTTTTTTTAACGTTTTACATCCTCTTTGCACCTGTAAATGCAGTGGGACAGGGTCTTTAGTAAGACCACACCTAGAGTACTGCATCCAGTTTTGGTCACCACACTATAAAAAAGATGTTGAGGCTCTAGAAATAGTACAGAGAAGAGCAACCAGGAGGATGAGGGGACTGGAGATTAAAATATGTGAAGAATGGTTGCAGGAACTGGGCTTGGCTAGTCTGGTGAAGAGAAGGACCAGGGGAGACATGATAGCAGTGTTCCCAATATTTGAGGAGGGGCTGCCCCAGAGAGGAGGAGGGGGCGGGTCAAGCTTTTCTCAAAGCATTTGAAAGCCAGACAAGGAATAATGGATGGAAACTGACCAAGGAGAGATTCAACCTGGAAATAAGGAGAAACTTTCTGGCAATGAGAACAATCAACCCATGGAACAGAAGTTGCCCTCGGAAGTTGTGGGAGCTTCATCACTTGAGACTTTCAAGAAGAGATTTGATTGCCATCTGTAAGAAATGGTGTAGGGACTCCTGCTTGGGTGGGGTGTTGGACTAACCTCCAAGGTCCCTTCCAACTCTGATTATCTGTTATCTGTTAACTCTTTTTCAATTTATTACAAGGATGGGGGGAAATATATGTGGATGCCTCAGTTCTTATTTATAGAGAAATGCATAAATAATAACAGGAAGTGCCCAGCAACAAACAACAGATGTCGGATGATAAAATGTATCTTGGTTCATGCATATAGTCTGCAACTGAACCATTTGTTTAGTAATTCTTCAAAGCTGCAAGGGCACTGAAAAAAGTGACTTATGGGTATTTTTCTCACAATCACTGCAGCATCCCAATGGTCACATGATCAAAATTCAGGTGCTCAGTAATTGACTCATATTTATGACAGCCATTGTGTTCTCTGGTCAAGTGATCCCCTTTTGCGGCCTTCTGACAAGCAAAGTTGGTAAACGCAATGCATCTGTTCTGTACTCACTGCATGTGTGATTCATACGTTCTATCTGTCAAACATCCGTCTACTGAGATTTCATCTGCTCAAAAAGTTTTGACCTGCACAAAACTTTTTGAGCGGATGAACTTTACGCAGCGTCCATTCTACATCCACGACACATACGGGGAATAAATGTTCTACATCCGTTACAAGTCCGCTGTATCCACTTGGCATCCGCTGCGCATCTGCACAACTCGAATCCACTCCAGGGGAAAATGGAAAGAGGGAGGAAGCGAAATGGATGCAGAATGTCCGCACAGCGTTAGTAGCATGGACAAGGAAAGAATGTAAGCAGATGCAGCTCGCATATAAAGCATTAAAATGGAAAAAATGTTCGTATAGGGGACGTATCTCGGAAATTTGGGATGTCTGGAGGATGTCAAGAGGATACAGAAGGACACCTAGTGGAAAACCAATATTTCCTATAAAAAGGGGGAGGAAATCACTTGGATCTCATTTTCAGTCCAGCAGCCCTGGTGTGCAGACCTCTGAAGCCTTGCTCTTGCTCTTGCTCTTCCACAGCATCCAGTCATCTCCACCATGGATCGTCGCACACTCCTTTTGGAAGCCACCATCATTCTACAACAGTGCGAAGCCCTCTACAGGCTCTTTCACCTGTTCTACGCAAGGAAAAGGAGGCGTCCAAGAAGTTTGTGGGTCCAAAGATGGATCGCGAGAAGCACCGACTATGGACTTTATGACAAGCTGATGGTGGAACTGAGGAATGAAGACCCTCGTGCATTCCAGAACATCATGAGGATGCCACCAGCCATGTTTGACGAAGTTGTGCAGCGGCTGACACCCAGGTTGACCAAGGCAAACACCAACTTTTGGCCCAGCCTGGACCCTGGACTGAAGGTGGCACTGACTCTGCGCCACCTGGCCTCTGGGACCACGTACAGAAACATGCAGTACGCCTGGAGTGTGCCACACAACGCCATCAGCATTGTGGTCAGAGAAGTGGTGCAGGCCATCATCGAAGAATACCTGGAGGAGCTCCTCCAGTGCCCTTCCACTGAAGAAGGCTGGAAGAAAGTTGCAGAGCAGTGGTATCAGAAGTGGAACTTCCCCCACACCATTGGAGCCATAGATGGCAAGCACGTGGCCTACAAATCTCCAGCCAACTCAGGCTCCACTTATTTCAACTCCAAGGGCTTCTTCAGCATCATTCTCTTCGCCATGGTTGATGCTGACTACAAGTTCATGTACATAGATGCTTCAGGCAACGGCTCATCTTCAGATGCCCAGGTATACAATGCCAGTCACCTCAAGGAGGGGCTGGAACACAACCTCATCATCGGCTTCCCAGATCCAGACCCCCTGCCCAACGACACAGAAGATGTGCCCTACTTCATCGTGGGGGATGACGCCTTCTTCCTCAGAACCTACCTCATGAAGCCCTACACTTCCAGATATCTCACCCGTAAAGAGAGGATCTTCAACTACAGGGTGTCCAGGGCAAGGCAGGTGGTGGAGAACACCTTTGGCATCCTGGCCAACAGGTTCCAGGTACTTCTCACCACCATGCAGCATCGCCCAGAGACCGTGAGGAACATCATGGAAGCTTGCTGCATCCTGCACAATCTCATGCGCACCCACTACCCAGTCTTGCAGAACAGGCTAGTGGTCCAACAAGGCAATGGGGACTTGGAGCCTGGTGAATGGAGGCAAGGACTAAACCTGATATACACTGTGGATGTGCCAGGCCCCAACAGAGCTTCACATGAAGGGAAGAAGCAGCGCAACCTCCTGAAACACTGGTGCAACTCCCCAGCTGGAGCAGTGGAGTGGTAAGACAGGATGGTAGCCTGTCTCATCACACTGATGAGATTGTGCCATGTATGTTGAGTGGCCCTACAATGAACAGGGCATTTAATAAAGAGTTGTGTTTATTTTGAAATGTGTTGATGAATGATTGAAATGTTATTGATAATAAAGTGCCATAGGTGTGGCACCTGGGAGGGTGGACCATACAGTCCCACAATGCTTGCACTGGAGGCTTATCTATCCCACTGCTATCCTTACCCATCCCACAGCTATTACCCATTCCACAGGTATCCCTGCCCATCCCACTGCTATCCTTACCCATCCCACAGTTATTATCCATCCCACGGGTATCCCTGCCCATCCCACAGGTATCCTTACCCATCCCACAAGCCTGCAAAGGCTTAAACCATTTCTAAAAGTTTCCACCAAGACTTTATTTACTAAAAGAACTGAACCAAGTGTGTGAAGCAAAGATAACCTTTATTAATTACAAACTGTAGGACATTTTTAAAAAAGCAAAATGAACCAAGATAAGTGTCCTTAGCAAAGATTAAGTCAACAGGTAACAACCCATTCTCTGGCACTCTTCTCAATCACTCTGAGGCGTGCCCATGGTCTCAGGGGTGAAGGGTCCAGGTGCTGTGGAGGTGGCAGTGGCTGGAGTGCTGGTCTGAGGCACCATTGGGGTGCCTGGCCCTGAGAGGACAACAGAGGATGGTGTGTGAAGGAAGCTCTCAGAGAGCTGGCTCAGTCTCATGATGTTGAGAGGCCCTTCCTCCATGACATGGGATGTCAGTCCCAAGACCGATGACAGATGTTCTGAGGCCGGGCTTGGCTGTGGGGTGGAGGAAGGAGCAGTGTAGTGGGGATGTCTGGTCTGCAACTAAGCGAGGTGAGGTGTAGGTGGCATCTATGTCATCGGTGGCATCTGTGGCATCTGTGGCATTGGTAGTATCGGTGTCATCAGTGGCACCTGTGGTGTGCGATGTACCTGTGCCTGGACTGGGAAGGGCTGCCTGTGCTGCTGGAACTCCTGGTAGCCGTAGCCTTGGTAGGTGAGGGGCTGTTGAAAGTCTTGGAAGGGCTGTGACATCACCTGGGGTGGAGGAGCAGACCTGGACTGGGTAAGAGCAGGTTCAGCTGGGCCTGGAGGGTGGTGCAGAAGACCTGTGATCCTCTCCTTTATCACCTGGTACTGGGCTTCGGGCATTTCCATGAGGGTCTGGTTCACGTAGGTGAGGAAGGGCTTTCTTTTAGAGGATGGTATGTCGAAGTATACCAGCTGAGAGAGGAGATCTACGCTGCTCTTGATGGTGTCCATGATCTCCAAGAGGACAGTGTGGCTCTGTCCCTCTGGTCTGCCTCTCTACCTGCTTTCTGTAGAGGTGGAGTTGGGGGTGGGCGTGGGTTGGTCTCTGGTGGCAGCGGCCTCTTCTTGCTCCAACTGCGTCAGGGGGTACTCCATGTGCTACGGCATGGGGAGTGCAGCTGTCGGGGGGGTCTCCGTCATGGGGCACTCCAAAGATAACTGCCTGGACACAGGAGCTGACTCTTGGCCACAAAAGGACTGGCTCTCTGTGGGCTGCCCGAGAGAGAGGGTTGACAGAGGGGCTGCTCCTCGGTGGCAGATCTCACCCTCCAAGAAGCTGCACTTGGCCATCACGTAGGTCTCCTGGTCAGTGAGTTTAACCGTGGCCTGGCCAGACTTCTTCAGGTGCAGCTTCCCATACCAAGTGTGCACGTGCTTCCACCACCCCAGAAGGACATCCGTAGTGTAGCCTAGGCTCTTTGCCTTCTCTCTCCAAGCCGCCTGCTTCTGCTTGGTATCTTGATAGATCCTGTGTCCCTTCCTCCAGAGGTACTCGTTCTCCCTCAGCCATTCGAGCACCTCCTCCTCATGTTCCTCTGCAATGGAGTACTGGCTCCTCTCCCTCTTTTCTCGCGAATGGCTCTTCCTTCCTCTGGCAGGGCCTTCTGGGCCCTCATCAGCAGGGCTTTGAGGTTCTAGGGGCTGGTCCACCACACCACCACCACCAGCACCAGCACCAGCAGCACCAGCACCAGCAGCACCAGCAGCACCAGGAGCACCAGCAGAGTCAGTACCAGCAGAAGCACCAGCACCAGGAGCAGCACCAGCAGAGTCAGCACCAGCAGCAGAAGCCCCAGCAGAAGCAGAGTCAGCACCAGGGGGTGGGATGGTGGTCCTGTCCTTCTTGCCAGGGCTGGCAGGAGTATTTATAGGCTTCCTCTTCTTCCCCATGGTTGTTGGCTGAAGATGTGTCTGGCAGCAGGTCTTTCCTCTGAATGGTGACCTGTTCGCGAGATGCATCCTTTTATATCCGCGGGGCTGATGCAATGCATCCTCCCCGCATGCACAGTGAATGCTTTGCATCTGCTAGGCATCTGCTAGGCATCTGCTAGGCATCTGCTAGGCATCCGCTAGGCATCCGCTAGGCATCCTCTAGGCATCCATGATGCATCCACTCGGTATCCACTCAGCATCCGCTCTGCACCCACTCCTTCCGCTGCGCGTCCGCTTGGCTGTTCTCCCCCGGAAGCCCTGCGAATGTGTCATCCGCTTCCATCTGCTAGGCTTCCATTGAGCATCTGCTTAACATCCTCGCTACATCCTCCCCATGTCTGTTCCTTTCCGTTGTTGTGCACTCTGTTTATGCAAATTTGGGGCACTTTTGAGAGCGGATAACAATGGATGGAAAATTTGCTCGTCCACTGTGTCCTTTTTACATACATTTTGCATCCGTCGGCCGATGTGACCTCGCCTTAACAACTGAAGTGATTCATTTAAGAACCATCTCATTTAACAACAAATTGGACTCAATTGTGCCCATTAGTCAAGGACTATCTGTAATGGTACCTGTGTATTTTATGTCAACCTTCTTACCTGTACAGAGAAATAATGAGACTGTAAAACATTTGTTGAATTTAGCCTGAAAGCTAGTTTAGCTTTCAGGAACCTTCTTATGCACTCCATGAACACTTTCATCAACAGACACATTGGCATACAAGCAGCCTGCAAACCCCTCAGAATTCAAGTCAACCACATAGCCAAAGAGCGATGGCACCAATCTTCAACCAATCCATGCAACTCCTCCGCAACCAGCACTTTACCTCCCAATGACCCTCCCCTGTTGTGACCTCCCCAGCACAAGAGCCTCACCTGATGTGACCCAAACCCGACCCATCACAAGACCCTCTCCTGACAAGTCCTTTACTTGACGTGAGCTCCTCATCAGAAGACCTACTGTCCATGCAAAGCCCTTAGAAGCAGAGCACCAACATCCCCTAAAGTCTGCTGAAGATGATACCTAGCCTGGTAACAAAACATTCGGAAACCAACCCACAAGCTCAAAGAATGAACCTCTCCCCTCAACCTACAGCCAAGCTATAGATACCTCCCTCTCTTGCAAACCTTCTCATGACTCCTGGATGACATGTGTGAACATTCTCCAAGAAGGACAGGTGCCAGGAAGATCTCTGCTCAGGAGGACAAGTCAGATGTAGTGTCAAAGGGCTCAACTTTCACCTTAAAGAAAACAATGCAAGCTCTCCTCTCTGCCTATAACCTTTCCTGCAAGGAAGACCCGATGCCTCCCCCTTCTTAGACATTTGTTCTGATGAATGATGTGATATATTGTCCACACAGGAAACACACCTGACACCAAAAATATCCGCTATGATCGTCTACCTGCCAGGGGAAAAAATGATTCCAAGAAAGGAGCAGCAACCAATTTCAGAAAGGCAGGTAAATATTCAGAAAGCAGCCCCATGGAAGATGGCAAACATTCATCAGATAAAATTATTGGCTCCAAATCTTTCATCAGCTTCAATGTTTAGACAGGCCATAAAGACACCTTTTTCCCCTTCCGTAGATAACACAAACATCTCCAAACTGACCTGAGATCTCTTTTCTGTTGGAGAAATTGATTAAATAGAACTGTGGGTCTGGAAGTCACTACTGACAGCTGAAAGGGCAACATTATATTGTTAAGCAGATAACAGGTAACAGATAATCAGAGTTGGAAGGGACCTTATAGGTCATATAGTCCAACCTCCCACCCAAGTGGGAGACCCTATACCATTTCTGACAAATGGCAATCAAATCTTTTCTCGAAGGTCTCAAGTGATGGTGCTCCCACAACTTCCGAGGGCAACTTCTGTTCCATGGGTTGATTGTTCTCACTGTCAGAACGTTTCTTCTTATTTCCAGGTTGAATCTCTCCTTGGTCAGCTTCCATCCTTCATTCCTTGTCTGGCCTTCGGGTGCCTTGGAGAACAGCTTGACCCCAACTCCTCCTCTCTGGGGCAGCCCCTCAAATACTGGAAGGCTGCTCTCCTGTCTCCCCTGGTCCTTAGGGATGGTCCAAAAATTAGCTTATTTGGCTGTTGCTGCACACGGCTGGCTCCTATTTAGCTGGTTGTCCACTAAGACTCCATGATCCCTTTCACAGTTCCTGCTGTTGAGCCTGATTTCACCCAGTCTATATGTGTCCTTTGGATTTTTCCTGCCTAAGTGTAGGACTTTACTTTTCTCTACATTGAATTTCATTTTGTTAGATATGGCCCAGGGTTCTAATCTGTCGAGATCCATCTGGATCTTCAGCCTGTCTTATTGGGTGTTCTTGGGGAAGCAATCTTCTTGATCTGATCCATATTTGGGGCACATATCTGGCTTTCTTAAATCCACTTGCTTAGTTTCCATCCATGGCTTCTTGTCCTGCCTTTGGGGGCTTTGGAGAATAGGCTGACCCCCCCTTCCTTGGGGCAGCCCCATAGAGCACCAAGGACCCCACAGAGCAGATAAAATCTTCCCTGAAAGGCATCGCCAACCCTACACCTGCAACACACACATGCACAAAATATATTCTGGTTTACTTCTCCAGCAAAGTTTTTAAAAATGATATACAGATGAAATATGAGGTGTCCCTCCCCCCCCAAAAGAACAAGCGAAAGAAGCTACAACAAAGCATACCTAAGAAGAAATCAAATCAATTGCAGAGCAACTCATACCAGGTAGTATTGCAGGTGTTATTACATGATGGAAAGGAAGGGCCACAATCCAGGTATCACTAATCAAAAACCCTTGCTCTATGCCATGGTGAAAAATGTCTTGTATGGTGGCTTATGGTCTCATCACAGCATTGTTTCCTCTTTATTCTGGACCATTTATTTATTCAGATGTCGAATCTATTGCCTTTATTTCTTGATAAATAACTCAAGGGCGTGAACAGAACTAATGCCCCTTCCTCCTCCTATTTTCACCACTAACAACAGTCCTGTGCATTGGGTTGAGAGAGAAAAGTCACTCAACCAGCTTTCAGGCCTAAGGCGGGACGAGCACTCACCACATCCTGGGGATTGGCCCAAAGTCACCTAATCAGCTTTCATGCTTAAGGTGGAACTAGAACTCATTGTCTCCTGGAGTCTGGCCAAAATCATGGAGCTGGCTTTCATGCCCAAATTGGGACTAAAATTCACCATCTCCTGGTGATTTGCCGAAGTCACCCAGCTGGCTTCCATGCTTAAGGTAGGACTAGAAGTCACAGTCTCCTGGTTTCTAGGCCAGCACCTAAATCACTATACCAAACTGGTGCTCATTACTTGGGAATTAATAATTAGAAAAGTTCTTTGGTAGGGAACCCTTAGATGAAACTCCAAAAATACCTCAAATTGGCAATCTAATCCATTTTTTTAGACCAACCTAGAACAAAAAGTCCATTTGAGACAAGCTTAATTCTTACTAACTCCTACACCATGAATTATTCCCACGCGTCCAAGCAGCCCAAGTATTACAGATGTTATTTTATGATGTCAACCCTTTCTAAACACTCCTTTGTTCCCACCGTTGTCAACTGAGGGATTGTGTTCTGTCAGCTTTGTTGTGAATGGCCCTGAACATAATGTCAACAGAAAATGGAATAATGGTAAAGTCACACGCTTTAACCTTGTGTGCATTTGTTCATCAGAGCTAGAGTTTCTTCTCTGTTTCTCGGGCAATTTACAGGTAAATAGGCAGGGAAAGCATACCTCAGGCCAAACAACAGAATCATGCCTTGAAAAAATGTCAATAAAGCAATCGATGGAACACGAACAGCTATGTTTTATTAAAAAAAAAATCTATAATAAAGTTAAAACAGGAGCAGTTAAAAGATACTTGGTTATCAGTTGGGAATGTTAAAGCGAACATTTATACTTGACCAAGAATATTAATTTATGGTCATAAATTATCTGGTCATAACCAATAGACAAGCAGTGGTCATAGGGAAATCTGGACTTGGATGAATACATTTCTCTAGACTCTGAATACAGTGTGGGGAGCAATGGGCTGAAATTAAACCCTGGCAAGACCGAGTGGCTCTGGGTTTGGGGTTCGTTGGCTCAAGGAGAATTGCCACTTTTGCTCTTGGATGGGGTGGCACTATCCCAAACAGACCCTATGTATAATCTAGGGGTTTTCCTGGACTCATGACTCCTGCTTGAAGAGGAGGTGGCGGTCGTGGCCAGGAGAGCCTTTGCGCAACTGTGGGTTGTTTCTTGCACCAATGGTCCCTACTCACAGCCACTCATGCCCTGGTCACTTCCCATCTTGATTATTACAATGCGCTCTACATGGGGCTGCCCTTGAAGAGCATCCAGAAGCTCCAGTTGGTGCAAAATACAATGGCCCACATGGTCTTATGCAGACCTCGGTGTGCACATGTGTCACCTCTCCCACAGGAGAGCTGATTTGCTTCCAGGTGAAATTCAAGGTTCTGGTTGTCACCTTTAAAGCTCTTTATGACTTGGAATCAGGTGATCTGAGGGAACCAGAGGTGGGTATTCAGCAGATTCTGACCAGTTCTGGAGAACCGGTAGCATAAATTTTGAGTAGTTCGGAAAACCAGCAAATCTCTCCTCTGACTGGAGATTTTACAGTCTCCTTCCCCTGCCATGCCCATCATGCCATGCCCACCAAGCCACACCCACAGAACTGGTAGTAAAAATGTTTGAATTGCTGGTCACATCTACCCAACCCATCAGAGCAGGGAGGCAGGGAATGCTGCAGGTTGCAACCCTGAGGGAGATATACCTGGTAGGACCCAGAAGAAGGGCCTTCTCCATGATGGCTCCCTCTCTCTGGATTATCATCCCCCCAGAGCTTAGAATGGCCACCACTCTGATTCTCTTCTGGAAGGTGCTGAAGACCTGATTCTGCCAGCAGGCCTGGGGAACCCAAAGCAGGATGGAGCCCATCAAATGGCTCGTGCGATCTGCTGTCGTGGGGGTGGAAGGTGGGAGTTGGGAGTGATTTATTTATTTATTTTTCCAGATTTTGTTCTTTTGTACTTTATTAATTCATTTGATATTTTTTTTTGCTAGTTTTTATTATTTGTTTTTTTTTAATATGGTTTTACATTCTGTAAGCTGCCTTGAGTCACCATGGGTGAATAGGCAGCAATGTAAATTCAATAAATAAATAAATAAGAAGCAATGGATGAAAACTAATCAAGGAGAGAAACAACCTGGAACTAAGAAGAAATTTCCTGACAGTGTGAACAATTAATCGATGGAATTATTTGTCTCCAGAAGTCATGGGTGCTCCATCATTGGAAGCTTTTAAGAAGAGATTGGACAACCGTTTGTCTGGAATGGGGTAGGTTGTCCTGCCTGAGCAGGAAGTTTGACTAGAAGACCTCCAACATCCCTTCCAACTCATGTTATTCTGTTATTTCATTTGTTTTGATTCTGGCTTTTGTACAAATTTGAAATGCTGGTTTTATTACCAAGTAAATAGCAGGAATCAACAGAAGGCTGCAAAGTGGTTTTCTTCTTGCTTCACCACAGAGCATACCTAATGGCTGGAAGGAGCTTCAGGATATAAATCACAGCTTTTCCCCCAGAAGGCAGAACTCGCCAATTAAACCTGAGCAGATCTTTTCCTATTCTTCTTTGCAGAAACCTTACCTATTATTTCCTTATGACAACCTCTCCAATTCCCAAAGCGGGCCTGCTTTAGAATAGCAACTCACTCTGAGCAAACCAAGGAATTTAATTTTGAGGAGGCTGTGGGAAGCACCAGATCTGTAGGAAAAAAAGAGAGAGGTCTCCATCCATCCCCCCCCCCTATTTAATACCAGACTCCTTCCGTTACTTCTGTGCAGTTGTTTCTTTTCTCTTTGGCTTGAGGAGCAAATATTATTTGTTCCTGGAGCCATTCCTTTATTACTTGATTCCCCTTGAGGAATATATTCTGCTACCACTGAATTGATGTCACTTAGGAATTAGTTTAAGAGTTGTGGTGACAGAGAAAGCCTTACCTTGGATTACAAAGAACATCACCTCATTATTTATTTTATTTCCAAACAGACACAGCCATGTCTTGACAAAAAGGGATAAAAAAGAGAGGCCAGATTGCCAAGGTCACAAGGCCATTCTACCTCCCAGTATATCTCACCTGAGATTATGAGTTTTCTCCAGTTGCTAAAACAATAACTGATGCTCACATTTAGTAGCTCGGATAGAAATTGTCCACAATATTTCCTCAGTTGCTTCTCAGTAATTTGAATGTTGGAATTTTAGAACATTTTGTGGGAAGCCCTTCCTCTGAGAATGGGATATTTGGGGGTGGGGACATTAAAAGAGGCAGAATATTATATTTCCCCTAAAGGAGAAGAAACATATTCTTAAAGGCAGAAAGTAACCCCAGTATTTCTGCCATCAGAAAACCTCAAGCAGAAGCTGGAAGAGACTGGTCTTCTGGAATGGAGATTTTTTTACCCTATCTCATTCCTGAATGTAGATTATAAAAATTTTAGCTGTAATAATTGCAGACAGATTAAAAAAATATTGAATGATATTATTCATCCAGACCAGAATGGTTTTCTCCAAAATAGATATATTACAAAAATATAAAAATAATAATGGATGTCCTAGATATTAGGAAACTAAATCTAACAACCAGATGGCATTAATATTTTTGGATGCCCAAAAGGCATTTGACAATTTAAATTGGCAATTTTTGATTGAGCAAATATTTAGTATGAAATTTAGTGAAAAATTTATAGGACTAATTAAAACATATTCTATACAAAATGCAAAATTAGTAATTAATGGAGAAACCACAAACAATATAAAAATAAGCAAAGGAGTGAGACAGGGATGTCTGCTTGCCCCATTATTATATATCTAATCAGCGGAAGTGTTGTTAACCCAGATAAGGAAAAATTGAAATATCCAAAGGTTGACTATTAAACACAAAACATACAAACTGCAAATGTTTGTTGATGACATGGTCTTCATAATGGAAGACCCAAAAGAGTCAAACAAAAATGTAATACAAGAGATAAAGGCATTCAGTAAAGTAGCAGGACTCAAAATCAATAGAGAAAAGACTAAGATAATAACTAAAATTGTACTAAAAAGCAAAATGAGGAACTGACAAAAGATTTAGGGATTCAGACAACAAAAAAAGTAAAATATTTAGGAATTTGGCTTACGGCAAAATGCTCTACAATAAAGGCTGATAACTATGACAAGTTGATAAACCAGATACAAAAAGACCGAGATAGATGGGTACATTTACAAGTCTCCTGGATGGGAAGGATAGTCACCATTAAAACAAATGTACTACCAAAATTGTTATATCTCTTTCAAACTGTGCCAGTCAAACTAGGGAAAAAAATCTTCAAAGACCTGAATAAAAGAATTAGTAAATTTATTTGGCAAAAGAAAAAAGCCAGAGTAAAATACAAATTAATGCAAGGTAGCAGAAGTCAGGGAGGACTGGCACTCCCAGAGTGATTTATACTATCAAGCCACAGTGAGTACCTGTATCAAAGATTGGATTAACCTGGAGGACAAAAGAATATTGACAATAGATTCGATTTATGGGGTCACTTCTGCTTTGAGCTTCTTCGGTGACAGACAGAAATCCATGATCATGTGCGGTTTTGGTCTGGGCTTGCCACTGGAGCACCCTGAGCCAGCTGGTTTTGGGACAATGCCACTCCATAGAGATGGTGAAAAGGGGGGAGACTGCCAGCAGGGTTGAGGAGAGACGCATCTCTCCTCCCCATCTTGCCATTACTCCCTTTCCCGAAGGCGGTTGTAGTAGTGGTCAGAAATGGCCACCACAAAGAAGAACTCAACCAGAAAAGAATGTGCAAGAGGAAGATAAGAAGAGAAAGTTTTTGCTGACCTGGTTAAATTGCAAAAGCAACAACTAAGGTACCCTGGAATTTAAACTAAAAAAAAATAAATAACATCGTTCCCAAGGAAGATTCTGAAGCAGCAAAGGAAAGTGAAAAGGGAAAGGTTTGGTGTTTTTTCTTCTTCTCTCCCTTTCCTTATACTGACAACTAAGAGACTTAAATAAGAAATCGGGAAAAAAATCTACTTTGACATCAACAGACAATTAAGCTGAAAGTAAAACAAAATGTCAAAGGGATAATAAAAATTTCTAGACACTAAAAATTTTTTATAAGCAGGAAAGGAGAGAAAAAGAATAAAAGGGCAGAATCTGGAAAAAAAGGAGAAGACCGCCTGGAACTAAAAGGAATCTACAGTAAAACTTCAACAACACTTCTGAAAGATACATTTTAACTGAAACTTGGCAACTAAATAGTAGAACCCCAGGAAGAAAAAGTGAAAAAAAAAGCAAAAAGAAACAGCTTGCATGTATTTGGATTACTTGGTGATTTTTGGACTCTTGGTTATTGCATTTGAATGACTAAAATTAATCGGATGGTTGATTAAAATTTTTTACAATGGCACTACTACTGGATGAATTGAAAATGGAACTTAAAAAATACAAAGAAGATGCACAAGAAGGGAGGGGTTCTTTTGGCTTCATTTTTCAATTCTTAAGCCCCTGTAACACTGCACCAACGAATGGAAAGAGGATGTAAAATGGAGAAAAACACTTACCATCCGTTGGTTAACGCAATGCTTCCGTTCTGTACTCACTACCTCCGTTTTGCTTCCTCTCTATCAGTCCAGCATCCGTCTATTGACATTTCATCCGGTCAAAAGGTTTTGAGCTGCTCAAAACTTTTGAGCGGAAAATGTATCCAACACGTCCATTCTGCATCCGCAACGCATACGGGGGACATCCATTCTGCATCCGTTCGCATCTGCTATATCCGCTAGGCATCCGCTGTGCATCCGCGCAACTTGCATCCATTCCAGTGGTAAACGGACGCAGGGAGGAAGCGAAACGAACATGGAACAGACACACAGCATTAGTAGCACAGACGGAGAAAGGATGAAAGTGGATGCAGCACGCAAAGAAAGCATTTAAAATGGAAAAAAACGTTCGCAGAGGGGACCTATCTCAGATATTAAGGGTGTATAGAGGATGCCTAGAGGATGCAAAGGGACACATAGTGGAAAACCTATATTGCCTATAAAAAGGGGGAGCAACTCACCTGGATCTCACTTTCAGACCAGCACCTCAGCTGTGCAGACCTCTGCAGCCTTCATCTGCCTCTTGCTCTTCCACAGCATCCAGTCATGTCCACCATGGATCGTAACAAACCCCTTTTGGTAGCCACCATCATTCTACAACAGTGCGAAGCCATCGACAGGCTCTGTGAACTCTACTACAGGAAGAAAAGGAGGTGGCCAAGAAGCGTCTAGGTCCGAAGATGGATTGGGAGAAGAGCAGAGTACGGACTGTACAAAAAGCTGATGGTGAAGCTGAGGAACAAAGACCCTCGTGCATTCCAGAACTTCATGAGGATGCCTCCAGCCATGTTTGACAAAGTTGTGGAGCGGCTGACACCCAGGTTGACCAAGCAGAGCACCAAATTCTGCCCCATCCTGAACCCTGGGCTCAAGGTGGCACTGACTCTGCACCACCTGGCCTCAGGGACCACCTACAGGAGCATGCAGTATGGCTAGAGGGTGCCACACAACACCATCAGCATTGTGGTCAGAGAAGTGATGCAGGCCATCATCGAAGAATACCTGGAGGAGCTCCTCCAGTGCCCCTCCACTGAAGAAGGATGGAAGAAAGTTGCAGAGCAGTGGTATCAGAGGTGGAACTTCCCACACACCGTTGGAGCCATAGATGAAAAGCACGTGGCCTGCAAAGCACCAGCCAAGTCGGGGTCCATTTATTTCAACTACAAGGGCTTCTTCAGCATCATCCTCTTTGCCATGGTCGATGCTGACTACAAGTTCATGTACAACGATGCTTCAGGCAACAGGTCATCTTCAGATGCCCAGGTATACAATGCCAGTCATCTCAAGGAGGGGCTGGAATGCAACCTCATCATGGGCTTCCCAGATCCAGAACCCCTGCCCAACGACATGCAAGATGTGCCCTACTTCATCGTGGGGGATGATGCCTTCTCCCTCAGAACCTACCTCATGAAGCCCTACACCTCCAGATGCCTCACCTGTGAAGAGAGGATCTTCAACTACAGGCTGTCCAGGGCAAGGCGGGTGGTGGAGAACGTCTTTGGCATCCTGGCCAACAGGTTCCAGGTACTTCTCACCACCATGCAGCATCGCCCAGAGACCGTGAGGAAGATCATGGAAGCTTGCTGCATCCTGCACAATTTCATGCGCACCCACTACCCAGTCTTGCAGAACAGGCTCATGGACCTCCAACAATGCAATGGGGAAATGGAGCCTGGTGAATGGAGGCAAGGGCAAAACCTGATAGACACTGAGGATGTGCAAGGCCCCAACAGAGCCTCACATGAAGGGAAGAAGCAGCGTAACCTCCTGAAACACTGGTGCAACTCCCCAGCTGGAGCGGTGGAGTGGCAAGACAGGATGATAGATGATTAATGGATGCTTCCTTCAGCCTGTCTCATCACACAGATGAGATTGGGCCATGTATGTTGGGTTGGCCTACAATGAGCAGGGCATTTAATAAAGAGTTGTGTTTATGTTGCCATGTGTGGATCAATGCTTACATTGTTATTGATAATAAAGGGCCATAGGTGTGGCACCTGGGAGGGTGGACCATACAGTCCCACTATGCTTGCACTGGAGGTTTTTCTTTCCCACAGCTATCTTAACCCATCCCACAACTATCTTAACCCATCCCAAAGGTATCCCTGCCCATCCCACTGCTATCCTTATCCATCCCAAAGGTATCCCTGCCCATCCCACTGCTATCTTAACCCATCCCACAAGCATGCAAAGGCTTAAACCATTTCTAAAAGTTTCCACCAAGACCTTATTTAATAAAATCAATAAAGCAAGTGTGTGAAGCAAAGATAAACTTTATTAATAACAAGCTGTAAAGGAAAAATGACACAAGTCAAGTGTCCAAATAAAGTCTACAGGTAGCCACCCAGTCTCTGGCATTCTTATCGGTCACTCGAAGGTGTGCCCAGTCTCAGGGGTGAAGGGTCCAGGTGCTGTTGAGGTGGCTGCTGCTGGAGTGCTGGTCTGAAGCATCATTGGGGTGGCTGGCCCTGAGAGAACAACAGGTGACGGTGTGTTGAGGAAGCTCTCAGACAGCTGGCTCAGTCCCGTGATGTTGAGAGCTCCTTCCTCCATGCCATGGGGTGTCAGCCCCAGTACCGAGGACAGATGTACTGAGGCCGGGCTTGGCTGTGGGGTGGAGGAAGAAGCAGTGTAGTGGGGCTGTCTAGTCTGCAGCTGGGTGAGGACTGGCGTGGGTGGCATCTGTGGCATGGGTGGCATCTGTGGCATCGGTGGCATCAGTGGAACCGGTGGCAACGGTGTCGTCTGATGAACCTGTGCCTGGACTGGGAAGGGCTACTGCCTGTACTGCTGAACCTCCTGGTAGCCGTAGCCCTGGTAGGTGAGGGCCTGTGGAAACCCTTGGAATGGGAGGGACATCACCTGGGGTGGAGGACCAGACCTGGACTGGGTGGGAGCACGTTCCTCTGGGTCTGGAGGGCTGTGAAGCAGCTCGGTGATCCGGTCCTTCACCACCTGGTACTGGGGTTCCTCCATGTCCGTGAGGGTCTGGTTGACATAGGTGAGGAAGGGCTTGCATTGGAGGATGAGGAGTCGGTGTGGACCAGCTGAGAGAGGAGATCTATGCTGCTCCGGATGGTGTCCCTGATCTCCAGCAGGACAGTGTGGCTCTGCCCCTCCTGCTGTCTGGCTCTCTGCCTTTCTGTGGAGGTGGAGCTGGGGGTGGGGTGGATGCAGGTAGGACTGTGGTGGACGTGCTTTCTCCTTTCTCCCACTGCACCAGGGAGTCCTACACACACTCCACCATGGTTAAAACAGCTGTCCGCGGGTTCTCCGCCGTGGCACGCTCCACAGACCCCTGCCTGGAGACAGGAGCTGACTCTCGGCCGGAAGAGGACTGGCTCTCAGCGGGCTGCCTGAGAGAGAGGGTCGTGAGAGGGGCTGCTGGTGCTCCTTGGTGGCGGATCTCACCCTCCAGGAAGCTGCACCTGGCCATGACATAGGTCTCTCTGTTCGTCAGCTTAACTGTGGCCTGGCCAGATTTCTTCAGGTGCAGCTTCCTGTACCAGGTGTGCATATTTTTCCACCAGCCGAGGAGCACATCCGATGTGTAGCCCAGACTCTCTGCCTTCTCTCTCCAAGCAGCCTGCTTCCTTTTGGTGTCCCTGTAGAGCCGGTGTCCCTTCCGCCATAGATAGTCATTCTCTCTTAGCCACTCCAGCACCTCATCCTCGTGTTCCTCCTCAATGGAGTATTGCCTCCTCTCCCATTCCCGCATATGCCTCTTCCTCCCTTTGGCAGGACCAGATGGGCCCTCATCAGAGGGGCTTCCAGGTTGTAGGGGCTGCTCCTCCACACCACCAGCACCAGCAGCACCAGCAGGATCATCAGCAGCAGCAGCAGCACCAGCAGGATCATCATCCTCAGCAGCAGGAGCAGCACCAGCAGGATCATCATCATCATCATCAGCAGCAGCAGCAGCAGCACCAGGATCAGCTGGAGCAGAGTAAGCACCAGCAGCGCCAGCAGCACCAGGAGCATGAGCAGGACCAGGAGCACAAGCAGGACCAGCAGGACCAGCAGGACCAGCAGGACGAGCAAGACCAGGAGCATGAGCAGGATGAGCAGGACCAGCAAGACCAGGAGCACGAGCAAGACGAGCAGGACGAGGAGAAGTTTCAGCAGAGTAAGCACCAGCAGAAGCACCACCGCCAGAAGCAGCAGCAGCAGCTCCTCCAGAAGCAGAAGCAGCAGAAGCCCCAGCCGCAGAAGAGTGAGCCTGTGCTACAAAAGCCCCAGCAGTAATAGAATGAGGGCCAGGGGGCGGGAGGGTGGCCCTGTCCCTCTTGCCAGGGCTGGCAGCAGATGGCTGAGGCTTTCTCTTCTTCGCCATGGTTGTGGGGTTGCTGGCTGGCAGGGAGGCTGGCAGGAAGGCAGACAGCAAGGCTGGCAGGGAGGCTGGCAAGCAGGCAGACAGCAAGGCTGGCAGGGAGGCTGGCAGGATGGCAGGCAGCAGGGCAGGCAGCAAGGCTGGCAGGCAGGCATGCAGGCAGGGCAGGCTGGCAGGGCACTCGATGTGTCTGGATGCAGGTCTTTCCTCAGAATGGTGACTTGCTTGGGAGCTGCTTCCCTTTATATCCATGGGGCTGACGCAATACATCCCCCCCGCATGCGCAGTGAATGTTAGGCATCCGCTAGGCATCCACTAGGCTTCCGCTAGGCATCCGCTAGGCTTCCGCTCTGCATCCGCTTCATCCGCTGTGCATTCGCTGTGCATCCACTTCATCCGCTCAGCATCTGCTCTGCATCCACTCTTTCCATTCCACGTCCGCTTTGCTGAGGTCCCTCGGAGGCCCAGCGGATGTGCCATCCACTCCCATCTGCTTCCATCCACTAGGCTTCCATTCCGCATCCGCTTTCCATCTGCTCTGCATCCTCCCCCAGTCCGTTCCTTTCCGTGTTATCCGCTCTGTTTATGCAAATTTTTGCCCCTTTTGAGAGTGGATAACAACGGATGGAACATTTTTCTCATCCGCTGTGTCCTTTTTACAAACATTTTGCCTCCGTTGGGCAGTGTGACAGGGCCTTTAGAAATGGAGATTTGGAACTATGAGAAACAACAAGAAACATCTGCAAAACAAGAAGACTGGGACAAAGAAGAAGCTGTCTTCAATGAACAAGTAATTCTTTGTGGGGATGTAAAAGGAAAGGGGGGAAAGAGAATGGAGAATTTAAGACTTAAAAAAACAGCTAAAGAAAAGAAAAATAGTTTGAAAAATAATTATAACATTGGAAAGCAACAGAAGAGGGGGAATACAGAAGAGAGAAATAGAGGTAGAGAAACAAGGGGGTAAAAAGAGGAGAGAGAAGAAGAGAAGGAAGAAGGAAAGGAAAAGAAGTTACAAAGGACAGAAAAAAGACATAGAGAAACAGGGCCTATTTAGAGATAATGGGTGAAAATTTAACTGAAAAAGGGATTCTGTAAAGGTACATAAGATAGTATTGTTATATTAGTAATAGAAACAATTTTAGAAAATTGGAAACAATGTATGATTAAAATGAGGGATAAAATAGCTACTGTAATCTTGTGAAATGTTTGTTAATAAAATAAATGAAATAAAATAAATGAGAGAATTGAATTAGGAAGGAACGGGAACATTTTAATTAGTTAATGTTTTATAAAATATAACTGAAGAGGGGGGGAATTAATTTTGAAAAGCTTAAAACTGTTCCCATAGAAGTATGATATTTAATTGCAAAGTAATGTTAAAGAAGTTAAGATTATAATGAATATTAACATTAATGATAGAATTGAATTGGAATGGATTGGTGTTGTTTTAATTACATATATTTATAATCTTTTTTTTTAAAGAATATAGTGTGTATTTTAAGAATGTACCAAGCAGAATCTGAATGGAAGTTATGTATTATATTGAATGTTATAACTTTAAGGTATATATTGAAGCTTAAATAAAAGTTAAATGGATAAACTTAAAAGATATAAAGGTGTCATACTCCAATCAGCAACTACAGGAGAAACTTTGTTTAATGAGAAAAGACAATATGAAATTGAAACAGGACAGACAAAAAATATAAATATAATGATTTGAATTGAGACAAGATAATTAAAATAAAACTGAGAAAATTAAAAGAGGGGAGAAGCTATGTAGAAAATGTAAAACAGTAATAAGATATGGAATAGAACATAAAAATGAACATGAAATTGAACTTGTGTCTGTACGAAGAAATATAACCTGGGATTACGCTACTTTCAAAAAAGATGTTTTATTTGTATTTTTTGGTGAAAACTCAAATTGTTGTAAAATTTACAATAAGAAAAAAAAAGAAGGAGAAGGCTTCGATTTACAGACCGGTTGGCACACGTTTCTCTGGGATGGAAAAAATAAAACCCATAGCTATTTTCAAAGACACTGGATAAGGGACGCTTTGTTATATATATGGGAAAGAATTAAAAGAAACCATTATGTGAAAATACCTCTCTGGCTATCTTCAGTGGAGGCACTAGTATATCCCAATGTTATGGATTTGAACAAAACAATAAAATATAAAGAATTAATAATAGATGAAGGTGACTTGAAAACACAGATACAATTAAAAACACAGGGAATTGAAATTGGGTGGTGGCCATATGTTCAATTCAAGCAAAACACAAAAACGACAAGGAACAATTTGGATTTTATAATACAAATCAGGAATTAGACAAAATTTTACAAGGAAGTAAAAAAAAGATGATGACCAAAATGCACAATTATTTACTGAAATTTAAAATGGAAGAGGAAACGGTTAAGGAGAGCAGGATGACATGGGCTAAAAATAGCAGCCACAATATTGAATTAGAATAATGGAATGAATTTGACAAACTAACTATAACTTAAATCTTATCAGTCTCATATAAAGAAAATATTTATAAAATGTTTTATCGCTGGATTTATTCTTTAGAAAGAAGAATAAAGGAGAACTTTATTCTTCTATTGGTCTGTCCAATGTATGTGGCCGGGCATGATGCACAGGGAACTTCGTATATGCCTTGGTTTTCCAGGTCAATTTTATCTTTGGGGTTTTTAAGGATGGCTGCTATTTTTTTGTCTGTTTTGAAGGCAGTCAAAACGGGAAAGAAAAATGGGAAAGAAAAACTGAACAACTTCCTCACACACCTCAACAGCCTACATCCCAAAATACAATTCACCATGGAAACAGAAGCCAACAATCAACTTCCCTTCCTAGATGTCTTAGTATACAAAAAATCCAATGGCTCCCTAGGACACACCATCTACCAGAAGAAAACACATACAAACCGCTATCTACATGCACTCTCACACCACCACCCAGCACAGATCAATTCCGTAGCCAAGACACTCATCTCCAGAACAAAATGCTTAGCCGATGAACAACACTTAAAAACC
>BLBF01000056.1:951818-987219 GCA_015471245.1 Laticauda colubrina | reverse complement strand
CCTTTCCTTTCCTTTCCTTTCCTTTCCTTTCCTTTCCTTTCCTTTCCGTGGGTTACCATATCTTTTAATAAGATTTCAGTTACAATGTATCCTCGGGAGTCTTTTCAAAGTTTCACTATTTATTTTTCCAGGTGGCACTCCATTTTTCCATTATTCCAAGTTCCACCCTTTTGCCTCCACTCTTCTCCTTTTTAGGGCTTTAAAATGGCCAAGAAAATATCTTTATTCTCCTTTTGACACTTAGATTTCAGTTTAAGGTTGCCTATTAGTGTCAAAATAGATTAATATAAATTTCTTTCCATACCATTTGTAATCATCAATATAAAGGTAAAAATAGGGGTTTTAACCTCCTTTTCGCTCTCCTTTTGCCACTTAAAGATCTTCTTTCAGAAGTATTCCTCTAGGTACTTTTAGATTCAGGGTACCTTGCTTGGATGTTCTCTGTTGTTTAGCCCAGTCTGTCCTGCTTTCCTCTTTGTCTTCCTCCTCCATGATCTTATCCAGTTGGGTTCTTCTTTGAGTTGGCCATTTCTGACCACCGCTGCAACCACCTTCAGAGAAGGGAGTTTAGACCAGCCAAGGAGGAGAGTTGCAGCTCCCCTCCACTCGGCTAGCAATCTCTCCCCTGTTCACCACCTCTACGGGGTGGCTTCAGCCCCAAATCCAAAGGATCGGGGCGCTCCAGGGGCGAGCACAGATCAAAACAACGCACGATCACAGATTTCGGTCTGTCGCTGAAGAGACCCAAACCGGAAGTCCCGATTGCTGCAGTTGTTAACATGGTTGTTAAGTGGGTCTGGCCTCCCCAAGGACTTTTCTTGTCAGAAGGTCGCAAAAGATTATCCTAAACCTTGGGACAATGCAGCAATCATAAATAGAATATAAATAATATAAATATAAACAATATAAATATTACAAATACAAACACAAATGTAAACCAGTTGCCAAGCATCCGAATTTTTATCACATGACCAGGGAGATGCTTTAACAGTTATAAGGAAGAAAAATAGTCACAAGTCCCCTTTTTCAGTGCCGTTGTAACTTCAAACGGTCACTAAATGAAGTGTCATAAGTCGAGGATTACCTGAAAATTAAAAATGCAGTTGTTTTGTCAGCCATCTGTTGTCCCGTGCCAGAATCCTTTCTTCCTCTCTCCCATCTGAGATGACAACCCTGGTGGCTCTTTTAAGGTTTCCCATCCAAATGCAGATCAACTGCAATTTGATTTAGTTGTAGAGCAGGAGTGCCAAACTCAATTAATTGGAGGGCCGCATCATGGTTGTGTTTAATCTCAGGGGGATGGGGTGGGTGTGGCCAAGGTGGGCATGGCCAGCTCAACGTCACACATGATGGGGGTGCCTGCGGCTGTCAACTTGTAAATCATTCCTATTCCTGTTTCTGAGTTGTCATAAGGAGGAGGGGGAGAGGCCTGAGGGAGCAGTGTGGCAGATGAATGCCAGAAGCACATTCCATGCTTATCTTGTGGAGATTGTAGCCTCGGCTACTGGGTCTTCTGCCCCGAAAATCCTTCAGTGGAGAGTTTGATTGATGGCACCCAGCCCGTGAATGTGTTTCATTGGAGAATCTGATTTATGACACAGCCAGTGGGATGGGGGGAAACAGGGTCACAGGTGATAGTAAATTACGTGTCTCAAAGTTGGCTTCATACAGGTTAATGCTGGACATGTTGCTCCTAATGAATCTTTGGGATTCTTTTGAAGCTTGGTTCAAGGCTCATGATTTAATTAGGGCAATCATTGGAACCCTGAAAGTGGTGGCCTGAGCACTCCGCCAGCAAAAACGGGCTCCCGAGCTCCATTTTTGGCTGCGATGGCCTCCTGCAACTCTCTGCCAGCTACACCAGAGGAAAGAGGGAAGGCCAAAGGAGAAGCGGATGGCAGAGGAGGAGATGGCTAGGTAGGGTCATGGACACTACCGGTGAACATGAACATGGGCGAACTCCATGAGACCGGACAGGGGATCCTGGTGCACTGCGATCCCTGAGGTCACAAAGAGTCAGACAGTGATTCCCCCCCCCCCCCAGGTGTCCCATCTTCTACACAGAATAAAACTTTTGTAAATCCCCACCTCGGCATGTGTTCATTGGGCGTTGCACACCTGGCAGAACTAGACAACAGCAGAGCCACCCAGAGAACCAACAAAATGGCTCCTGCCAGGTTGGCTATCTGGACCGCAGCCTTTTCTACAAATGCAAAAAAAGAAGATATTTGGCAAATGCTGGTTGCCTGGCTGGTCCTCTTCTTCTTCTTTTTTTTTTAACTGAGGAAAACACACACCCAACTCTTCCTCCTTCTACCTTCTTCTCTTGCCCTCCTTAAAGGGAAATAAGACTTCATGAGTGGAATGTGAACCCAATGAGCTGCAAGAGGAATTATTCACCAGCTCTCCTTGCTGTTCAGCTGGCATGAAAAGCAAAGGGAAGAGGGAGCACTTCATATATTTGTCAGTTGAGTTACGGTTCCCATTTCCTTTGCTTGTGACCTTCAAGCTTCCAAGTGAAAAACACCCCAAGAGAATTATGGAACATTCCAGGTCATTTCTCCATTTGTCCAACGGCCTCATTTAAACACCAGCAGGCAGCCTTCTTGTCCTAGGGGGAGGTCCCCCTGTCTGCCCAGTGTTTAGCCTTTTCCAGGGATAAATAATTTATCCTTACCCTTATTTATTTTTCTCCTTGCAAAAGGGCAAAGAGCACTGGAGGGAGGGAAAGTGGGTTCATTTTGTGGCATTGAAGGGATCGCTCAAACTTTCACTGAGAGAATGGCTTTTCTTTTGTAAGGCTTGGGGAATCCTATCCCATAATATTTCCCACCCATGAAGGCTGATATAGGCATCCCGGGATCATGTTCAGGAACTAATCTGGGTCAGTTACTGGGACCAGCGGTTTTGCCTTCTGGGTTTTCAGACTCGTGCTGGAGCCCTTCCTTAGGCAACTTCTCTCTAGCAGGGGTGGGTTGCTCTTATTTAGTTATTTTTATTAGTTTATAGTATGAAATACAAAAATGCCAAAGCAAATAGTAGAAAAACAGAGGGAGGGGAGGGAAAGGGGAAGAGAGAATTGTGGAACAGAGGAGGAAAAGAAAATAACTTTGACTTCTGATTCCCTTTGTTGCAGTGGAATGATTAGAATAGAATAGAGGTGGAAGGGACCTTGGAGGTCTTCTAGTCCAGCCCCCTGCTCAAGCAGGAGAACTTGTACAATCTCAGGCAAGTGACTGTCTAGTGAGGCTTTCAGGACTCCAACCAATCCACCCCATTCAAATCAAAAGTTTCTAGCCACATCTCAGAGAAAAGAAAATTGATCTATTAGAGGTGGCCATGTTGGCATTAGCTGGATGCAGCCAATACTGAAATACATCCTTCATTTCCCTCTTGACCCTGGTCTTCCCCCACCCCCTGGATGTAGATTCTCCATCCATAGCCAAGTGCCATCCATCATGCTCTCTGGTAATATTCTTGGCGCCAACAGCTTTGGGCTGCCAGGGCGATTATCTAGGCACTTGAGGAATGCACTGTTTTCCCCCACTCCCTTCCTGTTGGCAGCTAAAAAGACCAAAGGAATTTTTTTAATTGGCACTTGCAACATTCTGACAAGCAATGGGGAAGCTGGATTAACTTAATAACCATGTTATTGACTTAATAATGTCAGTGATTCACTTAACAATGGCAAGAAAGGTGGCGAAATGGGGCAAAACTCACAGCACCACTGTCTCGCTTAGCAATGGAAATGTTGAACTCAATGGCAGTCATAAGTCAAGGACTCCCTGCAGAGAATAAAGTTCTTTGACATCTTCCTTTACTTTCTGCACAGTCCATTGAAAACTGGAGGGGGGGGGAGAGGCAGAGCGGGAGACTCTGCTCTCCCAGTCGTGGTGGCGAGTTCAATGCGCCGTGTGGCAAGACCTCCTGGCTCAGCCCGACCTGCCTCCTCAAACCCTCCATATTCACATAAGTGTTAGGTGAGTGCAAAGATCTGCAACACAGCTGGTGGAAGCCTCTTTGACAGGCTCCTTCCCTTGTAATTGACCTCCAGCAAGCTTTTCCTTTCCAACAGCTGAGCAAATCTCTCAGGTGCTACGTTTCCTGCCTGACAACATCCATTCTGACAACGATCTTTCACAGACTGGACTGCTAGGTTACCACCTCTGGTGCTTCAAATGCATTCCGGCTGTGTTCGCACAACACAATCAAACCTGGGAAGAGAAAGATGGAACCAATCCATTTTTATTACCTGATATGTTTGTTTAGCATTAATCTTGGTTAGGGGTTTAGTATATTAAGTCAATCCACCTCAGATTAACAGAATAATAGACTTGGAAGGGACCTTGTAGGTCATCTAGTCCAACCCCCACCCAAGCGGGAGACCCTACACCATTTCTGACAAATGGCAGTTGAGTCACTTCTTGAAAGTCTCAACTGATGAAGCTCCCACAACTTCCAAAGGCAACTTCTGTTCCAGGGGTTGATTGTTTTCCCTGTCAGGAAGTTTCTCTTTATTTCCAAGCTGAATCTCTCCTTGTTCAGCATCCATCCATTGCTCCTTGTCTGGCCTTCAGGTGACTTGGAAAATAGTTTGACACCTTCCTCCTCTCTGGGGCAGCCCCGCAAATATTGGAACACTGTTATCCTGTCTCCCCTGGTCCTTCCCTTCCCTAGACTAGCCAGGCTCAATTCCTGCAATTGTTAATTGTATGTTTTAGCCTCCAGTCCCCTCATCATCCTGGTTGCTCTTCTCTGCACTTTTTTTAGAGTCTCAACATCATTTTTTATAATGTGGTGAACAAAACTGGATGCAGAACTCTAGGTGTGGCCTTACTAAAGGGCCTGTCACATTGGCCGATGGATGCACAACGTATGTAAAAAGGACACAGCGGATGAGAAAATGTTCCATCTGTTGTTATCCGCCCCAAATTTGCATAAACAGAGCGGACAAAAACAGAAAGGAACAGACGGGGGGAGGACATAGGACGGATGGAAAGTGGATGCTCCACGGAAGCCTAGAGGATGGAAGCGGATGGCATATCCACAGGGCTTCTGGGTGAGCACAGCAAAGCGGACACGGAACGGAAAGAGTGGATGCAGAGCGGATGCCGAGCGGATGAAGTGGATGCAGAGCAGAAGCCGAGCAGATGCCTAGCGGATGCCTAGCGGATGCAGAGCACTCACTGCGCATGCGGGGAGGATGCATTGCGTCAGCCCCGCGGATATAAAGGGAAGCAGCTCGAAAGCAGGAAAGACCTGCTGCCAGACACAGCTCCAGCCAGCCAGCCAGCCAACAACCATGAAGAAGAAGAGGAAGCCTGTGGCATCTGCTGCCAGCCCTGGCAAGAGGGACAGGGCCACCATCCCACTCCCTGGCCCTGACTCTGCTTCTGTTGGGGCTTCTGCTGCTCGGGCTGACTTTTCTGGTGCTGGAGCTTCTGCTGGCGCTGCTCCTGGTGCTGGTGGTTCTGCTGGTGCTTACTCTGCTGGCGCTGCTCCTGGTGCTGGTGCTTCTGCTGGTGCTTACTCTGCTGGCGCTGCTCCTGGTGCTGGTGGTTCTGCTGGTGCTTACTCTGATGGCGCTGCTCCTGGTGCTGGTGGTTCTGCTGGTGCTTACTCTGCTGGCGCTGCTCCTGGTGCTGCTGGTGCTGCTGGTGCTGCTGGTGCTGCTGGTGCTGCTGGTCATGCTTTTGCTGCTACTGTTGTTGTTGTTGCTGCTGGTGGTGGTGGTGTGGTGAAGCAGCCCCTACAAACTCAAAGCCCTGCTGATGAGGGCCCAGATGGCCCTGCCAGAGGGAGGAAGAGGCATACGCGTAAAAGAGAATGGGAGAAGAGGCAGTACTCCATCGAAGAGAAACATGAGGATGAGGTGCTGGAATGGCTGAGGGGGAACGAGTATCTTTGGCAGAAGGGACACAGGCTCTATGAAGACACCAAAAGGAAGCAGGCTGCTTGGAGAGAGAAGGCAGAGAGCCTGGGCTACACTTCGGAGGTGCTCCTCGACTGCTGGAAGCACATGCACACCTGGTATGGGAAGCTGCACCTCAAGAAATCTGGCCAGACCACAGTCAAGCTGACGGACCGAGAGACCTACGTGATGGCCAAGTGCAGCTTCTTGGAGGGTGAGATCCACTACCAAGGAGCAGCCCCTCTGACAACCCTCTCTCTCAGGCAGCCCGCAGAAAGCCAGTCCTCTTCTGGCCAACAGTCAGCTCCTGTGTCCAGGCAGGTATCTGTGGAGCGTCCCATGACGGAGACCCCCCTGACAGCTGCACTCCCTGTGGCAGAGCGCGTGGACGACCCCCTGACGCAGTGGAAGCAAGGAGAGGGCACTTCCACCAGAGACCAACCCACATCCAACCCCAGCTCCACCTCCATAGAAAGCAGGCAGAGAGCCAGACTGGAGGGCCAGAGCCACACTGTCCTGCTAGAGATCAGGGACACCATCAGAAGCAGCATAGATCTCCTCTCCCAGCTGGTCCACTTCAACATACCATCCTCCAACCACAAGCCCTTCATCACGTACGTGGGCCAGACCCTCATGGACATGCCCGAGGCCCAGGAGCAGACGATGAAGGAGAGGATCACAGCTCTTCTGCACCACCCTCCAGACCCAGCTGAACCTGCTCCCACCCAGTCCAGGTCTGCTCCTCGACCCCAGGTGATGTTACTGCCCTTCCAAGGCTTTCCACAGGCCCTCACCTACCAAGGCTACGGCTACTAGGAGCTCCAGCAGCACAGGCAGCCCTTCCCAGTCCAGGTACATCGAACGCCACCGGTGCCACCAATGCCACTGATGCCACTGACGCCACAGATGCCGCCCACGCCACAGATGCCACCCATGCCACAGATGCCACCCACACCACAGATACCACCCACGCCTCACCTCACTCAGCTACAGACCAGACATCCCCACTACACTCCTCCTTCCTCAACCCCACAGCCAAGCCCGGCCTCAGAACATCTGTCATTGATATTGGGACTGACACCCCATGTCCTGGAGGAAGGGGCTCTCAACATCACAGGACTAAGCCAGCTCTCTGAGACCTTCCTCCACACACCGTCCCCTGTTGTCTTCTCAGGGCCAGGCACCCCAATGGCGCCTCAGACCAGCACTCCATCAGCAGCCACCTCTACAGCACATGGACCCTTCATCCCTGAGACTATGGGCACGCCTCAGAGTGACTGAGAAGAGTGCCAGAGACTGGGTGGCTACCTGTTGACTTTATCTTTGCTTGGGACACTTGGGTCATTTTGCTTTTACAGCTTGTTATTAATAAAGATTATCTTTGCTTCACACACTTGCTTCATTTATTTTATTAAATAAAGTCTTGGTGGAAACTTTTAGAAATGGTTTAAGCCTTTGCATGCTTGTGGGATGGGTAAGGATAGCAGTGGAATGGGAAGGGATACCTGTGGGATGGGTAATAGCTGTGGGATGGGTTAGGAGATCTGTAGGATGGGTAATAGCTGTGGAATGGGGTGGGATACCTGTGGAATGGGTAATAGCTGTGGGATAGATATACTTCCAGTGCAAGCATAGTGGGACTGTATGGTCCACCCTCCCAGGTGCCACACCTTTGGCCCTTTAATATCAATAACAATGTAATCATTGATCCACATATTTCAACATAAACACAACTCTTTATTAAATGCCCTGTTCATTGTAGGCCCACCCAACATACAATCTCATCAGTGTGATGAGACAGGCTGAAGGAAGCATCCATTAAGCATCTATCATCCTGTCTTGCCATTCCACTGCTCCAGCTGGGGAGTTGCACCAGTGTTTCAGGAGATTGCTCTGCTTCTTCCCTTCACATGAAGCTCTGTTGGGGCCTTGCACATCCACAGTGTCTATCAGGTTTCGCCCTTGCCTCCACTCCCCAGGCTCCATGTCCCCATTGCCTTGTTGGAGGTCCACGAGCCTGTTCTGCAACACTGGGTAGCGGGTGCGCATGAGATTGTGCAGGATGCAGCAAACTTCCATGATCCTCCTCATGGTCTGTGGGTGATGCTGCATGGTGGTGAGAAGTACCTGGAACCTTTTGTCCAGGATGCCAAAGGCGTTCTCCACCACCCGCCTTGCCCTGGACAGCCTGTAGTTGCAGATCCTCTCTTCACGGGTGAGGCATCTGGAAGTGTAGGGCTTCATGAGGTAGGTTCTGAGGGAGAAGGCGTCATCCCCCACAATGAAGTAGGGCACATCTTGTCTGTCATTGGGCAGGGGGTCTGGATCTGGGAAGCCCATGATGAGCATTCCAGCCCCTCCTTGAGGTGACTGGCATTGTATACCTGGGCATCTGAAGCTGATCCGTTGCCTGAAGCATTGATGTACATGAACTTGTAGTCAGCATTGACCATGGCGAAGAGGATGACGCTGAAGAAGCCCTTGTGGTTGAGATAAGTGGACTCTGACTTGGCTGGAACTTTGCAGGCCACGTGCTTCCCATCTATGGCTCCAACGGTGTGTGGGAAGTTCCACTTCTGATACCACTGCTCTGCAACTTTCTTCCAGCCTTCTTCAGTGGAGGGGCACTGGAGGAGCTCCTCCAGGTATTCATCATCACTAGACAAAATAAAAAAATAGTTGGTCAGAGAGTTGTTGGAATGTACTAATTGTTGCCATACAAACTGCAGGGGTTTTTCACCAAAATGTATTGCAATATGTAAATGAAGATTCAGTCATTCCAGCCAAAAGTATTTTAAAAAGGTTAAAATCATGGCAACTGGATTTGTTAATCTCTTTAGTTACTCATCCAAGTAACTTTAACTCCAGCAAGCAGGTCACAATTCAGAGGAAAGATATGCTGCCAGAGACATCTTGAGTGAATACCATGGGGAAGAAGAGGAAGCCTGTGCTTACTCCTGCTAGCCCTGGCAAGAAGGACAGAACCACCATCCCACCCCCTGGCACTAATTCTGAAGCTGCTAGTGCTGCTTCTCCTGCTGGTGCTGCTGCTGGTACTGCTGGTGCTTTTCCTGCTCCTGCTGCTGCTGGTGCTTCTCCTGCTGCTGCTGCTTCTTCTTCTGCTGCTGCTGTGGTGGACCAGCCCCAAGGCCCTCAAAGCCCTGCTGCTGAATGCCTTGTCAGAAGGAGGAAGAGGCAAGGCAAGGAGAAGGGAGAGAGGAAACAGTACTCCATTTCCGAGGACCATGAGGAGGAGGTGCTGGAATGGATGAGGGAGAACGAGTACCTGTGGAGGAAGGGCCACAGGCTCTATCGCGACACCAAGAGGAATCAGGCAGCATGGAGAGAGAAGGCGGAGCGCCTGAGCTACACTTCAGATGTACTCATGGGGTGGTGGAAGCATATGCACACCTGGTATGGCAAGCTGCACCTCAAGAAATCCGGGCAGGCCACTGTCAAGCTAACTGACCGGGAGACCTATGTCATGGCCAGGTGCAGCTTCCTGGAGGGTGAGATCTGCCACCGAGGAGCAGCCCCTCTGTTAACCCTCTCCCTCAGACAGCCCACAGAGAGCCACTCCTCTTCCATCCAGGGGACAGCTACCGTGTCCAGGCAGGTGTCTTTGGAGGGCCCCATGACAGAGACCCCCACCCACAGCTGCACTCCCCATGCCGGAGGATGTGGAGGATCCCCTGTCTCAGATGGAGCAAGAAGAGGCAGCCACCAGAGACCAACCCACACCCACACCCACCTCCACCTTCACAGAAAGCAGGCAGAGAGGCAGACCGGAGGGACAGAGCCACACTGTCCTTTTGGAGATTAGGGACACCTGATCTCCTCTCCCAGCTGGTCCACTTCGACATACCATCCCCCAACCGCAAGCCCTTCATCACATATGTGAGCCAGACCCTCATGGACATGCTTGAGGCCCAGTACCAGGCAATGAAGGAGAGGATCACAGCTCTTCTGCACCACTCTCCAGGCCCAGCTGAACCTGCTGCTACCCACTCCAGGTCTGCTCCTACACCCCAGGCGATGTTACAGCCCTTCCACGGATTTCAGCAGCCCCTTGCCTACTAAGCTTACCACTACCAGGACTTCCCACAGCAGAGGCAGCCCTTCCCAGTCCACACCCAGGTTTCTCAGACTCCACAGACACCACAGACGCCTCACCTGACCCAGCTGCAGACCAGACAGCCCCACTACATTCCTCGTTCCTCCACCCCACAGCCAAGCCCTTCCTCAGAACATCTGTCATCAGTGTTGGGCTTCACATCCCAGGTCCTTGAGGAAGGACCTCTCAACCTGACGGGACTGAGTCAGCTCTCTGAGAGCTTCCTGCACACACCATCTCCTGTTGTACTTCCAGGGCCAGGCACCCCAATGGCGCCTCAGACCAGCACTCCAGCAACAGCCACCTCCAGAGTCCCTGGCCCCTTTACATCTGAGACCATGGGCACGCCTCAGAGTGACTGAAAATAGTGCTAGAGACTGAGTTGTTATCTGTTCCCCTTATCTTTGCTTCAAGACACTTTACTTGGGTCATTTTGCTTTTTAACAAAGTCATACAGTTTGTTATTAATAAAGGTTATTTTTGCTTCACACCCTTGGTTCATTTTTTTTTATTTAATAAAGTGTTGGGGAAAACTTTGAAAAAAGGGTTAAGCCTTTGCATGCTTGTGGAATTGGTAAGGATAGCTGTGGGATGGATAGCTGTGGGATGGGTAATGATAGCTGTGGGATTGGTAAGGATAGCTGTGGGATAGATAGCTGTGGGATGTGTAAGGATAGCTTTGGGATAAGGATGGTTGTGGGATAGATAAACCTCCAGTGCAAGCATAGTGGGACTGTATGGTCCACCATCCCAGCTGCCACACATATGGTCCTTTATTATCAATAACAATTTAATCATTGATCCACACATTTCAACATAAACAAAACTCTTTATTAATGCCCTATTCATTGTAAGGCCACTCAACATACATGGCACAATCTCATCAGTGTGATGAGACAGGCTGAAGGAAGCATCCATTAAGCATCTACCATCCTGTCTTGCCACTCCACCGCTCCAGCTGGGGAGTTGCACCAGTGTTTCAGGAGGTTGCGCTGCTTCTTCCCTCCACGTGAAGCTCTGTTGGGGCCTTGCACATCCACAGTATCTATCAGGTTTAGTCCTTGCCTCCATTCACCAGGCTCCATGTTCCCATTGCCTTGTTGATGGTCCACAAGGCTGTTCTGCTACACTGGGTAGCGGGTGCACATGAGATTGTGCAGGATGCAGCAAGCTTCCACGATGCTCCTCACGGTCTCTGGGCGATGCTGCATGGTGGTGAGAAGTACCTGGAACCTGTTGGCCAGGATGCCAAAGGCATTCTCCACCCCCTGCCTTGCCCTGGACAGCCTGTAGTTGAAGATCCTCTCTTTATGGGTGAGGCATCTGGAACTGTAGGGCTTCATGAGGTAGGTTCTGAGGGAGAAGGCATCATCACCCATGATGAATTAGGGCACATCTTGTGTGTCATTGGGTAGGGGGTCTAGATCTGGGAAACCATTATGAGATTGCGTTCCAGCCCACCCTTGAGGTGACTGGCGTTGTATATCTGGGCATCTGAAGCTGACCCGTTGCCTGAAGCATCGATGTATATGAACTTGTAATCAGCATCAACCATGGCAAAGAGGATGATGCTGAAGAAGCCCTTGTAGTTGAAATAAGTGGACCCTGACTTGGCTGGAGCTTTGCAGGCCACGTGCTTGTCATCTATGGCTTCAACGGTGTGGGGAAAGTTCCACCTCTGATACCACTGCTCTGTAACTTTCCTCCAGCCTTCTTCAGTGGTGGGACACTGGAGGAGCTCCTCCAGGTATTCTTTGATGATGGCCTGCACCACTTTTCTGACCACAATGCTGATGGTGTTGTGTGGCACCCTCCAGGCATACTGCAAGTTTCTGTACATGGTCACAGAGGCCAGGTAGCACAGAGTCAGTGCCACCTTCAGTCCAGGGTCCAGGCTGTTTGCCTTGGTCAACCTGGGTCTCAGACACTCCACAACTTCGTCAAACATGGCTGGAGGCATCCTCATGAAGTGCTGGAATGCACGAGTGTCTTCATTCCTCAGCTCCACCATCAGCTTGTCATAGAGTCCAAACTCCACTCTTCTCCCGATCCATCTTCGGACCCAGACAGCTCTTGGACGTCTCCTTCTTCTCCTTGTGTAGAATAGGTGAAACAGTCTGAAGAGGGCTTGGTTCTGGTGTTGAATGATGGCAGCTACCAAAAGGAGTACGCGATGATCCATGGTGGAGATCAATGGATGATGTGGAAGAGCAAGAGCAAGGCTGAAGAGGTCTGCACACCACGGCTGCTGGACTGAAAGTGAGATCCAGGTGATTTCCTCCCCCTTTTTATAGGAAATGTTGGTTTTCCGCTAGGTGTCCTTCTACATAATCTAGACATCCTCCAAACATCCTAAATATCCGAGATACGTCCCATATATGAATGTTTTGTCCGTTTTAATGCTTTATATCTGAGCTGCATCCGCTTTCATCCTTTCTATGTCCATGCTACTAATGCTGTGTGGACGTTCCACGTACCTTTCACTTCCTCCCTCTTACTCCTTTCTGCTGGAGCGGATGTGAGTTGCGCAGACGCCCAGAGGATTCCGAGAGGATACATCAGACGTGTAACGGATGACAACGGACGTAGAACGTTTGTTGTCCGTACGTGTCGCGGATGTAGATCATACGTGGTGGAAAGTTCATCCGCTCAAAAAGTTTTGTGCAGCTCAAAACTTTTTGAGCGGATGAAATAGCAGTAGACGGATGTTTGACGGACAGAGCGTATGAAAGACGTACACAGTGAGTACACAACGGATGCATCGCGTTTTCCAATGGATGGCAAGCTTTTTTGTTCACTTTACATCCTCTTTGCATCCGTTGGTTCAGTGTGACAGGGGCTTAAGATGCAATTAATCTTCCATGCAGGAACACCATTGTGTCCACAATTTCTATTGCTCATCAAGGCAACAGTTGCAAAGTGAGTTTTGCACCATTTAATGACTTTCCCCCAGAGTTGTTAAACAAAACAATACAGTTGTTAAGTGAGTCATCCTGTCATTAAGTGAATCTGGCTGCCCCCCATTGACTTTGCTCATCAAAAGCTGGCTGGGAAGATAACAAATGGTGATGCTGGGACAGTGCAAATGCACACCTGTTGCCCAGGGCCCGAATTCTGATCATGCGACCATGTGCTACAGCAGTTGTAAGTGTGAAAAACAAATAAGTCATGCTTCCCAGTGCTGTTGTAACTTTGAACAGTCATTAAATGAATAGTTGTAACTTTTGTAGGCAGCAGACTATGTAAGAGCAGGCAGAGCAGGATCATGTTACTGCAAAAAACCTTCTCCTCCTCCTCACAGTTTTACTTAGGTGTCACATTTCTAAAAAAAAAAGAAAAAAAACCCAGAATGAGATCAGGACAAAATTTCAATTTGATTTCACTTGGTACACCTTCAATTTAAATTTAATGTACTTTAGTTGATAGTAGAACTATGCAAGAATTTGGTTTGGAGATTTGATGTTAGGTGTTTGTGATTGACTCTCCAGATTGAATTGACTTTCTAAATCAACTTGGAAAGTAAAATTGAAAACCAGATTCAATTAGAAGCCCCCAGTCAAATCCAGGTTCTCTGGATACAATGGCCTTTGCATAGAAATGGCTTTTCTTGGATGAGATTAGAGATGCAAACCAATGTAACTGGCTTCATACATAATACAGCATCCTGTTTTGGTCACCATATGATAAAAAAATGTTTTAGACTCTGAAAAGAGTGCAGATAAGAGCAACAAGGATGGTTAGGAGCCTGGAGGCTAAATCATATGAAGAACAGTTGCAGGAATTGGGTTTATCTACGAAGAAGACCAAGAGTGACATGACAGCAGTCTTCTAACATCAAGGGGCTACCCCAGAGAAGAGGGAGTCAAGCTATTCTCCAAAACTGCTGAACGCAGAACAAAAAGCAATGGATGTGAATTAAGCAAAGAGACAAGCAACCCAGAACTAAAGAGAAATTGTCTAACATTGAGAATAATTAACCATTGGAACAAATTATTGTGTGCCCCCCACTGTCAGGTAAATCTACTATGAAATCTATCCTTATCTCCTCCCAAGGCCGGGATGGCTCAGCTACAGATTGTAATAATCCTGGAGGTTGATCACTTGCAGGGTCGGTCGGATCCAGAATAATGTCAGCTTTCCAAGTGATGAAATCCATCTTAAAAGAAAAATAACAAAGTCCATCTTCAAAAAGATTTATTTTTCTTATTTAGGAAAATATCAAATTCTCAAAGTCCATGGTAATTCTGGATGTGACCCAACCTGGAATTACCCCACAATATTAGAAGTTGGAAACAACTCCCAAAAGTCACATTCTCCAACAGAAGTAATTCAACGTTGCTTGAAGTCATAAATCCCTGCCTCAAGGGACCTGAACATGGTCAGCTCGTGTTTCCATGGGAAAGAAGCTCCCCTAGCAGCCATAACGCTCCCTTTATCTCTACTCCTCCCCCCTTAGGAATGTGTCAAGCCCATTTCCTCCCATGACCACCACAGGGAAAATAAGAAAAAGAATACAAACTAAAATGGCTACACTTAGGACAATTTCAGGCTTGCACTTGGCTCCATATGTCGTGGGAGCTCCAACGCTGCAGATTTTTAAGGCCCAGTCCCACTGGCTGATGGACACAAAACATATGCATAAAGGACACAGCGGACGAGCAAAATTTTGGGGGTGGCTCCATCCGTTGTCATCCGCTCTAAAAAGTGGTGAAAATTTGCATAAACAGAATGGAATAGAATGGAAAAGAACGGACATGGGGAGTATGTAGCGGGGATGTTAAATGGATGTTCATAGGAAGCCTAGCGGATGACAGTGATTGGAAGCAGATGACACCTCTGAAGGGCTTCCGGGGGAGAATTGCGAAGCGGACGCATAGCGGAAGGGGCAGATGCGTAGCGGATGAATCAAATGCATCACGGACGCCTATAGGAATCAAAGCGGATGCCGTGTGGATGTATATCGGATGCAAAGCGTTCACTGCGCATGCAGGGAGTATGAATTGCATCAGCTCCGCGGATATAAAAGGATGCAGCACGCATGCAGTCAGCATACAGGGGAAAGACGTGCTGCCACATACATCTAGCAGGAACACCATTGTTCGTCAGTCAGGCAAGAAGAGGAAGCCCATTCCTAATTGTTCAAGCCCTGGCAAGGTGAACCAGGCCAGAACCAGCATCCCACCCCCTGGTACTGACTCTGAAGCTGCTGCTGCTGCTGCTGCTGCTGCTGCTGCTGTGGTGGACTAGCCCCAAAGCCCTCAAAGCCCTGCTGCTGAAGGCCTTGCTGCTCAAGCCCCTGAAGGCCCTGCTGAAGCCCCTGCCAGAGGGAGGAAGAGGCAAGGGAAGGAGAAGGGAGAGAGGAAACAGTACAACATTTCCGAGGAGCATGAGGAGGAGGTGCTGGAATGGCTGAGGGAGAACGAATACCTCTGGAGAAAGGGCCACAGACTCTATCATGACACCAAGAAGAAACAGGCAGTGTGGAGAGAGAAGGCAGAGAGCCTGAGCTACACTGCAGATGTACTCCTGGGATGGTGGAAGCACATGCACACCTGGTATGGCAAGCTACACCTCAAGAAATCCGGGCAGGCCGCTGTCAAGCTCACTGACTGGGAGATGTATGTCATGGCCAAGTGCAGCTTCCTGGAGGGTGAGATCTGCCACCGAGGAGCAGCCGCTCTGAGACCCCTCTCCCTCAGACAGCCCACAGACAGCCAGTCCTCTTCCAGCCAGGAGCCAGCTACCCTGTCTTCAGAGGGCCCCACGGCAGAGACCCCCCCCCAACGGCTGCACTCCCCATGCCAGCAGAAATGAAGGATCCCATGGAGGATGATCCCCTGCTGTCACAAATGGAGGAAGAAGCAGCAGCCACCAGAGGCCAACCCACCCCCACCTCCAACTCCAGAGGATGCAGGCAGAGAGGCAGACTGGAGGGCCAGAGCCACAGTGTCCTGTTGGAGATCAGGGACACAATGAAGACCAGCACAGAACTTCTCTCTCAGCTGGTCCACTTGGACAGAGCATCCTTGGACTAGAACACCTTCATCACCTATGTGAGCCAGACTCTCAGGAACTTTCCCGAGGCCCAGTACCAGGTGATGAAGCAGAAGATCACAGCACTTCTGCACAACCCTCAAGGCCCAGCTGAAGCTGCTCCTACCCAGTCCAGGTCTGCTCCTCCACCCCAGGCGATGTCACAGCCCTTCCATGGCTTTCAACAGCCCCTCACCTACCAAGGCTACGACTACCAGGACTTCCCACAGCAGAAGCAGAACTTCCCAGTCCAGGCCCAGGTTCATCGCATGCCACAGACGCCACTCCTCACCAAGCTGCAGACCAGACAGCCCGCTACACTCCTCCTTCTTCCACCCCACAGCCAAACCCGTCAACGGAAAATTTGTCATCAGCATTGGGCCTGACATCTCAAGTCCTTGATGAAGGGCCTCTCACAAGACTGAGTCAGCTCTCGGATAGCTTCCTGAACACACCATCCCCTGTTGTACTCTTGGGGCCAAGCACCCCAATGGTGCCTCAGACCAGCACTCAAGCCACAGCCTTCTTCTCCTTCTGAATAAAAGTTGGAACATTCTGAACAGGTTTTGGTTCTGGTAATGAATGAGCGCAGCTACCATACGGATTGTGTCATGATCCATGGTGGAGAACAATGGATGATGTGGAAGACCAAGACCAAGGGTGAAGAGGTCTGTACACCACGGCTGCTGGACTCATACTGAGATCCAGATGATTTTCTCCCCCTTTTAATAGAAAATATCGGTTGTCCGCTAGGTGTCCTCTACATACTCTAGACATACTCCAGACATCCTAAATATCCGAGATACATCCCAGATACAAACGTTTTGTCTGTTTTGAATACTTTATATACAAGATGCATACGCTTACATCCTTTCTATTTCCGTGCTACTAACTCTGTGTGGACGTTCATTTTATGTGCCTTTTGTTTCCTCCCTCTTTCCATTTTCAGCTGCAGCAGATGTGAGTTGTGGGGATGCAGCTCAAAACTTCTTGTATGGATGAAATCTCAGTGGATGGATGCTGGAGGGATACAGCGTATGAAACACGTATGCAGTGAGTACACAACGGATGCAAAGCATTTTCCAACGGATGGCAAGCTTTTTTTTAATGTTTTACATCCTCTTTGCATCCGTAAGTGCAGTGGGACCAGGCCTTTAAGAAGAGCTCAGACAGCCACTTGTCTGAAATGGTGTGGCGTCTTCTGCCCCTCCCCACTCTGGTCTTCGGATGCATAGATTCAGACGGTCCCTCCTGGGGCTGCCACAGCAATTTGCCCCAAAGGACAGGGGTCATTGACCCAAGGAAGAAACGGATGGTGTTGTTTTCCGCCAATTTCCCTTTCATCCTCAAGAAGACCTTGTGGCGTGCTTTTCTGCTCTACTTCCCACCTATAGTTTTCTGTGCTGGGTCACCTCAAGGCTCAAGGCCCCTGGGTGCTTCAGCTAATACCTTTCACTTCCTTGTGGGACTAACCACAGGTGGTCATTGGCAATTTCAATAAGGCAGGAACAATCCTTAAATGCCCACTCTGTTCTCTCATGCCTTCCACTTGAGAATGCTATGGAAAGCAAAATGGCTATAGCTCTTTCTTGTAAATGGGAAGCTGTTTCCTATTTTGGTGGCCACCAGACAGATAGATAAATAGTTGGATAGATAGATAGGTAGGTAGGTAGATAGATAGATAGATAGATAGATAGATAGATAGATAGATAGAGAGAGAGAGAGAGAGATAGAGAGATAGAGAGATAGAGAGACAGATAGATATCTGAAGGCAGGACAGAAAAAGCAATGGATGAAAACTAATCAAGGAAAAACACAAGCTGGAACTAACGAGGAATTTCTTCACATTGAGAACAATTAATCAGTGGAACAGTTTGCATTCAGAAGTTGTGGCGGCTCCAACACTGGTGCTTTTCCAGAAGAGACTGGACTACCGTTTGTCTGAAATGGTGTTAGATCTCCTGCTTGAGCAGAGGGTTGGACTAGAAGATCTCCAAGATCCCTTCCAACTCGGTTATTCTGTTGTTCCCCATGTTGAATCACCGTTCTGCATCGATTTGCTTCTGAGTGAAAATCAGAGCTGGAGGAAGGGATGGCTGTCATTGGAGAAGACCCTGTCCGGAATATAAATGGAGAGAAGGAGTCATTCTGCTGGACTTAACATATCACCCTGCTGTCCCTCACTGCTGAGGATGATTTAGTAGTTATCTTCATCCAAGGCAGAGGTGTTACTGTGGCAAGCTTTGTTAGCACTATAATTGGTCAATTCCCAGGCTTAGCAGGAAACTCTTCTCATTTGTCTTCCGCTGCATTTTATTGATATTTCCTTTCATCCTGCTCATTTACTCTCCCTCGGCACAGTATGGTGCTTGACTGGTTCATAGTAAAGTATTTGCTTATGATAATGCGTTAATTTGGCCTCATTTGCTAACTGCATTCAAAACGGCAGCTCGCCGTGATTTGTTATTTACAGAAAAGAAACTCACTTTCCCGTCTTCGGTCTGCAAAAGATGCTTTCCTCAGGTTACAATTTGTGGTTCTATCCTGAGGTAAATTGCTTTCTTTTAAGGACTGGGGCAAGAAGGTGGTTTATTTTGTGTTATAATGCAACATAGCGTCGAATTGTATTTCCCAGCCCCTCCCAAAAATGTGAATGTAATTATAAGGCCAAATGTGTTGGTCTCCAATTTGGGCCAACCGTTTTGTCATCCATCAGAGACACTTTGTAATGTGCATGTTGGACAATGGCATTCAGCATGCGCTGATCAGAGCAACAGGTAATCCTGAAATGAAATTGTGGGAGCCCCATCACTGGAGACCTTCAAGAAGAGTTTGGACTGCCATTGGTCAGAAATTGTGTAGGGTCTCCTGTTTGGGTGGGGGGTTGGACTAGATGACCTATAAGGTCCCTTCCAGCTCTGATTATCTGTTATCTGTTATCTGAAATAAGAAAGGAATTTCACAAATGAAATGTGTGCAGATAAATCTTCACATTAATATACAGGGACTCCTCGACATGACACCATAATTGAGCCCAAAATTTCAGGTGTTAAGTGAGACAATTTTGAAGTGAGTTCTGCCCCATTTTACCACCTTCCTTGTCACAGTTGTTAAGGGAATCTCTGCAATTTTAAATCAGTGAACATGGTTGTTAAGTGAATTTGGCTTTCCCCATTGACTTTGCTTGTCAGAAGGTTGCAAAAGGGGATCATGTCAGTGATGGGATTCAAATTTTGTTACTACTAGTTCTGTGGGTGTGGCTTGGTGGGCGTGGCAAGGGAAGGAACCTGCAAAATCCCCCTTTCTCCCCACCCCACTAACCTGCTTTCCAGCTCCGTTCTCCTGGGCAGGGCAACCAAAGGAGACCCAGCCGATCAGCTGGGACTCAGGAGGGGGGCAGAGAAGAGAGGGGGTTGGCGGAGCCAGTCAGGGGCAGGATTGGCCGGTTCTCTGAACTACCCAAAATTTCTGCTACTGGTTCTCCAGGACTGGTCCAAACCGGTTGAATCCCACCTCTGGATCACATGACATGAGTTGGCTGCCAAGGATATGAATTTAGATCACATGACCACTGGAATGCTGTGATGGTTGTAAATGTGAAAAATGGTCATAAGTGATCTTGTACCTTTGAACAGTTGCTAAATAAACTGTTGTAAGTTGAAGACTATCTGTATGTTGTGAAATGAAAGAGTTTTCATCGTGTCTTCTGGTTTCCTAAAGTAAATCTGGCTTCCTCGTTGACTTTGCTTGTCAGTGTCTGAATTCTGATCACGTGACCATGAGGATGGGTTATCAGTGTGAAAAACGGCCCTATGTTGCTTTTTTCAGTGCCATTGTAACTTCGAACTGTCACGAAGTGAATTGCTATAATTCGAGGACTATTGGTATGCAGATCCTTATCTCAAAATGGGAAAGAAGGGGTGTAAAGGGATGATTTGTCACCCCGATATAAAAAGTAGGTTGAGACGAGAAAAAGTACAGAGAAGAGTAACCAGGATGAGGAGGGGACTGGAGGCTGAAACATGCGAAGAATGGCGACAGGCACTGGGCCTGGCTGGTCTAGCGAAGAGAAAGACCAGGGGAGACAGAGAGCCTTCCAATATCTGAGGGAGGGGCTGCCCCAGAGAGGAGGAGGAAGGGGGTCAAGCTATTTTCCAAAAAGCGGCTGTAGGCCAGAGAAGGAACCATGGATGGAAGCTGAACCAGGAGAGATTCAACCTGGAAACAAGGAGAAACTTTCTGGCGGTGAGAACAATCAACCCCTGGAACAGGAGCTGCCCTCGGAAGTTGTGGGAGCGCCATCGCTTGAGACTTTCAAGAAGAGATCTGACTGCCATCTGTCAGAAATGATGTGGGGTCTCCTGCTTGGGTAGCGGGTTGGACTAGATGACCTACTCTATTATTTTGTTAAACTTAGCAAAATAAAAATGATGACTGTTAAGACTATGATGAGGAAAATAATATATTCTGGTTTTTTACCAGATTGCACTTGGGTAATCAAAACAAACCAACAAGATTACAAGACATTTATATCTTGCTCTATACCCGTGCTTCATTACAAACCTATGTGGTCGGGCTTAGTTTTTGGGGAGGAAAATGAGGAAAAAAAGTTCTGCCTCTGCCTCCCAGCATCCATCATATTCATCTGGCTAGTGTCCTACCAGGATGTGAGAGAGCTGAGGGCTGTTTGGAAACTTAAAAAGTATTTGCTACGTGAGCAAAAAGGAGACAGCAAGGAGCCTGGGTGAGGCTTAGCTCAACTGTTCTGATGGTCCTTTTGAAAAATCCTTTCTTAGTGAGCCCCTAGAAGCCAAGAGGAACATACGGGCCAAATTTCAAGTTTGTCGGCTTTACGGTTCTGGAGATTTTGTAAGGTTTTGTGATAATGCCACACACACCACACACACACACACATCAGATTGGAAAACATTGAATGTTTACTCCTGAGAGCTATATCATGCTATTTTCTCCACTGCATACTAAAGATAGCAGGCAGTACCACAGGGATGGTGTAATTATCAGGTTATGAATTTGTCCAACTTGAAATGGACATATTTATTATTGATGGACGAATTTTGAATCATGCCGGGGAGTGTGAACCAAGCGAGAACCAATTTTTATTACCAGGGATGGTAATAATGGGATGGGGTTCCACCTTGAGGTGAATTTGGAAAGTAGAGCTAAAAAAAATTCAGCTGAATCCAATCTGAGGCTACAGTAGATAAGTATTCTATAGGTTATAATGGGGAAACCTCAAAAGGTCTGTTGCTTCTTTATTTTTGAACTACGGGGGGAAGAAATACAGAGAGTGGCACTCAGGTCCCCTGCAAAGAAAGCAAAACCCCATAAAGTGTCCAAAACTTTGACTAGATAAACCTCAGAAATCTTATTTACATTTCCTCCAAATATGACTGGACACGATTTGATGACTATTTTGTGGGTCAGTGGTTTGAATGCAGCAGGAGTAAAGGCAGAGCCCTTCTTCTGAAAGGATTGGTGGCTGTTTTTTGCCAAAATTGTCACAAACACATTGCAAAATACAACCATGTGACCTTGGACTATGCAGGCATAAAGGCAAGCCAGTTGCCCAGTGTCTAAAAAGAGGCAACTCTTTGCTCTCTGTGTATCTCTCTGTGTGATGGCATTTTAGGATTTTTTACAGAGTATAAAGCACCTGTTGCCATTTCAAATGCTCACTGTACCATCAGCAAAATGTGTTCATCCCAAATTGTGCAGCTAAAAGTCTGTAAAGATTCTCAGTCATCCAGGTCCTGGTTGTCCCAAAGGGGCTTTTCTTCAGTAGGAAAATGGACTTTGTGGTGTTTTCTTTCGAAGACGTTTCCCTTCTCCTCCAAGAAGCTTCTTCAGCTCCGACTGGATGGTGGGAAAGGGAAGGATTTATACTCCTTGCAGACAGCTGGTCATTTGCCTCCTTATAGAGGGTCGTTGAGGCCACTTGGAGGTTTAATCTGAGTTCTCAGTTTGGTTATGTAGGTAGTCCTCAACTTATAAGCCTTCCTGTAGTGACTTCTATAAGTTACAATGGCCCTGAAAAAAAACCTATGACCGTTTTTCACACTTATGACTGCTGGAGCATCCTCATGGTCACATGATCAAAATTCAAGTGCTTGGCAACTGGTTCACATTTATGATGGTTGCAGCATCCTAGGAGGGTTTTCTGGTGACCCCCCTTTGCGGCCACCTGACAAGCAACCTCACGGGGACAACCAGATTTGATTAACAACAGTGTGACTAACTCAATAACCATAGCAATTCACTTAACAACAGTGGCAAGGAAGGTTGTAAAATGGGACCAAGCTCTTTTAACAAGTGCCTCCCTGAGCAATGGAAAGCGTGTCAGGATGTAAATCAAGAACTGCCTGCACTGGAGACAAGTCATGGGAGCCAAGCTTAGTGCAAAAACCCAGCCCTTCGTGTTGATTAAGACGGACTGACTCCCATCCCTGAGCTCTTTGGGTGATTTACTCCCCTATTGTGAGCTGAATCGTTTCTTTCTTTCCCATCTAGAGATTAACGTTGCTTTGGTGTGTGTGTGTTTTTCTTTTTTTCTGCCATCAAGGTTTTTGTTGAAGTGGGTTTTGAATATTGAAGTTTGTAAGCAAAGAAGCAAGAAAAGGCTGGCTTGTATTCGATTACGAGGCTCCTTCAAGGCACTCCAAAGGGAGACAACTCTTTCATATTAATAACGCTTAAGGAATTTGAATGGAATGAATTATTATATCAACTCTTTTCATCTCTGTATCCCCGACTAATGTGTGCACAGACGTTAGATAATAGCTTTTCTATGCTTCTGACTGCTACAAGGCAGCTCTTGCCAGATTCAGGGTCTAAAAAATTTTAGAGAGAAAAATATTATTAATGGGATATTTAACAGGGCCTGTATGCACACATCCCAATCTTTGGTGTGTGTGTATGTGTGTGTGTGTGTGTGTGTGTGTGTGTGTGTGTGAGAGAGAGAGAGAGAGAGAGAGAGAGAGAGAGAGAGAGAGAGAGAGAGAGAGAGAGAGAGAGAGAGAGAGAGAGAGAGAGAGAGAGAGAGGAAGAGGGAAAAAAGAAAGAGCGAGAGGGAGGGAAGGAGAGAGAGAAAGGCAGAATAATAGAGTTGGAAGTGAATTTTGGAGGTCTTCTATCCAACTCCTACTCAAACAGGAAATCCTATAACATTTCAGACAAATGGTTGTCCACTCTCTTCTTTAAAACCTCCAGTGATGGAGCACCCTCAGCTTTTGAAGGTTCCCCTGATTAATTATTCTCATCATCAGGAAATTTCTCTTTAATTCCAAGTTGCTTCTCTCCTTGATTAGTTACCATCCGTTGTTTCTTGTCCTGCCTTCAGGTGCTTTGGAGAAGAGGTTGATCCCCTCTTCTTTGGGGCAACTCCTGAGATATTGGAAGACTGCCATCATATCACCCCTAGTTTGTCTTTTCACTAGACTAGACATACCCAATTCCAGCAACCGTTTTTCATATGTTTAAGCCTTCAGGCCCATAATAATCATTTTTGTTGCTCTTCTCTGCACGCTTTCCAGAGTCTCAACATCTTTTTTACATTGTGGTGACCAAGAAAAAAAATTGATTTTGAAATGCAGGTGTATCTGGAAAATGATCAGAATTTGTGAGTTTAAGCAAGAAACCATGAAAATAATTCACCCACATTAACTGACTCTATGTGTGTGTATGTATATATGTGTATCTATACGTATGGTATTCAGCTTTATTTGGGTGTTTTCCCACGTCATTATAGTTGTGCTTTTAAAGTTGTAGCGACATTTCGGCAGAATCTCATCTGCCATCATCAGGCTTCTGTATGGAGTTCGTCTGTGAGTCAGGCTTTCACACACACACACACACACACACACACACACTCACACACACATACAGGTCTGACTAGTTTCTTTGTGTAGCAAACCATGTTGTTGTGATAAAATAGCAGCACAACTCCCAGTCCTGATATATATTAAATCTTTAACTACACCACTATAGTTGTAAGTTAACTGCCAGGTACCTCTGTTGGAATACACATTTATTTTAACAAAACTGGAGGTGAGGAAGCTTGGTCGAACCATTGTCTTCTCCCAGATCTGTTTTCATAATTTTGTGCTGTGTTTACTCCCATCCTTGGGGTCTGATATACATCAATTTGGACTAAGGGGAAAAAAACTGATTTGCTTTTGTCTGCAGCCCATACATTGGCTCATTTCCATGAGAGTTCTTACACATCTATTCACTTTGGAAGAACATGTGATAATTTTGGATGCCATCATTTTCAAATGCATATTAAAATTACAGCACTGATATGATAAGAAGCCCAAAACTTTGAAAAGGTTTTAAGAGTTGAATTTGGCCTTGTTGTCTCAAATCCTCTGCAGAAAAAGTTATGCTATTTATTCACCTTAGATTTATGTAATTGTTATGTATATCACAGAGCACTCCTGTGATATCTGTATGTTCTCAAGCCAGGAGATGTATTTCTATTGGATACATCAGCCTTCTAGGGAGGAAGAGAAAAAAAAACAGATTAACAAGAAAAGTTTAGGTTTGTCCTTTGGGAATTTATACTTTTACTCCCCAAGGTTATTAAAATACTGCTCACTTCAATAATATTTGCAAAAAGCTTTGATACCTTCAGATGAAAAGCTGTCAGGAAAAGCAGTGCCTAGAGCTAAATGCAAAATGTAAAATGCCCCTGGAGAAGTTGGCTTGGATTTATTGTGCCGCTGGAACAAATCAAACTTAGAGAGAAAATTGCTGAACAAAGGATGTTCTATTAATAAATAAAAAAGGGCCCCAAACCACCAGAGGAAGAAGACAATAGGACTAATAGCAACCAAGACTATTTCCAGATGTTTGAAGCCCTTCAGATGTAATATTGCTGTAATCTGTCATTGTTCCACATTTGGAGGTAAAGTTGTGTCCCCAGAAGAGGTTCAGAAGGGAATTAAAAAAGTCAAGATTTGGCCCACAAGTCCATCCGGGAGCGCCGGACGTTGGTTCATCTGGAGTCAGAAGTTATTGTCCGGAGAATTTGAAAAGCCTTCAACCCCAGTATCCTTGTCAGGTGGTCCCCGGCTTATAACCTCCATTGAGCCCACAGCTAGGGAGAAATAGGCTTGCTATTGGTTATGACCACAATTGACCCCAAAATTTATGTCGCTAAAGGAGACATTTGTTAAGTGAATTTTGCCCCATTTTATGACCTTTCTTGATGCAGTTGTCAAATGAATCATTGCAGTTGTTAAGTGAGTCAGACAATCACTAATTGAATCTGGCTTGTCAGAAAATCACAAAAGGAGATTGCATGATCCCGGGATACTGTGATCGTCATAAATGTGAGTCAGTTGCCAACTATCACGTGACCAAGAGGATGCTGCAATGGTCGTAAGTATGAAAAATGGTCCTAAGTCACTTTCTTCAGTGCCGTTGCAACTTTGAACATTCACTAAAGGACAAGTTGTATGTCAAGAAGTACCTGCATCTGGATATTAAAATGCAGCAGTTCACACGATTTTATACACGCCGAGATTTGCACATATGTCACTTCTCTTGCAAGAGCTGCATTGGTCGCTGATTTGTTTCCGAGTCCAATTCAGGGTTTTCTACTTGAAAGCCCTACGTAGGACCAGGGCATTAGAAGAACCTACATCTACCTGACTCGGATGAGAAGAGCACCTCTTTCTCCTCCTGTCCTGGCCACTGTTTACAGAGGCATGACTGAGAGTGTTTGAACAAACCTGTTTGGTTTAGTGGCAGCAGCGTCTCAGATAGAAAGTCCCTACAGAGAGAGGTGAGGACAGTGGAGATTATAGGAAGCTCACTTCTCACTATACAGGATGCTGCTTATAAGCACTATGTGCTTAGAGCTCAAAGTATTGTTAGAGACCAAGACAAATTCATTCTGTGTCCAATCACACTTGGCCAATAAAGAATTCTCTTCTATTGTACCCCACACACCCACTTCACAGCCTGTTTCTGTTACTCCCCTGTGGGAGGAGTATGGTGATCAAAGATCAGTCATTGTGCAGGGTGCCAAGATGTCTGACTGCATGGGCAGTGTTTATTACATTTATAGGGCTTTTACAAGAAGACAAAGGCAACATCGATACAGCATCTGGATTGGAGAATAGATCCCACATGGGTGAAACCTCTCAACCACATTGGTACAATCTCCCAACCAATCTTTAAGGTAGTGGTGATGTTAGTAAAATGAGGTCACCTATAAGTCTGGAAAGTCTGGGACTTTCCACCTTCACCAAGATATAGGGAATGAGATCATGCCAATAGCAAAGAGGCCCACATAGGGTTTCTAGATGGCAGTTTGCTGCTTAGCATCTCGCACCACCCATAGGATCTCAGTAGCTACCACAGAGGAGGTTTTGAAGTATTTCTAGCAAGACTACCAGATCCTGTAACAATTTCATTCTCTAGGCCAGTGGTCCCCAACCTTTTTTGTACCAGGGACCAGTTTCACGCAGAAACACTTTTTCAAGGACCGGCAAAATCAATTCTTCCCCAATAGTAAAGGGCTTCTTTACTATTTCTTTACTAAAAACATATTTTTATATATATTTTAATCAGGATTATTCATTCTTTGCAGCCCGGTACAAAATGATCCACGGACCGGTACTGGTCTGGGGCTCGGTGGTTGGGGACCCCTGCTCTAGGCCATCTGTATGGTAAACTCACAAGATTTGTTTTTCTCGCCCTGTACATGTATCCATCGAACTAGACTGTGTTGTTTCTCTGTGCCATATAATATATGTGGGTATATGCACACTTTTGCATTTATTTATTTAGTTAGTTAGTCATGTTTATGTAGTGTATATTGGAGGTGGTAACCCTTTGAGACCTGAATGCAATGAAATTGCATTTTAATGTATGTCAATTAGTGTACATTCAAAGTGACAATAAAGTTATTCTAAGTCTAAGCCTGATTCACCAGATTGGGGAGGCCAGGGAGGTTACAAGCCCTCTCTCCTAAGGAAGGTCCATCGAGTGGGGCCAAGAAGATGGGCCTTCTCTGTGGTGACTCCCTCCCTGTGGAACATCATCCCTGCAGAAATAAGGTGACCCCCTACCTTGACCCTCTTCTGAAAGACTCTGAAGACTTGGTTTTGCAGGTGTGAAGATCCCAGGATGACATGGACTCCATCAACTGGTTGACTTGATCATCGTCACCAGAGGCTGTGGGTTTATTAGATTTTCTATTTGAGGTTTTATTCCTGAAGCCACCTGGAGACACCCATGATTGAACTGGGCATCCGTGTGCGTTTTCTTAACAAATAAATAAAAATAAATGTCAGCCCAAGATATGAAACCTTATCAGATAGAGGAGTTCACTGAAAACAAGCATCAACTCCCACCTCTGGTGGAGATTGTTCTAAGACTGGAAAGGTCAGGCATATTCTTGTATGGAAACAACATATTGTATTGAAGCTGAGAAGTCTACATGGCCGGATTTAATCATATATTAAAAGATTAACCTAGCTCTATAGTCACATTTCATGGATATATTTTAACTTCTATAAATGTCACTCACTTATTGATTATATATTTTCTCAGATTTTATTTGTAGTGCTTTAGTTTTGGTGATATTTCATGACACCTTCTGACATAGAGATAGAGATTTATATGTGAAAGACACCAGCATGGTCTCTTTTGAAATATTTGCAAAAAAGTCTTTGGGCTTTTATTGAGATTAGCCTTTGTTTGAGTTACACCCGGTTCCTCTCCCAACTCAGTGTCTTCTTATCATCTTTCTCAGAGGAAAAAAGTCATGATCCAATAGTTCTTCAGATCTCTACCTGGAGAGGAAGAAATCTCTACCATTAGCAAGAGTGGGAGTTCTTTAATCACATTTCAAGTTCCCATCACAGTTTGAGGCATCACGAGATCTCCATGAAATTATCTCTTGAACCCTAAAGTCACAACCTACTTCTCATGTCTTCATGCTGGTGTTATCAAACTTGGAGGTTGATATAAGTGTAAGCAATTGCCCAACAGAGGACTTGTGTCAGGAGAAGTCTGCATATCTGCCAAACGTGAGCTCCCGAGGGAAAATCTCAGAATAACAGAATTGGAAGACACTAAGAGGTCTTCTCGTCCAAACTGCTGCTGAAGCTGGAGACCCTGTATCATTCTGGACAAATGGCTGTCCAGTCTCTTCTTAAAACCCTCCAGTGATGGAGCCCCCACAGTGCCTGACGGCAAGTTGTTTCGTTGGTTGATAGTCCTCACTGTCAGGAAATTCCTCCTTAGTTCCAGGTTGCTTCTCTCCTTGATGAGTTTCCACCCATGGCTTCTTCTCCTGCCTTCTGGTGCTCTGGAGAATAGCTAGACTCCCTCTTCTTTGGGGCAGCCCCTCAAATATAGGCCCTAACAGTGAGAACAATAACCAGCAGAAGGGCTTGTGTTCCGACTTTGTGGGTGCTTCACCACTGGAGGTTTTTAAGAAGAGACTGGACAGCCATTTGTCTGAAATGATATAGGACCTTCTGCTTAGGCAGGGGGTTGGACTAGAAGACCTCCAAGGTCCCTTCCAGCTCTATTCTGATTGGTTGATTGATACTGGAAGACTGCAATCATGTCACCCCTGGTCTTTCTTTCCACTAGGCTAGACATGCCCAATTCCTGCAACTGTTCTTCATATCTCACAATATCTAGGGCTACTATTTTATTACACTGAACATGCTAGCTAGTTCTGAATAAATTCTTACCTTCCAGTCAATGATTCCTTAATCAAATGCATCTTTTCTGAGAAATATGTTGCAGCTGTGGAGGGAGACTATGTAAACCCAGGAGAAGATCCAGATGTCTGCAGACAGACGTTTTCATGTGCCACATGTTGCAAAGCAGTCTTGCTTTTAAGGCTGAACCTCTTGCAGTCCAACTTCATAAAGATGGCATTCCATCAGCAAGTTCCTTTGAGAAGGATGAGCTGAACCTGCTGAGATTTTGAAGACAACCCCAGATATTCTGAACTTCCACAAGTGGAGAAAGCGAAGCAAAGGGTGACACGAAGCACTGCTGTAGACAAAGACATTGTCAAGGTGAGCATTTGTGGAGCAGGTGAAATTTGGCAGGGAAAAAAATGCCTCTGAGAGTCTCTGATCAGATGTTTTTAAAGAGAGAGATCTGGGTATCTCTCTGGAGCACCTACAGCCATATCAGTCCATTACTCTACAAGGTTCCTGCCTTTTAGGTGTGCAGGTAACTTCATGTCCCATGTCGAAAAGGGATGGAACGTCTGTTGTGACATTGTAACACTGCCATAAGTCTGACGCACCCTCCCTCCCTGCAGAAGTCCACCGGGTGGTCAGTGCTGCCTTCCGAGCAGAGGTCCTCCAGCTATCAAGCTGAAATTACAAATAAAGTAACAGAGTTGGAAGGGATCTTGGAGCTCTTCTAGTCCAACCCCCTGCCTAGGCAGGAAAGCCTAGATAACATTTCAGACAAATGGTTGTCAAATCTCTTCTTAGAAACCTTCAGTAATGGGGCACCTACAACTTCTGGAGTCAAGCATTTCCACTGGTTAATTGTTTTATCTGTTAAGAAATTTCTTCTTAGTTCTAGGTTGCTTCTCTACTTGATTAGTTTCCACCCATTGCTTCTTGTCTTGCCTTCCGGTGCCTTGGAGAATAGCTGGACCCCTTCCTCTCTGGGGCAGCTCCTCAACTATTGGAAGACTGCTCTCATGTCCCCCTTCGTCCTTCTTTTCAGCAAAGTAGTTGTACCCAGTTCCAGCAACCGTTCTTCCCATGTTTTAGCCTCCAGTTCCCTAATCCTATTTGTTGCCTTTCTCTGTATCTAGAAAGAATACGTCTTAACATTTTTTTTACATTCTGGCAGCTATGAAAATCATGAAAGAGACAAATAAACACAGGGATTTGTAATGGATAATTACAAATTTAACAGAGTTCTTTAAAATGGCAAACATCTGAAAAGCAGATCTTCTTTGCTTGGATGGAAACAATGGCAATTTGGGGACTCCTGTTGCTACTTCCTCACATCTTGAACCCAAATCACCAAATGTGGACACTAGCAAGGACGTCAACAGGAGGTTTGACTGGGTTTCTACCGGTTCTGTCCACCTCTGTAGAACCAGTAGCTCTGAAGAGCAGCAGACATAGAACTGGTTCTATGTCTGCTGATGTTTTTGCCCACCCGCCCACCTGGGCTCTGACCTGATCTTTATTTCCTGCTTGTTCAACTTCAGCTGCCGTGCGAGGCACAGCTGCAGTTTAAAAAGCAGGAAAAGAGGGCTGTTTCAAAGGCTGCTTCTCTGCACGCAGCGCTGCTCGGCTGTCCAGTCACCAGGCTGATGATGATTTACAGGCACTCACAGCGTGCAGGGAAGCACATCGTAAATCACCAAAACGATAGTTAACCCTGTCGGATCCCACCCCTGGTCAACAGCTTCTAATTGGGGGACCCAACTGGAACCCACTTCTTTTCCTGTCTGTGTGATGCATGCAATAACCGTAAAAAAAAGTCGTTCTTCTCCCAGTCATACTCCCTTGATTCTCTTGGCCACCCTCCAAGCATTTCCCTGACATCAAATGTTGATTATTATTTATTTATTAATGAACTTTATATGGTGGCCCAACTTGCTCAATGTGACATTAGGCAGCATTAGAGAGGAGGGGAAAAACCCACTTTGAGATGCAGACAACCCAGACTCGTCCCTAACAGCTTGGGCTGGTCTTCAACAGGGAAGGAACACAGGGCAGAAGACATCCTGAAGGCAAGAAGGCTCCACTCCCAGTGGCACCACTCAGGTGACCCTGAGGACATAGATACAACTTCCAAGTGGCCTCAATGACTCCCTAAAAGGATGCAAACAACCAACTACCTGAAAGGAGTATAAATCCTTCCATTCCTCCCATCCAGTCAGAGCTGAAGAAGCTTCTTGGATTGAGAAGTGAAATGTCTTCAAAGAAAAACAAGAAAGTCCAGTTGCCTCCTGAAAAAACACCCCTGGGACCACGGTACAAAGCACAAAGATCAATAAACCTCCATTCCCTGGTGATAGCAATCAAACAAACCATTTGATGGACTCCATATCACACCGGGGTTTCCTGGGCCTGCTGGGAAACTGTGTCTTCAGCGGCTTTGGGAAGAGTGCCTGGGTGGGAGCCAATCTTAGTGCTGCAGGGATGATGTTCTGCAGGGAGGGAACCATCATAGAGAAGGCCCTTCCTCTGAGCCCCTCAGGTGGGCCTCTTAGGAGAGCCACCCATGGCATTCCCTGCCACCCCTTTCTGGTGGGTTAAGTAGAGAGGATTGGAAAAGAAGGTCTGTCAAATAAACTCTTGAGCTCTGGTGGCACAGGGGTTAGAACGTAGCATCGCAGGCTGACTCTGCCCACTGCCAGGAGTTCGATACTGATGGGGCTCAAGGTTGACCCAGCCTTCCCTCTTTCCTTCCGAGGTGCGTCATAGGAGGGCCCAGATTGTTGGGGGGCAAGAAGCTGACTCTGCAAACCGCTTAGAGAGGGCTGGGAAGTCCTGTGTCTAAATGTTCTTCTGAACTTTCTTCTGCTGGGATGAGGTTCTGCCCTGAAGGACGTCACCAGGGAAAAAGATCCTCTTTCTTGGTCGTGCAAGGTGGATTTCCTTAAGAGGCCCTTAATACCCCTTGTTTCCCAACCCTGGAGGGTTGGGTAGAAGTACCTGGGAAGCAATGTAAAATTGTGAATTTTACTCTGATGAAAAGACATAATTAACAAATGCCCTCTGGAACATCATTATATTAAAATTTGAAGGAAATGTTAATATCCAATATTCTGATTTACCTTCAGTCCTGACCCCATAGCCACTTCCCACCCCCATTTAATGAGAATTGTTCATAACTTCCAGCAACTTCTTACATCAACATGTATTTTCCTTTGTTGTTAGACAGTTCCCTTGTTTAAATAATTCATGTCTTTGTACACCTCCAAAAGGTACAAGAGAGGGCTTTTTAAAAATTATTTTTAGTTAATATTCCATCTTAAGGATGAATTCAGAAACCCAATGACCTTTAAATAAGATGGTGAAAATGAAGAATAATTGGCTATACAGGGATGAAGGAAAGGAGAGACTACAGCATCGACCTCAGTCGCCATTCAAAGGCCACAGGACTGGTTTTTGGAGACCATCGTTGGCTTTGTCTTCCCAACTGGGGGTTTCAAAGTTCACCTTGGGATACACAGGACGAATCAGATGGGAGAGGAAGAGAGGCCTGAGGGGGTCATGTAGAAAGACTTGCCCCAGTAATATACACAAGAGGCCGGTGACTTGCTATACATCCTAAAGAAAGTGGAAGGAACCAAGAGTCAGAACTGAAGAAGCTTCTTGGGTGAGAAGCGAAACATCTTCAAGCAAAATTTGCCTTCAGAAGTTGTGGAGGCTTCACCACTGGACTCCTTCAGGAAGAGCCTGGACTGCCATCTGTCAGAAATGGTATAAAGTCTTCTGCTTGGGTGGGGGTTGGACTGGATGACCTATCAGGTCCCTTCCAACTCTCTTATTCCATTATAAAAGGTTAGGATATTGAATTTAGTGCCTGGAACAGTAAAATGTGCAATGAGCCAGAACACACAGTTGTAGTTGAGGGAGCAGGAAAGTGCTGGCTCATGCATGAAACAATCTAAGCTATGATTGGTCTCTGTAGGTATAAAAGGGAGGGGTCCCTTTCCCCCCTTCCTTTTTCTCCTGTCTGATTTTGCATACTGTTTAACTTGGCTCATGATATTCCTGTGTCCTGGCTATGTTGTCTGCTGTAAATTTGAATTATAAATATATTTATTTATGCAGTCAGAATAGAGCTGGAAGGGACCCTGGAGGTCTTCTAGTCCACCCCCGGGCTCAAGCAGGAGGCTCTATACCATTTCAGACAGGTGGCTATCCAGCCTTTTCTTAAAAACCTCCAGGGATGGAGCCCCCAGGATTTCTGGAGGCAACCTGGTGAATTGTCCTCGCTGTTGGGGAGTTCCTCCTCAGTGCCAGATTGCTTCTCTCCTGGATTAGTTTCTTGTCTTCCCTTCTGGTGCTTTGGAGAAGATAAGTTGAGCCCCTCTCTTCCTTGGGGCAGCCCCTCAAATACTCAGATTCTGCTATCACATCCGTCCTAGTCCTAGACTGGCCATTCCCAATTCCTGCAACCGTTTCTCGAGACTGGCCATTCCCAATTCCTGCAACTGTTCTTCATATGTTTTAGTCTCCGGGCCCTTAATCATCTTAGTTGCTTTTCTCTGCACTTTTCCTCCCAAAGCCTCAAATCTTATTATATAAAGCTACAAGTTTGTTCCAGTGTCTCTGTCTTCATCAGGACAATTGATGCACAATTCCTGGACACAAAGCCAGAAAGTCCAGTTGCCCTTTGAAAGGAAGCACCTCTGGGACAACATGAGCTGTATGGCGAAGAACCTCCACAGACAAAGGAGGACCAAGAAGAGCAAAATGATTTTTAATAATAATTTTGTTCTGCTTTCCTGGCAGTGATTTTCCAGTTCTGTGTAAATATCGTGATGTGCGAACACTGAGTTTTTAACAAGTAAAACAAAATCAATATATTTTCATCTCTTGTCAATATTATATAGAACCCAGTCTCTACTTAGTTCCATTTAACGGTGTTTTAAAAAGAACTACATGAATACAGAACAATAAAACATACCCAAATAGGAGTGTTGTGACAAATAGCACCATTGGAACAATAAAATAGCAGATCAGGATTTATCTGTGATGATTGCTCAGGGAATAAAAGGCTACTGGAATAAATCCTGTTGATCTGTCTCCAGAAGTACCTAAGCACCAAAATAGGAAGCCCGTTTTTGCACTGCCACTATTTTCCTCTGTGTGGTAGAAGCAAAATTTCTAATGCCCTCATTAAGGCTCAGAATCAAACTGCACATTAGGTTACCGAGGCAAAATGCAACTACATTTGTTTTTCTCTTATTTCTTGGTAATGATGCAAATATTCAAATATTCGCTGCAGTCATTAAGCAACAGAAAGAACCGAAGAAGAATAAAAGAAAAGAGCTTTCAAATATTCAGAACATCCAAAAATAAATAAGAAAGAGGGTTACATAGAAAGACACACTAAAGAGCTTCACTCTCATTAGTTAAAACTAACCTATAACAGAGAATTATGGAGCCCCTAACAAATCTGAGGAAGGCAGCTGAAAAACCTTAAAAGCACAGTACCTTTATTCCAGCAGTCCTCGACTTACAATCCAAGTTGAGCCCCGAATTTCTGCTGCTGAATAAGACCGTTGCTAAGAAAGTCTTTGCCCACTTCACAACCTTTCCTGCCAGAGTTGTTAAGTGAATCACTGCCATTGTTAAGTCAGCCATGTGGTTCTTAAATGAATCCGGCTTCCCCACTTACTTTTGTCAGTACACACAGTGTGACCAAGTGAGACAACCCAGGAGCAATACAGTAAATGGAGGTTTGTTTTATCTACCAAGAATATATACATACATACATGCATACATACATGCATACATACATGCATACATATGCAGGTCTTGGCATGTTCGGGTCTTTTCCCATGAAAGATTGAGAGCATCTTGGCAATGTTTCAACAAGATCCCACTCGCCATCTTCAGGCTGGTGCTTTCAGCTTTGTGCTTGTGCGAGCAAAGTATGATTGGAGCTGCTGTCTCCCTATATATACTGGTGGGGAGGTTGGCTGTGTTGTCATTTCTTGATTGGTTGATGGAGTTGATGTTTGCAGATTGGCTGGCTTGTTCGTAAGAACATGTATGACTGAGGTATTGGCTGTGTGTCTATCAGCCTCCTGTGTTGTAACGACCTGGGTAATGGGCTGTGTGATGACCTTCTGAGTTTTATTGTTGTGACTTGGCTATGGAGTTGATCTGTGCAGGGTGGTGATGGAATGGTGTGTTTTTAAGGAATGTCACATCACAGCCACCCGCTTAGGATATCACATCACGGAAGTCAGGAGTAGTTTTGTGGTACACCACAAAACTTCAGGATGTTACAACATAGCCAATGACCCAGGAGATTACAGAATAAGACCCAGGATGTTAAAACAATAGAACTCAGAAGGTCATCACACAGCCCATTACCCAGGTCGTTACAACACAGGAGGCTGATAGACGCGCAGCCAATACCTCAGCCACACATGTTCTTAAGAAAAACCCAGCCAATCTGCAAACATCAACTCCATCAACCAATCAAGAAATAACAACACAGCCAACCTCCCCACCAGTATCTTCTATGTGGGTGTGAGTCTGCTTTCTACGTGGAAGTGTGACTGTAGCGTGTTGTGTGGCCCTCATGGGTGTGGGTCTGGTGTCATTCTTCATGTTAGGTACTCG
>BLBF01000056.1:919328-951418 GCA_015471245.1 Laticauda colubrina | reverse complement strand
TATATGTGTGTGTGTGTGTGTGTGTGTGTGTGTGTGTGTGTGTGTGTTTGTGTGTTTGTGTTTGTGTGTGTGTGTGTGTGTGTGTGTGTGTGCTGTTCAGCTTCCTTCGGGTATTATCCCACGTCATTTTAGTTGTGCTTTTAAAGTTGTAGCAATGTTTTGGCAGAATCTCATCTGCCATCATCAGGCTTCTATATTGAGTTTGTCTGTGGATCAGGCTTCAAATTAACATTTCATCACAGCACAGCAGCTACTAAAACTAATGGCTGTGATAGCCTGACCCACAGACGAACTCAATACAGAAGCCTGATGATGGCAGATGAGATTCTGCCGAAACATTGCTACAACTTTAAAAGCACAACTACAATGACGTGGTTTAATACCTGAAGAAAGCTGAACAGCATACATATAAGTATCCGTGAAAACTTAAAAAAACAAATATATATGTATACACACACACACACACAAACACACACACACACACACACACATGTTCTTTAGTCAGACCTCAAAACAAACAGCAATCAGCAATTACAACATGGAAGCACACACGGATGTGAGAGAGAGATATGTCCCAGCAGGGCCTCTTCTCATTACAGGCTCTTAAAGTGATATCAGCCCAAGAACCTTGCTGACTCATTCCCAGCATGACATCATCGTAGTTGCTGGTCAGCTCTTAAATCATACCCTGACAATTTGTTCATCGGAATTTTGCCAAAGGTGGATCCCATTATTCCCGGACACTGCAACCCAGTGGTTGTATGTTACTGGTTCAGCCTAGTTCAGCTGAACCAGTAGTAAAAAAAAGCCTCCGACAATCAGCTGAGAGGAAAGTGCAAGATTGGCCCTTCCATCTGCCTCTGTGCTTTTCTCCTCTTTATCCTCTCAGCTGATTGGTGCTTCAGGCTTCAGATGGTGTTTGGAAAGCTGTGTGTGTTTGTTAGGTGTGCGTGTGATCACCAAACTGGTAATGGAACAGGTAGGATCCTGCTGCTGCTGTAACCATCATAAATATGAGTGGGTTGTCACATGTCTGAATTTGGATCATGTGACCATGGGGATGCTGTGATGGTTGTGTGGAAAATGGTTGTGTCACTTTTCTCAGGGTTGTTATAACTTTGAAGAGTCAAATTGTTTTAAGTCAAGGATTGCCTGAATCATTTTTTTTTTTAAATTTTTGGATGGCTGTCAATGCACCGGGGCCATTTCACTGAGTCAACTCCAGGTCAGCTCAGAAATGCAACTCTCGGAAAAGGCCTAATCAACCCCACACGGAGAGTCAGTCTGTCATTTCTCATCACCAGCTATGTCTGGCTCGGTGGGGGCTTCCCTTCTGGTCTCCAAAAGCCCCAGAGTCATATTTCAGGCATGAGCTTCCTTTTATCTTTAAACTCCCGAGCAGATACATTTGATTTATAAAATTCATTCAGAAAATATTTTGGATGGCTCACACTTCAGTGGCTCTACGTATTATTTGTTCGGCAGGAACAAATAGTGCTCCTAGAGTGAAATTCAATAACTCTTCACGTGGAATATATAAATATAAGCGGGGGGGGGGGGGGAACGGTATGTTTTTCTCCATCCATTGATGGAAGTTTTTATACTTGTAAAAACTCCCAAACAGCCAATGATTCAGCTCCAGGCACCGAGCAACCAAATTTACTTCTGGAAAGTGCGAAGGGAAGACTTCTGTGCCTGAGACTTAGCACTGAAAAATGCACTGATCCCTAAAATGGATATAATAAATCTATTAAAAGGTGCGAGAGAGAGATCTAGTGCTCAAGGCATAGGCTAGAAACTGGGAGATCTGGAGTTCTAGTCCCACCTTAGGCGTGGAAGGCGGCTGGGTGACCTTGAGCTGGTCCCTCTCTCTCAGCCCTAGGAAGCAGGCAATGGCTAACTGTTTCAGAAATAGGTAGTCATCAAAACTGTCTCTAAGGCATAAAAAACAAAATAAAAATTAATTGGGACATTAATCATGTGAAAGTATTGAAAGTATTTATTAAACTCTGTAATTAGTTAAACTACTTAATCAGGCAAAATCCATTTGTTATGTAATTACATACTATAATGTGGTTTCTTCTTGTCCCTCTGGTTCATTTCCCCTTCATTCAATTATGTCCATAATCATAGGATCAAGATACCTGCTACATTATAGAAAAAGAAACTCTTTTCCACAACGTTTGTTTTTCTTTGATGAAAATCATTCAGGATCTTTGTCCATCCAGAATATGGATGGGGGAATATTAGCCTTTTCCCTCTCCAACCCTTCCTCCTTCAGCTTGCTTGGTTTCTTGCAGATGTTTTCAACTGGTAACCTCATCAGTGCTAGAAGTGAGTGGGGTTTGTGAAGAGGAGGAGGAGGACTGTGGAGACCTTGGTTCTCCCTGACTTTTTTTTATTTATTTATTGTAGACATTGCATGACCCAACTAGGTAACACCATCAGTGCGAGTAGGGAGTGGGGTTTGCTCTCAGTTTATATTCTATCAGTGTTGCTGTAGATATTTCATTACCTATCAGTGTAACAGCATCAGTGCAACACAACTCAGAGAGCACCAGGGATACCACAGGTCAACTCTGTGCTATGTACATTCCCTTTTAGTAGAATGTCTATAGCAACAGCCACGGCCCTTGGACTTCTGTGCTGCTTCCCAGAGTTTCCCAGCCCCCCTCTAAGTGATTTGCAGAGTCAGCCTCTGTCCCACACAGTCTGGGTCCTCATTTTATCCTCTTCAGAAGGAGGGAAGGTTGACTCAAACTGTCAGGATTGAACTGCTGGCTGTGGGCAGAATCAGCCTGCAGAACTATATTCTAACCACTGTTCTTATGTTGCACCTCTGTACAGAACCAACAGACTAACAATCATTCGTTTAGTTGCCATTTGAAGTTACAGTAGCACTGAAAAAAGTTACCTATGGCCATTTTTCACACTTATCACAGTGGAAGCATCCCCGGGGCCACATGATCAAAGTTGGACTGCTTGATAACCGGCTCTTATTTATGGCGGTTGCCATGTCCCAGGGCCTCGCAAACCCCTTTTGCGACCTCTGGCCAAGCCAATGGGGAGTCACCATCTTCACATCACTGGTCTCACTTAGCAACTGCAATGGTTCCCTTAGCGACTGTGACCAGAATGGTTGTCAAATGGGATAAAATTCACTCAGCAAGCATCATGCTTAAGCCCATGTCCCACTGCACCAATGGATGCAAAGAGGATGTAAAATGGACAAAAAAGCTTGCCATCCGTTGGAAAACGCAATGCATCTGTTGTGTACTCACTGGGTACGTGTTTCATATGCTGTATCCCTTGAGCATCCGTCCACTGAGATTTCATCTGCACAAGAAGTTTTGAGCTGCACAAACCTTTGTGAGCGGATGAACTTTCCGCCGCGTACGATGTACATCTGCGACATATACGGGCAACAAACGTTCTATGTCTGTTATCATCCGTTAAACGTCCGCTGTATCCTCTCTGCATCCTCTGGCCATCGCCTCAACTCACATCCACTGCAGCTAAAAGCAGAAAGAGGGAGGAAGCGAGAGGTACACGGAACATCCACACAGCGTAAGTAGCACGGAAATAGAAAGGATGTAAGCGGATGCATATCGTACATAAAGCATTAAAATGGACAAAATGTTCGTATATGGGATGTATCACAGATATTTAGGATGTCTGGAGTATGCCTAGAGTATGTGGAAGGACACCTAGCGGAAAACCAACATTTCCTATAAAAAGGGGGAGGAAATCACCTGGATCTCAGTATGAATCCAGCAGCTGTGGTGTACAGACCTCTTCAGCCTTGCTCTTGCTCTTCCACATCATCCATTGATCTCCACCATGGATCATCACACACTCCTTATGGTAGCTGCCATCATTCAACACCAGAACCAAGCCCTCTTCAGACTGTTTCACCTTTTCTATGCAAGGAGAAGAAGGAGACGTCCAAGAGCTGTGTGGGTCCGAAGATGGATCAAGAGAAGAGTGGAGTTTGGACTGTATGACAAGCTGATGGTGGAGCTGAGGAACGAAGACATTCGTGCATTCCAGCACTTCATGAGGATGCCATCAGCCATGTTTGATGAAATTGTGGAGTGTCTGAGTCCCAGGTTGACCAAGCCGAGCATGAACTTCCATCCCAGCCTGCACCCTAGACTGAAGGTGTCACTGACTCTGTGCCACCTGGCCTCTGGAACCACATACAGAAACATGCAGTATGCCTGGAGGGTGCCACACAACACCATCAGAATTGTGGTCAGAGAAGTGGTGCAGGCCATCATTGAAGAATACCTGGAGGAGCTCCTCCAGTGTCCCACCACTGAAGAAGGCTGGAGGAAACTTGCAGAGCAGTAGTATCAGAGGTGGAACTTTCCCCACACCGTTGGAGCCATAGATGGGAAGCACGTGGCCTGCAAAGCTCCACCCAACTCGGGGTCCGCTTATTTCAACTACAAGGGCTTCTTCAGCATCATCCTCTTTGCCATGATTGATGCTGACTACAAGTTCATGTACATCGATGCTTCAGGCAATGGATCAGCTTCAGATGCCCAGGTATACAACGCCAGTGACCTCAAGGAGGGGCTGGAATGCAACCTCATCATGGGCTTCCCAGATCCAGACCCCCTGCCCAACGACACACAAGATGTGCCCTACTTCATCATGGGGGATGATGCCTTCTCCCTCAGAACCTACCTCATGAAGCCCTACCGTTCCAGATACCTCACCCGTGAAGAGAGGATCTTTAACTACAGGCTGTCCAGGGCAAGACGGATGGTGGAGAACGCCTTTGGCATCCTGGCCAACAGGTTCCAGGTACTTCTCACCACGATGCAGCATCACTCAGGGACTGTGAGGAGGATCGTGGAAGCTTGCTGCATCCTGTACAATCTCATGCACACCAGCTACCTAGTGTTGCAGAACAGGCTTGTGGACCTCCAACAAGGCAATGGGGACATGGACCCTGGTGAATGGAGGCAAGGACGAAACCTGACAGACACTGTGGATGTACAAGGCCCCAACAGAGCTTCACGTGAAGGGAAGAAGCAGCGCAACCTCCTGAAACACTGGTGCAACTCCCCAGCTGGAGCACTGGAGTGGCAAGACAGGATGGTAGATGCTTAATGGATGCTTCCTTCAGCCTGTCTCATCACACGGATGAGATTGCGCCATGTATGTTGAGTGGCCTTACAATGAATAGAGCTTTGTTTATTTTGAAATGTGTTGATCAATGAATAAATTGTTATTGATAATAAAGGGCCATATGTGTGGAAGCTGGGAGGGTGGACCATACAGTCCCACTATGCTCGCACTGGGGGTTTATCAATCCCACAACTATCCTTACCCATCCCACAGCTATCCTTACCCATCCCACAGCTATCCTTACCCATCCCACAGCTAACCTTACCGATCACACAAGCATGCAAAGGCTTAACCCCTTTTTCAAAGTTTTCACCAACACTTTATTAAGTAAATAAAATGAACCAAGTGTGTGAAGAAAAGAAAACCTTTATTAACAACTGTCTTAAGTAAACTGTATGACCTTATTAAAAAAGCAAAATGAACCAAGTAAAGTGTCTTTAAGCAAAGATAAGGTGAACAGGTAACAACTCAGTCTCTGGCACTATTCTCAGTCACTCTGAGGCATGTCCATGGTCTCAACTCTCGAGCAGCCAGGGACTGTGGAGGTGGCTGTTGCTGGAGTGCTGGTCTGAGGCTCCATTGGGGTGCCTGCCCCGAGAGTGCAACAGGGGATGATGTGTTCAGGAAGCTCTCAGAGAGCTGACTCAGTCCCGTGAGGTTGAGAGGCCCTTCCTCAAGGACCTGGGATGTCAGGCACAGTACTGACGACAGATTTTCTGTTGAGGGGCTTGGCTGTGTGGTGGAGGAAGGAGGAGTGTAGTGGGGCTGTCCGGTCTGCAGCTGAGCGAGGTGAGGCGTCTGTGGCGTGCAATGTACCTGGGCCTGGACTGGGAAGGGATACCTCTGGTGTGGGAAGTCCTGGTACTCGTAGCCTTGGTAGGAGAGGGGCTGTTGAAAGCCATGGAAGGGCTGTGACATAGCCTGGGGTGGAGAAGCAGACCTGGACTGAGTCGGAGCAGGTTCAGCTGGGCCTGGAGGGTGGTGCAGCAGTGCTGTGATTTTCTCCTTCATCACCTGGTACTGGGCCTCGGGCAGGTCCATGAGGGTCTGGCTCACGTACGTGATGAAGGGCTTGCGGTTAGAGGATGGCATATCACTGTGGACCAGCTGAGAGAGAAGATCTGTTCTGCTCTTGATGGTGTCCCTGATCTCCATCAGGACAGTGTGGCTTTGGCCCCCCAGTCTGCCTTTCTGCCTGCTTTCTGTGGAGGTGGAGCTGGGGGTGGGGGTGGGAGTGGGTTGGTCTCTGGCTGCTGCTTCTTCTTGCTCCATTTGAGACAGGGGATCCTCCACGTCCTCTGGCATGGGGAGTGCAGCTGTCGGGGGGGTCTCTGCCATGGGGCCCTCCAAAGACACCTGCCTGGACACGGTAGCTGTCTCCTGGCTGGAAGAGGAGTGGCTCTCTGTGGGCTCTCTGAGGGAGAGGGTTGACAGAGGGGCTGCTCCTCTGTGGTGGATCTCACCCTCCAGGAAGCTGCATTTGGCCATGACGTACATCTCCCGGTCAGTGAGCTTGACAGCGGCCTGGCCAGATTTCTTGAGGTGCAGCTTGCCATACCAGGTGTGCATGTGCTTCCACCATCCCAGGAGTATGTCTGAAGTGTAGCCCAGGCTCTCTGCCTTGTCTCTCCATGCTGCCTGCTTCCTCTTGGTGTCATGATAGATCCTGTGGCCTTTTCTCCACAGGTACTCGTTCTCCCTCAGCCATTCCAGCACCTCCTCCTCCTATGGTCCTCGGAAATGGAGTACTGTTTCCTCTCTCCTTTCTCCTTCGATTGCCTCTTCCTCCCTCTGGCAGGAGCTTCAGGGCCTTCAGCAGCAGGGCTTTGAGGGCCTTGGGGCTGGTCCATCACAGCAGCAGCAGGAGGAGAAGCACCAGCACCACCACCAGGAGAAGCACCAGCAGCAGCAACACCAGGAGCACCACCAGCAGCAGCAGCAGCAACAGCAGAAGCACCAGCAGCTTCAGAGTCAGCGGCAGGGGGTGGGATGGTGGTTCTGTCCTTCTTGCCAGGGCTGGCAGGAGTAGGCACAGGCTTCCTCTTCTTCCCTGACTGTCGAACCATGGTGTTCTTTCAAGATGTCTCTGGCAGCAGGTCTTTCCTCTGAATGGTGACTGCTTGTGAGCTGCATCCTTTTATATCCATGGAGCTGATGCAATTCATCCTCCCTGCATGTGCAGTGACTGCTTTGCATCCGCTACGCATCCGCTATGCATCCTATAGGCGTCCGTGACGCATCCGCATCATCCGCTACGCATCCGCTCCTTCCGCTACGCGTCCGCTTCGCTATTCTCCCCCGGAAGCCCTGCGGATGTGTCATCCGCTTCCATCCGCTTCCATCCTCTAGGCTTCCTACGAACATCCACTTTACATCCCCGCTACGTACTACTCCCGTCCGTTCCTTACCATTGTTTTCTGTTCTGTTTATGCAAATTTGGGGCACTTTTGAGAGCGGATAACAACGGATGGAGCCACCCCCGAAATTTTGCTCGTCCGCTTTGTCCTTTTTGCATACATTTTGCATCCGTCGGCAAGTGTGACCTAGCCTTTAGCAATAAACATTTTGGATGCAATTGTGGTCGTAAGTCAAGGACAACCTGTATACAAAAATCTATGTATCCGTCCTGTGATATCAGGGGTTGTGATGTACCTTCTGGTCTCCAGACCCCCCCACTTCCCCTGGGCCCCCCTCCCCCCTTCTGAACAGTTGGTGGATTTCCATGAAAGCCTCCATTTTTAGCAACTGCTCCCCTTTTTTCTAGCGCATTTGCCAAATTTGTATGTTTTACATATAATTTTCTCAAACATGCATCGCTTTGAACATTTTGGAAATTAGGAGATACAGTGTAAAATTTTAGCAGGATATGAAAATCAAAGGGTAAGCTGGCTCAGCCTGAGATATAAACAAACCTGTTCCCACATCATGCAGATGAAAGTGTGATGGTAAACAGAAAGCAAATATTCTCTGCTCCTTCTGTCTCTGAAAAATAAATGGATCATTAGGAAGTGGTCAGTGTGTTACCCCACATATGCAACTTGATGGATAAAATGCGGTTTTCTTGATAGGTTTGAAAATACAGGTAGTCAGAATCAGAATAGAGCTGGAAGGGACCTTAGAGGTCTTCTAGTCCAGCCCCCTACTTGAGCAGGGGATCCTATACCATTTCAGACAAGCGTCTGTCCAGTTTCTTCTTAAAAGCCTCCATTGATGAATCACTGCAATTTCTGAAGGCAATTTCTGTTCCACTGGTTCATTATTCTCACCATTAGGAAATTCCTCCTTAGTTCCAGGTTGCTTCTCTCCTTGATTAGTTTCCACCCATGGCTTCTTCTCCTGCCTTGAGGTGTTTTGGAGAATAGCTTGACTCCCTCTTCTTTGGGGCAGCCCTCAGAAACTGGAAAATGGCTGTTATACCCCCCACCCCAAAACCATCCTTTCTCTAGACTAACCAAGCCCAGTTCCTGCAACCGTTCTTCCTATGTTTTAGTCTTCAGGCCTTGAATCCTCTCAGTTGCTCTTCTCTGCACTTTCCCCCCCAAAGTCTCAACATTTTTTTTGTAACGTGGTGACCAAAACTGATGCGGCACTCCAGGTGTGGCCTTACTAAAGGTTTTATGAAGCAGTAGGGATACTTCACCTAATTTTGATTCCATGCCTCTGTTCATACAACCCCCAGGATCGTATTGGTTTTTTTGGCTGCTGCCACAGGCTCTTTCTTGATATGCTTCGCTGCTTCTTGGCCCTCACACCCGTGGATGCCTTCTTCGAATGGTTTCATTCCAGAATCCAGGGAAATGCAAGATAATCTATTTTTAAGCCTCATTCGCTGCAAATGGGCCTTTCAGAATAATATCGATTAGACTTAACATAGGGAGGCGGAGATCTCTGTGGGCAAAGCTGGTCTTTTTAATGATTCCAAGATGGTTAGCATAACTCCTGTGACCTACAAAGGGATCATTAGCTTCACTTGAAATGGTTGTATCAGTAAATAGTCAAAATGAGTCACTGAATGCTCTCCCTCATTGGGAATCCTCAGAGCATAATAATGCAAGAGAGAAATGGAACTGTTGAATTGACTAAGTGACTGATAAAAGGCTCTGATGGAAAAACTAATAATATTGAATTGAACTGCATACCCATGAGACAAAAAAGAATAATAAATGTAGATATATTCATCATAACATTCCTTATTTACCAATCAATTTTTTGTAGAAAACAAAAGTGGAGAAAAGTTGTAAGCTCCTTTTCCAGTAGGAAAAACCTCCTGGGAGTTGATGGGACAGAGGAGATGCAATGAAAATACCTCCTCTGCCACAAAGCCAATTGTCAACAGAATGACTGCTCAGAGCCTGAGCGATTGTTAGACCCAAGAAACAAAGTTTGTACAAAATTCCTTCTGAGTAGTTTCTTTATTGTTGCTTGCCTGCATACAGAATCTTGCCAGACTAAAGCAGCATCTGCAATAACTATAGATATATTCTCTATTAACTGACCTTGCTGTCTTCCTGCCCACCAGGCATTCTTCCCCCTGCCCCCTCCTCCCCTCCTCCTCCTTCACCTCTCCTCCTCCTCTCCTCCTCCTCCCCTTCTCCTTCTTCACCTCTTCTCTTCTCCTTCCCTCCTCCTTCTTCATGTCTCCTCCTCCCCTCCTCCTTTACCACTAGTTCTCCTCATCCAACGTCTTCATCTCTCCTCTCCTCCTCCTCTTCCCTTTCTCCTTCTTTACCACTCCTTTTCCTCCTTCTCCTCCCATTCGCCTTCTTCACCTCTTCTCCTTCTCCTCCTCCTCCTCTTCCTTCACCTTTCTATGAAGCCCATAGCTGACAGAAAAGAGGTGGTCCCTCTTAACGTTGCTTTGGAGAGGCCATAATCAGCTGTGTGTTTCCATCATTCTTTTTTTTTTTTTCTGATTCATATCCATTTCATGTATTCATAACTATGTTTACGCTTATACCTGTTATCTTATCATCGCTTGACTAAATAAACAAACAAATCAATAAATCAATAAATCAAGCTGGCCTCCCATGACTTACCACACATATTTTGGATCCCCAAGGACTGTGCTTTGCAAATGCAACTGGAAAGCTCCAAACCCAGTCGGTCTCCTGAAAGAACAGCACTCTTGAGTGGGAAAAGCTTCTGTGTAGTTGTCTGCAAGCAATTTTCATTTCTCCACAAACCTACAGGAAGAGGACAATCAATTCCCCCCCAATTCAAAGCCACCACATCTTCCTTTAGATTACATTGCCTCTGTGATCATAAGCATGTCTTTCTTTCTTTCTTTTTCTTTGTTGGTGGGAAAGCATTACACAATAAGCTAGACAACCCCGTGTCTTTACTTTGTTATTTTTTCTGCTTGTTTCTTTTCATTTTTCACTAGCTTTCCTGAGGCTGTAAAATGTGTGTTTGGAGATATTTATTGTTTTCTGACTGGATTATCTCAACTTGAGAATGAGAACAGAACTTGTTCATCTTGGACAGAAGGAATGAAAGCTAAACTTTGGGAAAGATTAGAAAGCTAGAAGGTCAAGTGTTTTCCTATGAGGCTCATCTGAAATTAAGGGCCATTGTCTCTGAAGAATTAAGTCATAGCTTGTGATCTTAAATCCACATAAAATGAGGAAATAAAAATAGCAATCATGTTCCAAATGTGTGCCTGTCTTTGGGGAATCAGCTCTAAAGAAAATGGTGCTGATAAAATATAAAATTTGGTTTTTAGGTGTTTATTTCTTTTAAAAAAGTCTTTGTCTATAACTTGGTTTTCCTTTCTTTATCTCTAATTCATCTACTGTCATCTCTCTCTCTCTCTCTCTCTTTCTCTCTCTCTCTCTCTCTCTCTCTCATCTATCATATCCCTCTCTCTATCATATCTATCTATATCATCTATCTACTGTCTATCTGTCTATCTATCTATCTGTTCTATATTAACTTACTTGAAATACCCTTTTCTGATTGGTCCATAAATGCCACTTGCTGATTGGTCCAAAAGCGTGAGCCTGATTGGTTCGCATTGCCACCTTGTGACTGGCTCGCCAGATCGGCAGGAGATTCAAAGAGCCATCATTGGCCGTGAGCTGCGAGCAGCCGCTATAAAAGAGGCTGCCACGGCTCCGCGGTTAGAAATGATTCAAGGAACCAAATTAAGAGCTGAAAGTCACACTGGTCTTGGGGCTCTTTTTCCCGTGATCTAACACTGGTGACAAAGGTGGGATTCTGAGACAAAGGAGACCAGTTGAGCACGTGGCAATGAGGACTGACCAACCGACGAGATGGCTAGCAGCAACTCGCCACCCGCACCGTTCGACCCAATGACAGAGGACTGGGAATCGTACATCAACCCATTCCTCATTTTCCTTGAGAGCAACAATCTGCAAGGGATCTCTGATAAAAGGAAGAGAGCCGTGTTCCTGGCACACTGTGGGTCCACAGTGTTCAAAATGGCCAAAGCATTGGCCAAACCTCAGGATGTCAAACAGATGGCATGGCCAAAGCTGGACTGACTACTAAGAGCCCATTATGTACCAGGCATCTCCAATTTCATCTGGAGACATGAATTTTATAAAAGAGACCAGAGAGAAGGTGAGAGTGTCGGGGAATTCGTAGCAGCTCTGAGGGACATTGGCGGTGCATGTGAGTTTCTCAATATGGACGAAGCCATGAGAGACCGCGTGGTCCTGGGACTGAGGGATCTCAGATTACAGAGCTGACTACTGACCTGGCCCAACATCACCGTCACCGAGGCCATTACCAAGGTAACCACAGCTGAAGCCGCAAAGAAGTCAGCAGCGACCATGCAGAAAATGAATGTGGCGACCCAGCAAACATGGGCAGAAATAGGTCAACACCAAGAAAGGAAACCAGAGGAAACCAAAAGACCACCACCACTACCGCACACCATGAGGACGTCGAATCCTTATCCGAGACCGATGATGAGGAGGAAGAAATACACAGACTCCGGTCGGAATGGTACAGACAAGAAAGGAGAGAACACAAGTCAGGTTTCCAATGTGCCGGGTGTGGAGGAAACCATCCCTGATCCGAGTGCCGTTTTCTAGACACTATTTGCCACCACTGCGAGAAATGGGGACACATTGATAGGGTCTGCCAAAATAAAAAGAGCTACAGCCCTAGGCGATGACAGCACCGCCTCCAGGACCAGAGACAGACAGACAGGGAACCGTTGGAGCCGCAAAAGCAGAAATAAGCAGCTCAGTGAACCCTACCGAAAGGAAGAGACCTATCAGACAATTAGCATTGGGCATTTGAGCGTGACAGATGCCCATAAAGTACACGTACAGGTCAACATTGAAGGCCAACAGTGCAACATGGAAGTGGACTCCGGATCATACCTGTCAATGGTATCCTGGAATACCATCAAGCAACTAATCCCCAGCATACGAAGAAGACAACTAGAAAACCAAAGACTGACATTGAAGGACTACCAGGGGAACAGGATCCCCATAGTTGGAGTTGGACATTTTCAAATAACCTTCAAGGAACACTCAGAAATCCTCCCACTGATGATAATGGACAGGGATCACCCAAGCCTGCTGAGGCTAGAATGGTTTGAGCCTCTGGGGATCAAAATGACCAGCATAAACAGTGTCACCAAGGCAGACTGGGAGGAGAGCCTGATGAAAGACTTCCAGGAAGTTTTTGACAGGAACCTAGGCAAATACCGAGGGTTCCATATTTCATTTAATTTGAATCCAAACATGGCACCAATCCGGTTAATGGCATGGCGGGTCCCATTCACACTCAAACCAAAGATCGATGAGCAATTGGATAAGCACATCGCACAGAGGGTACTGGAACAAATAGACCACGTGAAGTGGGAAACCCCAATTGTGACCCCGATAAAGCAAGATGAGTCCGTACGAATCTGCAGAGACTATAAGGCCACCCTGAACCACACGATACAACAAAGCGCATACCCCGTCCCAGTGGTGCAACATCTATTACATTCGCTGGGGGGAGGAAAAAACTTTGCAAAGCTCGACCTGGCGCAGGCATACCAGCAATACCTGTTGATACCTGTTGACCTGGTGCAGGCATACCATCATTGCCTGTTGATTCTGAAACAGCAGAGGCACAAACCATTGTGACTCACAAGGGGGACATTTAAATGTAACAGGTTACAATTCGGAGTCAGCGTGGCCCCAGGGGTGTTCCAAAGCCTGATGGAACGTCTTTTACAAGGAATGAAAGGGGTTATATCCTACTTTGATGACGTGCTGGTAGCTGTTAAGAACAAAAACCAATTGGAAAGCTGCCTCAGGGAAGTCCTAAAAAGATTTAAAGAGGCGGGACTCAAGGTGAAAAAAGAAAAATGCCAGCTGGTCACCGAGAAAGTTGAATTCCTGGGGTACCTAATAGACAAAGAAGGAATTCACCCCACCAAAAAGAAAAATAAAAGCCATAAAAGAAGCCCCCACACCACAAAACAAAACAGAATTACAAGCATTTCTGGGACTCACTAATTTTTATAATGTCTTTTTGCCGCAGAAGGCAACAACGGCAGAGCCACTGCATAGACTACTCAATAAGACAGCTACCTGGACCTGGGGCCGACAGGAAGAAGCCGTGTTCCAAGGAATAAAAGATCTGCTGACATCCGAATCAGTACTTATTCAATACAGCGAAACCCTACCACTGACAGTGACATGCGACATATCACTTTTCGGCATCAGTGCCATAATAAGCCACACTACAGGATGGAAGAGAAGCACCAATCACTTTCTACTCCAAGATGTTTTTCCAAGGCAGAGAGGAACTATAGCCAGCTGGACAGAGAGGCACTAGCAGCGATCACTGGAATAAAGCATTTCCACGAGTATCTCTATGGTAGGACTTTCTTACTCATCACCAACCACAAGCCACTCCTGGGGATACTTGCAGGGAACAAGGCCACCCCAAACATATTGTCACCATGGATGACAAGGTGGTCTGAATTCCTGGCTGCATATAACTACCAATTAATCCACCATCCAGGGAAGAGCATATCACACACAGACGCCCTGAGCCGTTTCCTCCTACTAGACCTGGAAGATGACCCGGCACCAACCACGTCCACACTACAAAGAGAGACCTTGCCAAACCTACCCATAACTGCATCAGACATTGCAAAAGAGACCACTAGAGACAGACAACTCGCACGGATTTTAATCTGGGTAGGAAAAGGGTGGCCGAAAACCGATGACGGCGATACGTTTAAACCCTTCTGAACCTGACAAACTGAGCTATCGATATTGAAGGGATGTATATTGTGGGGGAATAGAGTTGTTATTCCAAAAAAAATGCAGGAAAAAGTACTGTGCATGCTACATGAAGGACACCCGGTTATTGTCAAAATGAAATCCCTGGCCAGGAGTAATGTCTGGTGGCCCAGGATGGACAAAGACATTGAGACATGGGTGGGAATGTGCAACAAATGCCAAAAGTCCAGATCTATCCCCCCTCCCGCACCTACCCTCGAGTGGGAGACACCCAGGGGCCCCTGGTTGAGAATCCATATAGATTTTGCCGTACCCACAAAGGGATATACATTTTTAATAATTTTCGATGCTTACTCCAACTGGTTGGAGGTCACAGTCATGCAGTCCATGATGACAGAAGCCTTCATCAAACAGCTAAGAAAACTATTCACAACGCATGGGTTACCGGACTTGTTAGTCTCAGACAACGGGCCACAGTTCACAGCACTATCATTTGAAAAATTCCTTGCCAAACTGGGTGTACGACATGCCCTAACAATGCCCGCTCACCCAGTGACAAATAGACGGGCGGAATGCATGGTTCGGTATACTAAAGAGGCATTAGATAAAATTGATATGGGGGACATTCAAGACAAAATAAATAAAACGCTGACCATCCAACATATAACACCAAACACGTCGACTAACAAGAATCCAGCAGAACTCCTGATGGGCAGGAAACTACGCTCACACCTGGACAGATTACACCCAACATACAACCCCGAAAAGCCACCAGACTCCTTCAGTAAATACTGCCCATTCACAACAGGGGAGCTGGTATACACAAAAAAAACTTACGGGGGACCCACTTTGGATACCAGCTAGAATAACTCAAATAATGGGACTGGCTAGAAACGGAGGACGGGAAAAGTTGGAAGAGACACATAGACCAACTAAGATCTAGAACAATAGAAAGAAACATTGAGAATGCACAACAACCATACACTCAAAGACCACACCAAACAGACTATAACAAAACCAGAGAGGGGGGAGATCAAACAAACATAAATCAAAGGGGAGGAGAAAACCCACTAATAATACATCAGCAAACAAACCAACAACAAACACCACTGGTAGGCCCATTTAGAAACCAAAACTACTTACTGGCAGAAGACTTTGGCAGAAGAGAACTGGCAACAGAAAACCAACATGAGGCCATTCCTGGAAGAGGCAGCCAAGCCGACTCAACCAGCCCGGAGAGACCAGGCGGGAGTGGCAGAGCTGACTCACCCTTCCAGGAGGTCCCACCGAGAAGAAGAGAGACAGTGATCCTGTCCGAACCAACTGAAGAAAACACTGCAACTGAGCTACGCAGGTCAAGTAGAAACCATAGAAGCCCTGTCTACTTACAGGACTATGTAATGTAGGTCAGGCTGAACCAAGAGGGGAGGGGTGTTCTATATTAACATATTTGAAATACCCTTTTCTGATTGGTCCATAAATGCCACTTGCTGATTGGTCCAAAAGTGGGAGCCTGATTGGTTCACATTGCCGCCTTGTGATTGGCCCACCAGATCGACGGGAGATTCATAGAGCCACGAGCAGCCACTATAAAAGAGGCTGCCACGGCTCCGCGATTAGAACTGATTCAAGGAACCAAATAAAGAGCTGAAAGTCACACTGGTCTCGAGTCTCTTTTTCCCGTGATCTAACACTATCTATCTATCATCTATCTATCTATCTATCTATCTATCTATCTATCTATCTATCTATCATCTGTCTCTATGTCATCTCTCTCTCTCTCTCTCTCTTTCATCTCTCTCATATCTATCTAAGAGATAAGGCTTAAGGGCCTGTCACATAGGCCAACGGATGCAAAACGTATGTAAAAAAGACACAGCAGACGAGAAAATGTTCCATCCGTTGTTATCTACTCTTAAAAGTGCCCCGATTTTGCATAAGCAGAGCGGACAACAACGGAAAGGAACGGACGGGGAGAGGATGTAGCCAGGATGTAAAGAGGATGCTCCATGGAAGCCTAGTAGATGGAAGCGGATGGAAGTGGATGGCACATCCGCAGGGCTTCCGGGGGAGCACATAAAAGCGGACGCGCAGCGGAAGGAATGGATGCAGAGCGGATGCCGAGTGGATGAAGCAGATGCAGAGCGAAAGCCTAGCGGATGCCTAGCAGATGCAAAGTGTTCACTGCGCATGCGGGGAGTATGCATTGCGTCAACCCCATGGATATAAAGGGAAGCAGCTCGCAAGCAGGTCATCATTCAGAGGAAAGACCTGCTGCCAGACAAAGCTTCAGCCAGCCAACAACCATGGGTAAGAAGAGAAAGCCTCTGCCATCTGCTGCCAGCCCTGGAAAGAAGGACGGGGCCACCATCCCACCCACTGGCCCTTCTGCTGCTCAGGCTGACTCTTCTGGTGCTGGAGCTTCTGCTGGTGCTTACTCTGCTGGTGCTGCTCCTGGTGCTGGTGCTTCTGCTGGTGCTTACTCTGCTGGAGCTGCTCCTGGCGCTGGTGCTTCTGCTGCTGCTTACTCTTCTGGCACTGCTCCTGGTGCTGGTGCTTCTGCTGGTGCTTACTCTGCTGGCGCTGCTCCTGGTCCTGCTGGTCCTGCTGGTGCTCCTAGTCCTGCTGGTGCTGCTGGTGCTCCTGGTGCTGCTGGTGCTCCTGGTCCTGCTGGTCCTGCTGGTCCTGCTGGTGCTGCTGGTACTGCTGGTGCTCCTGGTCCTGCTGGTCCTGCTGGTGCTTCTGGCGCTGCTGGTGCTTACTCTGCTGCTGCTGATCCTGGTGCTGCTGGTGCTTCTGGCGCTGCTGGTGCTTACTCTGCTGCTGCTGATCCTGGTGCTGCTGGTGCTGCTGGTGCTGCTGGTGCTTACTCTGCTGCTGCTGATCCTGGTGCTGCTGGTGCTGCTGGTGCTGCTGCTGTTGCTGCTGGTGGTGCTGCTGGTCCTGCTGGTCCTGATTTTGCTGCTACTGTTTTTGTTGCTGCTGCTGGTGGTGGTGGTGTGGTGGAGCAGCCCCTACAACCTCGAAGCCCTTCTGATGAGGGCCCAGATGGCCTGCCAGAGGGAGGAAGAGGCATACGCGAGAATGAGAATGGGAGAGGAGGCAATACTCCATCGAAGAGGAACATGAGGATGAGGTGCTGGAATGGCTGAGGGAGAACGAGTATCTTTGGCGGAAGGGACAAAGGCTCTATCGAGACACCAAGCAGAAGCAGGCTGCTTGGAGAGAGAAGGTGGAGAGCCTGGGCTACATTTCGGAGGTGCTCCTCGGCTGGTGGAAGCATATGCACACCTGGTACGGGAAGCTGCACCTCAAGAAATCTGACCAGGCCACGGTCAAGCTGACGGACTGAGAGACCTACCTAATGGCCAAGTGCAGCTTCTTGGAGGGTGAGATCCACCACCGAGGAGCAACTCCTCTGACAACCCTCTCTCTCAGGCAGCCCGCAGAGAGCCAGTCATCTTCTGGCCAAGAGTCAGCTCCTGTGTCCAGGCAGGTATCTGTGGAGCGTGCCATAACGGAGAACCCCCCCGTCAGCTGCACTACCCGTGGCAGAGCGCGTGGAGGACCCCCTGACACAGTGGGAGCAAGGACAGGGCACTTTCACCAGAGACCAACCCACATCCACCCCCAGCTCCACCTCCACAGAAAGCAGGCAGAGAGGCAGACCGGAGGGGCAGAGCCACACTGTCCTGCTGGAGATCAGGGACACCATCAGAAGCAGTGTAGATTTCCTCTCTCAGCTGGTACACACCGACGTCCCATCCTCCAACCCCAAGCCCTTCATCACGTACGTGGGCCAGACCCTCATGGACATGCCCGAGGCCCAGTACCAGGCGATGAAGGAGAGGATCACAGCTCTTTTGCACCAACCTCCAGACCCAGCTGAACCTGCTCCCACCCAGTCTAGGGCTGCTCCTCCACCCCAGGTGATGTCACTGCCCTTCCAAGGTTTTCCACAGGCCCTCACCGACCAAGGCTACGGCTACCAGGAGCTCCAGCAGCACAGGCAGCCCTTCCCAGTCCAGACACAGGTACATCGAACACCACCGCTGCCACCGGTGCCACCGGTGCCAACGATGCCACCGATGCCACAGATGCCACCCACGCCACAGATGCCACCCATACCACAGATGCCACCTACACCACCGATGCCACCGATGCCATAGATGCCACCCATGCCTCACCTTGCTCACCTGCAGACCAGACATCCCCACTACACTGCTCCTTCCTCCACCCCACAGCCAAGCCCAGCCTCAGAACATCTGTCATCGGTATTGGGGCTGACACCCCATGTCATGGAGGAAGGGGCTCTCAACATCATAGGACTGAGCCAGCTCTCTGAGAGCTTCCTCCACACACCATCCCCTGTTGTCCTCTCAGGGCCAGGCACCTCAGACCAGCACTCCAGCAGCAGCCACCACCATAGCACCTGGACCCTTCACCCTTGAGACTATGGCACGCCTCAGAGTGACTGAGAAGAGTGCCAGAGACTGGGTGGATACCTGTTGACTTTATTTTTGCTTGGGATACTTGAGTCATTTTGCTTTTACAGCTTGTTATTAATAAAGATTATCTTTGCTTGCTTCATTTATTTTATTAAATAAAGTCTTGGTGGAAACTTTTAGAAATGGTTTAAGCCTTTGCATGCTTGTGGGATGGGTTAAGATAGCAGTGGGATGGGCAGGGATACCTTTGGGATGGGTAATAGCTGTGGGATGGGCAGGGATACCTTTGGGATGGGTAATATCTGTGGGATGGGCAGGGATGCCTTTGGGAGGGGTAAATAGTTGTGGGATGGGTTAGGATACCTGTTGGATGGGTAATAGCTGTAGGATGGGTTAGGATACCTGTGGGATGGGTAATAGCTGTGGGATAGATAAACCTCCAGTGCAAGCATAGTGGGACTGTATGGTCAACCCTCCCAGGTGCCACACCTTTGGCCCTTTATTATCAATAACAATGTAATCATTGATCCACACATTTCAACATAAACACAACTCTTTATTAAATGCCCTGTTCATTGTAGGGCCACTCAACATACATGGCACAATCTCATCAGTGTGATGAGACAGGCTGAAGGAAGCATCCATTAAGCATCTATCATCCTGTCTTGCTACTCCACTGCTCCAGCTGGGGAGTTACACCAGTGTTTCAGGAGGTTGTGCTGCTTCTTCCCTTCACATGAAGCTCTGTTGGGGCCTTGCACATCCACAGTATCTATCAGGTTTCACCCTTGCCTCCATTCACCAGGCTCCATGTCCCCATTCCCTTGTTGGAGGTCCATGAGCCTGTTCTGCAACACTGGGTAGCGGGTGCGCATGAGATTGTACAGGATGCAGCAAGCTTTCACGATCCTCCTCACGGTCTGTGGGCGATGCTGCATGGTGGTGAGAAGTACCTGGAACCTGTTGGCCAGGATGCCAAAGGTGTTCTCCACCACCTGCCTTGCCCTGGACAGCCTGTAGTTGAAAATCCTCTCTTCACGGGTGAGGTATTTGGAGGTGTAGGGCTTCATGAGGTAGGTTGTGAGGGAGAAGGTGTCATCTCCCACGATGAAGTAGGGCACATCTTGTGTGTCGTTGGGCAGGGGATCTGATTTGGGAAGCCCATGATGAGGTTGCATTCCAGCCCTTCCTTGAGGTCACTGGCGTTTTATACCTGGGCATCTGAAGATGAGCCGTTGCCTGAAGCATCGATGTACATGAACTTGTAGTCAGCATCGACCATGGCGAAGAGGATGATGCTGAAGAAGCCCTTGTAGTTGAAATAAGTCGACCCTGACTTGGCTGGAGCTTTGCAGGCCACGTGCTTGCCATCTATGGCTCCAATGGTGTGGGGGATGTTCCACCTCTGATACCACTGCTCTGCAATTTTCTTCCATCCTTCTTCAGTGGAGGGGCACTGGAGGAGCTCCTCCAGGTATTCTTCGATGATGGCCTGCACCACTTCTCTGACCACAATGCTGATTTTGTTGTGTGGCACCTTCCAGCCGTACTGCATGCTCCTGTAGGTGGTCCCTGAGGCCAGATGGCGCAGAGTCAGTGCCACCTTGAGCCCAGGTTCTGGGCTGGGCCGGAAGTTGGTGTTTGCCTTGGTCAACCTGGGTGTCAGCCGCTGCACAACTTCGTCAAACATGGCTGGTGGCATCCTCATGAATTTCTGGAATGCACGAGGGTCTTCATTCCTCAGCTCCACCATCAGCTTGTTATACAGTCCGTACTCTGCTCTTCTCGTGATCCATCTTCGGACCCAGACACTTCTTGGCCGCCTCCTTTTCTTCGCGTACAACAGGTGAAAGAGCCTGTAGATGGCTGGCTTTGCACTGTTGTAGAATGATGGTGGCTACCAAAAGGAGTGTGTGATGATCCATGGTGGAGATGACTGGATGCTGTGGAAGAGCAAGATCCAGATGAAAGCTGAAGAGGTCTGCACCACAGGGCTGCATGACTGAAAGTGAGATCCAGGTGATTTCCTCCCCCTTTTTATAGGAAATATAGGTTTTCCACTCAAAACTTTTTGAGCGGATGAAATGTCTGTCGACGGATTCTGGACAGATAGAGAGGATGAAAAACGGATGCAGTGAGTATAGAACGGAAGCATCGCGTTAACCAATGGATGGCAAGTGTTTTTCTCCATTTTACATCCTCTTTCCATCCGTTGGTGCTGTTTGACAGGGGCTTTACTAAGGCTTTATAAAATGGTATTTATATTGCTTTACAGTGCCTTAATAAGACCACATTTAGAATGCTGCATCTAGTTTTGGTCACCATATCATAAACAAGATATAGAGATTCTGGAAAGAGTGCAGAAAAGAGCAACTAAGATGATTGGGGGTTGGAGGCTGAAACATATAAAGAAGGGTTTGTCTGATCTAATGAAAAGAAAGACTAGGGGTAACATGATAGCAGTCTTCCAATATTGGAGGGGCTGCCCTAAAGAAGAGGGGGTCAATCTGTTTTCCAAAGTACCAGGAGGCAAGACAAGAAATAATAGATGGAAACTAATCTAGGAGAGAAATAACCTGGAATTAAGGAGAAACTTACTAATAGTGAGGACAATTAACTGGTGGAACAGCCTGCCACCAGAAGTTGTGGATGCTCCAACACTGGAGATTTTTAATAAGAGACTGGACAGCCACTTGTCTGAAATGGCTGAATGTCTCCTGCTTGTGCAGAAGGTTGGACGCAATTGTGATAGTAAGTTGAGGACTGTCTATACCCATCCAAAAGCCAAGGGAGATCAAAGTTGAAGTTTGGATCATGCCACCTCATAACAGTCCTGGCTGCATTCCAGAAAAGCAATATGTGTGGACAACTCTGTTAGGATAAAAGGAAAAAAAAATTGTGCTGAGCATGGCACGACATCTGAAAAACAAATCTATATTAATGAGACATACTTTGTAAAGCAAAACATTCATCATGCTTGTAATTGCAAAATGTGTATTAATTAGAGGTGGCTATTTTCTGAATTATGACAACTGAAGCTCCATGTCAATTAGTGCAATTAGACTGAACTAAGTGGTCTGTAATTACTCCTTGCAGTGTTGTCTAAGCATTCATTTAATGGAAAAGTTAGATTTACAGTTAACTGCTAATTGTTTAAACTCAGGCTCCAAAGAGAAAAATGGGCCTCCAGCAATATTTGGGGGGAATGAATAATGATCATAAGAAGCTTGGTGTCACAGGAATTGGTAAGCAGGAATAAAAATAGTGTGGTAACCACATCCTGGAGCCAAGAATTAGGGTTACACAAGATTACTCCAATTACTTTGTAATTTAGGCATAGGAGACAGCCAGGCTGAGCCTGAGGGAGGGCTCAAGCACACCATCAGTTTAGAATCCCTTTGCACCAGAGAGAGATCCCAACCCAGCCCCTCTTGCTTGCTTTCATGTTGGAAGCACCTGGACACCTCTGGGGGGAAGGTTTTGCCAGTGGCATCACTGCTGCCCAGGGTCACTGAACTAGGGGCTTCTTTCAGGTCCCCATTAAGTTGCCCAGTGAAGTGACACCCATTTAACTGCTTGCAGTTGCTCACTTTCAAGATTCTGGGTCAGCATAAGCTGGAGGAAGTGGAGGGAGCTCACCTTAACGCACAGCAGCACTTGGGTCTCAAACACGGGCTAGCTGATCATCAACCTAGTATCCCCCACACTCTCAGCCCTCCCACCTGAATTCAGAATCAGGATCATCAGAATAGAGCTAGAAGGGATGGAGGTCTTCTAGTCCAGCCCCTTGCTCAAGCAGGAGATCCTATACTATTTCAGACAACTGACTGTCCAGTCCCGTGAGGGTGAACCTATGGCATGCATACCAGAGGTGGCACACAGAGCTCTCTCTGTGGGCACTCGAGCCACTGCCCCAGCTCCGATCTGCCACACACGTGCCTCCCACTGGCCAGTTGGTCTTTGGGTCTCTGCCGTGCATGCACGGGGGATGGGGCACATGCGCAGGGGTGGGGTGCATGCGCAGGGGACACACATTTTGGGGATGTGTGTGCATGCGCACTTTGGGCACTTGGTGCCAAAAAAGTTAGCCATCACTGGTCCAGTCTCTTCTTAAAACCTTCCAGTGTTGGAGCAGCCACAACTTCTGGAGGGAAGCAGTTCCACTGGTGAATTGTCCTCCCCATTAGGAAGTTTCTCCTTAGTTTCTTGTCCTGAATTCTCCTGATTCTTATCTACTATCAGTTTGCCTTGATTGTTAGTAGTTCAGCTTCTTGTTTAGGGATAGCGTGGACGAAACTTGTCCTCATTTGCACAGTTGCTCCTAATTTCTTGCATTGGGCATTATTTTAAACCAACTGGGTGCCACCTACTGAGGGTGAACTAGGCATCCACAGTAGACCAGAGAGGTTCCAAACTAGTCAGTCACAGGGACCAGAGGTTTAGTCTTCTAAATTTTTTGAGTGATGTTGGAGCTCATCCTCATGGAATCCCAAAGGGGCTTTTTCAGGAGGCAACTGGACTTTCTGTTTTTTCTTTGAAGACATTCCGCTTCTCATCCAAGAAGCGTCTTCAGTCCTGACTGAATGGTGGGGAATGGAAGGATTTATACTCCTTGCAGGCAGCTTTTTATACTTCAAATAAAAACCTTCAAAGTCTTCAAAGAAAAACCAGAAAGTCCAGTTGCCTCTTGAAAAAAGCACCTTTGTGGTCTGGATCAGTGGTCACCAACTGGTGGGCCAGGGACCACTAGTGGTCCACGAGAAAATTTGGGTGGTCCACAGAGAAATGTCACCCCCAAAGCAATTAATCCAGCCTACGCAGGAACACAAGGCTGTGCTAACCACATGGCCTATGGGAACACAAGGCTTGCATTGCTTGCATTGCAAACAATATGAGTTGGGGAGGGGAGGGGAGAAGGGGCGGAGGGGGGGGGAACTTGCCCCACTCACCCAATGCATCTCATCTGCTACTGGGCTGCTTCTTTCCACTTCTTTCTTCTTCTGCTTTTGGGTGCATGCAAGGAAAGCAGCAAAAGTCTTTCTTCCTCTCCCCCAAATCTTCCAGAAAGGAGTCTTTGGGACCCTGCAAGGCCTCCTGCTCCAAGAGGCTGCACCAGTGTGACAAGTCTCACAAAGACTCGTTTCTGGCGGAGTTTGGGGGACAGAAAGAAAGACTTCTGCTGTTTCTGCTGTTTTCTTTGCATGAAGACAAAAGACTCTTCCCCCACCCGAGAATGGAGCTGGAGATGGTATCCTTTGATCCCAAATAAAGAATGATTGATCAGTAGGAAAACAGGTTGGCAAATTTTCCTGCAGACATTTTGGGGGATTTTCCCAGGGTCTCTGGTGCACAGGATTTAAATTGATGAGTTTGGTGGTCCCTGAGGTCCAAAAGCTTGGCGACCCCTGGGCTGGATGACTGAGAATCTCCATAGACTTCCTCAGAGAAATATCTCGACTAGAATGTCTTCTTTGGGCTCTTCTATTCATGGTGTCTATGTGGTGCCTAGTTATGTGTGGCTTTATGGTTCTTGATTGGGATGGTTGATGGCCAGCTAATAAGTCATTGGCTGTTGTTTCCTTGTGTTACTTTTGGCATCATTGTGGTTGAATGGAAGCTCCCCTCTTCCTGAAGAAAAATAAACATACAAATTTAAAAACAATGTCACACAGATGAAGAGTAATCTTGTATAGCACTAAGCTATGGAATCCTTCTGCTGTTTTTCAGAAATGGTTATGGAAAGGACTGCAATTGGTGAAATAAAATGACTGTCCTCTACCAAGAGTCTTGCTCCCAATGTAACTCTGAATCTATTAATCGCCTTTGGAAATTGTGGGAGAAAGCTAAGACAATTCAACAAATGTTACAAGGACTCCCAAAGAATTTGCTGAAAATATCCAACCTGGAAACAGCCAGTGCTGACCACTGCTATCAACTAGTTTCCTTTGGCCTTTCAACTAATTAAATCTTTCAGATCTTCCAAAAGTAAATAAATTGTGATTTATGCAGATGTAGAAGCATGTTTGATCATGTGAAAATCCTTGACATTCCTATGGATGATAGATGGTAGATGATATTGATGATTGATGAATAAGTAGATAGATGGTGATAGATGACAGATCTTCACATTCACATTCTTTGATGAGAGATAATTAATGTTAAATTTGTAAGAATAGTTGATTTTAATATTGCCTAGGAAGATATATTCATATTTTTCATTGGGCACATTGGAACTTTGCATATTATAGAAATTAAACATGCAAAAAATAGATAGATTGAAGTTTATTTCATGAATTTAACAAGGTAACATTCTTATCAGGCCTGAAAAAAAAAAGTAACTCTCTTCTTTTTAGATAATTAAGAAATCATATAAATATTAATCAGAGAAGACGAGAGCATCTAAGTTATCTTAGCTTCTTGGAAGAATAAAGTGGGATTGGAGTTCATTAGCAATTAAATACAAGACTCCTAGAAAATTTCAGGAACTGGGTTGACCAAGAAGTCAAAACTATACCATGAAAAAGACAATGACAAACTTTTGATCTATTGCTCGAACTGACAAACAAACAAACCCAACATGGTTGAAGCCACCAAGTGTCTGGCCCAGAAGAGACTTCAGCTTTATCACAAGAAATATTTATCAACCATACCTTCAGCACACGGAATTAGTTAAGACAACATGATCTCATAGCTTGTTTGACACAAGATGGGAAATTTTGGTTGTATATAAGTGGAAGTATAAATGAATTTTCAGGTGGGACATTTATAACATGTCATTCTGCAAGACAGAACTATAAATAGGGTATCATCTCCAGATGGGAACAACTGAAATGAATTCAGTAATGTTGCATCAAAGATGAAAATCTCACACAGATTTTTATTTTTATTTTATTTTTATTTTTTTTATTTTATTCTAGAAAAACATTTATTTGACACACATTGAAAACAGACATATATATATATATATATATATACACATACATACATACATATATATATATATATATACATACATACATACATACATACATACATACATACATATATATGTGTGCTGTTCAGCTTCCTTCGGGTATTATCCCACGTCATTGTAGTTCTGTTAAAGTTGTAGCAACGTTTCAGCAGAATCTCATCTGCCATCCTCAGGCTTCTGTATAGAGTTAGTTCCTGGTTTCAAATTTGAGGCTGGTCCATTCTGATTGGCTGGGAGCCTGGATCTGTGTTCATTGGACTTGGAGTTTGATTGATTGGTGTTTCTGGTTTCTTCTGTCTGTTTTGTGGCTTTGATTGGCTGGTAACAGTCTGTTCTTGTGTTGGAGGCTTTTAGTGCAGCTTGGCTCCATGTGAAAGGACGGCTGTTATCTATTAGGAAGCTGGGTTTCATCTGGGTGCCTGGTGTGGGGGGGTTTTGAGCTGGAGGCATCAGAGGGAGTCTGTTTGTGCTCAGGTGTTTGCCTGGCTTGTGGTATAGAGATCTTTCTATTTGAGAGTGCAGGCTTCCAAATGATTGACAGTCTGCTGGAATCATCTCTTCTATTCATGCTTCAAGATCTTTTTTCAATCACTATGGCTTCTCTGATGATTCTGTGACTGGGGTTTTCTATAGTGGCTAGGGTTTTGGTGCCATTGAAGTTGATGTTGTGACCTGTGGTTTTCATGTGTTGGACTACTGAGGAGGTGTGTTCCAGCTTTTTTATTGCATTTTTGTGTTCATCCAGGAGGGTACTTATTCTTCTATTGGTCTCTCCAATATATGTGGCTGGGCATGATGCACAGGGAACTTCGTATGTGCCTTGGTTTTCCAGGTCAATTTTGTCTTTGGGGTTTTTAAGGATGGCTGCTATTTTTTTGTCTGTTTTGAAGGCAGTCTTGATGTGATGCCTGTGTAGTATCTTACTGATTTTATCTGTAGTACCTCTTATGTAGGGCAACACAGCTGTTCCATAGGTCTGTTGATCTCCTAGGTCTCTGTTATGTCTTGGTGAGTTTTTGTGAGCCTTCCTGCCAGCCTTCCTGCCAGCCTTCCTGCCAGCCTCCATGCCAGCCAGGAACCCCAGAACCATGCTGAAGCACAGCAAGCCTCAGCCATCTGCTGCTAGCCCTTGCAAGAGGGACAGGGCTACCATCACACCCCCTGGCCCTCACTCTGGTTCTGCTGGGGCTTCTGCAGCACGGGCTCTTCTGGGGCTGGGGCTGGGGCTTCTGTTGCTTCTCCTTCTGGTGGGGCTGATGAAAAGCACTCCAGCACCAGCCACCTCCACAGCAGCTGGACCCTTCACCCCTGAGACTGAGTGACCAAGAGGAGTGCCAGAGACTCATTTTTCTTTTATAGCTTGTTGTTAATAAAGTCTATTTATGATTCACACACTTGCTTCATTTCTTTTTCTTAATAAAGTCTTGGTGGAAACTTTTAGAAATGGTTTAAGCCTTTGCATGCTTGTGGGATGGGTAAGGATAGCTTTGGAATAGGTTAGGATACCTGTGGTATGGGTAATAGCTGTGGGATGGGTTAGGATAGCAGTGGGATAGATAAACCTCCAGTGCAAGCATAGTGGGACTGTATGGTCCACCCTCCCAGGTGCCACACCTACGGCCCTTTATTATCAGTAATAATGTAATCATTCATCCACACATGTCAACATAAACACAACTTTTTATTAAATGCCCTGTTCATTGTAGGCCCACCCAACATACATGGCCCAATCTCATCCGTGTGATCAGAGAGGGTGAAGGAAGCATCCATTAAGCATGTACCATCCTGTCTTGCTACTCCACTGCTCCAGCTGGGGAGTTGCACCAGTGTCTCAGGAGGTTGCGCTGCTTCTTCGCTTCATGTGAGGCTCTGTTGGGGCCTTGCACATCCTCAGTGTCGAACAGGTTTTGCCCTTGCCTCCATTCCCCAGGCTCCATGTCCTCATTGCCTTGTTGGAGGTCCACAAGCCTGTTCTGCAAGACTGGGTAGCGGGTGCACATGAGATTGTGCAGGATGCAGCAAGCTTCCATGATCCTCCTCATGGTCTCTGGGCAATGCTGCATGGTGGTGAGAAGTACCTGGAACCTGTTGGCCAGTTTGCCAAAGGCATTCTCCACCACCCGCCTTGCCCTGGACAGCCTGTAGTTGAATATCCTCTCTTCACAGGTGAGGAGTCTGGAAGTGTAGGGCTTCATGAGGTAGGTTGTGAGGAAGAAGGCGTCATCCCCCACGATGAAGTAGGGCACATCTTGTGTGTCGTTGGGCAGGGGTTCTGGATCTGGAAAGCCCACGTTGAGGTTGCGTTCCACCTCCTCCTTGAGGTGACTGGCGTTGTATACCTGGGCATCTGAAGATGAGCCGTTGCCTGAAGCATCGATGTACATGAACTTGTAGTCAGCATCGACCATGGCGAAGAGAATGATGCTGAAGAAGCCCTTGTAATTGAAATAAGTCGACCCTGACTTGGCTGGAGCTTTGCAGGCCACGTGCTTGCCATCTATGGCTCCAACGGTGTGGGGGAAGTTCCACCTCTGATACCACTGCTCTGCAACTTTCTTCCATCCTTCTTCAGTGGATGGGTACTGGAGGAGCTCCTCCTTGTATTCTTCGATGATGGCCTGCACCACTTCTCTGACCACAATGCTGATGGTGTTGGATGGCACCCTCCAGCCGTACTGCATGCTCCTGTAGGTGGTCCCTGAGGCCAGGTGGCGCAGAGTGAGTGCCACCTTGAGACCAGGTTCCAGGCTGGGCCGGAAGCTGGTGTTTACCTTGGTCAACCTGGGTGTCAGCCGCTGCACAAGTTCATCAAACATGGCTGGAGGCATCCTCATGAAGTTCTGGAACGCCCGAGTGTCTTCGTTCCTCAGCTCCACCATCAGCTTGTTGTACAGTCTGTCCTCTGCTCTTCTGACAAACCATCTTCGGACCCAGACTCTTTTTGGCTGCCTCTTTTTCTTCTCGCAGTAGAGTTCACAGAGCCTGCAGATGGCTTCACACTGTTGCAGAACGATGGTGGCTGCCGAAAGGACTTTGTTACAATCCATGGTGGACATGACTGGATGCTGTGGAAGAGGAAGAGCCAGAGGAAGGCTGCAGAGGTCTGCACCGCTGGGCTGCTGTTCTGAAAGTGAGATGCAGATGAGTTGCTACCCCTTTTTATAGGAAATATAGGTTTTCCGCTTGGCATCCTCTGGGCAACCTCTAGGCATCCTCTAGACATCCTTAATATCCGAGATAGGTCCCCTCTGCAAATGTTTTTTCCATTTTAAACGCTTTGTTTCCGTGCTGCATCCGCTAGGCATCCGTTCTGCATCCGTTCTGTGTCCGTTCCGCTTCCTCCCTACATCCGGGCGGATGGAGTTGCACGGATGCATAGCGGATGCGTAGCGGATGCAGAACGTACGAACTGGATACATTTTCCACGCAAAAGTTTTGGGCAGCTGAAATCTTTCAGAGCGGAAATGGAGGCAGTGAGTACATCGCATTTTCCAACGGATGGCAAGCTTTTTTGTCCGTTTTACATCCTCTTTGCATCCGTTGGTTCAGTGTGACATGGGCTTTAGGACATCTGTTTCTGTTTTGGTGAGTTCTCTGTTGGAAACATTATATCCTGATTGTTTCAGGTGTTGTCGTGAGTTCTTGGGGGGTTTCTTGTCATGTTCTATTTTTTTTAGTTTCTTTAAGAGTTTTTCATTTTTGTAAGTGGTTTCAGTTTCAGCTCTCCAAGTTGTAAGTTGTTTTATCTTATCCCAAAGTAGAGGGTGGATTTTGCTGCTCAATTCCAGATGTAGTGCTAGCAAATCTTTGTTTAACTGACCTAATTGGAATCTTTTACTGTGAAGTTCGTTCCTGAGTAAAGCCATCTCTGTTCTTTTCAGGATACTTTTGGTAGCTGCTGTGTTCTTATGAAATGTTAATTTGAAGCAGGTTGGTGTTGCATTGTTGTCTCTGCAGCTGGATAGGAATTTCAGGTCAAATAATATTCCTGCTCTTTTAACTTCCAGCTTCTCATAGCTTTTGATCTGGCTGTTTATTTCCTCCCCGTAGAGGTCAGATATTTGTTTTTTTAAGCTTTTGCGGGTACTTACATGTGTGCTGTTCAGCTTCCTTCAGGTATTATCCCACGTCATTGTAGTGCTTTTAAAGTTGTAGCAACGTTTCAACAGAATCTCATCTGCCATCATCAGGCTTCTGTATGGATGTGGGTCTCACAGCCTTTGGTTTTAAATTTGAGGCTGGCCTATCCTGATTGATTGGGAGTCTTGGTCTGTGTTTATTGGACTTGGAGTTTGATTGATTGGTGTTTCTGGTTTCTTCTGTCTGTTTTGTGGCTTTGATTGGCTGGCAACACTCTGTTCCTGTGTTGGAGGCTTTCAGTGCAGCTTGGCTTCAAGTGAAAGGATGGCTATTATCTATTAGGAAGCCAGGTTTCATCTGGGTGCCTGGTGGGGGGGTTTTTGAGCTGGAGGCATCAGAGGGAGTTTGTTTGTGCCCAGGTGTTTGTCTGGCTGGTGGCATGGAGATCTTTCTATTTGAGAGTGCAGGCTTCCAAATGATTGACAGTCTGCTGGAATCATCTCTCCTATTCATGCTTTCAGGTCTTTTTTCAATCTCTATGGCTTCTGTGATGATTCTGTGGCTGGGGTTTTCTATAGTGGCTAGGGTTTGGGTGCCATTGAAGTTGATGTTGTGACCTGTGGCTTTCATGTGTTGGACTACTGAGGAGGTGTGTTCCAGTTTTTTTACTGCATTTTTGTGTTCATCTAGGCGAATACTTATTCTTCTATTGGTCTGTTCAATGTATGTGGCCGGGCATGATGCACAGGGAACTTCGTATGTGCCTTGGTATTCCAGGTCAATTTTGTCTTTGGGGTTTTTAAGGATGGCTGCTATTGTTTTGTCTGTTTTGAAGGCAGTCTTGATGTGATGCCTGTGTAGTATCTTACTGATTTTATCTGTAGTACCTCTTATGTAGGGCAACACAGCTGTTCCATCTGTTGATCTTCTAGGTCTCTATTATGTCTTAGTCTGTTATTGTGGGTCAAGCTAGTGATTTTGTTTTTGTGGAAGCCATTGGCTGTCAGTACTTTAGTCAGGATACATAGTTCAGTCTTTATGTGTGTCTTGTCTGCCAGGCATTTGGTTCTGGTGATTAGTGTTTTGGCCACGGAATTTATCTGTGCTGCGTGGTGGTGGGATTGGGCGTTGAGGTAGCAGTTGGTGTGTGTTTTCTTCTGGTATATGGTGTGTCCCAGTGTGCCATCTGTTCTTTTGTAGATTAGTACATCTAGGAATGGTAGTTGTTTGTTTATTTCCGTTTCCATGGTGAACTTGATTTTGGGATGTGTGTTGTTTAGATGTGTTAGGAAATTGTTTAGGTTTTCTTTTCCATAGGGAAAAATCAAATATGTGTCATCGATGTATCTTAGCCATAGTTTGGATTTGTGGGTGGCATTAGCCAGGGCTCTGGATTCGAATTCTTCCATGAACAGGTTTGCAGTGACGGGTGACAGTGGTGCTCCCATAGGGGCTCCTTCAATTTGCTTGTATCTTTGTCCTTTGTATATGAAATATGTGTTGGTTAGGCAGTGTTCTGTTAGTTCCATGAGGTCTTTAGCTGGTTGGTATTTATTTTTGATGATTTCAAGAGTTTCTTTTATCAGGACTTGAGTGAATAGTGAAACCATGTCGAAACGTACAAGCAGATCTTCTTGTTCCACGTGTAGATCTTTGATCATTTCTAAGAAGTGGTATGAGTTTTGTACATATGAAGCTGCGGTTTCAGCCTGTGGCTGTAGTTGTTTTGCAAACTATTTAGCTAGGTTTTGTAATGGTGCTCCTATGGAGCTGACTATGGGTCTGTGAGGTATGACTTCTTTGTGTATTTTTGGGAGGCCATATAATTTGTGGCATCTAGAAGATTTTTCTCTTGGGATGATCGTCTGTTGGATTTCTTTGCTTATGTGGCTGGTTATAATTTTCTTCTTGGTTAATTTTTCCAGATATGTGGTTGGGTCTGTGTTTATAGGTTTGTATATGGAGTCTTGGAGTAGGTCTGTCAATTTTGTTTCGTAGTCTTTAAAAAAAATAACAAATATATATATAAACGGAAATAAACAAACAACTACCATTCCTAGATGTACTAATCTACAAAAGAACAGATGGCACACTGGGACACACCATATACCAAAAGAAAACACACACCAACCGCTACCTCAACGCCCAATCCCACCACCACCCAGCACAGATAAATTCCGTAGCAAAAACCCTAATTACCAGAACCAAATGCCTGGCAGACAAGACACATAT
>BLBF01000056.1:905799-918928 GCA_015471245.1 Laticauda colubrina | reverse complement strand
TGTGAGAGTGCATGTAGATAGTGGTTTGTATGTGTTTTCTTCTGGTAGATGGTGTGTCCTAGGGAGCCATTGGATTTCTTGTATACTAAGACGTCTAGGAAGAGAAGTTGATTATTAGCTTCTGTTTCCATGGTGAATTGTATTTTGGGGTGTAAGCTGTTGAGGTATGTAAGGAAGTTGTTCAGTTTTTCTTTCCCATGTGGCCAGATTATGAAGGTGTCATCTATCTATCTGAGCCAGAGTTTGGGTTTGTGATCATATTTTTGTAGAGCTTGTGTTTCAAAGTGTTCCATGTAGAGGTTTGCAATGACAGGTGAGAGGGGTGATCCCATGGGTGCTCCTTCTATTTGTTTGCCTTTGGAAATATGAATGTTGTTTAGATTTTCCAACCCATATGAAGGCGTGCCAGCCAAGTTGGAGATCAAAACCCTCTAATACTAATAACCTTCTATTTTCTAATTTAACCCAATCCTTAAACCAGTTTACTATAGCAGCATCATAATATAATTCAAAATCTGGAAGGCCAAATCCTCCTTTTTTCTTGGCATCCTGTAATAATTTATATTTCACTCTTGGGTTTTTTCCTCTGCCATATAAATTTAGATATACATTTGTTTAATTCTACAAAAAAATTCTTTTCCAACTTGACTGGCACTGTTTGAAACAAGAAACATACAGATTTTTAAATTACTTTAGGTCATCTCTCTCTCTCCCCCTCCCTCCCTCCCTCCCTCCTTCCCCCGTCTCTGCAAAAATAAGCTGCAAAGGGCAACCGAATGATTCTTCTTAAAGTATGGAATCTCCTGGAAGAAGGAACAACAAAACATTAGTTCTTGGATAGGTAGATGCCTGAAGCTGTCAATTACTCCTGTCAATTACTGAGTCGGCAAAAATCCATCCACCTGAATTAGATGCTAATGTTGCCATTGATAGTCCTGGCTATCTCTCTTAGGAGACATTACTAAAAGGAGAAGCATGGTGCCTATTATATTTTATGAGTTTAAAAATTACTTTTTGGTGATAACATCCAGATTACCTTTCTTGAGTTGGCCTGTGAAAAAGTGCTGGACTCTAATCGGTGCTCCGTATCCAAATAAATTTCCCTGATATTATGACATTAAAAAGAAAACATGAACTTTTATTATCGAGCTGTTTGTTAGAGAGACTGGGAAAGGAATAAGAACTCTCTGTCTTGCTTTGTGATATAAAAACACTGCCTTCCTGTATCAAAACAACTTTAAACAATGTTCACACTCAAGCATTGGATGGGTAACTATGACAAAAGGAAAGTTCTACATTTAAGCAGAAAAAACAAAATGCCCAGGTACAGTATATATGGTATCTGGCTCAATAGTAGTAACTGTGAGATGGATCTTGGAGTGCTAGTGGACAATCACCTAAACATGAGCCAACCATGTGCTTCAGCTGCCAAAAAAGCCAACATGATCCTAGGCTGCATCAACAGAGGAAGAGAACCAAGAGCACGTGAAGTATTAGTACCACTTTATAAGGCCTTGGTAAGACCACACTTGGAATCCTGCATCCAGTTTTGGTCACCACGATGTAAAAAAGATGTGGAGACTCTGGAAAGAGTTCAGAGAAGAGCAACGAAGAGGATTAGGGGACTGGAAGCTAAAACATAGGAAAAACAGTTGCGGGAACTGGGTATGTCTAGTCTCATGAAAAGGACTACGGGTGACATCATAGAAGTCTTCCAGTATCTCAGGGGATGCCTCCCAAAAAAGGGAGTTAAGCTATTCTTCAAAACCCCTGAAGGCAGGACAAGAAGCAACAGATGGAAAATAATCAAGGAAGGAAGCAAGTTGGAACTAAGGAGAATTTCCCTGATAGTTAGAACAATTAATCAGTGGAACCACACTGGAAGTTTTTAAGAAGAGACTGGATGACCATTTGTCTGAAGTGGTGTAGGGTTTCCTGCCTAAGCAGGAGAATGGACTAGAAGCCTCCAAGGTCCTTTCCAACTCTGTTATTCTATTCTAAAGTCAGTTTGCAGAATTGGGGCTCATAGAATGTAATATTGAATACATTTTTGTGCATAGAAAATTTGTATGGCAGCAGCTAAGATGATTAAAGGCCTGGAGACATAAACATATGAAGCACGATTGCAGGATTTGGGTTTGGCTCATCTAGAGAAAAAGAAGGATTAGAGGGGGCAGGATAGCAGCAATCCAGTATTTGATGGGCTGGAGGGTCAAATCAGTGGGGGTCAAATTATTTTCCATCTATGGCTTCTAGTTCGGCCTTTGGGTGCTTTGGAGAATAGCTGGACTCCCTTTTCTCTGGGGCAGCCCCTGAGATATTGGAAGACTCCTATTATGTCACCCCGAGTCCTTCTTTTCATTAAACTAGACATACCCACCTCCTGTAACTATTTGTCGAATGTTTTATTGCTTCTTGCTTTTTCCTCTTTCCATATCTTTCAATCTCCCACCTCTTTCCCTCTAGATTTTCATTAAACTTTTGGTGCAACCCAACTGACACTTGATCTTCCTCTGATCTTTCACTGGAATTGTTCACCAATGTGATTTTAGCTTTGGCTTGTTTGAGTATACAGGAGCTTTCCTGCTGCAGAATTCTATGTATCATTCCTCTCCTGATTAAAATGAAGTTTTCTGGAACCCAAGATATGTAGCTTTAATTTTATCGACCATCAAGAATTCCAACCTCATAAGCTAAGATAGAATATTCAATTATTTGTCCCCAAAAATACAAATTCTGAAAAGTATTTGGTAATATTCTTAAGCTGAGAATTAAGTGTTAATTGAGTGTTAATGTCATTTACATATGAAACTGAAGGGGTTTGCAGTATTGTAGGCAAATTCTGCCCACAGTCAGGAGTTTGATGCTGACCAATTCAAAGTTTACTCAGCTTTCCATTTTTCTGCAGTTTGTAAAATGAGGACCCAGATTGTTGTGGGCAAGAGGCTGGCTCTGGAAACTGCTCAGAAAGGGCTGAAAAAGTAGAACATACTATGAAGCAGTATATAAAGCCCCTGTCACACAGCACCAATGGATGGAAAGAGGATGTAAAACGGAGAGAAACACTTGCCATTCATTGGTTAATGTGATCCATCCGTTCTGTATTCACTGCATCCGTTTTTCATCCTCTCTATCCGTCCAGTATCCGTTGACTGAGATTCCATCCGCTCAAAAAGTTTTGAACTGCTGAAAACTTTTTGAGCGGAAAATGTATCCAATGCATCCGTTCTGCATCCGCAATGCATACGGGGAACATCTGTTCTACATCCGATGTCATCCAATACGCATCCGCTATATCCGCTAGGCATCCGCTGCATATCCGCGCAACTCGCATCTGCTCCAGGGGAAAATGGACACAGGGAGGAAGCGAAACGGACGTGGAACAGACACAAAGCGTTAGTAGCACGGATGGAGAAAGGATGAAAGCGGATGCAGCTCACATACAAAGCATTAAAACAGAAAAAATGTTCCCAGAGGGGAGCTTTCTCGGATATTTAGGATGTCTGCAGGATGTCTAGAGGATGCAAAAGGACATCCAGCAGAAAATCTATATTTCCTATAAAAAGGGGGAGGAACTCACCTGGATCTCACTTTCAGTCCAGCAGTCCTGCAGTGCAGCCTCTTCAGACCTTCATCTGGCTCTGGCTCTTCCACAGCATCCAGTCATCTCCACCATGAATCATCACACACTCCTTTTGGTAGCCACCATCGTTCTACAACAATGCGAAGCCATCTACAGGCTCTTTCATCTTTTCTACATGAAGAAAAGGAGGCGGCCAAGAACTGTCTGGGTCTGAAGATGGATTGCCAGAAGAGCAGAGTATGGACTGTATAACAATCTGATGGTAGAGCTGAGGAACAAAGACCCTTGTGCATTCCAGAACTTCATGAGGATGCCACGAGCCATGTTTGAAAAAGTTGTGGAGCAGCTGAGACCCAGGTTGACCAAGCAGAGCACCAACTTCTGGCCCAGCCTGGACCCTGGGCTCAAGGTGGCACTGACTCTGTGCCACCTGGCTTCAGGGACCACCGTCAGGAGCATGCAGTATGGCTGGAGGGTGGCACACAACACCATCAGCATTGTGGTCAGAGAAGTGGTGTAGGCCATCATCGAAGAATACCTGGAGGAGCTCCTCCAGTGCCCCTCCACTGAAGAAGGCTGGAAGAAAGTTGCAGAGCAGTGGTATCAGAGGTGGAACTTCCCCCACACCATTGGAGCCATAGATGGCAAGCACATGGCCTGCAAAGCTCCAGCCAAGTCAGGGTCGACTTATTTCAACTACAAGGGCTTCTTCAGCATCATCCTCTTCACCATGGTCGATGCTGACTACAAGTTCATGTACATCGATGCTTCAGGCAACGGGTCAGCTTCAGATGCCCAGGTGTACAACACCAGTGACCTTAAGGAGTGGCTGGAACGCAACCTCATCATGGGTTTCCCAGATCCAGACCCCCTGCCCAACGACACACAAGATGTGCCCTACTTCATTGTGGGGGTGACACCTTCTACCTCAGAACTTACCTCATGAAGCCCGACGCTTCCAGATGTCTCGCCCGTGAAGAGAAGATCTTCAACTACAGGCTGTCCAGGGCAAGGCGGGTGGTGGAGAACGCCTTTGGAATCCTGGCCAATAGGTTCCAGGTACTTCTCACCACCATGCAGCATCACCCACAGACTGTGAGGAGGATCATGGAAGCTTGCTGCATCCTCACAATCTCATGCGCACCCGCTACGCAGTGTTGCAGAACAGGCTTGTAGACTGCCAACAAGGCAAAGGAGACATGGAGCCTGATGCATGGAGGCAAGGGTAAAACCTGATAGACACTGTGGATGTGCAAGGCCCGAAAAGAGCTTCACATGAAGGGAAGAAGCAACGCAACCTGCTGAAACACTGGTGGAACTCCCCAGCTGGAGCAGTGGAGTGGCAAGACAGGATGATAGATGCTTAATGGATGCTTCCTTCAGCCTGTCTCATCACACTGATGAGATGCCATGTATGTTGAGTGGGCCTACAATGAACAGGGCATTTAATAAAGAGTTGTGTTTATGTTGAAATGTGTGGATCAATTATTACATTGTTATTGATAATAAAGGGCCAAAGGTGTGGCACCTGGGAGGGTGGACCATACAGTCCCACTATGCTTGCACTAGAGGTTTATCTATCCCACAGCTATTACCCATTCCACAGGTATCCTAACCCATCCCACAGCTATTACCCATTCCAAAGGTATCCCTTCCCATCCCACAGCTATTACCCATTCCAAAGGTATCCCTGCCCATCCCACAGCTATTACCCATGCCAAAGGTATCCCTGCACATCCCACAGCTATTACCCATCCCAAAGGTTTCCCTGCCCATCCCACTGCTATCTTAACCCATCGTACAAGCATGCAAAGGCTTAAACCATTTCTAAAAGTTTCCACCAAGACATCATTTACGAAAATAAATGAAGCAAGTGTGTGAAGCAAAGATAATCTTTATTAATAACAAGCCGTAAAAGAAAAATGACCAAGTGTCTTAAGCAAAGATAAAGTCAACAAGTAGCCACCCAGTCTTTGGCACTCTTCTCAGTCACTCTGAGGTATGCCCAGTCTCAGGGGTGAAGGGTCCAGGTGCTGTGGAGGTGGCTGCTGCTGGAGTGCTGGTCTGAGGCGTCATTGGGGTGCCTGACCCCGAGAGGACAACAGGGGACGGTGTGTTGAGGAAGCTCTCAGAGAGCTGGTTCAGTCCTGTGATGTTGAGAGCCCCTTCCTCCAGGACATGGGGTGTCAGCCCCAATACCGATGACAGATGTTCTGAGGCCGGGCTTGGCTGTTGGGTGGAGGAAGGAGCAGTGTAGTGGGGATGTCTGGACTGCAGCTGAGCCAGGTGAGGCGTGGGTGGCATCTGTGGCGTGGGTGGCATCTGTGGCATGGGTGGCATCAGTGGCATGGGTGGCATCAGTGGCATCAGTGGCACCGGTGGCATCCGATGTACCTGTGCCTGGACTGGGAAGGGCTGCCTGTGCTGCTGGAGCTCCTGTTAGCTGTAGCCTTGGTAGGTGAGGGCCTGTGGAAAGCCTTGGAATGGCAGTGACATCACCTGGGGTGGAGGAGGAGGCCTGGACTGGGTGGGAGCAGGTTCAGTTGGGTCTGGAGGGTTGTGAAGAAGACCGGTGATCCTGTCCTTTATCACCTGGTACTGTCATTCGGACATGTTCATGAGGGTCTGGTTCACGTAGGTGAGGAAGGGGTTGTGGTTGGAGGATGGGATGTCGGTGTGTACCAGCTGAGAGAGGAGATCCATGCTGCTTCTGATGGTGTCCCTGATCTCCAGCAGGACAGTGTGACTCTGCCCCTCCAGTCTGGCTCTCTGCCTGCTTGCTGTGGTGGTGGAGCTGGGGGTGGATGTGGGTTGGTCTCTGGTGGAAGTACCCTCTCCTTGCTCCCACTGCATCAGGGGGTCCTCCACACACTCCACCATGGGTAATGCAGCTGTCGGGGGGTTCTCCATCGTGGCACGCTCCACAGATACCTGCCTGGACACAGGAGCTGACTCTTGTCCAGAAGAGGACTGGCTCTCTGCAGGCTGCCTGAGAGAGAGGGTTGTCAGAGGGGTTGCTCCTCGGTGGTGGATCTCACCCTCTAAGAAGCTGCACTTGGCCATCACATAGATCTCTTGGTCCATCAGCTTGACCGTGGCCTGGCCAGATTTCTTGAGGTGCAGCTTCCCGTACCAGGTGTGTATGTGCATTCACCAACCAAGGAGCACCTCCAAAGTGTAGCCCAGGCTCTCCGCCTTCTCTTTCCAAGTAGCCTGCTTCCTTTTGGTGTCTCGATAGAGCCTCTGTCCCTTCCACCATAGATATTCATTCTCCCTCAGCCATTCCAGCACCTCATCCTCATGTTCCTCTTCAATGGAGTATTGCCTCCTCTCCCGTTCATGTGTATGCCTCTTCCTCCCTCTGGCAGGGCCATCTAGGCCCTCATCAGAGGGGCTTCGAGGTTGTAGTGGCTGCTCCTCCACACCACCAGCAGCAGCAGCAGCAACAACAACAGTAGCAGCAAAAGCAGGACCAGCAGGACCAGCAGGACCAGGAGCACCAGCAGGACCAGCAGGACCAGGAGCACCAGCAGCACCAGCAGCACCAGCAGCACCAGCAGGACCAGGAGCACCAGCAGCACCTGCAGGACCAGCAGGACCAGGAGCACCAGCAGGACCAGGAGCACCAGCAGCACCAGGAGCACCAGCAGGACCAGGAGCACCAGCAGCACCAGCAGGACCAGGAGCACCAGCAGCACCAGCAGCACCAGCAAGTCCAGGAGCAGCGCCAGCAGAGTAAGCACCAGCAGAAGCACCAGCACCAGGAACAGCACCAGCAGAATCTCCAGCACCAGAAGAGTCAGCCCCAGCAGCAGAAGCCCCAGCAGAAGCAGAGTCAGGGCCAGGGGGTGGGATAGTGGCCCTTTCCCTCTTGCCAGGGCTGGCAGCAGATGGCAGAGGCTTTCTCTTTTTCCCCATGGTTGTTGGCTTGCTGGCTAGTTGGTTGGCTGGCTGGAGCTGTGTCTGGTAGCAGGTCTTTCCTCTGAATGGTGACCTGCTTGCGAGCTGCTTCCCTTTATATCCACGGGGCTGACACTATGCATCCTCCCCGCATGCACAGTGAACGCTTTGCATCTGCTTGGCATCTGCTAGACATCACTAGGCTTCCGCTCTGCATCCGCTTCATCCGCTCGGCATCCACTCTGCATCCACTCTTTCCGCTGCGCGTCTGCTTTGCTGTGCTCCCCTGGAAGCCCCGTGGATGTGCCATCCGCTCCCATCTGCTTCCATCCGCTAGGCTTCCGTGGAGCACCCGCTTTCCATCCTGGCTGTGTCCTCCCCATGTCCGTTCCTTTCTGTTGTTGTCCGCTCTGGTTATGCAAATACGGGGCACTTTTGAGAGCGGATAAAATGGATGGAACATTTTCTTATCTGCTGTGTCCTTTTTACAAACGTTTTGCATCCGTCGGCCAATGTGACAGGCCCTTAATTTAAGTGCTTTTGCTATTGCTCTAGCCTGCGTGCTTCTCATATGTGATTTTTTTACGGCCTATCCTATTCAATTCTAAAATATTCTATTGTCTTGGTGGTGCAGTGGTTAGAATGCAGTACTGCAGGCTACTTCTGCTGATTGCCGGCTCCCCGCAATTTCAGACAAATGGTTGTCCAATCTCTTCTTAAAAACTTCCAGTGATGGAGCAGCCACAACTTCTGGAAAGTAAATTGCTCCAATGATTAATTGTCTTCACTGTCAGGAAATTTCTCCTTAGTCCCAGGTTGCTTCTCTCCTGGATCAGTTTCCACCCATTGCTTCTTGTCCTGCCCTCAGTTGCCTTGGAGAACAGCTGGACTCCCTCTTCTTTGGGGCAACTCCTGAGATATTGGAAAACTGCTATCATGTCTCTCTTAGTCCTTCTGTTCATCAAACTAGACATGCCCAATTCCAGAAACCGTTCATCGTTCACTGTATGTTTTAGCCTCCAGTCCCCTAATCCTCTTTGTGGCTCTTATCTGCATTCTTTCTAGAGTCTGAACAACTTTTTTATATCCTGGCAACAAAAACTGGATCCAGGATTCCAAGTGCATCCAATGAATCCAATGAATGTCATCATAAATGTTGTCCATATTCATAAATTAGCATTCCTTCTGCCAATCTTTTCTTCTCCCACTTTCTCTTTTTTCCCCTCTCTGATTAGAATTCCAAGCCCCTCCATTTCTTTTTTAAGGTTGGCAAATGGAGGCAAACCAACAACAGCAAATTTAACTTTCGGCATTGGCCAAACGCAGAACCTCAATTATCCTCAATATACTGCCATCACAAAAGGATTAAATTGGCTTTCTTTCTTCATGCGATTAATCCTCTTTAATAAAATTGTAGATATGAAGAATTGGATTGGGAGGATATTTACTGTCTCCCATGCATACACACACACACACATACACACACACACATACACCTAGCCCCAGTTTCAAGTAGTTTTATTATTTAGGAGCGATGATTGTTTAATTACTTCAATGAGTTGTAAAAGCTGAGCAGATGTGCTACTCCATCTGCTTTTGTTAATTTCTTGAAACGATGCCATTCAAGGGAGAGGCAGAGTTAAGGAAAGAATGGCATCCATTTTCTCAGCCATTCTGCCATTATGATGGTGAAATGAACATTTAAGCAGGGAAATGCAGCATAAATGGTGAAGTCTCACATGCATATTTATCTGCATCTCAGTTATCTTCCAGTTGTCCCATAGAGAGAAAAGTATGGGTCATTAGACATCATACCTCACTTGGCATATCTTTTATGCCACCTAGAGTCAATCTGGATAGTCAGATGGGTGGCATATAAATTTAATATGCCAGGAGCCTGTGGTGGTGCAGTGGTTAGAATGCAGTATGGCAATCTATTGCTTACTCCAGGAGTTTGATCCTGGCTGGCTCAAGGTTGATGTGTACAGTGTGGTGATTGGGAAAATGAAATGTACTGCTTAGGTAGTGCTGGAATTTCAGCACTTTTAGGAGTTTGTTAAGAAATTTCTTTTTAGGATTTTAAGAATCTTCTTTTGAAAGCAAAGTGCTTTGAGTCTCCAAAGTCTCAAATTTGGTAGTTGTGACCAGGAGGGCCTTTCCACAGTTTTATCTTGTATGCTCATTCTGCCAGTTCCTGGATCAGCAGGTAAGTGCCCTCATGTCCTAGTTGCCTTCAGATTGGACTATCAATCAATGTACTCTATATAGGGCTGCCCTTGAAGAGTATCAGGAAGCTTCAGGTAAAGAATGCAGTGAAGCAAGCACTAATGCACTACGTTCCTTGAGCACTGTGTGTTTCACACTTGGTCTGTGAGCTGCTTTGACTGCCAGTTTGCTCCTGAATCCAATTCAAGATGTTGGTTTGAAGGCTTAAAGCCCTTAGTGGCATGGGATTGGACTGTGGGATTGGACTGAGGGGCCCCCTCTTCTCATTGACATCATCCCACCCCATTAGAGAAGCCATGCTGCAAATACCCATTGGCCAGGGATCTACAGCTACCAATGGCGACACAGTGGTTAGAATGCAGTATTGCAAGCTGACTCTATCCACTGCCAGGAGTTCGATCCTGACCAGCTCAAGGTTGACTCAGCCTTCCATCCTTCCAAGGTCAATAAAATGAGGGCCCAGATTGTTGGGGGTGACAGGCTGACATTATAAACCAACCAGAGAGTGCTATAAAGCAGTATAATTGCTGTATAAGTTTAAGTGCTATTGCTACTGCTATTTGGTATGTCCCAGGAGCATTACCTTCTCTGCTGTGGTACCCACATTCTGTGTATCCTTCTTTCACCCACCCAAAATTAGATTGGCCTCATCCTTTTTGATATTTCTTCCCAAGGACCTGAAATAGGAAGATCTTGTTCTTGGATGATATGAAGGCTATCGTTGCAGGATGTAAGCTGTTCCAAGCAAAGCTGCTCTTGCAGTTGACTGATGGGGAGGTTGTCAACACTCACAGCATTTCAAGTGGTGTTCCAGATGTTGCTGTTGTGTTATCTACACAAAGCCAGTTCTGTTTAGGCATTAGTAATAACAGTATGCTGCTGTTGAATATTATAAATCCAGGGCTCTTTTCATTTATCATAAGTCAAGCCATTTAATTAACTCACATATCTGAAGTGGGGGGGGGGAACACACTCAGGTTGATGACAGCTATTTCTCCCTTCTGGTCCCCCAAAATACACATTGTGTCATGCACTCCTCATCTGTGATTTATAGCCTTCTTCGTAAATCCAAGCTGGGTAGCAATTGGAGGCAGAGAATTCCCAGAATCATTTGTTTTTCGCTAATGAAGCAAGTTATTTACGTTAGTTGCAGCAATAGCAAATACAGCCTGGCTGATGAATGTCCCAGAAATAATACTGTTCCAGCTGTTGGAGCAAGGATGAAGCCATACATTTCAGCATAACCTGAATCTCATTATTCAAGAAGGATGAGGAAGCAAAGTTTATCAGGGGACCAAAGGCCAAAACAAAGGAAGACCGGTTGCAGGAATTGAGTATGTGTACTCAAATGAAACTAAGGCTTAGGGGCAGGGGTGGGATTCTACCAGTTCACACCTATTCACTAGAACCAGTTGTTAACATCCTAAGCAGTTTGGAGAACCAGCTGTTAGAAGAAATTACTGGGCTAATCCTGTAAGGAAGGCAGGAAGGAAACATTCTGGTGTTGCTTGTAGAAACTGCCTCTACGTTAACTCTTTTTATATTCTTGGCAGGACTAGACTTCCTGTCTCAGGAACTTCTCTGGAGTTTTTTTCCCCTCCTTTGCTGGTACTTTGTTTGTGTGGAGGGACCATTCAAAGTTACAATGGCACTGAAAAAAGTGACCAATGACCATTTTTCACTCTTACGACTGTTGCAGCATCCCCACAGTCATGAGAGGCCAGGTGAGGAGATGTGTGCCTCGATGTGAGTGATGTTGAGTTGGCCACGCCCAGTCAATAACATGACCACCAAATCATGTCCACCCAGTCACATGACCACTAAGCCACACCCACCACCTAAGCCATGCCCACAGAACCGGTTGTTAAAACATTTGAATCCCACCCCTGCCTAGGGGGGACATGATAGCAGCCTTTCAATATCTCAGGGGCTGCCCCAAAGAAGAGGGAGTCAAGCCATTCTCCAAAGCCCCTGAGGAGGCAGGACAAGAAGCAACAGGTGGAAACTAAACAAGGAGAGAAGCAACATAGATCTAAGGAGGAATTTCCTGACAGTTGGAACGATTAATCAGTGGAACAGCCAGCCACCAGAAGTTGTGGGTGCTCCATCACTGGAGACTTTCAAAAAGAGACTGAACAGCCATTTTCCTGGAATGGTGTAAGGTTTCCTGATTGAGCAGAGGGTTGGACTAGAAGACCTCCAAGATCCCTTCTGACTCTGTAATCCTTTTATTCTGAAGCTTTCCTTGGTATGAGGGTTTCATTAGCATTGAGAAAAGAAATCTTCTTTTTGGTACCTGCTTTGAACTGCTAGGTGGGCAGGAGCTGGAACAAGTATTGGGAGCTCACCCTGTCCTGCAGTGGTTGGGTCTCGAACTTGGGATGTCCGGTTTCTAGCTGATAAGGTCAGCATCTTTAACTGCTGAGCCATCAGCCTGCCAGTTCCAAAGTGAGGCACAACACTAAATAAGAAACCTTCAGGCAGAAACTATAAAAGGAATTTCCTGGAAAGTAGGCCAGACCTAAATATGCCTGGTAAAGGTTAATGAATGTTAGCATGAACATTAGCATGCATATTAACATGAACATTAACACAGTTCAGTGCATATTAACAAGAAGGGAGGTCAAGGCCCAGACAGTCTCGATCTGACACTTGAGCTACATTATGCATGATTTAAATGCTGGAGGATATCCAGAAAGTGGGAACTATTCCTTGAAATCAAGCACTTGGGAGAATTCAGAGGATTGTTGGAAACTTGATTTTAGAGAAAAAGAGTTTCATTTCTGGTGGTTACCAAGCAATATCCTTTCTTTACCTTGGATATGATATGAAGAACTTGGATATTAGTTCTTCAGTGTAGCCCAGAGGTACATTAGCCCTTCCTCTAGCTATTTTTCAACTAGTTGAAGTAGATCACACAAAAAGCACAAACTATGTGTACTACCACTACCATTGTTGTGACACTATACTAACAAGAATTTTGCAAATCTGAAAGAACTTCTCTCTTCCTTGACTTTTGATTTTCAGAAAATTAGGCAAGGTCCTTTCTGAGATGCTTTGCATGCCATTTTTCCTTCCCCTTTCCAGTAGACAATTATTTGGGGTTGGGATTGGTTTAGGGGTTGGATTCAGCGGTGGGATTCAGCAGGTTCTGACCGGTTCTGGAGAACCAGTAGCGGAAATTTTGAGTAGTTCGGAGAACCGGCAAATCCCACCTCTGACTGGAGATTTTACAGTATCCTTCCCCTGCCATGCCCACCAAGCCATGCCCGCCAAGCCACGCCCACCAAGCTACTCCCACAGAACTGGTAGTAAAAAAAGTTGATTTCCCACCACTGCTTGGACTAGAAGACCTCCAAGTTCCCTTCTGCTGTTCTATTCTATTCTATTCTATTCTATTCTATTCTATTCTATTCTATT
>BLBF01000056.1:871730-885165 GCA_015471245.1 Laticauda colubrina | reverse complement strand
GATAGGCATTCATCTGCTAAGAATTTCACAATTTAGAAAAAAGTCATCTGGTGGCTTTTTATACTTGCTTAATACTAACAACTTATGTTCTATAATTTAATTCTTTGCCATCAATCCTGAGAATAAACCTTCTGGTTAGTTCTTTTGGCTCAGTTTTCAAACTTAGTGATTATAAATAGAATACAGAATATTGAATAGCAAAGTTGGAAGGGAACTTGGAGGTTTTCTAGTCCAGCCCCCTGGTGAAGCTGGAAATATTATGTCATTTCAGACAAATGGTTGTCCAATCTTTTCATAGCAACAGGCATTTCTCTCTCTGGGCACAATGAGTAAATATCAGCTGCGAACTCTGCTTGGCGACAGGAAGGGCATCCAGCCATTAAACACTCAGTACCAGTTAGTTCCCCATCTCCACCCTGATGCAAGGGATTATGGGGTCATTAAAAGACACGCGCTCACACACCCACACACACACACCTTAGTCTACCTCAATGAGAACTCTGGGTTGATTCATACAATGATCCATTTGTTTGTTTTCTTGGTTGTCCATGGCGTTCTCCAGAGTTTTCTCCATCATCTAAAGTGTCCATCCTCTTCAAAGCTTGAAATGTCACAGGGAATAGCATTGCTTGTCCTGCTCTGATCTTTGTAGATACAGGCACATCCCAGCCTCTGAGCATCTTTCAGCAACCTGCATAATAAATATGCTTGAATGCACCTTCTAAAAGATGATAAAGTCCAAAAGGAATATGTGGGTAGGATTGCTAAAATAGTTCTCTACATTAATAAGAAAACATGCGGTTACACATTTCCAAGGCGAAGGTCTTTAAAAAGGATTAGATACCCATGCTTGCAGGTGGATTAGCTTGTCATAAAGAGAAAATGCCATCTGTGTTTCTCATCTCTAAAGTCACATTGCTCCGCAAAGCTGGCTTAAAATTTAGGAGACCTAATGCAGAACCAGGATTGAAGTTCCCCCTTATGTGCAAGCCTAAATTAATACTGCAAATGAAACCTTGAGAAATTTATTTATTTAGAAAATGAGGAGGAAGAAGAGGAGGAGGGTGTTATCCATTCAGTCATGTCTGACTCCTGGTGATTCTATGGGCCAGATTCCTCCATGCCTTCTGATCTTGCACTTCTGCTTTGACTTGTTAAGAAAATTTATGATGGCCCAACTCACTCGTGGTGATTCCAGTTGGCTGACAAAGAAAAATCTCTAACACAAAACTCAACACAGTCTCACACAGATACACCCCAACTATAGCAATCAGACTAGCCGTGGATGGGCTCCATATCACTCCAAGATCCCTGCCCGCAGTGTCTATGGAGCCCTACAGAAGAGCATTAAAGTGGGGGCCAATCTTATTTACTCATGGATGATGTTCCAAAGGGAGGAGGGTACCATAGAGCAGGCCCTACTTCTTAGTCTCACTACATGGACCTCCTCAGCAGAAAGAATTCATAACCTTCCCTATCTCCTCTTCTGGTAGGTCCAGTCAATATAATTGGTCCCAGGCCATGTAGGTCTTCAAGGATGACAACCAGCATTTTGAATTGAACTCGGGAGCAAATCTGCAGCCAATGCAACTCCCACAGGGGAGGTGACACATGTGTAAATCTAGGCTAGCATAAAAACATGTCAACCACCACATTGTTCAAGATCATTTATTCAGAACGTCTATAGAGATTCTCAATCATCCAGGTTACAGCTGAAGAAGCTTCTTGGATGGGAAGTTAAATGTCTTCAAAGAAAAACAAGGAAGTCCAGTTATTCAGGATAGGATATCCACAAACCAGAAAGAAAAACTGAAGCTCTGTCTGGAAGGCGTGCACTGGATGCAAAGTCACAACACTTCCTAATTCTCTTCTAAAACATTCAAATTCCCATCTTCCTTGGGTAGGAAGAGAGTGAAACAAGGATGATTAGAGAGCTGGAGGCTGAAACATACGAAGAACAGTTGCAGGAATTGGGATTGTCTAGTGAAGTACTAGAAAAGGCATGATAGCAGTGTTGTAATATTTGAGGGGCTTCTACAGAGAGGAGGGGATCAACTATTTCCCAAAGCACCAGGAAGAAAGACAAGAAACAATGGATGGAAACTAACCAAGGAAAGAAGCAACCTAGAACCAAGGAGAAATTTCCTAAAAGTGAGAGCAATCAACCAGTGGAACAGAAGTTGCCTGTCAGAAGTTGTGGATGCTCCATCCCTGGAGGCTTTAAGAAGATATTTGGACAGCCTTTTGCCTGGAATGGCCTAGGAGCTCCTGCCTGAGCAGAGAGTTAGACAGAAGACATCCAAAGTCCCCTCTGTTATTCTATGCTCCATGAATGATTTCATTCTTGAAATGCTATATTTCTTGTTTTCTGTGCTGCAAAGTTTGGTCGTAGTTAATTAGTATTCCAAGTGTAGGTTGTATCACCTCCAGCCTCAATTCTCAGCAAATCAGTCAATCTATCTTGAGTGGCTGAAGATCTCAAATAGCTTTGTATACATTTTGGCTTTGAGAAATTTTACTCTGCTGCTGTTACCAAAAACAGGGATCCATGGGAGAATTCAACAGTTGCATTTTAAAAGATGTAATAAAGGTGTATTTTCTTCAACTTATTCTTGAACACCCACAGACTGCCACAAACTCCAGTAGTAATTACCTCAGCACAGATGGAAAACCAAGGAACCACAGAAATCTAACATGAGATACCAATTATCTTAGTATTCATTGATTTATTCCTTCTGTTTCCTGTTCTTCAGTCAGAATGAGAAGACCTGGCCTTTTGACCCACAGCTTCTAATTTTACTCAGTTATTTACATGCATAACCTCTCATTTGTAATTATTACATTTCTGTCTGATTTGCATGCAGGATTCCAAGATTTTGCTAATGAGGACACCTTTGCACAAGGAGAGAAGAATTCAATGTAATACACTGAAGAGCTCCCACCTCCTGAGGACAATCATAAATTAAAAGAGAAAGCAGAAGGGGGCAAGGGGTTGTGAATTCTGGAGGGGACATTCAAAAATTGAGAGTAGAAAAGAAAAGGTAAAAAAATAAAATAGAGTACTATTTGAAGCTATCTAGGATTTTTGGTTCCTGGAGGAAAAAGAATGACTTTTTATGAAGACTGAATCACTATTGAGTCATCCCAGATATTCCAGCAGTACAAATGGATGAAAGAAAGTGGAAATATCTCTTTATTCGCTTAGAATATTGCTTATTCACTAGAATAAGCAAATGAAATAATATAGAATGGTAGCAATAGTAGAGAATATTTGTAGCTCAGGGTTCAGCTGTGGGATCCTTAGTGCTCTCTGAGTTTGGTTGTTTTCTTGTGAAGGTTTCAAAACTCAGCTAAGTAACATCAGTCCTGCTAATGGATGAATGTTACCTAGCTGGGTAAAGAAACATCTGCAGGAAAACATCCTAGTTCAGAGAGCACCAAGGACCGCACAGTATGGAATGGTCAGTGAGGTACTAAGAGGCGCAATGACTCAGTGGCTTAATAACACTGGAGATGGTCTCTGCTCCATTGATTCAAGTCCTAACGCTGTGTGTCAGGGTGATAAGCTTCTGCCCCCTAGCAGTTCAAAAGCATGTTCTGTGCAAATAGACAAACAGGTTCCGCTTTGGTGAGGAGACGAGTTGGTGCTCCATGCAGGCAATCAAATTGTTGCTAGCTCTGACCATGCCGGTTGTAGCATTTGGTTGCAAAGTGGCACCGGGTGAGAGAAGAGGCATAGGATGCTGCTGCAGGAAAAGCTGCTCATCTTTTTCTCTGGTATGAAGCCAGCTCACCATCCTGTGTCACACCTTGAAGCACATGAACAATTCCTACAACAGAGCTGGTATCCATTACTCTGCATTGTTGTTGCTGGTTGCAAAGTCATGTCTGACCCATCACAACCCCACGGACAATGTTCCTCCAGGCCTTCCTGTCCTCTACCATCTTCTGGAGTCCGTTGAATCTCAGGCTGACAGCTTCAGTGACTCCATCCAGCCATCTCATTCTCTGTTGTCCCCATCTTCTTTCACCCTCCATCGTTCCCAGCATTAACACTGTGGTCTCCTGCTAATGAGGAGCCATGGTGGTGCAGTGGTTAGAATACAGTATTGCAGGTTGCCAGCAGTTCGATTGTCATGAGCTCAAGGTCGACTCGGCCTTCCATCCTTCTGAGATCAGTAAAATGAGGACCCAGATTGTTGGGGGCAATCTGTTGACTCTGTAAACTGCTTTGAGAGAACAATAAAGCACTGTGAAACGGTATATAGATCTAAGTGCTATTCCTGTTTTCATTTTGGCACCGCTAAGGACACCAACCAGAAGTCAATGCTATCACCATGGCTGAAACCCAACTGAAAAAGGACCAGTTAATCCATTTTCTCTAGGACTCTTTGGAAGTTGCACATATTCAACCATCAATTGTTATTTTGACATTCTTTCGTTTGGTCTTTTTGATGTTCAGGGAAAGACCAAATGTCTCGCTTTCAACTTTAAATTATTTTGATCAGTTGATTTAGACCTTTTTTGGTTTCTGAGAGTTGTGTAGTCAGCATATCAAAGATTGTGGACATTCCTTCCACCAATCTTTTCTCCAATTTTTGATTGATCAAGTTCCATCTTCCTGATGATCACATCAGCATATGATCAGGTAGGCAAAATATCAGTTCCACATAAGAAGGTTTAATTAAAGTGATTTGATGCTACTCATGCCAATGTACAAGAATATTCTCAACCAACAGCCAGCACTTGCTCTGACTCAGAGGAAGATGAATGGAATTCAAGGGAGGTTGGAGTCCATTTATAGCTATGTAGGAATTCTAGTCTGATTCCTCTTTTAATTCTGCCCTTAGGTTCTGCCACTCCTTCTTCTGCATCATACAGGCTGAATAAGAAAGGTAATTGTAAGCTGCTTAAAGTCACTTCTAGGAGAAATGGGCAGCTTCTAATTAAATAGGAGAAAGAGAGAGGGAGGGAGAGAGGGGGAGGGAGGGGGGATGAGAGAGGGTATCAGGTTTCCAAATGATGAAATCCATTTAAAAAGAAAAGAGCAAAGTCCAACTTGCAAAACAATTTCTTTTATTTAGGAAAGAGTGGTAATTTATTTGGCAAAGTCCATGGTAATTCCGGATCTGACACAACCCAAAATTGCACCACATAATATTGGAAATTAGAAACAACCCCCCAAATGTCACATTCCCCAATAGAAGTAAATCAATGTTTGCCTGGTGTCATCAATCTCCACCTCCAGGTCTCAGCAGGATCAACTTTCATTCACATAGGAAGGAGAACCTCCTAGCCTAAACAACCTTTCCCCCCCATAACCAGCAGAGAAAGAAAGAAAAGGAATATATAATAAGGCTAAATAAAATGAATATGCATATGTCAATTTCAGACTTGACAGAGAGAGGGGGGGGGGGGGGGGGGGGGGGGGGGGGGGGGAGAGAGAGAGAGTCTTGTTTTTCAGCAGTTGTTGTTCATTGCCGACTCAATATCTTCCTGAAAGATAGGTGATTCTATGTCTATTTTCTTCTCCCCATCATCCTTGGGAAGCTGGGCCTCTTTGTTGCTGGCATGCAGCTCTTCTCTATCTTCTTGCCATCTGTTCTTGACACCTTGTTGGCCAGGCAGTTCATTCTTTTTCTTGTTTTGATGATGTTTTTATGAGCCGTAAATGGTGTTTGGAGCCGTTTGATTTGCACAGATGCAATCCTGCTGTGGGATGCATTCATGCTGTCTTCTTCAAGCTGCTTGCAAAACCGGTCCCTGTAAATGTTGCTGCCTTTCCTTGCTGCTCTTTGGGAACCTGCCTTCAGTCTCTTTCCTTCCTCCGTTTTGCTCAGCTATTCCCAAAGATTCCATCTGAGAGTCATTCGTGCCTTTTCTCTGCCTTCTTGTATTTGTTTGTTTGGATCCTGCCTTTTTTATTTTTAACAAATAACTCAGAGTAGCAAACATGTCCGAACACAGCTCCCCCCCTCCCCCCCATATTCCCTGTGAGATGAATTGGCCTGAGAAAGAAAGACTGGCCAAGCACACCCAGCCAGCGTTCATGGCTAAGGTCGGACTACAATTCATCGGCAGCAGAGTCACCCAGCCAGCTTTCAGAGCTAAGGCAGGACTAGAACTCACTGTCTCCCGGGTTCTAGCCTGCTGCTTGAACTGCCAGCTTCAACAGCTGTCTTCATATCAGTCCATTGAATGGCTAGCCAAAATGCATCTTCTCAGCAGTTCACGCTTATTTTTCATTCAGTTGCATATGTGGGAGGGATTTTGGTGAGGCCACATTTTGCTCTGTTGGATGGTATGTAGATGGTCTTAGCCAGAATCTTGACAGTGAGGACTGAACTGGCTTCCTGAAGGAGTCACAGGACGTTGTCAGTCTGATTAAGACATGGTTCATCTGGTGAAGTCCAAGTCCATAAATGGGGCTTGTGCTGTTTGAACCCCATACTCATGATTCCAAATCTATTTTTTTTAATGGCAAAATGCACTCAAACAAGTCCCTGCATCATCATCCTCCCCAGGTTCAAACATACCAGCAATGCCTATTTCTGCTTGGCTGCCAACTTTTGCAATCAAATCACCCAGCATGTAAACAATATGTGTTTTGGCCATTTGCTTCAGAGTTTTTCAATGTTGCATCCTCGATTTCAAGCTCTGTCACTTGGATAGACTTGGATAACTGTGATTTTCAGGGGCTTGTCCCAGATTTGAATGATCATGACATGATCATTAACTGTCAAGAAACTTCCCTCTGCCTGGGCAAGGGTCTTGCTTGTGATAAATGCTGCTTCGTTCATTTCCCTGTTGTCACGTCCCAAGTAAGAGTGAATTCTTCAAACTGAAAACAGCTGTTGTCTAGACAGTGTAGTTCACTGATGCCAAGGAGGTCATTTTTCAACTTGGCCATCTCCCATTCAGTGATATCCAATAGATGACTGTTCAGTCGCTAAGTTATGTTGGACTCTTTTCAATCTCATGGACACACACACCCTGTCTTCCACTGTCTCCCAATTTGCCCAAATTCATGTTCATTGCATCAATGACGCTATCTAATCATCTCATCGTCTGCTGTCCTCTTCTCCTTTGGCCTTCCATCTTTCCCAACCTAAGGTTCTTCACCAATAAGTCCTCTTTTCTCATTTGGTGGCCAAAATGTATCCGTCCTTCCAAAAAGCATTTTTCTCTAGGATTAGTGGCATGGTGGCTCAGTGGCTTAAAGATACTGGAGGTGGTCTTTGTTCCAGTGGTTTGAGTTTAACCTTAGTAGGGTAAGTTGCCTCAGTGTCTGTGAATCATAAATATAAATAAATCATAAATCATGAACTAGCACTTTTCTGTAGCCTGATAAGTATTTTGTCTGTAGTCTCTTGGCTAATGGTAACATCATCATAGGCTCAATCAATCAATCAAACAATCAGACAATCAGTTCTTTAGGATTGACTTGTTTTGATCTCCTTGCAGTCCAAGAAACTCTGAAGAGTCTTCTTCAACTAACACTGTGTGTCAGGGTGAGCTCCCATCACTCGTCTGCCCATCTAGCAGTTCCAAAGCATGCTTTATGCAAATAGATAAATAGGTACCACTTTGGTGGGGAGAGGAGTTGGTGCTCCATGCAGGCAGTCAAACCGTTGCTGGCTCTGAACCTTCCCAGTTGTGGCACCTGTTTGTGTGATGGCATTGGGTGAGAAAAGAGGCCTAGGATGAACTCACAGTCTCCTGGCTTCTAGGCCAGCACCACAATATCTATGCCAAATTGTCTCTCTTTCTCTATTATTCCAGAAAGTGTAGTTTGTTAATCACTATGTCTCACCTCTTTTACACTTTTTTGTAGCTTTTTCTCTATGCCAGAGCATTCTGCGAATATGATCATGTGCAGAGATTCACGTGCATTCCCAGCCTCTACAGCTTTGACAGATTCATAAAGGGTTCCAAGGTAATTAAACTGCACAGTCTGAGATAAAATATGAGCTTGGCAAAAGTCTATTGATGCCCCTCTTAAAACTAAACGGTATTCTTAATGTGTTTTGTTTTTAAGAAACAGATTGTTTTTTTTTCCATTGTACAATATTAAAAATACTTTAAAGACATGAAAGCAATTTGTAAGTACAGAATGATCCATGAAAGTAGAATCCCAAGTGTGCAAATAATGCTCATCAACCTTGAACAGAGCACAACTGCCGCACAGGCAGGGCAGGAAGGCAGAATCTTGCAACATCCCATTTGATCTACTGTGCTTCTCCAACAATACGGCCTCCACCAATAGGAAGGCCCAGCATGATCTCTTGGCATGAGATGAAATTAAGCCCCAAAATTTAGGCCTATTTCAACCATGTGTTTCCCCACCATTTCTCACATCGTATGTTAGAACTACACAAGGTGAAGAGAAATGGGGGGAAGGGTGGAGGGTGGGGAACTTGCCTATAGGAGTGCCCTGCAAGTAGCCTAGGCTAGAATACCCCGATCTACTACCGATAGAACATCAGTCGATAGAAGCTCCCCATAGGCAGAGTCACCAGCCGCTTCAATCGGCTGGTAGAAGTGGCCTTGGGACGAGCGCTCAGGCACAATCCCCTCTCCACAAGGCCATTTCTATCAGCCGATGAAAGCTCCCCAAAGGCAGAGTCCCCAGCCACTTGGGGGCAAGGCATGGCTGCCCATGTCCCCTCGCCTTTAAGCAGTGTCTTTTGGGCGATGGCAGCTCCCCAAGGGCAGTCACCAGCCACTTCAATTGGCTGGTAGAAGCGGCCTCACCACGAGGGGAGTGTACGTGTGCACTCGCCCAGAGGCCACTTCTACCAGCCAATTGAAGTGGCTGGTGACTGCCCTTGGGGAGCTGCCATCACCTGGAAGAGACCGCCTAAAGGCGAGGGGACATGGGCAGCCATGCCTCGCCCCAAAGTGGCTGTGGACTCTGCCTTCAGGGAGCTTTTGTCGGCCTCGTGGAGAGGTACGTGTACAAGGGCCACTCTAGGTGGGGGAGGAAATTAATTCACCCCCGAAAAGATGGCCGAGCCATTTTTTCAGGGTTCAAAAAAAAAAAAAAAAATAAGGCCTGGCCTTATTTTGTGAGAAACATGGTAGTGGTGAAGGCTAGAAGTCAGGAGGTGGTGAGTTCTAGTCCCATCTTAAGCCCCTGTCACACTGCACCAACGGATGCAAAGAGGATGTAAAACGGACAAAAAAGCTTGCCCTCCGTTGGTTAACACGATGTACTCACTGCCTCTGTTTTGCTTCCTCTCTATCCATCCAGCATCCGTTTATTGATGTTTCATCCACTCAGAAAGTTTTGAGCTGCTCAAAACATTTGCGTGGAAAATGTATCCAATTCATATGTTCTGCATCCGCTACGCATCCAGTAGGCATCCGTTCTGCATCCGTTACACATCCGCTATATCTGCTAGGCATCCGCTATGCATCCGCACAACTCGCATCCGCTCGGACACAGGGAGGAAGCGGAACGGATGCAGAATGGATGCAGAATGGATGCCTAGTGGATGCAGCACGGAAACAAAGCATGTAAAATGAAAAAAACGTTCGCAGAGGGGACCTATCTCGGATATTAAGGATGTCTACAGGATGCCTAGAGGATGCCTAGAGGATGCCTAGAGGATGCCTAGAGGATGCAAAGGGACACCTATACTGCCTATAAAAAGGGGGAGCAACACATCTGGATCTCACTTTCAGACCAGCAGCCCTGCTGCAGACCTCTGCAGCCTTCATCTGCCTCTTCCTCTTCCACAGCATCCAGTCATGTCCACCGTGGATCGTAACACAGTCCTTTTGGCAGCCACCATCCTTCTGCAACAGTGCGAAGACATCTACAGGCTCTGTGAACTCTACTACAGGAAGAAAAGGAGGTGGCCAAGAAGCGTCTGGGTACTAAGATGGTTCACCAGAAGAGCAGAGGACGGACTGTACAACAAGCTGATGGTGGAGCTCAGGAACGAAGACACTCGTGCATTCCAAAACTTCATGAGGATGCCTCCAGCCATATTTGACGAAGTTGTGCAGTGGCTGACACCCAGGTTGACCAAGGCAAACACCAACTTCTGGCCCAGCCTGGAACCTGGGCTCAAGGTGGCACTCACTCTGCGCCACCTAACCTCAGGGACCACCTACAGGAACATGCAGTACAGCTGGAGGGTGCCACCCAACACCATCAGCATTGTGGTAAGAGAAGTGGTGCAGGCCATCATCGAAGAATACAAGGAGGAGCTCCTCCAGTACCCATCCACTGAAGAAGGATGGAAGAAAGTTGCAGAGCAGTGGTATCAGAGGTGGAACTTCCCCCACACCGTTGGAGCCATAGATGGCAAGCACGTGGCCTGCAAAGCTCCAGCCAAGTCGGGGTCCACTTATTTCAACTACAAGGGCTTCTTCAGCATCATCCTCTACGCCATGGTCGATGTTGACTACAAGTTCATGTACATTGATGCTTCAGGCTACAGCTCATCTTCAGATGCCCAGGTATACAATGCCAGTCACCTCAAGGAGGGGCTGGAACGCAACCTAATCGTGGGCTTCCCAGATCCAGAATCCCTACCCAACGACACACAAGATGTGCCCTCCTTCATCGTGGGGGATGACGCCTTCTCCCTCGCAACCTACCTCATGAAGCCCTTCACCTCCAAATGCCTCACCCGTGAAGAGAGGATCTTCAACTACAGGCTGTCCAAGGCAAGGCGGGTGGTGGATAATGCCTTTGGCATCCTGGCCAACAGGTTCCAGGTACTTCTCACCACCATGCAGCATCACCCAGAGACCGTGAGGAGGATCGTGGAAGTTTGCTGCATCCTGCAGAATCTCATGCTCACCTGCTACCCAGTCTTGCAGAACAGGCTCGTGGACCTCCAACAAGGCAATGGGGACATGGAGCCTGGGGAATGGAGGCAAGGGCGAAACCTGATTGACACTGAGGATGTGCAAGGCCCCAACAGAGCCTCTCGTGAAGGGGAGAAGCAGCGCAACCTCCTGAAACACTGGTACAACTCCTCAGCTGGAGCAGTGGAGTGGCAAGACAGGGTGATAGATGCTTAATGGATGCTTCTTTGAGCCTGTCTATCACACTGATGAGATTGTGCCATGTATGTTGAGTGGCCCGACAATGAACAGGGCATTTAATAAAGAGTTGTGTTTATGTTGAAATGTGTGGATCAATGATTACATTGTTATTGATAATAAAGAGCCATAGGTGTGGCACCTGGGAGGGTGGACCATACAGTCCCACTATGCTTGCACTGGAGGTTTATCTATCCCACAGCCATTACCCCTCCGAAAGGTATCCCTGCCCATTCCACAGCTATCTCAACCCATCCCACTGCTATCTTAACCCATCCCACAAGCATGCAAAGGCTTAAACCATTTCTAAAAGTTTCCAGCAAGACTTTATTAAAAAAAAGAAATGAAGTGTGTGAATCAAAAATAGACTTTATTAACAACAAGCTATAAGACAAAAATGAATCTCTGGCACTCCTCTTGGTCGCTCAGTCTCAGGGGTGAAGGGTGCAGGTGCTGTGGAGGTGGCTGGTGCTGGAGTGCTTGTCATCAGCTCCTCCAGAAGCAGAAGCAGCAGAAGCCCCAGCCCCAGAAGAGCGAGCCCGTGCTGCAGAAGCCCCAGGAGAACCGGAGTGAGGGCCAGGGGGCGGGATGGTAGCCCTGTCCCTGTTGCAAGGGCTGGCAGCAGATGGCTGAGGCTTGCTGTGCTTCTGCATGGTTGTGGCGTTGCTGGCTGGCAGGGAGGCTGACAGGAACCAAGGCTGGCATGAAGGCTGGCAGGAAGGCAGGCACCAAGGCTGGCAAGAAGGCTGGCAGGAAGGCTGGCAGGGAGGCAGGCACCAAGGCTGGCAGGAATATTTGCAGGCAGGCACCAAGGCTGGCAGGCAGGCATTCACCAAGGCTGGCAGGCAGGCTGGCAGGCAGGCTGGCAGGCAGGCAGGCACCAAGGCTTGCAGGAAGGCTGGCTGGCAGCAAGGCTTGCAGGCAGACATGCAGGCAGGACAGGCAAGGCAGTCGATGTGTCTGGAAGTAGGTCTTTCCTCTGAATGGCGACCTGCTTCCGAGCTGCTTCTGTTATATCCGCAGGGCTGATGCAATGCATCCTCCCCGCATGCGCAATTAACGCTCGGCATCCACTAGGCTTCCGCCCTGCATCTGCTTCATCCGCTGTGCATCCGCTGTGCATCCGCTGTATCTGTTCCGCGTCCACTTTGCTGAGGTCCCCCGGAAGCCTTGCGGATGTGCCATCCGCTCCCATCCGCTTCCATCTGCTGGGCTTCTGTTCTGCATCCGCTTTCCATCTGCCCTGTGTCCTCCCTGCGTCCGTGTTATCCACTCCGGTTATGCAAATTTTTGCCCCTTCTGAGAGCGGATAACAACGGATGGAACATTTTTCTCGTCCGTTATGTCCGTTTTGCATCCATTGGGCAGTGTGACTGGGCCTTTAGGCATAGAGGCAGCTGGGAGAGCTTGGACCAGTCCCTTTCTGGTAGCTCTCAGGAAAAAAAAAGCTTTGCTAAGAAAACTAGAGGGGCTTGTCCAGAAAATTCCAGAAAAGCAAACATGGTGGAACAAAAGAGGAAAAAAACCCCTCCCAATACACCTAATGGTTTGTCTGTCTGTCAGTTTGTCTGCCTGGCTCTCTCTAACTATCCAGGGGTGGGATTTAGCTGATTCTCACCAGTTCACTAGAACTGGTAGCTGCATTTTCTGAGATTTAGCGAACTGGCTGATGTGAGGGGTAGGAAGCCCTGCCATGCCCAGCGAGGGGCAGGGAAGAGACAGCAAGAGAAGCCTTGTCTCGCTCCATGCGCCCCATGAAAGACAGTGGCAGCCCATCTGCTTCCCTTCCCTGCCTTCTCCAGCACTGGAAGCAAGCTATCAGCCACATGTCCAATCGCCCATTCATCTCTCTACCACCCCCCCTCTCTGGGCTCACTTGGTATCACAGTCTACCATGCAGGTCAGAGCCGCCCTGCTATCCTCCACAAGTTTGAGACACTGCTGAGGAAAGTTGCCTCTCTCTCTCTCTCTCCTGCTTCCAGGGCTACTCAAGGCAGCGAGCACTTCCAGGCCCAACAGAGTGAAAGAACAAGACCCATGAGAGCAGGGCTCACCTGTGTCTCTTTCCTGCCCCCAAACAATGTGCTTCTCCTAAAGGCCTCTGTTGTAACACACCTGTCCACTCTGCCTCTTTCTGTGGCACCCTTCCCATGCCCACATTCAGGGTTCTGGCTATCTATTATATCTATCTATCATCTATCATCTGTCTATCTATCTATCTAATCTATCATCTATCGATATCATCTATCTATCTATCATCTATCTATCATCTATCTCTATCTATCTCTCTATCTATCATCTATCGATTTATCTATCTATCATCTATCTATCTATCTATCTATCTATCTATCTATCTATCTATCTATCTATCTAT
>BLBF01000056.1:852345-868006 GCA_015471245.1 Laticauda colubrina | reverse complement strand
GAAGGAAGGAAGGAAGGAAGGAAGGAAGGAAGGAAGGAAGGAAGGAAATGTTTGTAGTTATTTTGGAAAAAAAATTTAAAATTAAAAAATAAAAATAGCATCCAGGCATTTAACTCTATAAATCACATATTGTGACAGATCATTTGCAGGTTTTCTCTATTTCAGCTACCATTCCAGCAAGGCTTGGCCATCATTTTGAGGATATTATGCCTTCACCAAAATGGTACCCCTTGTTTGTCGTGCCCCTAGTTCCCTTTTTCTGCTGACATCAGCTCTGTAGTCTTTGCTTCTGCTCTTCCTAGTGGAAATCAAGGCAATGTAAAAATGAAAGCCACTCTTTTGTAGAAACCCGAAAAGGACAGCTCAAAGAGTTGGGGAAAATGTAGAGTTTCACTGTCTTCTTAAAGCCCATGTCACACTGCACCAATGGATGCAAAGAGGATGTAAAACGGAGAGAAACACTTGCCATCAGTTGGTTAACACGATGCATCCATTCTATACTCACTGCATGCGTGATTCATACGTTCTATCCATCCAGCATCCGTCTACTGAGATTTCATCCACTCAAAAAGTTTTGAGCTGCACAAAACTTTTTGAGCGGATGAACTTTCCGCTGCGTCCATTCTCCATCCGCGACACATACGGGGAACAAACGTTCTACATCTGTCGTCATCCGTTAAACATCCACTGTATCAACTCGGCATCCACTGCACATCTGCACAACTCGCATCCGCTCCAGCAGAAAACGGAAAGAGGGAGGAAGCGAAACAGACGCGGAACGTTCACACAGCATTAGTAGCATGGACATAGAAGGGATGAAAGAGGATGCACCTCGGATATAAAGCATTAAAATGGACAAAACGTTTGTATATGGGACGTATCTCGGATATTTAGGATGTCTGGAAGATGTCTAGAGTATGTGGAAGGACACCTAGTGGAAAACCAATATTTCCTATAAAAAGGGGGAGGAAATCACCTGGATCTCACTTTCAGTCCAGCAGCCATGGTGTGCAGACCTCTTCAGCCTTGGTCTTGCTCTTCCACATCATCCATTGATCTCCACCATGGATCATCGCACACTCCTTTTGGTAGCTGCCATCATTCAACACCAGAACCAAACCCTCTTCAGACTGTTTCACCTTTTCTACGCAAGGGGAAGAAGGAGACGTCCAAGAGCTGTCTAGGTCTGAAGATGGATCAGGAGAAGAGTGGAGTTTGGACTCTATGACAAGCTGATGGTGGAGCTGAGGAATGAAGACACTCGTGCATTCCAGCACTTCATGAGGATGCCACCAGCCATGTTTGATGAAGTTGTGAAGCATCTGAGACCCAGGTTGACCAAGGCAAACATCAACTTCCATCCCAGCCTGGACCCTGGGCTGAAGGTAGCACTGACTCTGCACCAGCTGGCCTCTGGGACCACATACAGAAACATGCACTATGCCTGGAGGGTACCGCATAACACCATCAGCATTGTGGTCAGAGAAGTGGTGCAGGCCATCATCGAAGAATACCTGGAGGAGCTCCTCCAGTGTCCCACCACTGAAGAAGGCTGGAAGAAAGTTGCAGAAGAGTGGTATCAGAGGTGGAACTTCCCCCACACCGTTGGAGCCATAAATGGGAAGCACGTGGCCTGCAAAGCTCCAGCCAACTCAGGGTCCACTTATTTCAACTACAAGGGCTTCTTCAGCATCATCCTCTTTGCCATGGTTGATGCTGACTACAAGTTCATCTACATCGATGCTTCAGGCAACGGATCAGCTTCAGATGCCCAGGTATACAACACCAGTGACCTCAAGGAGGGGCTGGAATGCAACCTCATCATGGGTTTCCCAGATCCAGACCCCCTGCCCAACGACACACAAGATGTGCCCTACTTCATTGTGGATGATGACACCTTCTCCCTCAGAACCTACCTCATGAAGCCTTACACTTCCAGATACCTCACCCATGAAGAGAGGATCTTCAACTACAGGCTGTCCAGGGCAAGGTGGGTGGTGGAGAACGTCTTTGGCATCCTGGCCAACAGGTTCCAGGTACTTCTCACCACCATGCAGCATCGCCCAGAGACTGTGAGGAACATCGTGGAAGCTTGCTGCATCCTGCACAATCTCATGCGCATCCACTACCCAATGTTGCAGAACAGGCTCGTGGACCATCAACAAGGCAATGGGGACATGGAGCCTGGGGAATGGAGGCAAGGGCGAAACCTGATAGACACTAAGGATGTGCAAGGCCCCAGCAGAGCTTCACATGAAGGGAAGAAGCAGCGCAACCTCCTGAAACACTGGTGCAACTCCCCAGCTGGAGCGGTGGAGTGGCAAGACAGGATGGTAGATGCTTAATGGATGCTTGAGCCTGTCTCATCACACTGATGAGATTGTGCCATGTATGTTGAGTGGGCATACAATGAACAGGGCATTTAATAAAGAGTTGTGTTTATGTTGAAATGTTTTGATCAATGAATAAATTGTTGTTGATAATAAAGGGCCATAGGTGTGGCACCTCGGAGGGTGGACCATACAGTCCCACTATGCTTGCACTGGAGGTTTATCCATCCCACAGCTATCCTTGCCCATCCCACAACTATTATCCATGCCGCAGCTATCCTTGCCCATCCCATAGCTGTTATCCATCCCACAGCTATCCTTACCCATCCCACAAGCATGCAAAGGCTTAACCATTTTCTAAAAGTTTCACCAAGACTTTATTTAGTAAAAGAAATGAAACAAGTGTGTGAAGCAAAGATAACTTTTATTAATGACAAACTGTAAAAGCAAAATGACCCAAATAAAATGTGTCAAGCAAAGATAAAGTCAACAGGTAACAACTCAGTCTCTGGCACTGTTCTCAGTCACTCTGAGGCATGCCTATGGTTTCAGGTGTACGGGTCCAGGGACTTTGGAAGTGGCAGTGGCTGGAGTGCTGGTCTGAGGCGCCATTGGGGTGCCTGGCCCCGAGAGGACAACAGGAGATGGTGTGTGCAGGAAGCTACTCTGCAGACACCTACCTGGACACATTGGCTGTTTCCTGGCTGGAAGAGGAGTGCCTCTCTGTGGGCTGTCTGAGGGAGAGGGTTGACAAAGGCGCTTCTCCTTGGTGGCGTATCTCACCCTGCAGGAAGCTGCACTTGGCCATGATGTACATCTCCCAGTCCGTGAACTTGACAGCGGCCTGCTCGGATCTCTTCAGGTGCAGCTTGCCATACCAGGTGTGCATATGCTTCCACCACCCCAGGAGGACATCAAAAGTGTAGCCCAAGCTCTCCGCCTTCTCTCTCCAAGCCGCCTGCTTCCACTTGGTGTCTCGATATAGCCTGTGGCCTTTCCTCCACAGGTACTCGTTCTCCCTCAGCCATTTGAGCACCTCCTCCTCATAGTCCTCTGCAATGGAGTACTGTTTCCTCTCCCCCTTCTCCTTCTCCTTCGATTGCCTCTTCCTCCCTCTGACAGGGCCTTCTGGGCCCTCATTAGCAGGGCTTTGAGGGCCTTGGGGCTGGTCCACCACACCAGCAGCACCAGCAGCAGTAGCAGCAGCAGTAGAAGCAGCAGCAGTAGAAGCAGCAGCAGCAGGACCAGAAACAGAAGCACCAGCAACAGAAGCACCAGCACCAGCACCAGCACCAGCAACAGAAGCACCAGCAGCACCAGCAGAAGCACCAGCAGAAGTACCAGCAGAAGCACCAGCAGCAGCAGAGTCAGTGCCAGGGGGTGGGATGGTGGTTCTGTCCTTCTTTCCAGGGCTGGCAGGATTAGGCACAGGCTTCCTCTTCTTCCCCATGGTCTCTGATGAAGATGTCTCTGGTAGCAGGTCTTTCCTTTGAATGCTGGCCGCATGCAAGCTGCCTCCTTTTATATCTGCAGGGCTGACGCAATGCATCCTCCCTGCATGCTCAGTGAATGCTTTGCATCCACTAGGCATCCGCTAGGCATCCGCTAGGCATCTGCTAGGCATCCGTGATGCATCCGCATCATCTGCTACGCGTCTGCTATGCATCCATTCCATCCGCTTTGCGTCCGCTTCGCTGTGCTCCCCCGGAAGCCCTGCGGACGTGCCATCCGCTTCCATCTGCTTTCATCCGCTTTCATCCGCTAGGATTACATTGAGCATCCGCTTAACATCCTCGCTACGTCCTCTCCCCATCCGTTCCTTTCCATTGTTGTCCGCTCTGCTTATGCAAATTTTTGCCCCTTTTGAGAGTGGATAACAACGGATGGATGGAAAATTTGCTCATCCGCTGTGTCCTTTTTACATATGTTTGCATCTGTCGGCCAGTGTGACCTAGCCTTAAAAAAGAAGAAGACAGTTTCACTGTCTTCTCTTCTTAAAAGCCTCCAGTGATGGAGCACCCACAACTTCTAAAGCCAAGCTGTTCCATTGGTTAATTGTTGTCCGTGTTAGTAAATTCCTCCTTAGTTCTAGATTTGTTCCCTCCTTGATGAATGTCCATCCATTGCTTCTTGTCCTGCCTTCAGGAGCTTTGGAGAATAAGTTGAACCTTCCCTCTTCTTTGTGGCAGCCCCTCAAATACTGTAACCCTATTTTATTTATTTATTTGGCTTGTCAATTGCTCATAAGATAAAAGGTATAAGTAAAAATATAGTTATGAATTCATGGATACATACGTATAAGAAAAATAAAAGAAACAACAGGACAGGGACAGTAGGCATGTTGGTGCGCTTATGCACGCCCCCTACAGACCTCTTAAGAAAGTGGTGAGGTCCATAGTAGACAGTCTAAAGTTAAAGTTTTTGGGGTTTGGGGAAGAAACCACAGAGTCAGGTAGAGGATTCCAGACATTGACCACTCTGTGGCTGAAGTTGTATTTCCTGCCATCAAGTTTGGTGTGATTAACCTTGAGTTTGTATCTATTGTTTGTTCTTCTGTTGTTATGGTTGAGCTGAAGTATTCATTGACAGGTAAGTCATTGCAATGTATGATTTTATATACCATACTTAGATCAGACCAAAGGTGGAGTAGTTCTAGATTTTCTAGGTCTAGAATTTCAAGTCTGATGGCATAAGGTCTTCTGCAACGAGGACAGGAGTGGAGAACTCTTCTTGTGCAATATTTCTGGACTTTCTCAACTGTGTTAATATCAGATACATAATGTGGGTTCCAGACTGATGACCAGTATTCGAATATTGGTCTAGCAAATGTTTTGTATGCTCCAGTTAGTAGTGTAATATTACCAGAGAAGAAGCTACGTAGGATTAGGTTAACAACTCTTAACACCTTTTTGGCTATGTAGTTACAGTGGGCTCTAGCACTTAGATCATTAGAGATGAGAACTCCAAGGTCCTTTACAGAGCTTGGATCATCAAAAGGTCTTGTCTATTCAGCCTGTATTTTATTTTCTGATTTTTTTTGCCAATATGTAGGACAGAGCATTTATTTGTTGAGATTTGAAGTTGCCATTTGTTTGACCATTCTGATACATAGTCGAGGTCTTTTTGAAAGGTAGCAATATTGTCTGTGGTGTTGAACAGCTTTACATCATCAGTGAAGAGAATGCAGTTGCTCTTAATATGATAACAGAGGTCATTTATGTAGAGTATGAAGAGAGTTGGTCCACTGCCTTGGGGGACACCACTGTTGACAGGTACAGAATTTGATAGGAAGCTCCCAATTTTGACCATTTGTTGTCTGTTTGACAGGAATGTTTCTATCCAGTTATGCAGGTGTCCAGAGATACCATAAGATTTTAGTTTTAGGTTCCAGACTGATGAGCTGCATTCAAGTGTGGAGTTTTCTCTAGCTAACTAAACCTACAACGGTCCTTCCCATGTTTCAGTCTCCAGGCCTTTAATCATCCTAGTTGCTCTTCTCTGCACCTTTTCCAAACTCTCAACATGTTTTGTTTAATGTGGTGACTAAAACTAGATGCAGGATTCTAGGTGTGGTCTTAACAAGCATTTACAAAGTAGTACTAACACTTCACGGGAGTTTGATTCGATGCTCACTTTTGATGTAGTGTGAAAACCGTGTTGTGTATTCTCAAACGCGAAGGCCCAAACTTGAATTTAAATCTGAGCCCATCTTGATTTTAGAGGATCAAAACATATCTCTGCCTTGACATAAACAGGTGGAATACAGAATAAAGAAATGCTTCTTTCTTTCTTGACATCAGCAAATGGGATTTGCATATACTCATCAAATGTGGTTGTGTTTCTTTTTGCCTTTCTTCTTGGCACATTAAAAACTACAAATATTTTAGGGGTGGATGGATGTGACTGTAGTTTATGACTGTTTGTTTGGTTGTTAGCTTCTCAATTAAGATACATAAAACTAAATAGTCCATTATGGTTTAATTAGACAGCCATTAGAAAACAAGAAAATTGCTAATGAAAGCAGTTATAACCAAGAAAGTGCAGATTTGCACAAAAAAATCCCACAACTCACACAAAATACACACTGTAGATATTTGGAAATATCTTAGCAAAAAGTGATGACTCCTTAAGGATTTTGATCTTCCAATTAATAGATTTTGGACCTTATCCTCCCTTTAATTATGCAGAATTATGAACATCCCACAAGAGGAAAGCCATTAAGGTATCATTTGGTGTGAGACGGCTTGTTATACACTTTTTGAGCACTTCCCCCCCCACACACACACCTGAACTCATTCTCCACCATCTGTTTCTCTCTCCCTCTCTCTCTCTCTCTCTCTGTCTCTCTCTGCAATAAACTTTCAAATTTTCATTAACCTTCAGTGTAGGTCTTCTGGAATTGAACCTCCCTTCTGTCACCTTAAAGGGTAATTACCTGCTAACTGCTAAAGTGGCTGTGGTGTTTTTTTTATTTTTTCCCATCATGAACAGTTTCAGCAATAAGACATATTGCTGTCAATGAAAGCCCAGCTTCTAAATTGACTTGAAAAGATTTTGGCATAAAGGAAGCTCATCCTGGTGCCTCCTTACAAACAAAATCCTCTGAAGATCAAAAAAAATGTTTTCTTTGCTGCGAGAAAACTTTTGGTTTATTCCTTTATGAAAGGGTAAAGCCACACTGAATTTTTTCTTTCTGACGAACATCTGCACAGCTAAAGCTGTTGACTGAATGGACTGAATGGTTGAGATTTTTTAGCTGTGAGTTATATGTGTAGATAGATAGATGATAGATAGATGGATAGATGGATGGATGGATGATAGAGAGATAAATATTAATAGCAATAACCCTTAGACTTATATACCTCTTCACAGAGCTTTCCAGCCCTCTCTAAGCAGTTTTACAGAATCTACCTCTTGCCCTCAACAGTCTGGGTCCTCATTTTACCCACCTCAGAAGGATGAGAGGCTGAGTGAACTTTGAGATGGTCAGGATTGAATTACTGCAGTGAGCTGAATTAACCTGAAATACTGCATTCTAATCACTGGGCCAACATAACTACTGATAGATAGACAGAGAGAGATACACAGAGAGAAAGAGATACAGAGAGAGAAATACACATTTATATATACATATTCTCTGATTATTCTGTTGTTTTGGCGATAGTTCTGGTATTTTTAAAGTCAATTTCATGTCCTGTGGCTTTGAGGTGTTGGACTAGGAAAGAGGTCAGTTCTTCTTTTTTGATTGAGTTCTTGTGTTCTTCAATGCATGCACTTATTCTTCTGTTAATTTCTCCGATGTATGTGGTGGGTCAGGCACTGCAAGGGATTTCGTATACTCCTTGGTTTTCTAGTTCGATTTTGTCTTTAGGGTTTCTTAGGATGGTGGATATTTTTCTGTTTGTGCAGAATGCTGTTTTAATGTGTTTTTGGAGGATCTTGCTGATTTTGTCTGTAGTGCCTTTTATATATGGGAGGAGGGCTTTGCCATTCTCTTGTTCTCTGTCTTGGCTTTTGGTTGCAGTTTCTTTTTGGATTAGGTGGGTAATCTTCTTTTTTTGGAATCCATTGGCTGTAAGTACATTAGTGAGAGTGTGGAGTTCAGTTTTTAAGTGTTGTTTGTAAAGGCCGTGTCACACTGCCCAACGGATGCAAAGAGGACACAACGGAAGAGAAAAATGTTCCTTCCGTTGTATCCGCGCTCAAAAGGGGTGAAAATTTGCATAATTGGAGCAGATGAAATGGACGCAGGGAGGACGCAGGGAGGATGCAAAGCGGATGCGGAATGGAAGCCCAGCGGATGCAGAACGGATGGCGCGTTTGCAGGGCTTCGGGGGGGTCTCAGGAGAGCAGACGCAGAACGGAAAAAACAGATACAGAATGGATGCACAGTGGATGAAGCAGATGCACAGCGGAAGCCTAGCGGATGCACAGCAGAAGCGGAACAGATGCCATGCGTTAATTGTGCATGCGGGGGGATACATTGCGTAAGCCCCCCGGATATAAAGGGAAGCAGCTCGCACGTGGCCAGCATTCCGAGGGAAGACCTGCTGCTGGACACTTTGAGTTCCTTGCTTGCCCTGCCTGCATGCCTGCCTCAAAGCCTGCCTCCAAGCCTCCTGGGCAGCCTCCTTGCCAGCCTGCCTTCCAGCCTCCGTTCCAGCCTTGCTGGCAGCCTGCATTCCAGCCTCCCTGCCAGCCTTGCTGCCAGCCTGCTTTCCAGCCTCCTGGGCAGCCTCCTTGCCAGCCTGCCTTCCAGCCTCCCTGCCAGCCTTCCTGCCAGGCTTCCTGCCAGGCTTCCTAATAGGCTTCCGTCCAGCCTTGGTGCCAGGCTTCCTGCCAGCCTTGGTGCCTGCCAGCCTTCCTGCCAGCCTCCCTGCCAGCCAGCAACCCCACAACCATGGGGAAGAAGCGAAAGGCTCAGCAACCTGCCGCCATCCCTGGCAAGAGGGACAGGGCCACCCTCCCGCCCCATTTCCATGACTCTGCTTCTGCTGGGGCTTCTGCTGCTTGGGCTTGCTCTTCTCTTGCTGGAGCTTCTGCTGTGGCTGCTCCTGGCAGTGGTGCTTCTGCTGCGTACTCTGCTGAAGCTGCTCCTGGCGGTGGTGCTTCTGCTGCTGCGTACTCTGCTGAAGCTGCTCCTGGTCCTGCTGGTCCTGCTGGTCCTGCTCGTTCTGCTCGTGCTCCTGGTCTTGCTGGTCCTGCTGCTGGTGCTTACTCTGCTGCTGCTCATCCTGGTCTTGCTGCTGCTGCTGCTGCTGCTGCTGCTTATGATCCTGCTGGTGGTTATGCTGATGATAATGATGATGATGATGATTCTGATCCTGCTGGTGATTCTGCTGCTGCTGATGATGATGATGATGATGCTGATTATGATCCTGTTGGTGATGTTTCTGATGATGATGATTCTGCTGCTCCTGCTGTTGGTGTGGAGGAGCAGCCCCTACAACCTCGAAGTCCCTCTGATGAGGGCCCATATGGCCCTGCCAGAGGGAGGAAGAGTTGTTCGCATCAATGGGAGAAGAGGCAGTACTTTATTGAGGAGGTGCACGAGGATGAGGTGCTGGAGTGGCTGAGAGAGAAGGACTATCTGCGGCGGAAGGGACACCGGCTGTACAGGGACACCAAGCGGAAGCAGGCTGCTTGGAGAGAGAGGGCGGAGAGTCTGGGCTACACTTCAGAGGTGCTCCTCGGCTGGTGGAAACATATGCACACCTGGTACGGGAAGCTGCACTGCAAAAAATCTGGCCAGGCCGCAGTCAAGCTGACGGACAGAGAGAACTACATCATGGCCAGGTGCAGCTTCCTGGAGGGTGAGATCTGCCACTGAACAGCACCAGGAGCCCATCTGTCTACCCTCACTCTCAGGCAGCCTGCTGTGACCCAGTCCTCTTCCAGCCGAGAGTCAGTCCCTGTCTCCAGGCAGGTTTCGGGGGAGCGTGCCACGGCGGAGAACCCCCAGGCAGGTGTTGAAAACTTGGTGGAGAGCGAGGAGGACTCCCTGGTGCTGTGGGAGAAAGGAAACATCGAGTCCTCCGCTGCCAAAGTCCCATCCACCCACACCGCCGCCTCCACAGGAAGGCAGAGAGTCAAACCGCAGGAGGGAGAGAGCCACAAGGTCCTGGTGGAGATCAGGGACACCATCCGCACCAGCATAGGTCTCCTCTCTCAGCTGGTCCCCATCGACTCCTCCTGCTCCAACCGCAAGCCCTTCCTCAATTATTTGAACCAGACCCTGAAGGAGATGCCGGATCCCCAGTACCAGCTGGTGAAGGAGAGGATCTGCACGCTGATTAACAACCCTCCAGACCCAGAGGCACCTGCTACCACCCAGTCCAGGTCTGCTCCTCCACCCCAGGTGATGTCCCTCCCATACCAAAGCTTCCAACAGCCCCTCACCTACCAGGGCTACAGCTACCCGGAGGTCCAGCAGCACAGGCAGTAGCCCTTCCCAGGCCAGGCACAAAGTCATCGGGCGACACCGTTGCCAGCTGTTCCACTGATGCCACCGATGCCACCCACGCCAATGATGCCACCGACGACATTGATGCCAGCCATGCCACTCCTCAGCTCGCTGCACAGCAGGCAGTCCCAATACACTACTCCTTCCTCCATCCCACAGCCAAGCCCGGCCTCAGTACATTTGTCCTCAGTACTGGAGCTGACACCCCATGGCATGGAGGAAGGAGCTCTCAGCATCGCGGGGATGAGCCAGCTGTCCGACACCTTTCTGAACACACCGTCCCCTGTTGTCCTCTCGGGGCCAGGCACTCCATCAGCACCTCAGACCAGCACTGCAACAGCACCCACCTCCAGAGCACCTGCACCCTAAAATTTAGACTGGGCACACACCTCCGAGTGACCAAGAGGAGTACCAGAGACTGGCTGCCTGGACATTTTTGGACTTTATTTGGACACTTGACTTGGTTCATGTTTACTTTTCAGGTTGTTATTAATAAAGTTTATCTTTGTATCACACGCTTGCTTCATTATTTTTTTTCTATAAAGTCTGGGTGGAAACTTTTAGAAATGGTTTAGCCTTTACATGCTTGTGGGATGCGTAAGGATACCTGTGGGATGGGCAGGGATACCTTTGGGTTAAGATAGCTGTGGGATGGGCAGGGATACCTGTGGGATGGGTTAAGATAGCTGTGGGATGGGAAGGGATACCTGTGGGATGGGTTAAGATAGCTGTGGGATGGGCAGGGATATCTTTGGGATGGGTTAAGATAGCTGTGGGATGGGCAGAGATACCTTTGGAATGGGTAAAGATAGCTGTGGGATAGATAAATCTCCAGTGCAAGCATAGTGGGACTGTATGGTCCACCCTCCCAGGTGCCACACCTATGGCCCTTATCAATTACAATGTAAGCATTGATCCACACATGTCAACATAAACACAACTCTTTATTAAATGCCCTGTTCATTGTAGGCCAACCAAACATACATGGCCCAATCTCATCCGTGTGATGAGACAGGCTGAAGGAAGCATCCATTAAGCATCTACCATCCTGTCTTGCCACTCCACCGCTCCAGCTGGGGAGTTGCACCAGTCTTTCAGAAGGTTGCGCTGCTTCTTCGCCTCATGTGAGGCTCTGTTGGGCCCTTGCACATCCTCAGTGTCGATCAGGTTTCGCCCTTGCCTCCATTCCCCAGGCTCCATGTCCCCATTGCCTTGCTGGAGGTCCATGAGCCTGTTCTGCAAGACTGGGCAGCGGGTGCGCATGAGATTGTGCAGGATGCAGCAAACTTCCACGAACCTCCTCATGCTCTGTGGGCGATGCTGCATGGTGTTGAGAAGTACCTGAAACCTGTCGGACAGGATGCCCAAGGCATTCTCCACCAACCGCCTTGCCCTGGACAGCCTGTAGTTGAAGATCCTCTCTTCACGGGTGAGGTATTTGGAGGTTTAGGGCTTCATGAGGTAGGTTGAGAGGGAGTAGGCATCGTCCCCCACGATGAAGTAGGGCACATCTTGTGTGTCGTTGGGCACGGGGTCTGGATCTGGGAAGCCCACCATGAGGTCGCTTTCCAGCCCCTCCTTGAGGTGACTGGCGTTGTATACCTGGGCATCGGAAGATGAGCTGTTGCCTGAAACATCGATGGACATGAACTTGTAGTCAGCATCGACCATGGCGAAGAGGATGATGCTGAAGAAGCCCTTGTAGTTGAAATAAGTGGACCCCGAGTTGGCTGGAACCTTGCAGGCCACATGCTTGCCATCGATGGCTCCAACGGTGTGGGGTAAGTTCCACTTCTGATACCACTGCTCTGCAACTTTCTTCCATCCTTCTTCAGTGGTAGGGCACTGGAGGAGCTCCTCCTTGTATTCTTCGAGGATGGCCCACACCACTTCTCTGACCACAAAGCTGATGGTGCTGGGTGGCACCCTCCAGCCGTACTGCATGCTCCTGTAAGGGGTCCCTGAGGCCAGGTGGCACAGAGTGAGTGCCACCCTGAGCCCAGGTTCCAGGCTGGGGGGGAAGTTGGTTTTTGTCTTGCTCAACCTGGGTGTCAGGCGCTGCAGAAGTTCGTCAAACATGGCTGGAGGCATATTCATGAAGTTCTGGAAGGCACGAGTGTCTTCGCTCCTGAGCTCCACCATCAGCTTGTCGTAAAGTTGGTACTGTGCTCTTCTGGCTAACCATCTTTGGACCCAGACTTTTTTTGGGTGCCTGCTTTTCTTGCCGTAGTAGAGTTCACAGAGACTGTTGATGGTTTCGCAGTGATGCAGAAGGATGTTGGCTGCCAAAAGGATTTTGTCGCAATCCATGGTGGAGATGAATGGATGCTGTGGAAGAGGAAGAGTCAGATGAAGGCTGCAGAGATCTGCACCGCTGGGCTGCTGGGCTGAAAGTGCGATGCAGATGAGTTGCTCCGCCTTTTTATAGGCAGTATAGGTGTCCCTTTGCATCCTCTAGGCATCCTCTAGGCATCCTCTAGACATCCTCTAGGCATCCTCTAGGCATCCTCTAGGCATCCTCTATGCATCCTTAATATCCAAGATAGGTCCCCTCTACGAACGTTCATTCCGTTTTAAACGCTTTGTTTCCATTCTGCATCCATTCTGCATCCGTTCTGCATCTGTTCTGCGTCCATTTCACTTCCTCCCTGTGTCCATTTACCGCTGGAGCAGATGGAGTTGTGCGGATGTGCAGCAGATGCCTAGTGGATATAGCGGAAGCTTAGCGGATGCGTAGCGGATGCAGAACGGATGAACTGGATACATTTTCCGCGCAAAAGTTTTTGGCAGCCTAAAACTTTTGGAGTGGATGAAACATCCATAAACGGATGCTGGACAGATTGAGAGGAAGCCAAACGGAGGCAGTGAGTACATTGCGTTTTAGAACGGATGGCAAGATTTTTTTTCCATTTTGCTTCCTCTTTGCATCCGTTTTTGCAGTGTGACAGGGCCTTAAGCTCAGCATTTTGTTCTGGAGATAAGTGTCTCAACTACGGAATTGATCTGTGTTGAGTGGTGGTGTGAGAGTGCATTTAGATAATGATTTGTATGTGTTTTCTTCTGGTAGATGGTGTGTCCTAGGGAGCCATTGGATTTCTTGAATACTAAGACATCTAAAAGGGAAGTTGATTGTTGGCTTCTGTTTCCATGGTGAATTGTATTTTGGGGTGCAGATATCCGTTCCTAAACTAAACACCTGGCAGACAAGACACATATAAAGACTGAACTATGCACCCTGACTAAGGTTTTGACAGCCAATGGCTTCCACAAAAACAAAATCACCAGCTTGATCCACAAAAACACACCAAGACATAACAGAGACCTAGAAGATCAACAGACCTATGGAACAGCTGTCCTGCCCTACATAAGAGATACTACAGACAAAATCAGTAAGATACTACACAGGCATCACATCAAGACTGCCTTCAAAACAGACAAAAAAATAGCAGCCATCCTAAAAAACCCCAAAGACAAAATTGACCTGGAAAACCAAGGCATATACGAAGTTCCCTGTGCATCATGCCCGGCCACATACATTGGACAGACCAATAGAAGAATAAGTACCCGCCTAGATGAACACAAAAATGCAGTAAAAAAGCTGCAACACACCTCCTCACTAGTCCAACACATGAAAACCACAGGTCACAACATCAACTTCAATGGCACCAAAACCTTAGCCACTATAGAAAACCCCAACCACAGAATCATTAGAGAAGCCATAGAGATTGAAAAAAGACCTGAAAGCATGAATAGAAGAGATGATTCCAGCAGACTGTCAATCATTTGGAAGCCTGCACTCTCAAATAGAAAGATCTCCATTCCAGTTCATCGAGATCATAAAGAAACAAAACTTACAACCCAGCTACCTAATAGTGAGCTTCGATGTCATATCCCTCTTCACCCAAGTGCCTATAAAAGAAGCCTTGACAGCCATCCAAAACAAATACAGCCCCCCCAAGTACATCCTAGATCTTACCAACCACTGCCTATCCAATACATACTTCACTTACAATGAACAAAAATACAAACAAATAGAAGGAGCACCCATGGGATCACCCCTCTCACCTGTCATTGCAAACCTCTACATGGAACACTTTGAAACACTAGCTCTAGAAAAATATGATCACAAACCCAAACTCTGGCTCAGATACGTAGATGACACCTTCATAATCTGGCCACACGGGAAAGAAAAACTGAACAACTTCCTCACACACCTCAATAGCCCTCACCCCAAAATACAATTCACCATGGAAACAGAAGCCAACAATCAACTTCCCTTCCTAGATGTCTTACTATACAAAAAATCCAAAGGCTCCCTAGGACACACCATCTACCAGAAGAAAACACATACAAACCACTATCTACATGCACTCTCACATCACTACCCAGCAAAGATCAATTCTGTAGCCAAGACACTCATCTCCAGAACAAAATGCTCAGCCATCGAACAACACTTAAAAACTGAACTACACACTCTCACTAATGTACTTACAGCCAATGGATTCCAAAAAAAGAAAATTACCCACCTAATCCAAAAAGAAACCCCAACCAAAAGCCAAGACAGAGAACAAGAGAATGGCAAAGCCCTCCTCCCATATATAAAAGGCACTACAGACAAAATCAGCAAGATCCTCCAAAAACACAACATTAAACCAGCATTCTGCACAAACAGAAAAATATCCACCATCCTAAGAAACCCTAAAGACAAAATTGAGTTAGAAAACCAAGGAGTATACGAAATCCCTTGCACAGCCTGCCCCACCACATACATAGGACAAACGAACAGAAGAATTAGTGCACGCATTGAAGAACACAAGAACTCAATCAAAAAAGAAGAACTGACCTCTTCCCTGGTCCAACACCTCAAAGCCACAGGACATAAAATTGACTTTAAAAATACCAGAACTATCACCAAAACCGAACATTTCAACAACAGAATAATCAGAGAAGCCGTAGAGATAGAAAAACGCCCACACAGCATGAATAAATGAGTTGATATCTCCCACCTATCAACCATTTGGAAACCTGCCCTCATTAATAAACGAGTACCTAACATGAACAATGACACCAGACCCACACCCACGAGTGCCACACAAGATGCTACCACCACATTTCCACTTAGAAAAAAGACTCACACCCACCATGAAGATGTGGCATGACCACAAACACGAAGCCAAAAAACAGGATCACAGCTCACCAGCTCAAATCCCCCAGCAACAAAGACTAACCTGAGCACAACCAAGCCCCCACCTAAACATAACCCACCCCCAGCCAATCAGAACACAGCCAAACCCCCAACCAATGAGAACACACCCCCAGCCAATCAGAACAAAGTCAAGCCCCCACCCAATAAAGTCACACCCCCACT
>BLBF01000056.1:813467-849284 GCA_015471245.1 Laticauda colubrina | reverse complement strand
AGAGAGAGAGAGAGAGAGAGAGAGAGAGAGAGAGAGAGAGAGAGAGACCCAGGCACACAAGATTTCTAAGAGGGCAGTAGACATGTTAACTCACAGTGAATTTAACACATCAGTTTCCCTCTTCACTTTTCCATTCTCCCTCAAATTCTAGGGAGCATCTGAATTCAGGACAAGAAGCAAAGAATGGAAACTAATGAAGGAGAGAAGAAACTTAGAAAGTTATTGACAGTGAGAACAATTCATCAGTAGAATGATTTGTCTGCAGAAGCTGTGAGAGCTCCATCACTGCAGTTTTTGAAGAAAAGACTGGACAGCCATTTGTCTGAAATGATGTAGAATCTCCTGCCAAAGCAGGGGGTTGGACTAGAAGACCTCCAAGGTTCCTTCTGTCATTCTGTAGAAAAATGTCATCCAATGGCATCATTTGTCACTTTGTAACACTCCCCCCCCCCAACATGATATTCTTCTCCCACATTCACTCACCAAAATATGCACCCCTTTTTCTGTATGAGTTATTCAAATAAATCTCTAAATGTTCTAAGGTCACTATTGCTCAATTACGGCAACTCCACGATGTAGGGACCGCAATTCCCAAAATTCCCTCGTCAGCCTTCTGGTTGGAAAATTCTAGGAGTTGAAGTCCACACACCTTAAAACTTGTCAAGAAGGAGGATGGAGATATTCTAACTCTGGAAGCAAAATGTGGATTTTGCTTTGTTTTTATAAGCAATTTATAAGCAATTTCCCTCATACAATGTATTTTGCCTGTTATTGGCCCAAGCATGCAAAGCTGTAGATTGCTATTAAACCAGAGAGTTCACTGCAAAATTGAGAAAATTAAGTATCATTTTCAGTATAATTGTAATGCTGGTTTAGAGTAGTCAAGTAAAGGTAAAGGAGTCCTTACAGATTTTACTTTGCTTGCCGTTGCTGGCTATAAGTGCTCATCTCTGTTTCAAGGCCATTGAACCAGCGTGAAGATTTTTCCATAGTCATACGGAATGTAGTTATCTTCCCACTGAAGTGGTGCCTTTTTATCTACTTTCACTTGCATGCTTTCAGATTGCTCGTTTGGCAGGAGCTGGAGTGAAGACAGGAACTCACCCCATCGCATGGCACTTGGGTCTCAAACTTGGGCTGCTGGCTTTCCAGCTGACAAACCCAGCATCTTCCCTGTTGAGCCACCACACCATTCCTAGATTCAGTGGAAGAGTACACAAATCAGGGGAGCTCAGTGGGATCCAAACCAATTAATCCCTTATTCTTATTAGACTTCTCAAAGAAAATGTCCCCCTGATTGTTTTCATACACTGCCTTGGAAAGTCTGCCCGAAGGCCTGTGAAATTCAGAGAAGTTTGCAGAATGTATTAAGGAAGTGCCTGACTCAGGTCTCTTGGAGGTGTGTTGTCTCCACTTTGGAATTTGTGAGTCTTCCTGAGCCATTCCTTGGAGCCATTGTATCAGTTTGACATTTTAGTTAGGAGAAGTAAATAAGATAAATGGTGACACAGAAACACCCTTGGGGTGTGTGCACATGTTAATATTAATGTCTCCATGTCTCAGGAGAGCTGTTGGCACCACATACCTCACATTCATCAGCAAAGTCCTGTGCAGAATTTTGACAACCTAAGGAGCGAGTAGATTAAAAGCGTTCCAAAGATTCTGCATATTTCTTACCCAGAAAATATTGTAGGCATTCATTTGTTTCCCATCTCTGTTGGTTTTGCTACAAGATCTGCAATGAATAAAACATGGACACACACACACACACACTGATTTGTAACTTGCCCACCAGGTACACATTTTTATACGGTGTATACATTTGGAACCAATTACTCTATTTTCTACTTATTATTGGGTTTGATACACCATCTTTCTTTCCATTGGATAATCAGGACACCTTACGACAGTAATGGAACTGCAAAATATAAACAATCCTGTATTAATAACCATCTGTATCTAGGTACAAATTAAATGCTCAAAGAAGAAATTCATCACAATGTTCAGAATGCTACATAATCTTAGGAGGCTGCTTAATTTTTCTTTTCTGATGCCAATTCTTACCTCTGAAGATTTGGGGTCCATTAAGCAGAAGCAAAACTTTCTTCTGTGATTCATGAAGGCAGCTGTGTCCTCTAGAAGGTCAGCACAGCTGCTTCCAAGGTTTTCATTAGCAGAACCAAAACATCCTTCTGTGATGCATTAAAGCAGCTGTGTCCTCTAGAAAGTTTGCACAGCTGCTTCAAAGGTTGTCCTTGGTTGTGGGTGTATATGAAGGCCATCAGAAAAACTTTCCTTCTATGCACATACAAAGTGAGACACACTTTGGAAACAAATGCACAACTTTCCTTTTAAAAAAGTGTTTTTAATACATCAAGGAAAAGAGATATAAGCCATGGTGGCACAGTGGTTAAAGTGCAGTCCTGCAGGCTACTTCTGCCTGCTGCCTGCAATTTAGCAGTTCGATTCTCACTGGCTCAAGGTTGACTCAGCCTCCTGTCCTTCCAAGGTGGGTCAAATGAGGACCCAGATTGTTGATGGGGGGGGGGCAAGAGGTTGACTCAGTAAACTGCTGAGAGAGGGCTGTGAAGCACTGTGAAGTGATATATAAGTCTAAGGGCTATTGCTATGCTCAAACTAATGCTCTGAAAAGCAATTATTTAGTCCTACTAATCTGCAGTTCTTTTTTTTTTCACAATCCTCTCCATTAACTCCATTTCAATTAATGCAACATTGCTGTCCCTACTGACTTCTGTGGACCCCTTGATGCTCTCTGAGTTTGGTTGTTTTCTTGCACAATCAAGGAACTACCAAGAATATTTCCACCAACACTGACAAGGCTATGCTACACCAACACTAGTATATAAAAACAAAGCAAACCCTCCCCCCTTCTAGCACTGATGATGTTACCTAGTTGGACAATGAAATGTCTGCAAGGAAACAGCTGAGCTCAGAGAGCACCAAAAATCCCTTGGTTCAACCCTGAGCTGCAAATATTCTCTTCTCTTGCTACCACAGACCTCGATACCTTTACAATCAGTACATTGGTGTCAAATGCAGGGGGTCAAGACTTCATTCTAAGTCCAAAACTGGCCCACACTTTTTCTTAGGGTTTTAAAATGTTATTTATGTCAACTGGTCAGAGAGTGTGTCTTTATTTAAGATGAGTAGTCTATTTTACTGAATGTTGGGCAGCAACAAGAGGGACTGCAAGCTCTCTCCCTGCCTTTGGAAATGTAAAGGCTCCATTGGATATCAGGCATCTCCCTTCTGGACCACATCCCAATGACACCACTCGACCACATTTTGGTGTGGCACCAATGACAGAGAAGATGAGAGGAGGCCAAGTCTGCTGGAAGGGACACGTCCAGAGAGCAGCACTTCCCACTGTTGCCAAGACTGCCTCTACCAACTGGAAGTCAATGGCAGGCGTCCAAAACAGAGATGGCAAGATACCTTCAACAAAGACATGCAAGCCATGGGCCTGCACCCTGGAGATGCAGCTGATCGCACAAAGTGGCCTTCAATGATCCAGAAAGTGGACCCTGCCCCTGCAGGAATGAGCTAGGAGGACGAGGAAGAAGATTTCATTGGGACTGTTAACATATACCCAACCATGTTCATGATTGCAAAAGGAAGAAGAGGAAGTAATTCTAGCCTCTTCCTTTCATTTTCTTGAAGAATAATTCAAATACAGTGGTACCTTAGTACTCATTCTTAATTGGTTCTGGGAGTGCAATAGGTACTAAAAAGGATGAGTACCAAACAAACCACATGACTTATCATGAGACCCTTTGTTTTGGCTGGGAATGACTTCCTATCTGTCCCTTTTCTTCCCTATCAGCCCTTCCCAATGTGACCAACTTCCTGTCGTCCTTTGTAGCTTTCCCGACTTCCTTTTGCAGCATGTTAGGTACCAAACAAACAATGAGTATCAGGACAACATTTTTGCATCAACATGTGTTGAGTATCAAGTTTGACGGGTTTTGAAGAGTACCAAGTACCACTGTGTTTTTTTTTAAATATGAAATTGAAGCCCCACCCTAGAATTTTGCAATTAAGGAAGCAATCTTTACAATTTGTTTTTTCATTAAAAGGAAAGCATTTTGCATTTGATAAATATATCAAAGACCCTTGCTGTAGATGGAAATTGCCAGAGAAATATGCTAGTCTCAGCTACTCTTTGGCACAAATGCAGGGGGAAAATAAGACACTCTTCACTTCAGTATTTGGTAACACAAAAGCTTATTGTTTATTCCTTCCTCTGCAAGGAGTCTGAGATAATAGCTAAGCAAGCAAAATAAAGTTGGATCTAATCTGAGTTTCCTGGGATTCGATATTTATAATAATTTCCCCTCATTACACTTCATTACCTCTGATTACCCTTTTTACCCATGATTACCATTATTAATGATAATTATTCGTATGAACTCAGTCACATGAATTGTGGTTAATGTGTGGACTTAGACTGCGTATTATGATACAGAGTTTATTCTGATGAAGAGGAATGCCATCCTTCAGGTTGCTGTGGCTTTGATGCAAATGCGTGTGTTACATAGTCGCGACAGCTGGCTCCTCAAAATAGCTTGGTCACACAATGGGTTGACTAGGTCTGGGTTTTGGCACTTGATGTTTACTTTTTAACAATTCTGTTAGTGGTAAAGCAATTTGAGCAAATTTAGGAATAAACTCCCGGTAAAAGTTCGCAAATCCTAAAAAACTTTGGAATTGCTTTCGTGTTTTTGGTTCCTTCCAATCAGCTACAGCTCTGACTTTTTTGGGATCCATTTCTATTCCTTTATTGGATATTCTGTACCCCAAATAATCCAACGATGTACATTGAAACTCGCACTTCGACAGTTTCACAAATAACTTGGCGTCAAGTAATTTTTTCAGAACTTTCCTCATTAAGGCCACATGTTCCTCCATTGTGTTGATATAAATTAAAATATCATCTAAATATACTAGAATGCCATGATATAAATGTTCCTGTAATATTTCCTTTATAAGTTGCATGAAGACAGAGGGTGTCCCTTGCAACCCAAATGGCATAACGTTAAACTGAAAACTTCCAAGGGGGCAATTAAAAGAAGTTTTCCATTGATCCCCCTCTTGTATTCAAACTTGATAGTAGGCTTCTCATAAGTCCAATTTCGTAAAATACCTGCCATTCGCTGACATTGCCAACAAATCATTGATTAGTGATAAAGGATATACATTGTCTATACAAATAGCATTGAGCCCACGGAAATCAACACAAAGCGTAATCCACCATCTTTTTTTCTTGCGAAATAAAACAGGGGCAGCTATATGTGATTTCCCAGGTTGAATAAATCCATGCGCCAAATTTTTATATATATATTGTTTCATTTCCTCTGTCTCTTTTGGAGTTATGCATACATTTTTTGTTTTGGAAACTTTTCTCCAGGAATTAAATCAATGGCGCAATCAGTTCTGTGTGGTGGTAATGTTTCACACTCCTTTTCACAAAACACATCTGCCAGGTCTTTATATTCCTCTGGATAACGTAGTTCTTCAGAATTGTCTATAGCTGTTACAACTTCTCTATTATTTACATATGGAGGGGACATAGGATCAACTGCAATTCGTAACTTCCTAAAACCATCTTCCCACCATATTGTGAGCTTCCATTTGTCTAACCATACTAGACCTAAAATTAGTGCCTCCCTAATCTGTGGTACCACAATAAATTGTAAAGGGAGTCCCAATGACTCCCATCTTTAGTTTGATAGGGGTTGTCATTATTGTAGCAGGACTCCCACCTAATAATGAACCGTCTACTTGTTCAAAACACATAGGTTTGGGCAGTTCTTCCACTGCTAACTGTAATTCATCAACCACTTTTTTAGTAATTAAACTAGTACATCCAGTGTCGATTAATGCTCCATACTGACTCCTCAATTTACTTGTTAGAATTTCCAATACTACTGGTATAACAAATGGTCGCACAGGATTACTCTCCAAATCATCCTCATCCAGATTGTCATCTCCACTATCTTATAACCCCGAGACTACCTTGGGTAGTTGTTTGCCATCAGGTGTTTTCCTCTCATATCTATTTGTCATTACTTCCATGTTCATTTTTGGTGACACCCCTTGAGATCTTTCAGAGGTAACTATCCCTTGTTTCATACTACAGGGCATGACACCACTTGATAAATTGCTACTTCTGGTGCTAGGAATGCGAGCCATCTGTTTTCTATTGTCTAGTTCTATAGATGGACACTCCATTGCCCTCTGTCCCAGACCTTGGCATCGGAAACACCTTATAGGCCCCATTCCTCTATCAATCTTTTTAGTCTCCTCCCCCACCTTACCCCATGCTACTACTGCTCCTATTGGTTGTCTTTTAGGCCCTCCAAACATAGGATGGAACTCTCTCAGTCCCACATCCAACTCCACAACTGTTTTATACCATTCCCCCAGTTTCTGGGGAACCCCCCTACAAAGACAAGCCTGCCTCAATCCTCTATCTAAACCAGATCTAAATTCTCTAATCAATAATATTTCCGGCCAGGTGTGCAACCTAGTTGCCAATTTCTGAAACTCTCTGACATACTCACAGCAGGCCTCCCATCCTGTTTCAATGACATTAATGCTTCTTCAAATTGATGTGTCCTTGACCTATCTTCAAACTGAATTTTGAGTGCACCCAAAAACAAACCAACATCAATCAATTCCTTTGCATGCACACTATGCAACTCTGCAGCCCAATCGGCAGTATCACCTGTTAACATTGTAGTTATCGCAACTATAATAGACCATTGAGAAGGATAGCAATTTGAATATAATTCTAGGTGGTTCACAATTTGGCTTAAAAATAATGCTAACCTATCAGGGTTCCCATCAAAGGAAGTGTTTATAGGAGGAGGACTATCCCAAACCATTCTTTGGGGCCAATATCCAGACATGCCTGATGGACCCCAGGAGTGAATTGTTTGTCTATTCCCCATCTGCGCATCCCTAAATTCAACCCTGGAACCTGGGAATGGTTTAGAGGTTTTACTCCGAAATCCTGATACTCCTACTACATCTGCTAATGATTCATCTACTTCCATAGAAAATGCTCCTTCTGACCTCCTCCTACTCATATCCCTGCTATCTCTGGCACTTGAACTGAAGAAAGATGTATCCTCCATTCTAAATCCCCTTCCTGGGCTGTCCCATACGGTCCGGAGAGTAGAGTCACAAATGCTTAAGTCACCACACTTGACATGGAGCAGTTCCAACGTATTAGCATTTAAACTGGTCATAGAAGTACTACATTCATCTTCATCAGCAATCCATCATTCCCGCCACTTCTCAAACATCCCGGAGGGCAGTGGCATAAAAGTGGGAGGTTTCCCTTGTGAAACCTTCCTTCTCATACTGTCCCTCAACTCCAATCGTGATTTCCGTTCCTTCTGGATTTTTCCGTTCCTTCTGTACCACAATCTGAGGATCCTCTTCACATCTCATGTTATCTATTTGTCCACTTTCCAAAGACACTACATTTTCGTCCAACTGAATTGAGGGTTGCTCAGGCACCATGCCAGTCCCTCCAACAGCATTATCCTCATCCACCTCCAAAACTTCCTCAAAACCTCCATCAACAGCAGTATCTTCAGCCATAATATCACAGGTAACAAAATATTATGGATGTATGAGATCCAACTTTCCTCTCAGCTACTCTTTGGCACAAATGCAGGGAGAAAATAAGACACTCTTCGCTTCAGTATTTGGTAACACAAAAACTTATTGTTTATTCCTTCCTCTGCAAGGAGTCTGAGATAATAGCTAAGCAAACAAAATAAAGTTGGATCTAACCCGACTTTCCTGGGATTCAATATTTATAATAATTTCCCCTCATTACCTTTCATTACCCTTCATTACCCCTGATTACCCTTTTTACCCATGATTACCATTATTAATGATAATTATTCATATGAACTCAATCACATGAATCGTGGTTAATGCGTTGATCTTCACCTCACAGCATTTTACATAGACTGCGCATATTATTATGATACAGAGTTTATTCTGATGAAGAGGAATGCCATCCTTCAGGTCGCTGTGGCTTTGATGCAAACGCATGTGTTGCATAGTCGCGACAGCTGGCTCCTCAAAATAGCTTCCAGTTTTATGATCTGAAATTAGAATGAAAAAGATAAGAATAAGATGGAAAATTCAGTTTTATATATATAGAAAGTGGTAGCCTTGGCTTCCCTTAACAATCCAGCTAAGGGTTTAAGTCTCTGAGTAATTAGTTTAACAATAGTTAGCTTTACAATCATCTCATCTCCTTCTGGCCATCTTATATAGCTGCCATCAGCTGTGTGTGTGGAAAGCACAGGATGATGCAACCATGATAATTTGGAAAGGAAGGGAGGATTAATGTTTAGCATAAACTGAATTAGAAATGGTCCAGTTTGATTTAGGATTAAAGCAACATTTGAACCCCTGAAGACAGGAGTTCATGGGCAGAGCATGTGATAAAATGCGAGCTACAATATTGTGGCATAACCTCCTGTCCTTTGGTGATGCCATTTCTGATCCATCTCTGGAGACTTTCAAGAAGACACTGGACAACCATTTGTCTGGAATGGTATAGAAAAGGGGTGTCAAAGTCAATTTAATTGAGGACCGCATCAGGGCTGTGTTTGACCTCAGGGGGTGGGGGAATGGGATGGTTGTGGACAGCTCAACATCACTTGTGTAGGGGAGGCCTGCAGTGGCCCAAGCGTTCTGCCAGTGAAAACAGGCTCCTGAGCTCTGTTTTCAGCTGCAACAGCCTCCTGCAACCCTCTGCCAGTGGAAATGGTGGTCGGGAGGGCTGCTTTTGTTGGCAGAGGCTGCATGTCCTGCCCTGTCAGAGTCTGGTTTGGAGGGGGAGGCCAAGTAGCTGACAGGGAGTGGGAGTGTGGCTCCGTTGGCTGTGGAGGAAGCTGGGAAAGGGCACAGTCTGGCTGGGCAGAGCAGGGAAGAAATAGAACAAGGAAGAGGGAATTTGGAGGAAGACCTAGGCCCACCCCTTCTTCATCTTAGGGCACGCAGGGAGGAACAGAGAAGGGAGTAATGTGGGTTGTGTGGCTTACAGGGGGGGAAAGGGCTCTGATTCCCTTCATTAGCTACAGCTGGGAACACAGTGTTTAAAAAGGGAAGCTGCACACAGCAAACTGTTGAGAGCAAATCATGAATTATCTGGTATTGTCCAGGCTTACCAGAGTTCTTGGCATCTTCCCAATTATTTGTGTTTTTCTACCCTTTCAAGCCTGCAATTCCTTCTCCTGCCATGTCAAGTTAATTACTGCAGCGTGATTTGTGTGGATTTTTAGTTACAGTTTGTATAGATTTTGTTTTGGAATGAATTTTGTACAATTCAAGGCTGTTCCTGGGAGAGTTTTTCTCCAGCCAAAGGGAACCTGGGCACTGGGGGCAAAGTTTAAGGTATTAAAGGGACCCTTCTTGCTTATGTGTCTGTGTTGCTTTGGACCCCTTTGGGTCATCCCACTGCAGGCCAGTCCTTTGCTGTTTCCAGGCTGGCCCTGGGGGCCAGATCCAGCCTGCGGGCCTTGAGGTTGACACCCCTGTTAAAAAATCTCCTGCTTGAGCGTGTGTGTGTGCGTGTGTGAGTGGATTACAAAACCTCCAAAGTCCTTTTCAGCCCTGTAACTTCGTGTTCTTCCTCACTGCCCCATCCAGCTTGGAACTATGCAGTTGCTCCATCTGGGCCTCTTTCTGGGAAGACTCTGTCTTGCCCAAACCAGATTTCTCCAACTTTCCCACCTTTATGGAACAGCGGGGGGGGGGGGGGGCTGGTTCCTCATGAATGGCAGGCAAGCTTGTGTGCGTGTGTGCCTCCCTCAATTTCTGTGAGTGACAGGCACACGCATTCAAATGGAGTGCATGGGCACATGCTTGTCAACTTCTCACACACGTGGGAGTTTCCATGCACGCACTCACCCACCAATTCCCAATGGCCCACAGCCTGGGAGGATGTCACACCCTGGGGATTGGGAACTCCTGGTCTAAACTCTCTCCTGCAGGTCTGCTGAGCTGACAAGCCTTCATAAATATCGCAGGAAGGAAGGGGCAAAGGAATCAAACTCCGATTGTTCTATATCTTTTATAGGTTTATATTGGATTTTCTATCTTATATAGCTTACTTTATATGCTTTATATGTTTATATCTGTATAAACAGAGTCATAGAATCAAAATCACATGAAGTCTTAGTACCGCTTTAGAAAGCCTCCATAAGGCCACACCTGGAAAACTGCATCCAGTTTTGGTCACCACATTACAAAAAAAGATGTTGAGACTTTGGAAAAAGTACAAAGAAGAGCAACTAAGATGGTCAAAGGCCTAAAGGAGATAAAACCATGGGAAGAACGATTGCAGGATTTGGGTTTGGCCAGTCTAGAGAAAAGAAGGACTTTTAGGGGGGCATAATAACAATATTCCAGTGTCTGAGGGGCTGCCCCCAAAAGAGGAGGGGATCAACCTCTTCTCCAAAGCCCCTGAAGGCAGGACAAGAAGCAACGGATGGAAATTAATCAAGGAGAGAAGCAGCCTGAAATTAAGGGGGAATGTCCTGACAGTGAGGACAATTAGCCAGTGCAACAGAAGTTGCCTCCAGAAGTTGTGGATCCATCATCTCTTTTTGAGAAGAGACTGGACAGCCACTTCTCTGAAATGGGATAGGATCCCCTGCTTGAGCAGGGGCTGGACTAGAAGACCTCCAAAGTCCCTTCCAGCTCTGTTCTGATCTTCTTCACCAGCTGGTGACAAAGATAAATGCTTCAGCTGATATCCCACTCAAGCTGTCAAGCTATCTGTTAAATAGAATATGGTATAACAAAAATAGCAGGCAAATGATTCCATGTTACCAAGAGACAAGACGAGCCAGTCTGCTGCGGAAAGGCCGAGACGATGTGCCATTAATCTCCGTCGGTTCTGTGCTATAAATAGGAGCTGAAAGGAGACAGGGCTGCTTCAAAGAAATAATTAAAGAACTGGACCTGAACCCAAACTTTCTCCTCAACTCAACTCCCTCTGACTGGATATGTCCCATTCTGTGGACCTGGGGGGGTTGGCAATCATGCTGGGCAGAAGTACGGGGGGGGGCCAGCGGAGCCCAAAATGTCTGTTGCTAAGTGAGACATTTATTAAGTGAGTTTTCTGCATTTTACGACCTTTCTTCCCACAGTTATTTAGTGAATAGTTGCAATTGTTCAGTTAGTGACATGATTGTTAAGTGAATCTGGCTCCCCTTGTTGACTTGCTTGTCAGAAGGTCACAAAAGGGAATCACATGACCCCAGGGCCCTGTGACCATCATAAATATGAGTCAGTGGCCAAATGTCTGGATTTGGATCCTATGGCCATGGGCTCGTCAGTGTGAAAAATGCTCATAAATCCCTTTTTTCAGGATGCTGGAACTTTGAACGGTCACTAAATGAACTGTTGTAAGTTGAGACTGCCTGTATATAGTTAGTTGAACTTCATTGCTGGTTCTTGCTTAATCTGGCTCATTTCAGGATGGAGACTAAGGGGCTTCTTGGGAGGGAGGGAAGGAGGGAGGGAGGGAGGGGCATGGAAACAGGGTGGGAATTCCACAGGAAAAGTTTTGCATCGTTCAATAAAGGGAATAGCCATAGCAATTGCACTTAGACTTATGTACCGCTTCCCAGTGCCTTTCCGGCCCTCTCTAAGCAGTTTCAAGAGCCAGCCTCTTTTCCGCCCAACAATCTGGCTCCTCATTTGACTCACCTTGGAAGGAGGGAAGGATGTGTCACCCTGGAGCCTGGTGAGTTCAAACCTTTATTGCCAATGCACAACATGTGTACAATGAAATTTGATTTCATTTGAAATAAGATTTGAACCAGGGGTGGGGCTGCTGGGGGCTCACAGGGGTTCAGGGGAGCCCCTTGCTAAGATTCTGTGCAGTTCAGAGAACCCCCAAATCCCACTCTTGGCTGGCCCGCCCACCCCACTTCAGGAATCCACTCCCAGGAATCCCCACCTGGCCCATTTTAGATGCAGGTAAGTGCAGGACGTGCACAGAAGCTCAGGGAGGGCAAAAAACTGGGCCTGTTGGAAGTTTGGGAAGGCTGGAAAGGGCCCATTTGCGGCTTCCAGAGAGCCTCTGGAGCCTGGGGAGGCCATTTTCGCCCTCCGGAGGCACAAGGAAAATGCCCCTCCCCATCATGATGCAGAAGGCTGACTAGGCCATGCCCACCATGGCCACGCCCATCCAGCAACCAGACAGAGAACTCCTTGCTAAACCTTTTGAATTCCACCCCTGACTTGAACTGCCAAATTGCAGTCAGCCAGCAGTAGCAGAAATACCCTGCAGTACTGCATTCTAACCACTGTGCCACCATGGATGATCTCAAATGGATCAAATGATCCCTTGGGGGTGGTGTGAACAAAGGAGGATGTGAGGTAGGATGAAATATGTGTCACGTCAGGCCCTAAAACAAAAACATCCAACTCTTAAGTAGCCAAGGATACCCCAGAAAACCCCCTGCCCACTTGCTATCGCTGAAATCCAGATAAGATAGCTGGAGAGATTCCAGATTAAGCACATGAGAGTGATTTTACCCCCCAAAATATTTATAGGCCATCTCTTCTCTTAGGGATATGAAGGGGACCGAGTCACGTCCACAAATGCTAGAGAATTCCTTGATGTCTTGGCACTCAGACAAACCGGCTATCAACGGGCACAAAAAGATGAATAAAGCCTACATGCCATTCAAAAGAGTCAGTCAAAAAGCCAGAAAGGGAAGCAACAGATCAAAAGACCTCCTCACCAGCCATCCACACCCAGATGATCAAAATCAAAAAGTTGGGATGATGGGCACATCAACACAATTAAAGCCCATGTCACACTGAACCAACGGATGCAAAGAGGATGTAAAAAGGACAAAAAACCTTGCCATCCGTTCGAAAACGCGATGTACTCACTGCCACCATTTTGCTTCCTCTCTATCCGTCCAGCATCCGTTCATTGACGTTTAATCCGCTCCAAAAGTTTTGGGCTGCCTAAAACTTTTGCGCGGAAAATGTATCCAGTTCGTCCGTTCTGCATCCGCTACGCATCCGCTACGCATCCGCTACGCATCCGCTACGCATCCGCTACGCATCTGCTACGCATCTGCTACGCATCTGTTACGCACCCGCTATATCCGCTTGGCGTCCACTGCACATCCGCGCAACTCACATCTGCCCGGACACAGGGAGGAAGCGGAACGGACACGGAACAGATGCAGAACAGATGCAGAATGGATGCAGCATGGAAACTAAGTGTTTAAAGCGGAAAAAACGTTCACAGAGGGGACCTATCTTGGATATTAAGGATGTCTAGAGGATGCCTAGAGGTTGCCTAGAGGATGCAAAGGGACACCTATACTGCCTATAAAAAGGGGGAGCAACTCGTCCGCATCTCACTTTCAGACCAGCAGCCCACCTGTGCAGACCTCTGCAGCCTTCATCTGACTCTTCCTCTTCCAAAGCATCCAGTCATGTCCACCGTGGATCGTACCACAGTCCTTTTGGCAGCCATCATCCTTCTGCAACAGTACAAAGTGATCTACAGTCTCTGTGAACTCTACTATGGGAAGAAAAAGAGGTGGCCAAGAAGTGTCTGGGTCCGAAAATGGATCGGAGCAGAGTACGGATTGTACAACAAGCTGATGATGGAGCTCAGGAACGAAGACACTCGTGCATTCCAGAACTTCATGAGGATGCCTCCAGCCATGTTTGATGAAGTTGTGCAGCGCCTGACACCCAGGTTGACCAAGGCAAACACCAACTTCCAGCCCAGCCTGGAACCTGGGCTCATGGTGGCACTCACTCTGCACCACCTGGCCTCAGGGACCACCTACAAAAGCATGCAGTACGGCTGGAGGATGCCACACAACACCATCAGCATTGTGGTCAGAGAAGTGGTGCAGGCCATCATCGAAGAATACAAGGAGGAGCTCTTCCAGTGCCTCTCCACTGAAGAAGGATGGAAGAAAGTTGCAGAGCAGTGGTATCAGAGATGGAACTTCCCACACACCGTTGGAGCCATCAATGGCAAGCACGTGGCCTGCAAATCTCCAGCCAACTCGGGGTCCACTTATTTCAACTCCAAGGGCTTCTTCAGCATCATCCTCTTCGCCATGGTCGATGCTGACTACAAGTTCATGTACATCGATGTTTCAGGCAACGACTCGTCTTCAGATGCCAGGTATACAACGCCAGTCACCTCAAGGAGGGGCTGGAAGGCAACCTCATTGTGGGCTTCCCAGATCCAGACCCCCTGCCCAACGACACGCAAGATGTGCCCTACTTCCTTGTGGGTGATGACGCCTTCTCCCTCAGAACCTACCTCATGAAGCCATATACTTCCAGACTCCTGACCCATGAAGAGAGGATCTTCAACTACAGGCTGTCCAGGGCAAGGCGGGTGGTAGAGAACGCCTTTGGCATCCTGGCCAACAGGTTCCAGGTACTTCTCACCACCATGCAGCATCGCCCAGAGACTGTGAGGAGGATCATGGAAGCTTGCTGCATCCTGCACAATCTCATGCGCACCCGCTACCCAGTCTTGCAGAACAGGCTTGTGGACCTCCAACAAGACAATGGGGACATGGAGCCTGGGGAATGGAGGCAAGGGCGAAACCTGATTGACACTCAGGATGTGCAAGGCCACAACAAAGCCTCACGGGAAGGGAAGAAGCAGCGCAACCTCCTGAAACACTGGTGCAACTCCCCAGCTGGAGCGGTGGAGTGGCAAGACAGGATAGTAGATGCTTAATGGATGCTTCCTTCAGCCTGTCTCATCACATGGATGAGATTGGGCCATGTATGTTGGGTGGGCCTACAATGAACAGGGTGTTTAATAAAGAGTTGTGTTTGTGTTCAAATGTGTGGATCAATGCTTACATTGTTATTGATAAAAAAGGGCCATAGGTGTGGCACCTGGAAGGGTAGACCATACAGTCCCACTATGCTTGCACTGGAGGTTTATCTATCCCACAGCTATTAGCCATCCCAAAGGTGTCCCTGCTCATTCCACAGGTATCCCTGCCCACCCCACTGCTATCTTAACCCATCCCACAAGCATGCAAAGGCTTAAGCCAATTCTAAAAGTTTCCACCAAGACTTTAAAAAAAAAAAAACCAAATGAAGCAAGTGGTGCTGGAGTGTCTGGCCTCGAGAGAACAACAGGGGACGGTGTGTTGAGAAAGCTCTCAGACAGTTGGCTCAGCCCCGTGATGCTGAGAGGTCCTTCCTCCATGCCATGGGGTGTCAGCCCCAATACTGATGACAGATGTACTGAGGCCGGGCTTGGCTGTGGGTTGGAGGAAGGAGTAGTGTAGTGCGGCTGTCTGCTCTGCAGCTGGGTGAGGACTGGCATGGGTGGCATCATTGGCGTGGGTGGCATTGCTGTTGTCGGTGGCATCATTGTCGTGGGTGGCATCGGTGGCATCAGTGAAACAGGTGGCAACAGTGTCACCCGATGACTCTGTGCCTGGACTGGGAAGGGCTGCTGCCTGTGCTGCTGAACCTCCTGGTAGCCATTGCCCTGGTAGGTGAGGGCCTGTGGAAAGCCTTGGAATGGGAGGGACATCACCTGGGGTGGAGGAGCAGACCTGGACTGGGTGGGAGCAGGTTTCTCTGGATCTGGAGGGTTGTGAAGCAGCTCGGTGATCCGGTCCTTCACCAGCTGGTACTGTGGATCCGCCATTTCCTTGAGGGTCTGGTTGACATAGGTGAGGAAGGGCTTGCGGTTGGAGGAGGAGGAGTTGATGTGGACCAGCTGAGAGAAGAGATCTATGCTGGTGCAGATGGTGTCCCTGATCTCCAGCAGGACAGTGTGTCTCTGCCCCTCCTGCTGTCCAGCTCTCTGCCTTTTTTGCGGAGGCGGAGCTGGGGGGTGGTGGATGTGGCTAGGACTGTGGTGGACTCAATGTCTCCTTTCTCCTACCGCACCAGGGAATCCTCTACGCACTCCACCATGCTTACCACAGCTGTCCGCGGGTTCTCCGCCATGGCACGCTCCACTGAAACCTGCCTGGAGACAGGGACTGACTTTCGGCCGGAAGAGGACTGGCTCTCAGCAGGCTGCCGGAGAGAGAGGGTCATGAGAGGGGCTGCTGGTGCTCCTCGGTGGCGGACCTCACCCTCTAGGAAGCTGCACCTGGCCATGATGTAGGTCTCTCTGTCTGTCAGCTTCACAGTGGCCTGGCCAGATTTCTTCAGGTGCAGCATCCCGTACCAGGTGTGCATGTGCTTCCACCAGCCGAGGAGCACATCCGATGTGTAGCCCAGGCTCTCTGCCTTCTCTCTCCAAGCAGCCTGCTTCCTTTTGGTGTCCCTGTACAGCCGGTGTCCCTTCCACCACAGATAGTCATTCTCTCTCAGCCACTCCAGCACCTCATCCTCATGTGCCTCCTCAATATAGTATTGCCTCCTCTCCCATTGTCGCATCCGCCTCTTCCTCCCTTTGGCTGGACCAGATGGGCCCTCATCAGAGGGGCTCCCAGGTAATAGGGGCTGCTCCTCCACACTATCAGCAGCAGCAGCAGCAGCAGCAGAATCATCATCATCATCATCCTCACCAGCAGGATCATAATCATCATCATCATCAGCAGCAGCAGCAGCAGCAGCAGGATCATCATCATCATCATCATCAGAAGCAGGATCATCATCATCAGCAGCAGCAGCATTGGCAGCAGGATCAGCAGCAGCAGGAGGACCAGCAGGACCAGGATCAGCAGCAGTAGAATAAGCACCAGCAGGACCAGCAAGTCCAGGAGCATGAGCAGGACCAGGAGCATGAGCAGGACGAGCAAGACCAGGAGCACGAGCAGGACGAGCAAGTTCAGGAGCACGAGCAGGTCGAGCAGGACCAGCAGGACCAGGAGCAGCTTCAACAGAGTAAGCCCCAGCAGAAGCCCCAGCACCAGCAGAAGCACCACCGCCAGGAGCAGCTTCAGCAGAAGCCCCAGCAGAAGCAGAGTCAGGGGCAGGGGGCGGGAGGTTGTCCCTGTCCCTCTTGCCAGGGATGGCGGCAGGTTGCTGAGGCTTTCGCTTCCTCCCCATGGTTGTGGGGTTGCTGGCTGGCAGGGAGGCTGGCAGGAAGCCAGGCACGAAGGCTGGCAAGCAGGCACCAAGGCTGGCAGGAAGCCTAGCAGGTAGGCAGGCAGGAAGCCTGGCAGGAAGCCTGGCAGGTAGGCTGGCAGGAAGCCTGACAGGAAGCCTGGCAGAAAGCCTGGCAGAAAGCCTGGCAGGAAGGCATGCAGGCAGGTAGGCACCAAGGCTGGCTGGAAGGCAGGCTGGCAGGGCAGGCAAGGAACTCGAAGTGTCCAGCAGCAGGTCTTTCCTCGGAATGCTGGCCACGTGCGAGCTGCTTCCCTTTATATCCGGGGGGCTTACGTTATGCTTCCCCCCCGCATGCGCAATTAACGCTCAGCATCCGTTCCGCTTCCACTGTGCATCCGTTAGGCTTCCGCTGTGCATCCGCTTTATCCGCTGTGCATCCACTGTGCATCCGCTTCATCCATTCGGCGTCCGTTCTGCATCCGCTGTATCCGTTCCGCATCCACTTCGCTGAGGCCCCCCGGAAGCCCTGCGGTTGCGCCATCCGCTCTCATCCGCTTCCATCCGCTGGGCTTCCGTTCCGCATCCGCTTTGCATCTGCCCTGCGTCCTCCCCGCGTCCATGTTATCCGCTCCGGTTATGCAAATTTTTGCCCCTTTTAAGAGCGGATAACAATGGATGGAACATTTTGCTCCTCCGCTGTGTCCTTTTTGCATCTGTTGGCCAGTGTGACATGGGCTTAAGACTCTGCCTCTTTTACATACAACAAAAGGGGGTGGGGCTTTAATAGTGCATTTGCGATCCACAAAAAGAAAGGAAGACAGAGTGACTGTAAAAGGAGAGAGACAGCAATCCCTCCGCTATTTTTTTTTTTGCCTTAATTCCTTAACTTAAATAAATAACTTCATTCTGTGAGAGAAAAGAAGAATTTCCAGCTTTTTCTTAGGCAGAGAAGAAGCATTAAATGTGTTTGTTTTCAATCAAGATAAGAGGGAATTCCTCTTCTCTACCTTTAAAAAAAATCTTATTACTTTCACATTTACTTTTTTAGGACACTGGGGAAAAAAGGAGGTGGAAAAGGATCAACAAAAAGAGATCCAGAAGGGAAAAAAACACCTCGTTTTGTGATGTTCTTAGGCAATGGCTCTTATATATGTCCTCATATCAGTAGTCAGGCACTAATTAACAGTGGATTTGGAGTTTAGGGTGCCACTAATCCATGGTCATGTCATGGGTGACATGAGAGCAGTCTTCCAATATCTACCATAGAGAAGAGGGGCTCAGCCTGTTCTCCAAAAATCCCTGAGGGCAGGACAGAAGAAGTAATGGATGGAAACTGGCCAAGGAGAGAAGCAACTTGGAACTAAGGAGGGATTTCCTAACAGGGAGAGTAATTAATCTATGGAATGACTTGTCTTCAGAAGTTGTGAATGCTCCAGCACTGCAGGTTTTTAAGAAGAGTCACCTGCTTGAGCAGGGGGTTGGACTAGAAGACCTCCAAGTTCCCTTCCAACTCTGTCATTCTGTGATTTCAGCCTCATAATCACCACTATAATTTAAATTATCCATGCAATCTTCTTCTTTTTCTTCCTTTTAGCTCTTCTCTCTCTCTCTCTCTCTCTCTCTCTCTCTCTCTCTCTCTCTCTCTCTCTCTCTCTCTCTCTCTCTCTCTCTCTCTGTGTGTGTGTGTGTGTGTGTGCCTTCACCTTCTAAAGTGGAGCTGAGTTAGAGAAAGGAGGTTTATGAGAGGAAGGCTGGATCAAGCTAAGAGCATTATGCTTCTTGTATTTTAATGGGTCTCCAGAGGAATCAGAAAGCACCGGTTTGAGAAAAGTCAGCGAGACAGAAATATAAGTTGGCTGGGAAAGCGAAATCCCAGGGAACAGAGAACTCAGACAGGAAAAAAGGGTGATGTTTTCTGAACTATCAAGAGCTTCCTTTAATTATTTTATAATGTTTGGGGAATATTACAATTCAGGAAAAATGTGCAGAAGAGCTGAACAATGATTGAGGCAGATTCTTTCCATGCAGGCAAAATCACTGCATGGACCTTTGGCCCTCATTTTCAGATTATTATTATTATCGTGATTAGACCTGGGAATACAGCAGATTTAAATTAATTGAATTAATGTATTATGCTGCCATCAGAATTAAAAGAGTGGGCTGGTATTAAAGTCCTCATCATACCAAGATAACCCTCAAGGAGGAGCTGGATAGCAAAATGGATAAAATGGTGTTTGCTAATTCAGGTTGCAATGCACAGATCCTGAATCTACCATCAGTGAAAGGTTCCCTGAGCCTTGGGGAAGACTTACTGAGTTCATTTAACAAATGAGGACCTGCTCAGCCTCTCCTTATTTTCATGTTCAAGATCCTTTGGAGTCACTACAAATGCAGGTGGGACTTCCTGCACTCGTCACCCAGCAAACTAAGCTGGAAATGGACAATTGCAGGTATAAATACTCAGCGCCCAAATGGAGCCCCTACATGCAAAGGCCTCTTGCTGTTTTGGGAAAGGGGGCTGGCAGCTTAGAAAATATTTGAGGGGTTTCTGTTACTCAACTAAGTTAAACATATGTGGAGGCTCTGAGTTTGGTTTTTTTGCTTACAGGTGTTTCATTACCCAAATAGGTAGCATCATCAGCATTAGAAGGGAGTGGGATTTGCTCTCTGTTTATACTGGTTTGTCCTGTCAGTTTGGGTGGGTGTATGGTTTTCTCCTAGGGAGGTCCTTAGTTAGGGTCTTGTTTTCTGCTATCTTGTTTATCTGGTGTTAATCCCTGCTTATCTGTTGGAGAAGATGTTTTCAGGACTTTGCATTTCCTTCTGAGCTTTTTTTATTATCTCTTTTGCATAGGGTGTAAATGTATGTTTCTATGTCCCAGAGGTGCTTTTTCAAGAGGCAAGTGGTTTTCCTGGTTTTGCTTCTCATCCCAGAAGCTTCTTCAGCCTCTTGAAAAAGCACCTCTGGGACAACCATGACCTGAATGATGGACAGTCTCCACAGATGTGGATTTCTATGGATCTGTTGAATGGATCTACTGATGACCAATTTGTTTAAATGCCAAGTATCCAGGAATTCCCTGGTACTTTTGGATTCGTCCATCTTCTGCTTCCCTTTCAAAATAAGGCCCAAGTCAAGTGAAGTTTCAATTGTGCTGTTGCAGGCACAGCACAATTGACAGTCCTGATGGTGCAGAGGTTAGAATGCAGTATTGCAGGCTTATTGTGCCGACTGCCAGCAATTTGAATCCCACCAGGCTCAAGGTGGATTCAGCCTTCCCTCCTTCCAAGGTGGGTAAAATGAGGACCTGGATTGTTGCGAGCAAGAGGCTGGCTCTGTAAAACTGCTTAAAGAGAGCTGGGAAGCCCTGTGAAGCGGTGTATAAGTCTAAGGCTAGTGCTTTGCAGAAACTACATTGACTTACCTGCCTCCCCCTGACTTCCACAGCTGTCCTTGAGCAAAATCCAGGTTCAGCATCTGGAAATGAAGCCAAAGGGCCGAGGAGAGCTATAGAAAGAATGAGAAGGGAAGTCAGTATAAAACATCCGGAGTGCCTGGAGAACAGATGAAACAAAAATCTATCAAATAAAGATAAAACAAAAATGGCATCTTAATTCTAAGTCCTAGTAAGGATAAGATTTTAAATGGCACTTCTGTTTTAAATTCCATTATCAAAACATGATTATTTCCCTCCACTATCTCACCAGGATTTGAAAGCCCTTAAAAAGTCAAGTTATAATTTTTGGCTCTTTCTAAATGGATTTCTTCAAGGAAGGCAGTCCGTGGCTTTCAACTGGTTACTTAGCAACCATTTGAAGAAGTGGTTATGGGCTGCCCAAAGGTACTTATATGACTTATTTCTGAAGTTGTAATGGCAGCCTCCCCTCATGGTCACGTGATTGCGATTTACAATGTTTTTGCCAAAAATTGGCATTTGCTTCCTGCAAAAACGCCCACAATGAACAATGGGTTGAACTTAATGACTGTTGATTCACTTAATGACCATGGTTATCTGTTTAACAACTGCCACAAAGAAAAGGTCATACAATTGGGAAGGCCCCACAAAGGCCCATCACAACTTAAAGCAGGCTATGTGATGGTTGTAACTGATGGACCTGCCATATTTGATACTGAGATGCTGTATATGTCTCTTTAAATGCAGTTAGTCCTTCAGTTATGACCACAATTGAGCCTTAGTCAAGGAGAGAAGCAACTTCAAATTAAGGAAGAATTTCCTGACAGAACAATCAATCAGTGGAAGGATTTACATCCAGAAGTCGTGGGTGCTCCAACACAGGAGGCTTTTAAAGAAGAGATTGGACAACCATTTGTCTGGAATGGGGTCGGGTGTCCAGCCTAAGAAGGAGGTTAGGCTAGAAGACCTCCAAGGTTCCTTTTAATACTGTCATGGGTGGGGTTTCCTGCTTGAGCAGCGGATTGGCAGAGAGAGAGAGAGAGAGGGAGAGAGAGGGAGGGAGGGAGGGAGAGGGAGGGAGGGAGAGAGAGGGGGGGAGGGAGGGAGAGAGAGAGAGAGAGAGAGAGAGAGAGAGAGAGAGAGAGAGAGAGAGAGAGAGAGAGAGAGAGAGAGAGAGAGAGAAGCAATTTATTATTGTCTTCTTCCAATGTTTTTATTTTCAGTGCTGTTTTCCGTATATCTCATAGATCTGACATTTTCTGATGGTCTCCCAACTCAAGAACCAATCCTGCTTATCTTAGGAAACAAACCAAGATAAGCTTTATACTTCTACAGGCTGTCCTTGGTCTTTCAATTATTTGATTCCAAGCTATTTGGGGCTTTAAAAAACCCAACTCTTCTGATGTACATTTCTTATTTCCACCCGTCTGCTTCCTCTGAAACAGAAGTGTTTTAGACAGCATGGGAATCATACTCAGATCTGTGTCCTTATTTTAATTCACTTACTTTCCCTATCAATATTTTATTCTCATCATAAATATTTGAGCCTGTAAGCTTTTCTTTAGCGTTTACAGACCAGACTAGAATATGATGAATAATTTAGAAGCAGAAGCACAAGCTGGCACATAGAAATAATATAATTTGACTTGCAGACAATTCTCTGCATATTCTTTACATCTTTTTTTCTCTGGGTTTTCTGATCCTATTCTTTTGGGATTGCAATGGTTGAAATTCAAGAGAAGTAATATAGCAGAAAGCAAATTGTATGTTTCTAGTCCTGTAGTATTTTTGAAGTTTTATCATGGGACGGACACACACACAAAAAAGAACAACCCAATCAACAGATATTTAAATGGATGGCAGCAATAATATTGGCTTACAGGAAGTCCTCACTTTACAACTACAACTGGGGCCAGAAATTCTAAGCAAGGTGGTTGTTGTGCCCAATTTTAGGACTTTTTTTGCCATGGTTGTTAAGTGAATCATGTGGTCAATAAATGAATCCAGCTTCCCCCAATGACTTTGCTTCTCAGAGGCTGGCTGGGAAGGTTGCAAATAGCAATGACTTGAAACCGGATGCTCCCTCGGTCATGAATAAAAGCTAGTTGCCAAAATGCTGAATTGTGATAATCTGAGCATGGAATGGGATCAGGCAAAAAAGGCAAAAACTGGTTATAAATCACTTTTTTCAATGCTGTCGTTATGTGTGTGTGTGTATGTATGCAGGTCTTGGCATGTTCAGGTATTTTTCCGTGTAATCTTATGTTTTTGTATATGTTTTCATAGATTTTAAAGGATTAGGGTTAACCCTAACCCGTTAAAATCTACAAAAACATATATATATGTAAGTCTCAGTGTTTTCAGGTTTTTTCCCATGTAAGATTAAGAGTATCTTGGCAAAGTTTCACTGAGGTCCCACTTGCAATCCTCAGGCTGGTGCTTTCTGCTTTGTGCCATACAAATATATATGTATGTATGTATGTATGTATGTATGTATGTATGTATGTATATGTATATGGTATTCAGCTTTGTTCGGGTATTTTCCCACATCATCATAGTTGTGCTTTTAAACTTGTAGTAACGTTTTGGCAGAATCTCATCTGCCATCATCAGGCTTCTGTATTGAGTTCATCTGTGAGTCAGGCTATCAAAAACTGAAACGGCTGTGATAGCCTGACTCACAGACGAACCCAATACAGAAGCCTGATGATGGCAGAGGAGATTCTGCTGAAACGTTGCTACAACTTCAAAAGCACAACTATAATGACATGGGAAAATACCTGAACAAAGCTGAATACATGCATGTAAGTACCCACGAAAACTTAAGTATATATATATACATAGATAGATTCTGCCGAAACGTTGCTACAACTTTAAAAGCACAACTACAGTGACGTGGGATAATACCCGAAGGAAGCTGAACAGCATATATATCTATATATATCTATGTGTGTGTGTGTGTGTGTGTGTTTTCTGAGTTTTTTGGGGGTATTTATGTGGATCTTTGGTTATTCGGGTTTTCTCCCACGTAAAATTGGAAGTATCTAGGCAACCTTTCGATGAAGTCTCATTCATCATCTTCAGGCTTGTTTCTTTGGCTCTGTGCTTCTCAGAGTAATATGAGCTTGCAGCCACTTTTTCCTTTTAACTGCTAGTAGGGGTTGTGACTTGATTGGGTGGGGGCTTGACTGTGTTCTGCTTGGGAGGGGGTGTGTTCTCATTGGTTGGGGTTTGGGCTGTGTTCTGATTAGTAGGAGGGTTGGCTGTGTTCTGATTGGCTGGGGGTGTGTTCTGTTCAGGTGGGGGCTTGGTTGTGCTCAGGTTAGTCTTAGTTGCTTGGGATTGGAACTGATGAGCAGTGATCCTGTTGTTTGGCTTCACGTTTGTAGTCGTGCCATATCCTCATGGTGGGTGTCAGTTCGCTTCTTGTATGGGTCAGAGGGGTTTGAAGCAGGTAGTGGTGCAGCTGCGGTATGGCTTCTGGTCCGTGGTCGTGTCTCATCTTCTGTGTGGGTGTGAGTCTTTTTTCTACGTGGAAGTGTGGTGGTAGCATCTTGTGTGGCATTCGTGGGTGTGGGTCTGATGTCATTCTTCATGTTAGGTACTCGTTTATAAATGAGGGCAGGCTTCCAAATGGTTGGTAGGCGGGATGTATCATCTCGTTTATTCATACTGTGTGGGCATTTTTCTATCTCTACGGCTTTTCTGATTATTCTGTTATTGAAATGTTCGGTTTTGGTGATAGTTCTGGTATTTTAAAAGTCAATTTCATGTCCTGTGGCTTTCAGGTGTTGGACCAGGGAAGAGGTCAGTTCTTCTTTTTTGATTGAGTTCTTGTGTTCTTCAATGCGTGCATTTATTCTTCGCTTAGTTTGTCTGATGTATGTGGTGGAGCTGGTGGTGCAAGGGATTTCATATACTCCTTAGTTTTCTAACTCGATTTTGTCTTTAGGGTTTCTTAGGATGGTGGATATTTTTCTGTTTGTGCAGAATGCTGTTTTAATGTTGTGTCATCTATGAAGAGAAGTTGATTGTTAGCTTCTGTTTCCATGGTGAATTGTATTTTGGGGTGTAGGCTGTTGAGGTGTGTAAGGAAGTTGTTCAGTTTTTCTTTCCCATGTGGCCAGATTATGAAGGTGTCATCTATGTATCTGAGACAGAGTTTGGGTTTGTGATCATATTTTTCTAGAGATTGTGTTTCAAAGTGTTCCATGTAGAGGTTTGTGATGATAGGTGAGAGGGGTGATACCATGGGTACTCCTTCGATTTGTTTGTATTTTTGTCTGTTGTAGGTGAAGTAGGTATTGGATAGGCAGTGGTTGGTAAGATCTAGGATGTACTTGGGGGGGTTGTATTTGTTTTGGATGGCTGTCAAGGCTTCTTTTATAGGCACTTGGGTGAAGAGGGATATGACATCGAAGCTCACTAGTAGATCGCTGGGTTGTAAGTTTTGTTTCTTTATGATCTCGATGAACTGGAATGAGTTTCTTACATTGAATTGATGGATTCTGCATAGGGTTTGTTAAGCCTGGGTTCCCCAACCAGGGTTAGGTAGACAAGCTAAACAGAATGTGCAGCGTTAGTCAGATAGGCACACAGATAAATGAGTGAGCTAAGCTTGTATGTTTATTAACATATAGTAAAAATAACAGATACGCTTGTGCTATCAAGAATATATTTTATTCCAGTATAAGTTTATGGCATAGTCAAATAACAGTCCAATATTCATTTACCATGTAGTCAGTCCATTCAGAGGTATTCAGTTAGCAAAGTCCATGTAGAATATCCTATGTCAGTTCACTTACAGATCAGTCCTTTGTTGTCTCTCCCGTTCGAGCAATGCAGTCTTGATTCCAAGCAGTAATCAGGGATCATCAAAGCCAGAGAGAGTGAGTGCAAGCCGTAGTCTTGCTACTTTTATATTGTTTTCTTAACCACTCCTTTAATTGCTATTTCCCAGTTAAAGCTGTATACAGTCTAACATACACTAACTATGATTCATAGTTATTATTTCACCTAAACCAGTTAGGGTGAACAATGTTATCCCTAACAGGGTTGTAGTTGTTTGGCGAGAAATTTGGCTAAGTTTTGTAGAGGTGAGCGTATGGAGCTGACTATTGATCTAAGTGGGGTTCCTTCTTTGTGTGTCTTGGGGAGACCATAAGCTTATGGCATCTGGATGATTTTTCTCTGGGTATGATTCTTTGCTGGATTTCTTCGCAGATGGGGGAGGCTTTTATTTTGAATCTGGTCGTTTTTTCTAGGTAGGTGGTAGGGTCAGTGTTTAGGGGTTTGTATGTGGGGTCTTGGAGTAGGTGGTTCACTTGGTTTGGTAGTCAGATGTATTCATAACCACTGTTGCATTGCCCTTGTCTGCTGGTAGGATTATTATGCTGGTGTCTTCTTTCAGGTTAAGTAGTGCAGTTTGTTCTTCTTTGGATAAGTTTCTTTTGGGTGGTTTGCTAGTGCAGAGGATGTTGGTGATTTTGAGTCTGATTCTGTTAGCATCATCAGGGTTGGTTTTGGTCAGGCTGGTTTCAACTCCGCATATGATGGTTTCTTTGGGGATGTATTTGGGAGTGACAGCAAAGTTGAAGCCTTTTGAAAAGACTTTGGTTTAAGCTTCAGTGAGGATCTTGTCTGAGATGTTGTGCACTGTTTGTTTCATGTGTGGCTGTGAGGGGGGAGGAATTTGTTTCTGGTGTTGTTGTAGTTTTCTGAGTTTGTTGGTGTGTGTGTCTGTCTTGAGGGTGGTCTGAGTTTCAGCTCTCCAGACAGTGAGTTGTTTGTTGTTTGGATTTGTCCCAAAGTGCGGGGTGAATCTTGCTGCTGAGTCTGAGGTGAAGTGTGAGGAGTTCTTTGTTGATTTGGTTTCGGAGGAATCTTTTTGTATGAAGTTCATTTCTAATAAGGGCCAATTCTGTTCTTTTTAGGATGCATTCAGTGACTGCTCTGGAATTTCAATTGGAAGCTTATGGGGATTAAATTTTGATCTCGGCAGTTGTGTAGGAAGGTGAGGTCACATAAAATGGAAGCTCTTTGGACTTCAAGTTTTTAATAAGTCCTGGTTAGATGGTGGGTTTCCTCCCCGTAGAGGTGCGATATTTGTTTTCTGAGGTTTTCGTGGGTATCTGTATGTGGATCTTTGGTTATTTGGGTTTTCTCCCATGTAAAACTGGAAGTATCTAGGTGACATTTCGATGAAGTCTCACTCATCATCTTCAGGCTTGTTTCTTCAGCTCTGTGCTTCTCAGAGTAATGTGAGCTTGCAGCTGCTTCTTCCTCTTAACTGCTAGTGGGGGTGTGACTTGATTGGGGGCTTGTCTGTGTTCTGATTGGGTGGGGGTGTGTTCTCATTGGTTGGGGGTTTGGCTGTGTTCTGATATGAAATCCCTTGCGCCGCCTGCCCACCACATACATTGGACAAACTAACAGAAAAATAAGTGCACGCATTGAAGAACACAAGAGCTCAATCAAAAAAGAAGAACTGGCCTCTTCCCTGGTCGAACACCTGAAAACCACAGGACATGAAATTGACTTTAAAAATACCAGAACTATCACCAAAACTGAACATTTCAATAACAGAATAATCAGAGAAGCCATAGAGGTAGAAAAATGCCCACACAGTATGAATAAACGAGATGATATCTCCCGCCTACCAACCATTTGGAAACCTGCCCTCATTAATAAATGAGTACCTAACATGAAGAATGACATCAGACCCACACCCACGAATGCCACACAAGATGCTACCACCACACTTCCACGTAGAAAAAAAACTCACACCCATACAGAAGAGGAGACACGACCACGGACCAGAAACCGTACCGCAGCTGCACCACTATCCACTTCAAACCCCTCTGACCCATACAACAAGCGAACTGACACCCACCATGAAGATATGGCACGACTACGAATGTGAAGACAAACAACAGGATCAAAAGCTCACCAGTTCAAATCCCCCAGCAACTAAGACTAACCTGAGCACAACCAAGCCCCCACTGAACAGAGCACACCCCCAGTCAATCAGAACACAGCCAAACCCCCAACCAATGAGAACCAATTTTACGCAGGAGAAAACCTGAAGAACCAAAGATCCACAAATTCCTGTGAAAACCTCATAAAACAAATACCTATCTATCTATCTATCTATCTATCTATCTATCTATCTATTTTTTTCTTTTTTTACGTTTTCGCGGGTAGTTACATGTATGCTGTTCAGCTTCTTTCGGGAATTATCCCACGTCATTGTAGTTATGCTTTTATTAAAGTTGTTGTGACATTTCAGCAGAATCTCATCTGCCATCGTCAGGCTTCTGCATTGAGTATTGAGACTCACAGACGAACTCAATGCAGAAGCCTGATGATGGCAGATGAGATTCTGCTGAAACGTTGCTACAACTTTAAAAGCACTACAATGACGTGGGATAATACCAGAAGGAAGCTGAACAGCACATATATATGTATGTATGTATGTATGTATGTATGTATGTATGTATGTATGTTTTTTTAAGTTTTCGCAGGAACTTACATGTATGCTGTTCAGCTTCCTTTGGGTATTATCTCATGTCATTGTAATGCTTTTAAAGTTGTAGCAACGTTTCGGCAGAATCTCATCTGCCATCATCAGGCTTCTGTATGGATGTGTGTCTCACAGCTCCTGGTTTCTAATTCGAGGCTGGTCCATTCTGATTGGCTAGGAGCCTGGGTTTGTGTTCATTGGACTTGGAATTTGATTGATTGGTGTTTCTGGTTTCTTCTGTCTGTTTTGTGGCTTTGATTGGCTGGCAACACTCTGTTCTTGTGTTGGAGGCTTTCAGTGCAGCTTGGCTTCGTGTGAAAGGATGGCTGCTATTCATTAGCAAGCTAGGTTTCACCTGGGTGCCTGATGGGGGGGTGTTTGAGTTGGAGGCATCAGAGGGAGTCTGTCTGTGCTCAGGTGTTTGTCTGGCTTGTGGCATGGAGATCTTTCTATTTGAGAGTGCAGGCTTCCAAATGATTGACAGTCTGGTGGAATCATCTCTTCTATTCATGCTGTCAGGTCTTTTTTCAATCTCTATGGCTTCTCTGATGATTCTGTGGCTGGGGTTTTCTATAGTGGCCAGGGTTTTAGTGCCATTGAAGTTGATGTTGTGACCTGTGGTTTTCATGTGTTGGACTAGTGAGGAGGTGTGTTCCAGCTTTTTTACTGCATTTTTGTGTTCCTCTAGGCGGGTACTTATTCTTCTATTGGTCTGTCCAATGTATGTGGCCGGGCATGATGTACAGGGAATTTCGTATATGCCTTGGTTTTCCAGGTCAATTTTGTCTTTGGGGTTCCTCAGGATGGCTGCTATTTTTTTGTCTGTTTTGAAGGCAGTCTTGATGTGATGCCTGTGTAGTATCTTACTGATTTTATCTGTGGTACCTCTTATGTAGGGCAGGACAGCTGTTCCATGGATCTGTTGATCTTCTAGGTCTCTGTTATGTCTTGGTGTGTTTTTGTGGATCAAGTTGGTGATTTTGTTTTTGTGGAAGCCATTGGCTGTCAATACTTCAGTCAGGGTGCATAGTTCAGTCTTTATATGTGTCTTATCTGCCAGGCATTTGGTTCTGGTAATTAGTGTTTTCGCTACGGAATTTATCTGTGCTGGGTGGTGGTGGGATTGGGCGTTGAGGTAGCGGTTGGTGTGTGTTTTCTTTTGGTATATGGTGTGTCCCAGTGTGCCATCTGTTCTTTTGTAGATTAGTACATCTAGGAATGGTAGTTGTTTGTTTATTTCCGTTTCCATGGTGAACTTGATTTTGGGGTGTGTGTTGTTTAGGTGTGTTAGGAAATTGTTTAGGTTTTCTTTTCCATGGGGCCAAATCACAAATGTGTCATCGATGTATCTTAGCCATAGTTTGGGTTTGTGGGTGGCATTAGCCAGGGCTCTGGATTCGAATTCTTCCATGAACAGGTTTGCAATGACGGGTGACAGTGGTGATCCCATAGGGGCTCCTTCAATTTGCTTGTATCTTTGTCCTTTGTATATGAAATATGTGTTGGTTAGGCAGTGTTCTGTTAGTTCCATGAGGTCTTTGGCTGGTTGGTATTTATTTTTGATGATTTCAAGAGTTTCTTTTATTGGGACTTGAGTGAATAGTGAAACCACGTCGAAACTTACAAGCAGATCTTCTTGTTCTACGTGTAGATCTTTGATCATTTCTAAGAAGTGGTATGAGTTTTTTACATATGAAGCTGCGGTTTCAGCATGGGGCTGTAGTTGTTTTGCTAAGTATTTAGCTAGGTTTTGTAATGGTGCTCCTATGGAGCTGACTATGGGTCTGAGAGGTATGCCTTCTTTGTGTATTTTTGGGAGGCCGTATAATTTGGGGCATCTAGAAGATTTTTCTCTTGGGATGATCGTCTGTTGGATTTCTTTGCTTATGTGGCTGGTTATAATTTTCTTCTTGGTTGATTTTTCTAGATATGTGGTTGGGTCTGTATTTATAGGTTTGTATGTGGAGTCTTGGAGTAGGTCTGTCAGTTTTGTTTCATAGTCTTTTCTGTCCATTACTACTGTGGCATTTCCTTTGTCTGCTGGGAGTATTATGATATTATTATCATTTTTCAGGGTTTGTAACGCTCTGAATTCATCTTTTTGCAAATTATTTTTGGGTGGTTTCGTTGTGCATAAGATGTGAGTAACCTGGTGTCTTATTCTGTCAGCTTCATCTGTATTTAATTTGGTTAGGCTAGATTCTACCGCACATATGATGGATTCTGTGGGGATTTTTTTGGATGCTATGGCATAATTGAATCCTTTGGATAGGACATCTGTTTCTTTTTTGGTGAGTTCTCTTTTGGAAACGTTATATACTAATTGTTTTAGGTGTTGTGCTGGGTTGTTGGGGGTTTTCTTGTCATTTTCTAATTTTTTTAGTTTCTTTGAGAGTTTTTCATTTTTGTAAGTGGTTTCAGTTTCAGCTCTCCAAGTTGTAAGTTGTTTTATCTTATCCCAAAGTAGAGGGTGGATTTTGCTGCTCAATTCCAGGTGTAGTGCTAGCAAATCTTTGTTTAACTGATCCAATTGGAATCTTTTACTGTGAACTTCGTTCCTGAGTAAAGCCATTTCTGTTCTTTTCAGGATATGTTTAGTAGCTGCTGTGCTGTGATGAAATATTAATTTGAAGCAGGTTGGTATTGCATTGTTGTCTCTGCAGCTGCGTAGGAATTTCAGGTCACATAATAATCTTGCTCTTTTAATTTCCAGCTTCTCATAGCTTTTGATCTGGCTATTTATTTTCTCCCCGTAGAGGTCAGATATTTGTTTTTTTAAGTTTTTGTGGGTACTTACATGTGTGCTGTTTAGCTTCCTTCGGGTATTATCCCACGTCATTGTAGTTCTGTTAAAGTTGTAGCAACGTTTCAGCAGAATCTCATCTGCCATCATCAGGCTTCTGTATTGAGTTTGTATGTGGGTCAGGGTCTCACAGCCATTGGTTTTAAATTTGAGGCAAGCCTATGATTGTGGCAGGATGTTTTTTTCTACATCCTGATTGGTTGGGGGTCTTGGTCTGTGTTTATTGGACTTGGAGTTTGTTTGATTGGGGTTTCTGGTTTCTTCTGTCTGTTTTGTGGCTTTGATTGGCTGGCAATACTCTGTTCCTGTATTGGAGGCTTTCAGTGCAGCTTGGCTTCATGTGAAAGGATGGCTATTATCTATTAGGAAGCTAGGTTTCATCTGGGTGTCTGGTGGGGGGGTGTTTGACCTGGAGGTGTCAGAGGGAGTCTGTTTGTGCCCAGGTGTTTGCCTGGCTTGTGGTGTGGAGATCTTTCTATTTGAGAGTGCAGGCTTCTATAGCCACTATAGAAAACCCCAGCCACAGAATCATCAGAGAAGCCATAGAGATTGAAAAAAGACCTGAAAGCATGAATAGAAGAGATGATTCCACCAGACTGTCAATCATTTGGAAGCCTGCACTCTCAAATAGAAAGATCTCCACACCACAAACCAGGAAAACACCTGGGCACAAACAGACTCCCTCTGTTTTCGCAGGTATTTGTATGTGGATCTTTGGTCATTCGGGTTTTCTCCCGCGTAGAATTGGAAGTATCTAGGCAACGTTTTGATGAAGTCTCATTCATCATCTTCAGGCTTGTTTCTTCAGCTCTGTACTTCTCAGAGTAATGTGAGCTTGCAGCTGCTTCTTCCTTTTAACTGCAAGTGGGGGTGTGACTTTATTGGGTGGGGGCTTGACTTTGTTCTGATTGGCTGGGGGTGTGTTCTCATTGGTTGGGGGTTTGGCTGTGTTCTGATTGGCTGGGGGTGGGTTATGTTTAGGTGGGGGCTTGGTTGTGCTCAGGTTAGTCTTTGTTGCTGGGGGATTTGAGCTGGTGAGCTGTGATCCTGTTTTTTGGCTTCGTGTTTGTGGTCATGCCACATCTTCATGGTGGGTGTGAGTCTTTTTTCTAAGTGGAAATGTGGTGGTAGCATCTTGTGTGGCACTCGTGGGTGTGGGTCTGGTGTCATTGTTCATGTTAGGTACTCGTTTATTAATGAGGGCAGGTTTCCAAATGGTTGATAGGTGGGAGATATCAACTCATTTATTCATGCTGTGTGGGCGTTTTTCTATCTCTACGGCTTCTCTGATTATTCTGTTGTTGAAATGTTCGGTTTTGGTGATAGTTCTGGTATTTTTAAAGTCAATTTTATGTCCTGTGGCTTTGAGGTGTTGGACCAGGGAAGAGGTCAGTTCTTCTTTTTTGATTGAGTTCTTGTGTTCTTCAATGCGTGCACTAATTCTTCTGTTCGTTTGTCCTATGTATGTGGTGGGGCAGGCTGTGCAAGGGATTTCGTATACTCCTTGGTTTTCTAACTCAATTTTGTCTTTAGGGTTTCTTAGGATGGTGGATATTTTTCTGTTTGTGCAGAATGCTGGTTTAATGTTGTGTTTTTGGAGGATCTTGCTGATTTTGTCTGTAGTGCCTTTTATATATGGGAGGAGGGCTTTGCCATTCTCTTGTTCTCTGTCTTGGCTTTTGGTTGGGGTTTCTTTTTGGATTAGGTGGGTAATTTTCTTTTTTTGGAATCCATTGGCTGTAAGTACATTAGTGAGAGTGTGTAGTTCAGTTTTTAAGTGTTGTTCGATGGCTGAGCATTTTGTTCTGGAGATGAGTGTCTTGGCTACAGAATTGATCTTTGCTGGGTAGTGATGTGAGAGTGCATGTAGATAGTGGTTTGTATGTGTTTTCTTCTGGTAGATGGTGTGTCCTAGGGAGCCTTTGGATTTTTTGTATAGTAAGACATCTAGGAAGGGAAGTTGATTGTTGGCTTCTGTTTCCATGGTGAATTGTATTTTGGGGTGAGGGCTATTGAGGTGTGTGAGGAAGTTGTTCAGTTTTTCTTTCCCGTGTGGCCAGATTATGAAGGTGTCATCTACGTATCTGAGCCAGAGTTTGGGTTTGTGATCATATTTTTCTAGAGCTTGTGTTTCAAAGTGTTCCATGTAGAGGTTTGCAATGACAGGTGAGAGGGGTGATCCCATGGGTGCTCCTTCTATTTGTTTGTATTTTTGTTCATTGTAAGTGAAGTATGTATTGGATAGGCAGTGGTTGGTAAGATCTAGGATGTACTTGGGGGGGGCTGTATTTGTTTTGGATGGCTGTCAAGGCTTCTTTTATAGGCACTTGGGTGAAGAGGGATATGACATCGAAGCTCACTATTAGGTAGCTGGGTTGTAAGTTTTGTTTCTTTATGATCTCGATGAACTGGAATGGAGATCTTTCTATTTGAGAGTGCAGGCTTCCAAATGATTGACAGTCTGCTGGAATCATCTCTTCTATTCATGCTTTCAGGTCTTTTTTCAATCTCTATGGCTTCTCTAATGATTCTGTGGTTGGGGTTTTCTATAGTGGCTAAGGTTTTGGTGCCATTGAAGTTGATGTTGTGACCTGTGGTTTTCATGTGTTGGACTAGTGAGGAGGTGTGTTGCAGCTTTTTTACTGCATTTTTGTGTTCATCTAGGCGGGTACTTATTCTTCTATTGGTCTGTCCAATGTATGTGGCCGGGCATGATGCACAGGGAACTTCGTATATGCCTTGGTTTTCCAGGTCAATTTTGTCTTTGGGGTTTTTTAGGATGGCTGCTATTTTTTTGTCTGTTTTGAAGGCAGTCTTGATGTGATGCCTGTGTAGTATCTTACTGATTTTGTCTGTAGTATCTCTTATGTAGGGCAGGACAGCTGTTCCATAGGTCTGTTGATCTTCTAGGTCTCTGTTATGTCTTGGTGTGTTTTTGTGGATCAAGCTGGTGATTTTGTTTTTGTGGAAGCCATTGGCTGTCAAAACCTTAGTCAGGGTGCATAGTTCAGTCTTTATATGTGTCTTGTCTGCCAGGTGTTTAGTTTAGGAACGGATATCTGCACCCCAAAATACAATTCACCATGGAAACAGAAGCCAACAATCAACTTCCCTTTTAGATGTCTTAGTATTCAAGAAATCCAATGGCTCCCTAGGACACACCATCTACCAGAAGAAAACACATACAAATCATTATCTAAATGCACTCTCACACCACCACTCAACACAGATCAATTCCGTAGTTGAGACACTTATCTCCAGAACAAAATGCTGAGCTTAAGGCCCTGTCACACTGCAAAAACGGATGCAAAGAGGAAGCAAAATGGAAAAAAAATCTTGCCATCCGTTCTAAAACGCAATGTACTCACTGCCTCCGTTTGGCTTCCTCTCAATCTGTCCAGCATCCGTTTATGGATGTTTCATCCACTCCAAAAGTTTTAGGCTGCCAAAAACTTTTGCGCGGAAAATGTATCCAGTTCATCCGTTCTGCATCCGCTACGCATCCGCTAAGCTTCCGCTATATCCACTAGGCATCTGCTGCACATCCGCACAACTCCATCTGCTCCAGCGGTAAATGGACACAGGGAGGAAGTGAAATGGACGCAGAACAGATGCAGAACGGATGCAGAATGGATGCAGAATGGAAACAAAGCGTTTAAAACGGAATGAACGTTCGTAGAGGGGACCTATCTTGGATATTAAGGATGCATAGAGGATGCCTAGAGGATGCCTAGAGGATGCCTAGAGGATGTCTAGAGGATGCCTAGAGGATGCCTAGAGGATGCAAAGGGACACCTATACTGCCTATAAAAAGGCGGAGCAACTCATCTGCATCGCACTTTCAGCCCAGCAGCCCAGCGGTGCAGATCTCTGCAGCCTTCATCTGACTCTTCCTCTTCCACAGCATCCATTCATCTCCACCATGGATTGCGACAAAATCCTTTTGGCAGCCAACATCCTTCTGCATCACTGCGAAACCATCAACAGTCTCTGTGAACTCTACTACGGCAAGAAAAGCAGGCACCCAAAAAAAGTCTGGGTCCAAAGATGGTTAGCCAGAAGAGCACAGTACCAACTTTACGACAAGCTGATGGTGGAGCTCAGGAGCGAAGACACTCGTGCCTTCCAGAACTTCATGAATATGCCTCCAGCCATGTTTGACGAACTTCTGCAGCGCCTGACACCCAGGTTGAGCAAGACAAAAACCAACTTCCCCCCCAGCCTGGAACCTGGGCTCAGGGTGGCACTCACTCTGTGCCACCTGGCCTCAGGGACCCCTTACAGGAGCATGCAGTACGGCTGGAGGGTGCCACCCAGCACCATCAGCTTTGTGGTCAGAGAAGTGGTGTGGGCCATCCTCGAAGAATACAAGGAGGAGCTCCTCCAGTGCCCTACCACTGAAGAAGGATGGAAGAAAGTTGCAGAGCAGTGGTATCAGAAGTGGAACTTACCCCACACCGTTGTAGCCATCGATGGCAAGCATGTGGCCTGCAAGGTTCCAGCCAACTCGGGGTCCACTTATTTCAACTACAAGGGCTTCTTCAGCATCATCCTCTTCGCCATGGTCGATGCTGACTACAAGTTCATGTCCATCGATGTTTCAGGCAACAGCTCATCTTCCGATGCCCAGGTATACAACGCCAGTCACCTCAAGGAGGGGCTGGAAAGCGACCTCATGGTGGGCTTCCCAGATCCAGACCCCGTGCCCAACGACACACAAGATGTGCCCTACTTCATCGTGGGGGACGATGCCTACTCCCTCTCAACCTACCTCATGAAGCCCTAAACCTCCAAATACCTCACCCGTGAAGAGAGGATCTTCAACTACAGGCTGTCCAGGGCAAGGCGGTTGGTGGAGAATGCCTTGGGCATCCTGTCCGACAGGTTTCAGGTACTTCTCAACACCATGCAGCATCGCCCACAGAGCATGAGGAGGTTCGTGGAAGTTTGCTGCATCCTGCACAATCTCATGCGCACCCGCT
>BLBF01000056.1:745535-764728 GCA_015471245.1 Laticauda colubrina | reverse complement strand
TCTCTCTCTCTCTCTCTCTCTCTCTCTCTCTCTCTCTCTCTCTCTCACACACACACACACACACACACACACACACACACACACACTCACACACACACCTAGACTGCTTTAAAATATTAATCTAGTTGTATTGCATCGGTGAGCTTCTGTTGAAAACAACCTCCTGAAAATAGGGTTGAGCATCTGGAGAGTTAAGATTTATTACTGGGTCTGCTGTAAAGCCTGACAATAGACAATAGACAAGGAACTCTGATTACCTGAGTTTTCAAACATCGTGTCCTCCAAGGACATTTTGAAGCTCTACCGTCAACATCTACCGTGTAGATATTTCCTGACAGCATGCAAGAAGGCTTGGAAACACCAATAACAAAAGTAGCCAGGGGTTAGAAGCAGGAGGCTGATAGGTGAAGGAGCAGGACGAGGTCACCAACAATGAAGGGCTGGAGAGAGCTTCCTTATCTATGTTGATGGAAGAACCATGGCTGCATTGGTTGAATTGCGGGTTGTCCCAGAATTCTTCAAAGAGCTATTCCTCCTAATCAGGGGTGGGATTCTACCTGGTCGGACCGGTTCTATAGAACTGGTTGTTACGATTCTGTGCAGTTCAGAGAACCAGCAAATTGCTCCACTGGCTGGTCTCACCCCTCCCTCCACCCACTCTCTCATTACCTGGCATGTGTACCATCCAACTTGCCTTCCTTGTGCCTTCGCCTAATTTTTGATAAGTTGCTATTTTTACTTTTTTCCCCCCTGACCATCAACTGTTCCAACTATCAGCTGTGCTGGGAGATTTATATTAGCTAGAAAGCAGAAAATCATTGGATTTCTTGCTTTCTAGCTAATCTAAAAGCAGAGCTGAACCTTCTTTAGGACTAAAGTTTTGATTTTTCAGTGCAGACTCAGGTAGCAGATGGCAGAATGGTAGATATCTGAGTGAATCTGTGATTCTGTGAGCAACTCAATCTGCCTGCCTGATTTTGGGTAAAAGTTGCTCTTTTTTAATAAAAAGAATTCAATATTTACACACAAGCCATGCATAGCCAGTTACATGACCACAAAGCCCCGCCCATGAATTAGGCCATGCCCACAGAGCCAGTTGTTAAGAAATTTTAATCCCATCCCTGCTTCTAATTATTCAGTACATTTTCTACTCATAGAGTCATAAGGCTGGGAGGGGCTTGGAGGTCTTCCATTCCATCATCCTGCCTATGGCAGGAGTCCTTATATCACCGCCATAAAATGGTTGCCCAGTCAGTTTTTGAAAACTCCAACAATGGAGTGGGACCTCATTCCTTGGAAGCCACATTCCTTGGAAGCCACAAGTTTCATGGTTCAACCATTTTCATGGTCAGGAGATTCCTCCTTACTCCCAGGTTGGACCTCTCCCTCATGAGCCTCCACCCATTGCTTCTCATCCTGTCCACGGGTTCTACAGAAAATAAATGGACCCCCTCTTCCCTGTGGCAGCGCCTCAAGTCTTGGGAGATGCCATCCTGTTTTTCCTAAGTCTTCTCTTGGTTAAACGTACCTAATTTCATCAGCCATTCATCATATGATTTAGCCTCCAACATGTTCAATTAGTAGTCATAGGCTGCCGCAGGCTTCCTGATTCTTATGATTTTCAGATCATACCAATTACCAACAAATGGTCAGAACCAAAGATACTAAAGCCCAACAGGCCAACTGAGAAAAGGTGACATAACCTATATAAGGAATGCCACCATCTTTTCTCTTCCACAATCTCACATCTCTCGTGGAGTGGTCCATTCTCTTACAGCCTTTCTTTTTTCATTCTCTCATCCAGGTGGCCTTTCGCTACACCTTCACACTATTTCAAAACTATCCCCTCAAAAACATAATAATAAACTAACAGAATAGCAAAGTTGGAGGACTTCTAATCTAATTGCCTGCACAAACAGGAGACCCTATGTGATTTCAGACCACTGGATGTCCAATCTCTTCTTAATGGAGCATCCACAACTTCTGAAGGCAAGCCTTTCCATTGATTAGTTGTTTTAACTGTCAGGAAAGCCCTCCTTAGTTCTAGGTTGGTCCTCTCCTTGATTAATTTCCACCAATTGCTTCTTGTTCTGCTTTCAGGTGCTTTGCAGAATAGGCTGGCTTCCTTTGAATCCAGTGATCCAAGTTCAAACCTCAGTGGATAATCAAGATGTACATTGATACATTCTCTTCATTAAAACATTAAACCTTAACTTTCCAGTGGCATCTTTGTTATAAAAGTAGGAAATATCTTTTGGAGGTACAATGTTAGGGTGTCAAGCTCCAAAAAGCCAAAGAAGACATGTAATTCTTCCAAGCAGATTTCTTTGTTGTTCCTTACCCACAGACAGAATCTTGACAAATTAAAGTATGTTGCCACCTCCATAAAGAAAAGCATATATTTTGGAAACTATTAAAGAAGAGCTTTCTTCAGTCTCTTTCTCCCACACAAACTTTCTTGAACCATGTTGTCTTTTGCTCCTCTGGAATGCCCTCTCTCTCTCCTGGTAATCTAGACTACACAGGACGAAGGGAGGGAGGAAGGAAGGAGTCAGACTCCCCAAACCAATAAAGATACATTGTGATTCTTCCTAGTACATTTCTTTATTTTTCCGTACCCTTAGACAGAATCTTGTCAAACTTAAGTATGCTAGCATTTTCATAAAGCATATACTCTAAGAACCATTAGAAAGGAGCCATCTTTGCCCTCTTTCTGTGACATCAATTCTCTGAACTGGGTTGTCTCTTGTTCCTCTGGAATGGACCCCCTCCCTCCTGGGAATCCAGACTAAATTCCACCCCAGTAAGCAACCTGCATTGAGTGGAGTCAGACAGATCAATCTTGATGAAGAAATAACCATCTGTTGGTAAGAGACCAGCATCACATTCCAGTAACATCTTAGCCACATATATTTCTTTCACAGTTGCTGCATGGAGGTTTGAACTGAGGATAATAATTTTTTGAGTGTCAAACCCAAAATAGAGTTCTTAAGCAAGAGAGGCATTTGGGCCATCTTATAACTCTCCTCTCTTCTTCCCCCAAAGAAGCCAGAGGAAATGGTGACTTTGTCTCTTTTGCACAGTCGCTTGTTAATAAGTGAAATCACAGCTCAGACAATGCGAGAAAGAAAAGGGTGCTGTTTTTTGAACTGATAAAAACACAAACAGAAACATCTACTACCATCTCTCCCAAGGGGGAGGAAAACATAAAAAGCTTTATCCTGCAACTGACAATGGAAGAGAAGCATTAAGAAATATATTTTGAAAAACACGCTTGCAGAGGTATCCCCAAAAAGAGAGGGTAAAAAGAAATAGATTCCTTTATTGGAGCCTGGGATTGAATTCTCATTTTCCCTGTTGGCAATTTTCAACAGGAAGCTGAGATTAATGGTTCCAGGGACAAAAGTTGCTCGGGGACTGAGTTATATAAAGCAGCTGGTATGGTAAGATGGATAGTTAACAACTTCCCCTAAGTAGGAGAAAGGTTGACAGGAATTCCCATAAGATTTGCACTGGGTGATGACTAAGTATACGCTTTAGAATTGAAACTGGGGTTCGGGATGCAGAAGAAATCCATCACAGATTTATTTTACTTTCCAGTGATTTGCTTCTTGTTTCAGGAGCATTAATAGGAATCAAACTTTAGCCAAAATTTTGAAAACCTTTTTGGGAGAGGCTGAAACAGGGAGCTCAACTTTTAAAACTTGTTGGCCCATCTGAAATTGGAAGAGCGTACGGTAAGCCCTTTTCAGAATGTTTCCATGGGTGAAATCCCAGTTGTCATAATAATACAGTGGTTCCTTGGTACTTGTCATGAATTGGTTCAGGCAGGTGTGTTGAGTACCAACAACAATGAAACTGAGATAAGACCACAAGGGGAAGTGCACAAAACAAGAGCTTCCATGTGACTAAGACTATGTGATCCTTTGTTTTGGTTGGAAAGGCTAGTGAGTCACAACACTGACAATTTCTAGTTTGCACATTCAGTATCAAACAAATCATTAGTACCGGAACAAAACTTTCTTATCACAAAGCGTTGAGTACCCAACTGGATGAGTTTCAAAGCCATTGAGTACCGAGGTAGCACTGCAACTGCCTGTGCACAAAGCATGGAATATACAAAACTAAAGTGGGGAGAGACCTGGAAGGTTTTCTAGTTTAGCTCCCCTGCTTGAGTAGAAGAGCCTACACCATTCCAGTCTCTTCTTGAAAATCTGCAGTTATGGAGGGCCTACAAGGTCTGGAGGCAAGCTGTTCCCCAGATTAATTCTTCTCACCATCCAAAAATGTCTCCTTATTTGTAAGTTAGTTCTCTCATTGGTTAGTTTCCACCCAGTGCTTCTTGTCCTGCGCTCAGGTGTTTTGGTGAATAAGTTGACCCCCTCAGAAATAGGAAGATCACTATCATGTCACCCTTAATCGACCCATGGAACAGAAGTTGCCTTCAGAAGTTGTGGGAATTTCACCACTGGAAGCTTTCAAGAAGAGACTGGGCTCCCATCTGTCAGAAATGGTGGGGGGGTTGGACTAGATGACCTACAAGATCCCTTCCAACTCTGTTAATCGGTTAATCTGTTAGTCCTTCTCTTCTTTAGACTAAACATAGTCAATTGTTCATCCTATGTTGTAGCCTCCTGATCCCTTATCACCTTTGTTACTTTTCTCTGCACTCTTTCTAGGCTCTTGTCATCTTTTTGTGCTGGGATCCCTCTCAACAATAGATGATTGTGAGATCATGGTAGACCATGGATTAAACACCAGCAAGCAAGCAGCCAGCCAGTGCAACCTCAATGGTAACGGTCTAACTAGGAAGGAGAGCTACTAACTGAAAAGTTGGCATTTTTTAGAACTCTGAGGAGTCTAACCAGGTGGCAAAAATTGCCAGGCCCAATCAAACACAGGTAGCCCTCTACTTACAACCGTTTTGTTTAGTGGCCTTTCAAGATTACAAGGGCACAGAAAAAAGGGAGTTATGACCATTTTTAAGAGCTCTGCAGCCTCCCCATGGTCATGCGATCAAAATTCAGATTGTCAGCTATTGATTTGCATTTATGACCATTCCTGCCTCAAAGTCTCAAAGTGATCCCCTTTAGTGATCTTCCAATAAGCAAAGTCAACGGGAAAATCCAGATTCACTTAACAACCAGGTTACTCACTTAGCAACTGCAGTGATTCCCTTAACAACGGTGGCAAGAAAGCTTGTAAAAATGGGGCAAAACTCACTTGACAAATGTCTCCCTTAACAATAGAAATGTTGGGTTCAGTTGAGGACTCCTGGTAATTGAGAAAGAAGAGAAGCAAGGATTCCATAGAAGATGATCAAGAGAACCATGACTGCACTTATTCTCATCTGTGCAAAATCTGAGGCAGATACCTTTATCGTCAAGAGAAAAGTCAAAATGTCACTTCCATATACACACATGACAAAGGGGAGAAATTAAGATGGTTAAGATGCACAGATCTCCAATCCAATTGCAAGGGAATTCTAAGATTTAAGATTTTTCTAATTGAATTGAAAGGGTTGTGAAACTGAAGATGCTGAAAATGGAATTCTCTGATATGCTACATTGTGAAGCATATACTGTATGTGCTATAGGCGTGGAGATGTTCTTTGCTGTTCTATTTTGGGGTTCTTACCAATTCCTCCAGGGGAAACATTATTTCTTTTTCTAAAGTGGACATGGCCCACTGATCCATAGAACAAAGACCCCTAATAGTGTTAGAATAGAGTAGGAGTTGGAAAGGACCTTGGAGGTCTTCTAGTTCAACCCCCTGCTCAGGCAGGAAACCCTATATCATTTCAGACAAACGGTTGTCCAGTCACTTCTTTAAAACTTCCAGTGTTGGAGCATCCACAACTTCTGGAGGCAGGCTATTCCACAGGTTCATTCTTCTCAATCTCAGAAAATTCTTCCATAGTTCCAGGTTCCTTCTCTCCTTGATTGTTTTCCACCCTTTGCTTCTTGTCCTGCCTTCAGGTGCTTTGCAGAAAAACTCCCTCTTCATTGAGATACTGGAAGACTGCTCTCCTGTCTCCCCTAGTCCTTCTTTCCATCAAACTAGACCTACCCAGTTCTTGCAACTGTTGTTCATACATTTTAGCCTCCAGTCCCCTAATCCTCTTTGTTGCTCTTTTCTGCACTCTTTCCAGAGTCTCAACGTCTTTTTTTAAGCCCATGTCACACTGAACCAATGGATGCAAAGAGGATGTAAAACGGACAAAAAAGCTTGCCATCCGTTGGAAAACGCGATGCATCCGTCGTGTACTCACTGCATACGTGTTTCATACACTCTATCTGTAATACATCCATCTACTTCTATTTCATCCGCTCAAAAAGTTTTGAGCTGCACAAAATTTTTTGAGCAGATGAACTTTCCGCCGCGTATGATCTACATCCGCAACACATACGGGAAACAAACGTTCAAAGTCCGTTGTCATCCATTACACGTCCGATGTATCCTCTCGGCATCGTCTGGCCATCTGCGCAACTCACATGTGCTGCAGCAGAAAACAGAAAGAGGGAGGAAGCGAAAGGTATGCTAAACATCCACACAGCATTAGTAGCACAGACATAGAAAGGATGTAAGCAGATGCATCTCGTATATAAAGCATTAACACAACACCATCAGCAAAGTGGTCAGAGAAGTGGTGCAGGCCATCATCGAAGAATACGTGGAGGAGCTCCTCCAGTGCCCCACCACTGAAGAAGGCTGGAGGAAAGTTGCAGAGCAGTGGTATCAGAGGTGGAACTTTCCCCACACCGTTGGAGCCATAGATGGGAAGCATGTGGCCTGCAAAGCTCCAGCCAACTCAGGCTCCACTTATTTCAACTACAAGGGCTTCTTCAGCATCATCCTGTTTGCCATGGTTGATGCTGACTACAAGTTCATCTACATCGATGCTTCAGGCAACGGATGAGCTTCAGATGCCCAGGTATACAACACCAGTGACCTCAAGGAGGGGCTGGAATGCAACCTCATCATGGGTTTCCCAGATCCAGACCCCCTACCCAATGACACACAAGATGTGCCCTACTTCATTGTGGATGATGACACCTTCTCCCTCAGAACCTACCTCATGAAGCCTTACACTTCCAGATACCTCACCCATGAAGAGAGGATCTTCAACTACAGGCTGTCCAGGGCAAGGTGGGTGGTGGAGAACGTCTTTGGCATCCTGGCCAACAGGTTCCAGGTACTTCTCACCACCATGCAGCATCGCCCAGAGACTGTGAGGAACATCGTGGAAGCTTGCTGCATCCTGCACAATCTCATGCGCATCCACTACCCAATGTTGCAGAACAGACTTGTAGACCGCCAACAAGGCAATGGGGACATGGAGCCCGGTGAATGGAGGCAAGGGAAAAACCTGATAGACACTGTGGATGTGCAAAGCCCCAACAGAGCTTCACGTGAAGGGAAGAAGCAGCGCAACCTCCTGAAACACTGGTGCAACTCCCCAGCTGGAGCAGTGGAGTGGCAAGACAGGATGGTAGATGCTTAATGGATGCTTCCTTCAGCCTGTCTCATCACATGGATGAGATTGTGCCATGTATGTTGAGTGGCCTTACAATGAATAAGGCATTAATAAAGAGTTTTGTTTATGTTGAAATGTGTTGATCAATGATTACATTGTTACTGATAATGAAGGGCCATATATGTGGCACCTGGAAGGGTAGACCATACAGTCTCACTATGCTTGCACTGGAGGTTTATCTATCCCACAGCTATCCTTACCCATCCCACAACTATCCTTATCCCACAGCTATCCTTACCCATCCCACAGCTATCCATCCCACAGCTATCCTTACCCATCCCACAAGCATGCAAAGGCTTAACCTTTTTTCGAAAGTTTTCCCCAACACTTTATTAAGTTAAAAAAATGAACCAAGTGTGTGAAGTATAAAATAACCTTTATTAATAACAAACTGTATGACTTTATTAAAAAGCAAAATAACCCAAGTAAAGTGTCTTTAAGCAAAGATAAGGTGAACAGGTAACAACTCAGTCTGTGGCACTCTTCTCAGTCACTCTGAGGCGTGCCCATGGTCTCAAATGTAAAGGGGCCAGGGACTGTGCAGGTGACTGTTGCTGGAGTGCTGGCCTGAGGCGCCATTGGGGTTCTTGGCCCCGAGAGGACAACAGGAGGTGGTGTGTGCAGGAAGCTCTCAGAGAGCTGACTCAGCCCCGTGAAGTTGAGAGGCACTTCCTCAAGGACCTGGGATGTGAGGCCCAACACTGATAACAGATGTTATCATCTGTTCCTTGGCTGTGGGGTGGAGGAAGGAGGAGTGTAGTGGGGCTGTCTGGTCTGCAGCTGGGTCAGCTGAGGCGTCTGTGGTGTCTGTGACGTCCGAGGAACCTGGGTTTGGACTGGGAAGGGCTGCCTCTACTGTGGGAAATCATGGTAGTGGTAGGCTTGGTAGGCGAGGGGCTGCTGAAATCCGTGGAAGGGCTGTGACATCGCCTGGGGTGGAGGAGTAGACCTGGAGTGGGTAGCAGCAGGTTCAGCTGGGCCTGGAGGGTGGTGCAGAAGAGCTGTGATCCTCTCCTTCATCGAATGGTACTGGGCCTCGGGCATATCCATGAGGGTCTGGCTCACATACGTGATGAAGGGCTTGTGGTTGGAGGATGGTATGTCGAAGTGGACCAGCTGGGAGCAGAGATCTTTGCTGGCTTTTATTGTGTCCCTGATCTCCAAGAAGACAGTGTGGCTCTGTCCCTCCGGTCTGCCTCTCTGCCTGCTTTCTATGGAGATGGAGGTGGGGGTGGGGGTGGGTTGGTCTCTGGTGGCTGCTTCTTCTTGCTCCATCTGAGACAGGGGATCCTCCATGTCCTCTGGCATGGGGAGTGCAGCTGGGGGGGGGGGGGTCTCTGTCGTGAGGCCCTCCAAAGACACCTGCCTGGACACTGTAGCTGTCTCCTGGCTCGAAGAGGAGTGGCTCTCTGTGGGCTGTCTGAGGTAGAGGGGTTGCTCCTTAGTGGCGGATCTCACCCTCCAGAAAGCTGCACCTGGCCATGACATAGGTCTCCTGGTCAGTTAGCTTGACAGCGGCCTGCCCGGATTTCTTCTGGTGCAGCTTGCCATACCAGGTGTGCATATGCTTCCACCACCCCAGGAGGACATCTGAAGTGTAGCCCAGGCTCTCTCCTTCTCTCTCTACGCTGCCTGCTTCCACTTGGTGTCGCGATAGAGCCTGTGGCCCTTCCTCCACAGGTACTCGTTCTCCCTCAGCCATTCCAGCATCTCCTCCTCATGGTCTTCGGAAATGGAGTACTGTTTCCTCTCTCCCTTCTCCTTGCCTTGCCTCTTCCTCCCTCTGGCAGGGGCTTCAGGGCCTTCAGTAGGAGGGCTTTGAGGGCCTTGGGGCTGGTCCACCACAGCAGCAGCAGCAGGAGAAGCACCAGCAGCACCAGCAGCACCAGCAGCACCAGCAGGAGAAGCACCAGAAGCAGCAGCAGCAGGAGAAGCACCAGCAGCACCAGCAGGAACAGCAACACCAGCAGCAGCACCAGCAGGAGAAGCACCAGCAGCAGCAACACTAGGAGCACCAGCAGCAGCAGCAGAAGCACCTGCAGCTTCAGAGTCAGCGCCAGGGGGTGGGATGGTGGTTCTGTCCTTCTTGCCAGGGCTGGCAGGAGTAGGCACAGGCTTCCTCTTCTTCCCCATGGTGTTCTCTCAAGATGTCTCTGGCAGCAGGTCTTTCCTCTGAATGGTGACCTGCTTGCGAGCTGCCTCCTTTTATATCCACGGAGCTAGCGCAATTCATCCTCCCCGCATGCGCAGTGAACGCTTTGCATCTGCTACGCATCCGCTATGCATCCTATAGGCGTCCGTGATGCATCTGCGTCATCCGCTACGCATCCGCTACACATCTGCTCCTTCCACTATGCGTCCGCTTCACTGTTCTCCCCTGGAAGCCCTGCGGATGTGTCATCAGCTTCCATCCGCTTCCATCCTCTAGGCTTCCTATGAACATCCACTTTACATCCCCGCTATATCCTCCCCCCATCCGTTCCGTTCCATTGTTGTCCGCTCTGTTTATGCAAATTTGGGGCACTTTTGAGAGAGGATAACAACAGATGGAAAATTTGCTCGTCCACTGTGTCTTTTTTACATACGTTTTGCATCCGTCAGCCAGTGTGACCTAATCTTTATATGGTGGTGACCAAAACTGAATGCCTCATTCCAAGTGTGGCCTCACCAAATGTTATAATGTGGCATCAGCACTTCATGTGCTCTTGATTCTCTCCCTCTGTTGATGCAGCCTAGGATCGTGTTGGCTTGTTTGGCAGCTGTAGCTCACGGCTGGATCATTTTTAGGTGATTGTTCACGAGGACTCCAAGATCTCTCTCATAGTTACCACTATTGAGCCAGGTACCACCTACACAGTTCCTGTGCCTTTTGTTTTTCCTGCCTAAATGTAGAACCTTTTGATGTTAATCAGATTTGGCCCAGCATGGACAAAGGATCAAAGACTAACCTCTCTGAGTCACACTTTTATTTCGCCCTTCCATAAAGCTGGAAGAACCCGGTGTTCTATATTGACATACTTGAAATACCCTTTTCTGATCGGTCCACAAATACTACAATATGATTGGTTCTGCAAGTGATGGTGATTGGTCAACAATTGCTGCCCTGTGATTTGTCCACCTGAGTGGCGGGAGATTCGAGGAGCCATCATTGGCCGCGAGCCGCGAGGAACCGCTATAAAAGAGGCTGCTGAGGCTCCACAGTCAGACTGATACCAGGAACCTAATAAAGAGCTGAAAGTCACGCTGGTCTCAAGTCTCTTTTTCCTGCGATCTCGCACTGGTGACGAGGATGGGACACTGAGACAAGGAGACGAATTTGAGCACATAGCAATGAGAACCGAGCGAAGATGAAATGGCCGGCACAAATTCACCACCCGCACCGTTCAACCCAGCGACGGAGGACTGGGAATCGTGCATCGACAGATTCCTCATGTTCCTTGAGAGCAATGAGTTACAGAGGATCTCAGACAACAGGAAGAGAGCCGTGTTCCTGACACACTGTGGGCCCACAGTGTTCAAGGTGGCCAAGGCATTGGCCAAACCTGAGGACGTAAAGCAGATGGCCTGGCCAGATTTGGAAAGAATACTGAAGGCCACTTATGCACCGACCATTTCCATCCTTATTTGGAGACATGAATTCTATAAACGGGACCAGAGAGAAGGTGAAAGCATCAGAGATTTCATAGTGGTGCTAAGGGACATTGGAGCGGCATGCAAGTTCCTCAACATGGATGAAGCCATGAGGGACCGCGTGGTCCTAGGACTGAGAGACCTCACCTTGCAGAGCCGACTGCTAACCCAACCAAACATCACAGTCACCAAGGCCATCGCTGAGGCCACTGCAACCAAAGCCGCTAAAAAATCAGCAGCCACACTGAGGCTAATGAATACGGCAAACCACAAAACACCGGCAGAGACAAGCCAACTCCAGAAGAAGAAACCAGAGGGCACCCACAAGATCACCATGCACCACGAGGACATTGAGCCTTTGTCCAAGATCGATGACGAGGAAGAAGAAATACACAGACTCCAATCGGAATGAAACAGACAGGAGAAGAGAGAATGTAAGTTGGGGTTCCAGTGCGCCGGGTGTGGAGAAGACCACCCCCATTCCGAGTGCCATTTCCTAGATGCGGTTTCCGGCACTGCGAGAGACAGGGACATATAGCAAAGGTCTGCCAGAACCGAAAGAGCTACAGCCCCAGACGAAGAGACAGCACTCCCCCCAGAATGAAAGAAAGATGGGCAGGGGGCTGTTGGAACTGAGAAAACAGAAGCAAACGGCTCAACAAAACTTACCAGAAGGAAGAGACACACCAAACTATAACCATTGGGCACTCGAGCACAACCGATGCCCAGAAGATACATGTGAAAGTCAACATCGAAGGCCAACAATGCGAGATGGAGGTGGACTCCGGCTCATACCTGTCTATGATATCATGGAACACACTTAAGAGACTGATACCAAGCATATGAAGAACAGAACTAGAGAGCCAAAAACTGACCTGAAGGACTCCCAAGGGAACAGTATCCCCGTAGTCGGACTCAGACACTTCCAAGTTAATTTCAGAAAGCACACGGCAATTCTTCCATTAACAATCATAGATTGGGATCGCCCAAGCCTACTGGGACTCAAATGGTTCATGCCCCTGGGAATCGGAGTGACTGGAATCAACAATGTCACCGAAACAGACTGGGAGGAGAGCCTGATGAGGGATTTCCAGGACGTGTTTGATGGAAAATTAGGCAAGTACTGAGGGTCCCCTATCTCATTTAATTTGAGCCCGAACATAGCCCAATCAGATTAAAGGCAAGGCAAGTTCATTTCTCATTAAAACTGAGGATCAATGAGCAATTGAATAAACTCATTGCACAGGGGGTATTGGAACCAATAGACCACGCAAGGTGGGAAACCCCAATTGTGACTCCGATTAATCCAGATGGGTCTGTGCGAATCTGCTGAGACTATAAGGCCACCCTCAACCACGCACTACAACAAAGCACATACCCCGTTCTGGTGGTGCAACACCTGTTACATTCGTTGGGAGAGGCAAGGTCTTCACAAAGCTCGACCTTGCACAAGCGTACCAGCAATTGCCAGTCGACCCTGAAACAGTGGAGACACAAACAATTGTGACTCACAGGGGGGCATTCAGATGCAAAACACTGCAATTTGGAGTCAGCGTGGCCCCAGGGGTGTTCCAAAGTTTGATGGAGTGCCTGTTACAAGGAATAAAAGGGGTGGTCCCATACTTCGATGACGTGCTGGTATCAGCTAGTGACAAGAACCAACTAGAAAACCGCCTCAGAGAAGTCTTACAAAGATTTCAAGAGGCGGGACTCAAAGTAAAAAAAGAAAAATGCCAGCTAACCACCTCTAAAGGTAACAGGACCCAGGTCATACAGACTAGAAACAGAGGACAGAAGAAGCTGGAGGAGACAAATAGATCAACTGAGATCACGAACACTAGAAAGAAACACTAACAAACCCAGGTGCAAAGAAAAAGAACACACACACACACCAAAACACCACTGTGCCTTCCCCTCCTGCTTTTCCTTCTCTTCTTCCAAGGAAGATAAAGGAGGGATTAGGAAATTGGAAATGTTGGAAGAACCCTGGTGGTGTCCAATATCAGTTGTGCGCAGAAGATTGGCTCATTTCCCTTCCTAGAACAAGTCCACAGAAGCTAAGATGGCGACATCAACTCTCCAGGTGATTTGCTGGTGGCTGGTTAATAAAGCGGCTTGCCTTGATTCCACCCATTTACCTCTCCACGTTGCACACTGTTTACTGCCAGGCTCTTGATAAACACCAGCTGTGTCCTAGGAGAGAGAACTTCAGGGGACTTGGCAAGGAGAATGGCCAGGATGGATGGAGGAAGGCTCAGGTCGACTTGGAAACGCCAAGCAATTAATCATCGCTCTGATATCAAAAAATATTTTAAGGTCTTGTTACCAAGGGCTCTTGACTAATCCCCTCCTGAGGGATTTAATTTGTGACTTGAGTTGAAGAAAACAATATTACTTTACAGCCAAACTATGTCACATTAAAAATAATAATATCCACCAAGACAGACAGCGCCAGATCTGTGGAATGCAAGAGATAAAAATTCAATTTTAAATTAATTACACAGTAGATAAAGTTGTGGTTGTTTTTTCATCTGTTTTCTCTCTCTTTCTTTCTCTCCCTTGCATGGAAGAAAATAACGGTTTGAGCAGCAGTTCAGATTAAAAGACAAGGAAATTATTATTATTATTATTATTATTATTATTATTATTATTATTATTATTATTATTATTGTTGTTGTTGTTGTTGTTGTTATTGTTATTGTTGTTGTTGTTATTATTATTATTATTATTATTATTATTATTATTATTATTATTATGCATGTATACAGTTCACTTCTGCAACTCCTTAAATTAAATGTCTCTTTTCGCGGGGATATTCTGTTTCTGCAGACATTTAAAGACATTTTCAGAGATTTGACTAGGCGAGGATAAACTTTTTCTCTTTTTATACAAATAGCCCTCAACTTACAACAGTTCATTTATTGACCATTCAAAGTAACGATGACCCTGAAAAAAGCGACATGACCATTTTCCACACTGACAACTGTTGCAGGATCCCCCCCTTTGGTCACGTGATCAAAATTCAGCCGCTTGGCAACTGACTTGCTTTTATGATGGTTGTGGTGTCCCAGGGGTCATGTGATTCCCTTCTGACAAGCCAAGTCAACAAGGAAGCCAGATTCATTTAATGATCATGTTACTTAAGCCCCTGTCACACTGCACCAAAGGATGGAAAGAGGATGTTTAACGGAGAAAAACACTTGCCATCCGTTGGTTAACGCGATGCTTCCGTTCTGTACTCACTGTCTCCGTTTTGCTTCCTCTCTATCCGTCCAGCATCCATCTATTGACATTTCATCCGCTCAGAGGGTTTTGAGCTGCTCAAAACGTTTGAGCGGAAAATGTATCCAATGCGTCCATTGTGCATCCGCTAGGCATACGGGGGACATCCGTTCTGCATCCGTTATGCATCCGCTATATCCGCTAGGCATCCGCTGCTCATCCGCGCAACTCAAATCCGCTCGGACACAGGGAGGAAGTGGAACGGACGTGGAACTGATGCGCAGCATTAGTAGCACGGACGGAGAAAGGATGAAAGTGGATGCAGCTCGCAAAGAAAGCATTTAAAATGGAAAAAACGTTTGCAGAGGGGACCTATCTCGGATATTAAGGATGTCTAGAGGATGCAAAGGAACACATAGTGGAAAATCTATATTGCCTACAAAAAGGGGGAGCAACTCACCTGTATCTCACTTTCAGACCAGCAGCCCAGCTGTGCAGACCTCTGCAGCCTTCATCTGCCTCTTCCTCTTCCACAGCATCCAGTCATGTCTACCTTGGATCGTAACAAACTCCTTTTGGTAGCCACCATCGTTCTGCAACAGTGTGAAGCCATCTACAGGCTCTGTGAACTCTACTATGGGAAGAAAAAGAGGCAGCCAAGAAGCGTATGGGTCCAAAGCTGGATCGGGAGAAGAGCAGAGTATGGACTGTACAACAAGCTGATGGTGGAGCTCAGGAACGAAGACCCTCGTGCATTCCAGAACTTCATGAGGATGCTGCCAGCCATGTTTGAAGAAGTTGTGCAGTGGCTGACACCCAGGTTGACCAAGGCAAACACCAACTTCCGGCCCAGCCTGGACCCTGGGCTCAAGGTGGCACTCACTCTGCACCACCTGGCCTCAGGGACCACCTACAGGAGCATGAAGTACGGCTGGAGGGTGCCACACAACACCATCAGCATTGTGGTCAGAGAAGTGGTGCAGGGCATCATCGAAGAATACCTGGAGGAGCTCCTCCAGTGTCCCACCACTGAACAAGGCTGGAAGAAAGTTGCAGAGCAGTGGTATCAGAGGTGGAACTTCCCCCACACCGTTGGAGCCATAGATGGGAAGCACGTGGCCTGCAAAGCACCAGCCAAGTTGGGGTCATCGATGCTTCAGGCAACGGCTCATGTGCAGATGCTCAAGTATACAAGGCCAGTGACCTCAAGGAGGGGCTGGAATGCAACCTCATCATGGGCTTCCCAGATCCAGACCCCCTGCCCAACGACATGCAAGATGTGCCCTACTTCGTCATGGGGGATGATGCCTTCTCCCTCACAACCTACCTCATGAAGCCATACACTTCCAGATGACTCACCCATAAAGAGAGGATCTTCAACTACAGGCTGTCCAGGGCAAGGCGGGTGGTGCAGAACGCCTTTGGCATCCTGGCCAACAGGTTTCAGGAACTTCTCACCACCATACAGCATTGTCCACAGACCGTGAGGAGGATCGTGGAAGCTTGCTGCATCCTGCACAATCTCATGCGCACCCGCTACCCAGTCTTGCAGAACAGGCTCGTGGACCTCCAACAAGGCAATGGGGACAAGGAGCCTGGGGAATGGAGGCAAGGGCAAAACCTGATAGACACTGAGGATGTGCAAGGCCCCAACAGAGCCTCACGTGAAGGGAAGAAGCAGCACAACCTCCTGAAACACTGGTGCAACTCCCCAGCTGGAGCAGTGGAGTGGCAAGACAGGATGGTAGATGCTTAATAGATGCTTCCTTCAGCCTGTCTCATCACACTGATGAGATTGGGCCATGTATGTTGAGTGGCCCTACAATGAACAGGGTATTTAATAAAGAGTTGTGTTTATGTTCAAATGTGTGGATCAATGCTTACATTAGTACTGATAATGAAGGGCCATAGGTGTGGCACCTGGGAGGGTGGACCATACAGTCCCACTATGCTTGCACTGGAGGTTTATCTATCCCCACAGCTATCTCAACCCATCCCACAGCTATCTTAACCCATCCCAAAGGTACCCCTGTCCATCCCACAGCTATTACCCATTCCAAAGGTATCCCTGCCCATCCCACTGCTATCCTTACTCATCCCAAAGGTATCCCTGCCCACCCCAATGCTATCCTTACCCATCCCACAAGCATGCAATGGATTAAACCATTTCTAAAAGTTTCCACCAAGACTTTATTGACAAAAATAAATGAAGCAAGTGTGTGAAGCAAAGATAAACTTTTTTAATAACGAGCTGTAAAAGAAAAATGACCGAAGTCAAGTGTCCAAATAAAGTCTACAGGTAGCCACCCAGTCTCTGGCACTCTTCTTGGTCACTCTGAGGCGTGCCCAGTCTCAGGGGTGAAGGGTCCAGGTGCTGTGGAGGTGGCTGGTGCTGGAATGCTGGTCTGTAGCCCTACTGGGGTGCCTGGCCCCGAGAGGACAACAGGTGATGGTGTGTTGAGGAAGCTCTCGGACAGCTGGCTCAGCCCCATGATGTTGAGAGCTCCTTCCTCCATGCCATGGGGTGTCAGCCCCAGTACTGAGGACAGATGTACTGAGGCCGGGCTTGGCTGTGGGGTGGAGGAAGGAGCAGTGTTGTGGGGCTGTCTGGTCTGCAGCTGGGTGAGGACTGGCATGGGTGGCATCAGTGTCATGGGTGGCATCAGTGGCATCGGTGGCATCAGTGTCGTGGGTGGCATCGGTGGCATCAGTGGAACCGGTGGCAACGGTGTCGTCCGATGACTCTGTGCCTGGACTGGGAAGGGCTACTGCCTGTGCTGCTGGACCTCCTGGTAGCCGTAGCCCTGGTAGGTGAGGGCCTGTGGAAAGCCTTGGAATGGGAGCAATATCACCTGGGGTGGAGGAGCAGGCCTGGACTGGGTGGGAGCAGGTTCCTCTGGGTCTGGAGGGTTGTGAAGCAGCTCGGTGATCTGGTCCTTCACCACCTGGTACTGGGGTTCCGCCATGTCCACGAGGGTCTGGTTGACATAGGTGAGGAAGGGCTTGCAGTTGGAGGATGAGGAGTCGATGTGGACCAGCTGAGAGAGGAGAACTATGCTGCTCCGGATGGTATCCCTGATCTCCAGCAGGACAGTGTGGCTCTGCTCCTCCTGTCTGGCTCTCTGCCTTTCTGTGGAGGTGGAGCTGGGGGTTGATGCAGGTAGGGCTGTGGTGGACGTGCCGTCTCCTTTCTTCCACTGCACCAGGGAGTCCTCCACGTGCTCCACCACAGTTAAAACAGCTGTCTGCGCATTCTCCGCCGTAGGTCGCTCCACAGAAACCTGCCTGGAGACAGGAGCTGACTCTCGGCCGGAAGAGGACTGGCTCTCAGCAGGCTGCTGGAGAGAGAGGGTCATGAAAGGGGCTGCTGCTGCTCCTCGGTGGCGGATCTCACCCTCCAGGAAGTTGCACCTGGCCATGACATAGGTCTCTCTGTCCGTCAGCTTAACCGTGGCCTGGCCAGATTTCTTCAGGTGCAGCTTCCCGTACCAGGTGTGCATGTGCTTCCACCAGCCGAGGAGCACATCCGATGTGTAGCCCAGGCTCTCTGCCTTCTCTCTCCAAGCAGCCTGCTTCCTTTTGGTGTCCCTGTACAGCCGGTGTCCCTTCCGCCACAGATAGTCATTCTCTCTCAGCCACTCCAGCACCTAATCCTCATGTTCCTCCTCAATGGAGTATTGCCTCCTCTCCCTCTCACGCGTCTGCCTCTTCGTCCCTCTGGCAGGGCCATATGGGCCCTCATCAGAGGGACTTCGAGGTTGTAGGGGCTGCTCCTCCACACCACCACCAGCAGCAGCAACAGCAGGATCATCATCAGCAGCAGCAGCAGCATCACCAGCAGGATCATAATCATCATCATCAGCAGCAGCAGCAGCAGCAGTACCAGCAGGATCATCATCATCATCATCATCATCATCATCATCATCAGCAGCAGCAGCAGCAGCAGCACCAGCACCAGCACCAGCACCAGCACCAGCACCAGCACCAGCACCAGTAGGACCATGATCAGCAGCAGCAGAGTAAGCACCAGGAGCCCCAGCAGGACCAGGAGCACGAGCAGTACAAGCAGGAGAAGCATGTCCAGGAGCAAGAGCAGGACAAGCAGGACCGGTAGGACGATGAGCAGCTTCAGCAGAGTAAGCACCAGGAGAAGCACCACCACCAGGAGCAGAATCAGCAGAGTAAGCACGAGCAGAAGCACCACTGCCATAAGCAGCATTATCAGCTCCTCCAGAAGCAGAAGCAGCAGAAGCCCCAGCCGCAGAAGAGTGAGCCCATGCTACAGAAGCCCCAGCAGAAGCAGAGTGAGGGCCAGGGGGCGGGAGGGTGGCCCTGTCCCTCTTGCCAGGGCTGGGAGCAGATGGCTGAGGCTTCCTCTTCTTCCCCATGGCTGTGGGGTTGCTGGCTGGCAGGGAGGCTGGCAGGGAGGCTTGCAGGCAGGCAGGCACCAAGGCTGGCAGGAAGGCTGGCAGGAAGGCAGGCACCAAGGCTGGCAGACAGCAAGGCTGGCAGGGAGGCTGGCAGGATGGCAGGCAGCAAGGCAGGCAGCAAGACTGGCAGCAGGGCATGCAGGCAGGGGAGGCTGGCAAGCACTCGATGTGTCTGGATGCAGGTCTTTCCTCTGAATGGTGACCTGTTTCTGAGCTGCTTCCCTTTATATCCATGGGGCTGATGCAATACATCCCCCCCGCATGCGCATGAACGCAAGGCATCCGCTAGGCTTCCGCTGTGCATCCGCTAGGCTTCCGCTCTGTATCCGCTTCATCCGCTCGGCGTCTGCTCTGTATCCACTCTTTCTGTTCCA
>BLBF01000056.1:717091-745135 GCA_015471245.1 Laticauda colubrina | reverse complement strand
GCTAGGCTTCTGCTCTGCATCCGTTTTCCATCCGCCCTGCATCCTCCCCCCGTCTGTTCCTTTCCGTGTTATCTGCTCTGGTTATGCAAATTTTTGCCCCTTTTGAGAGCAGATAACAACGTCTGCTGTGTCCTTTTTACAAATATTTTGCATCCGTTGGGCAGTGTGATAGGGCCTTAAGGGAAGTGATTTGTTTAACAACTGTTTCCCAAAGGAGCTTTTTTCAAGAGGCAGCTGGATTTTCTGGTTTTTCTCAAGTTTCTTTCTCAAGCTTCTAATCCAAGAAACTGAAGAAGCTTCTTGAATGAGAAGTGAAACGTCTTCAAAGAAAAAAACCAGAAAGTCCAGTTGCCTCTTTAAAAAAAATGCACCTTTGGATGACTGAGAATCTCCATAGACACTTAACAACTGTGGCAATAAACTTTGTAAAATGGGGTAAAATTCACTTAACAACTGTCTCATTTAGCAACAGAAATCTCACGCTCAATTGTGGTCATAAGTTGAGGACCCACCTGTATTAAATATTTTCCATCTCCAGATCATATCACTTGAAAGCAAGCCCTGTAGAAATCAATGGGCTTCATTTAAAGATCTAAAATTAAGTTTTAGGACTCTCTAGTTTTGAGCCCCATGATGTGAGTGATTTGACAACAGTAAGATCAAACCTGTATTGATGACCTCTAACCATAAGATAATGGAAGAATTTGATGATATTACGTGTGATGGCCATTAAGCAAGACAGTTTTAAATAGACACTAGATGAATTCAGAATCAAAATTCATTTATTAGTTTATAATGTAGCGTACAAAGAAAACACAAAAGCAAATAATGGGAAAAAATAGGGAAGGGAAGAGTTAGGAAAAGAAAGGGAAAAGGAAAGGAAAGGAAAGGAAAGGCATTGACTTCCAACTTTCTTTCGTGCAGTAAAATAAGGCATTAAAATCAAAGCTCAACATTTTCCTTTTACATAATCGTATAAACCAGCCATTTTTATCATAACAAATCTGTCTAATCAGTAAAACCCAAAGTCAATGTTTCATTTTTTTTCCACCTGAGGCACAAAGTCCAGAAGTGGTTTCCAAGTAAAAACAAAAGTATTTGTATTTTTTTCTTCTATCAAAGCAGTCCATTTGGCCATCTCAGTTTTCGCAACCATTCATCCATTTTGGGGATTGAAATGTCCTTCCATTTCTGTGTATAAAGTAACTCTTGCTGCTGTCAACATAGATAACATCAAAGTTCCAATTTTCCCACCAAATCTTTTTCCATTAAACCCTAAAGAAAAGTCTCATTTTCTCTTTATATTCACTTTAACAATTCTTTGTATTAAGATATGAATCCTACTCCAATATTTCTTTGCTTTATCACATGTCCACCCTAAATGATAAAAAGTCCAGTCTTTACATTTGCATTTCCAACATTCAATTGAAATACCTTTATTCATTCTTGACAACTTGTCTGGAGTTAAATACCAGCGATACATCATCTTACAGAAATGTTCTTTTAAAGTTATAATTTAATGTACAATCTACAATCTAAACTGTTCTTCCACATATTCTCTCATGGTTCAAGCATTATTATTATTATTATTATTATTATTATTATTATTATTATTATTACTACTACTACTACTACTACTACTACTATTACTACTACTTCTACTACTACAACCACTATTATCTTTCATGCCAGCTGGAGAATTCTGGGAGTTGAAGTTAAAACTGCCAAGGTGGAGAAAACACAGCCTGAGATGGCCTTTAAAGCAGGGGATCGAATAAAAAGGGATGGAAGATATCTCTGACAAGGACCATTAGACGTGAGGAGTCAATGTTTCCTAGAAGATGCCCCTAAATTCACTGGATGCAATACTGTAGAAGACCATTACAACATATTTTTACTTGAAGTCAAAAGAGTCAGCAAACTATAAAAAAACAAGTTGTTGTTGTACCAACAACTCCCAAAACCAGAAAAAAACAAATTACCCAGAACAATAAGGAAACTTCAATCCAAAAAGAGATCACTTTGGTGGAAAAACAAATCTGGTCACGTTGCCAATTTCAAAAGCTGACACAAAAATTCATGCCACCAGATAAAAACTGAATGCACCAATTATCACATTAAACAAGAGGAAAACCTTCTATACACCAATTCCACCAGCGCTTTCTACAATTTCATAAACAACAAACTAAAAGACTCAAGGTCATCCCACCCCTGAAAGGACCTAATGGTAAGGACTGCAATGATGACACCATTCAAGCCAACCTCTTTAACACATTCTTTGGCTCAGTATTTGTAAACATCAATGGATCAAGACCAGGATTTCCTAACCGAACCACAGGCAACTACAATGATCTAATACGTATCGATTTTACAGAAGACAATGTTGAGAAAGCACTACGCAATCTAAAACCATTTCTATCTATTGGACCGGATGGAATATGTGCCAACTTCTTTCAAAAGCTATCCACTGCCACAGCCGAACCTCTAAGCATAATCTTTGAAAAACCTTCCAGGACCAGCTCCTTGCCAAAAATGTGGTCACAAGCCACGGTCATCCCCATCTTCAAAAAGGGAGACCCCAGCCTAGTTGAAAATTAAAGAGCAATCTCCTTATGTTGCATCACCTGTAAAGTCACAGAATCAATTATTAACCAACCCATTATCCTCCACTTAGAGACAAACAACCTACTTTCTCTAATAAACAATTTGGTTTCAGGAAAAAAAACTATCCTGAAATCTGCAACTCCTACACTGCAAAAACATATGGACTACAAAACTCAATCAGGGCAAAACTAGAGACACAATCTACATAGACTTCTAATACTTCTAAAACTAAAATCTTACGGTATCTCTGGACACCTGCATAACTGGATAGAAGCATTCCTGTCAAACAGACAACAAATAGTCAAAATTGGGAGTGTCCTATTAAATTCTGTACCCGTCAACAGTGGTGTTCCCAAAGGCAGTGGACCAAGTCTCTTCACACTCTACATAAATGACCTCTGTGATCATATGAAGAGCAACTGCGTTCTCTTCGCTGACAATGTAAAGCTATTCAACACCACCCACAATACTGCTACCCTTCAAAAAGACCTTGACTATGTAACAGAATGGTCAAATAAATGGCAACTTCAAATCTCAACAAATAAATGCTCTGTCTTACATATTGGAAAAAACAATCAGAAAATAAAATACAGGCTAAATAGTCAAGACCTTGTTTATGATCCAAACTCTGTCAAGGACCTTGGAGTAGTCATCTCTAATGATCTAAGTGCTAGAGCCCACTGTAACTACACAGCCAAAAAGGCGTTGAGAGTTGTTAACCTGATCTTATGTAGGTTTTTCTCTGGTAATATTACACTACTAACTAGACCATACAAAACATTTGCTAGACCAATACTCGAAAACAGGTCATCAGTCTGGAACCCACATTACGTGTCTGATATTAACACAGTTGAGAAAGTCCAGAAATATTTCACAAGAAGAGTTCTCCACTCCTCTACTTGTAGCAGAAGACCTCATGCCACCAAACTCAAAATTCTAGACGTAGAAAACCTAGAACTATGCTGCCTTCAGTCTGATCTAAAGGGCCTGTCATATTGGCTGACGGATGCAAAACGTTTGTAAAAAGGACACAGCAGATGAGAAAATGTTCCATCCATTGTTATCCGCTCTCAAAAGTGCCCCAAATTTGCATAACCAGAGCGGACAACAATGGAAAGCAATGGACGGGGGGAGGACGTAGCCAGGATGGAAAGCGGATGCTCCACAGAAGCCTAACGGATGGAAGCGGATGGGAGCAGATGGCACATCCACAGGGCTTCTGGGGGAGCACAGTGAAGCAGACGCGCAACGGAAAGAGCGGATGCAGAGCGGATGCCGAGCAGAAGCCTAGCAGATGCCTAGTGGATGCCTAGCAGATGCAGAGCATTCACTGTGCATGCGGGGAGGATGCATTGCATCAGCCCCACGGATATAAAGGGAAGCAGCTCACAAGCAGGTCACCATTCAGAGGAAAGACCTACTACCAGACACAGCTCCAGCCAGCCAACCAACTAGCCAGCAAGCCAACAACCATGGGGAAAAAGAGAAAGCCTCTGCCATCTGCTGCTAGCCCTGGCAAGAGGGACAGGGCCACCATCCCACCCCCTGGCCCTGACTGCTTCTGCTGGGGCTTCTGCTGCTGGGGCTGACTCTTCTGGTGCTGGAGCTTCTGCTGGTGCTGCTCCTAGTGCTGGGGCTTCTGCTGGGGCTTACTCTGCTGGAGCTGCTCCTGATCCTGGTGCTTCTGCTGGTGCTTATTCTGCTGGCGCTGCTCCTGGTGCTGGTGCTTCTGCTGGTGCTTACTCTGCTGGCACTGCTCCTGGTTCTCTTGGTCCTGCTGGTCCTGTTGGTGCTCCTGGTCCTGCTGGTGCTCCTGGTCCTGCTCGTGCCCCTGGTCCTGCTGGTGCTGCTGGTGCTCCTGGTCCTGCTGGTGCTCCTGGTCCTGCTGGTCCTGCAGGTGCTGCTGGCGCTGCTGGTGCTTACTCTGCTGCTGCTGATCCTGATCCTGCTGGTCCTGCTGGCGCTGCTGGTGCTTACTCTGTTGGTGCTGCTCCTGGTCCTGCTGGAGCTGCTGATGCTGCTGGTGCTGCTGGTGCTGCTGGTGCTGTTGGTGCTGCTGGTCCTGCTTTTGCTGCTACTGTTTTTGTTGCTGCTGCTGGTGGTGGTGGTGTGGAGGATCAGCCCCTACAACCTCGAAGCCCCTCTGATGAGGGCCCATATGGCCCTACCAGAGGGAGGAAGAGGCATATGCGTGAACAAGAACAGGAGAGGAGGCAATACTCCATCGAAGAGGAACATGAGGATGAGGTGCTGGAATGGTTGAGGGAGAATGAGTATCTTTCGCGGAAGGGACACAGGCTCTATCGAGACACCAAAAGGAGAGCCTGGGCTACACTTTGGAGGTGCTCCTTGGCTGGTGGAAGCACATGCACACCTGATACGGGAAGCTGCACCTCATGAAATCTGGCCAGGCCACGGTCAAGCTGACGGACCGAGAGACCTACATGATGGCCAAGTGCAGCTTCTTGGAGGGTGAGATCCACCACTGAGGAGCAGCCCCTCTCACAACCCTCTCTCTCAGGCAGCCCACAAAGAGCCAGTCCTCTTCTGGCAAAAGAGTCAGCTCCTGTGTCCAGGCAGGTATCTGTGGTGAGTGCCATGATGGAGAACCCCCAGACAGCTGCACTCCCTGTGGCGGAGTACGTGGAGGACCCCCTGACGCAGTGGGAGCAAAGAGAGTGCACTTCCACCAGAGAACAACCCACATCCACCCCCAGCTCCACCTCCACAGAAAGCAGGCAGAGAGGCAGACCAGAGGGGCAGAGCCACACTGTCCTGCTGGAGATCAGGGACACCATCAGAAGCAGCGTAGATCTCCTCTCTCAGCTGGTACACACCGACGTCCCATCCTCCAACCGCAAGCCCTTCCTCACCTACGTCAACCAGACCCTCATGAACATGTCCAAATCACATTACCAGGGGATCAAGGACAAGATCACCGGTCTTCTTCACAACCCTTCGGACCCAGCTGAACCTGCTCCCACCCAGTCCAGGCCTGCTCCTCTACACCAGGTGATGTCACTGCCCTTCCAAGGCTTTCCATAGGCCCTCACCTACCAAGGCTATGGCTACCAGGTGCTCCAGTAGTACAGGCAGCCCTTCCCAGTCCAGGCACAGGTACATCAAATGCCACCGGTGCTACCGATGCCACTGATGCCACCAATGCCACCCACGCCACAGATGCCACCCATGCCACAGATGCCACCCACGCCTCACCTGGCTCAGCTGCAGACCAGACATCCCCACTACACTCCTCCTTCCTTCACCCAACAGCCAAGCCTGGCCTCAGAACATCTGTCATCGGTATTGGGGCTGACACTCCATGTCCTGGAAAAAGGGGCTCTCAACATCACAGGACTGAGCCAGCTCTCTGAGAGCTTCCTCAACACACCATCCCCTGTTGTCCTCTCGGGGTCAGGAACCCCAATGACGCCTCAGACCAGCACTCCAGCAGCAGCCACCTCCACAGCACCTGGACCCTTCACCCCTGAGACTGGGCACGCCTCAGAGTGACCAAGAAGAGTGCCAGAGACTGGGTGGCTATATGTTGACTTTATCTTTGCTTGGGACACTTGGGTCATTTTTCTTTTACAGCTTGTTATTAATAAAGATTATCTTTGCTTCACACACTTGGTTCATTTATTTTATTAAATAAAGTCTTGGTGGAAACTTTTAGAAATGGTTTAATCCTTTGCATTCTTGTGGGATGGGTTAAGATAGCTGTGGGATGGGCAGGGATACCTTTGGGATGGGTAATACCTGTGAGATTGGCAGGGATACCTTTGAGATGGGTAATAGCTGTCGGATGGGCAGGAATACCTTTGGGATGGGTAATAGCTGTGGGATGCGTTAGGATACCTGTGGAATGGGTAATAGCTGTGGGATGGGCAGGGATACCTTTGGGATGGGTAATAGCTGTGGGATGGGCAGGGATACCTTTGGGCTGGGTAACAGCTGTGGGATGGGCAGGGATAACTTTGGGATGGGTAATAGCTGTGGGATGGGCAGGAATACCTTTGGGATGGGTAATAGCTGTGGGATGCGTTAGGATACCTATGGAATGGGTAATAGCTGTGGGATGGGCAGGGATACCTTTGGGATGGGTAATAGCTGTGGGATGGGCAGGGATACCTTCGGGATGGGTAATAGCTGTGGGATGGGTAATAGCTATGGGATGGGTAATAGCTATGGGATGGGTAATAGCTGTGGGATAGATAAACCTCCAGTGCAAGCATAGTGGGACTGTATGGTCCACCCTCCCAGGTGCCACACGTATGGCCCTTTATTATCAATAACAATGTAATCATTCATCCACACATTTAAACATAAACACAACTCTTTATTAAATGCCCTGTTCATTGTAGGGCCACTCAACATACATGGCACAATCTCATCCGTGTGATGAGACAGGCTGAAGGAAGCATCCATTAAGCATCTATCATCCTGTCTTGCCACTCCACTGCTCCAGCTGGGGAGTTGCACCAGTGTTTCAGGAGGTTGCGCTGCTTCTTCCCTTCACGTGAAGCTCTGTTGGAGCCTTGCACATCCACAGTATCTATCAGGTTTCACCCTTGCCTCCATTCCCCAGGCTCCATGTCCCCATTGCCTTGTTGGAAGTCCAAGAGCCTGTTCTGCAAGACTGGGTAGTGGGTGCGCATGAGATTGTGCAGGATGCAGCAAGCTTCCACGATCCTCCTCACGGTCTGTGGATGATGCTGTATGGTGGTGAGAAGTACCTGGAACCTGTTGGCCAGGATGCCAAAGGTGTTCTCCACCACCCGCCTTGCCCTGGACAGCCTGTAGTTGAAGATCCTCTCTTCACGGGTAAGTCATCCAGAAGTGTAGGCTTCATGAGGTAGGTTCTGAGGGAGAAGGCGTCATCCCCCAAGATGAAGTAGGGCACATCTTGTGTGTCATTGGGCAGGGGGTCTGGATCTGGGAAGCCCATGATGAGGTTGCGTTCCAGCCCCTCCTTGAGGTGACTGGCGTTGTATACCTGGGCATCTGAAGATGAGCCGTTGCCTGAAGCATCGATGTACATGAACTTGTAGTCAGCATCGACCATGGCGAAGAGGATGATGCTGAAGAAGCCTTTGTAGTTACAATAAGTGGACCCTGACTTGGCTGGAGCTTTGCAGCCCACGTGCTTGCCATCTATGGCTCCAACGATGTGGGGGAAGTTTCACTTCTGATACCACTGCTCTGCAACTTTCTTCCAGCCTTCTTCAGTGGAGGGGCACTGGAGGAGCTCCTCCAGGTATTCTTCGATGATGGCCTGCACCACTTCTCTGACCACAATGCTGATGGTGTTGTGTGGCACCCTCCAGCCATACTGCATGCTCCTGTAGGTGGTCCCTGAGGCCAGGTGGCAGAGAGTGAGTGCCACCTTGAGCCCAGGGTCCAAGCTGAGCCGGAAGTTGGTGCTCTGCTTGGTCAACCTGGGTCTCAGCCGCTCCACAACTTTGTCAAACATGGCTGGAGGCATCCTCATGAAGTTCTGGAATGCACGAAGGTCTTCGTTCCTCAGCTCCACCATCAGCTTGTTGTACAGTCCGTACTCTGCTCTTCTGGTGATCCATCTTCGGACCCAGACATTTCTTGGCCACGTCCTTTTCTTCGCATAGAACAGGTGAAAGATCCTGTAGATGGCTTTGCACTGTTGTAGAACGATGGTGGCTACCAAAAGGAGTGTGTGATGATCCATGTTGGAGATGACTGGATGCTGTGGAAGAGCAAGAGCAAGAGCAAGAGCAAGAGCAAGGCTGAAGAGGTCTGCACCACTGGCCTGCATGACTGAAAGTGAGATCCAGGTGAGTTCCTCCCCCTTTTTATAGGAAATATAGGTTTTCCGCGAGGTGTCCTTTTGCATCCTCTAGACATCTTGCAGACATCCTAAATATTTGATATACGTCCCCTCTGCGAACGTTTTTTCTGTTTTAATGCTTTGTATGCGATCTGCATCCGCTTTCATCCTTTCTCCGTCTGTGCTACTAATGCTTTGTTTCCGTTCCACGTCCATTTCACTTCCTCCCTGTCTCCGTTTTCCGCTGGAGCAGATGCAAGTTGCGCGGATGCACAGCACATGCCTAGCGGATATAGCAGATGCGTAACGGATGACGATGAATGTAGATCGGATGTTCCCTGTATGCATTGCGGATGCAGAACAGACGCGTTGGATACATTTTCCACTCAAAAAGTTTTGTGGAGCTCCAAACCTTTTGAGCAGATGATATCTCAGTAGACGGATGCTGGACGGATAGAGAGGATGAAAAACGGATGCAGTGAATACAGAACGGATGGATCGCGTTAAGCAATGGATGGCAAGTGTTTCTCTCCGTTTTACATCCTCTTTCCATCCGTTGGTGCTGTGTGACAGGGGTTTAAGTATAGTATATAAAATAAATCATTGCAATGTCTTATCTGTCAATGAGTCCTTCAGCTTCAACCCCAACAACACACGAGCACACAATAAATACAAACTCAAGGTTAATCGCACCAAATTTGATTGCAGGAAATACAACTTCAGCAACAGAGTGGTCAATGTCTGGAATTTTCTACCTGAGTCTGTGGTTTCTTCCCCAAACCCCAAAAACTTTAACCTTAGACTGTCTACTATTGACCTCACCCCTTTCCCAAGAGGTCTGTAGGGGGCCTGCATAAGTGGACTAATGTGCCTACCATCCCTGTCCTATTTTTTCTTTTATATTTCTTTTTATTTTTCTTATATGTATCCATGTATTAATAACTATGTTTTTACTTATACCTATTATCTTGTAAGCAATTGACAAAAATAAAATAAATAAATAAATAAATAAAGTAAATCAGCAACTTTGGAGAATAATGGTAGGAATGGAACATGTTTCCGTCTTGTTTCCTGTCTGCTGAACATCTCAGGAACATTAAAATGGCTACCATGAGAAAACAGAGTACTGGTTTAGCTGGGCTAAACCTGAACCAGCAGGATTCTTCTCACCTTCACCTCTGATATTGATCATTGCCTTTTGGTTCCTGCTGAGAGCTTTCTGAAGACATCTGTGGGACACTGTGATTCAGAGGTCAGAGTAGGAATGGACAGACTTCACAGGATTCTGGGAATTGAAGTCCACACTTCTTCCCAAAGTTCCCAAAGTCTGAGATACCTTTAAAGGGGATAGAATAAAAGTGATGGAAGATATGCTTGACCAGGATTATTAGGCAAAAGGAGCCAATGTTTTCTATAAAATGCCACTTCTATAAATCACCAGCGTCAGAGAATAATGGTAGGATTGGAATATGCTTCCATCCATCATCACAGAAGTTCATTGGGTGACTTTGGACCAATCCCTTACAACCAATCTACAAACTTCTGAGAATTCAAATCAACCTCACCAGTCATGGGATTCAAATTTGTTTACTACCAATTTTATGGGCGCGACTTGGCTTGATGGGCATGGCAGGGGAAGGATACTGCAAAATCTCCATTCCTTCCCTAATCCTGGGGGATGGTTACTGCAAAATCCCCCTTCCCTCCCCACCCCACTAATCTGCTTTCCAGCTCCGTTCTCCTGTGCAGGGCAACCAAAGGTGCCCCAACCGATCAGTTGGGACACAATGGGAGGCAGAGAAGGGATTGGGGCAAGGCCATTCTGGGGTGGGATTGGCTGGTTCTCCAAACTCCTCAAAATTCCCACAACCAGCTGAATCCCACCTCTGAACCTCACAAACCAGCAGCAATGGCACTGACCCACAACCAACCCACAAAATCAGCACTTCACCTCCCAATGACCCTCACCTCATGTGACCTCCCCATCATAAGACCCTCACTCAACATGACCCACACCTGACCTATTCACAAGGCTGATTACAAGACCCTTACATGACATGACCATCACTTCATGTGACCTCCCATCAAAGACCTACTGACCACATGAAAGCCCTTATAAGCAGAAGAACACCAACACTGACATTCCCTAAATTCCACTGAAGATGTTACCTAGCCTAGTAATGAAACATTTGGAAGCCAACCCACAATCTTGGAGAATGAACCTCCACCCTCAATCCTTTACTCTTTTGAAGCCTGGCCTAACCTACCAAGTTTGCTAAGGGGAAAGGAGGAGGAGGAGGAGGAGGAGGAGGAGGAGGAGGAGGAGGAGGAGGAGGTGGAGGAGGAGGAGGAGGAGGAGGAGGAGGAGGAGGAGGAGGAGGAGGAGGAGGAGGAGGAGGAGGAGGAGGAGGAGGAGGAGGACGATGCTGTACATAGGTCACCACATGTCTTACAGGAAAGGTAGGTTTTGAATGATATCAAATCATATCAGTCACAGAATCTGATCGTCCACTGTGGTATCCTTGGTACACTCTGAGCTTGCTTGTTTTCTTCTAGATGTTTCATTACCCAACTGGGTAACATCATCAGTGCTAGAAGGATGTGGACTAACCTCACTCCCATCAAGCATTGAGGATGTTACCCAGTTGGGTAATGAAATGTCTGCAAGAAAACAATCAAGCTCAGAGAGCACCAAGAACACCGCAGTTCAACTCTGAGCTTCTAATGATTGCCTACAATTAGATACAGACACCTACACTCAATGGGTTTTTGACCAAAACCAATGAAACTCTTTGAAACCACAGAAATATGTCTGTCTGTCTATCATCTACTATATCCATCTATCCATATCTGTATCCATATATCTGTATCTATTTATCTTTATCTATATCTATCTATATATTGGGATGAATACCCAAAAGTGACAAGAAGACCAGGAACCATAAAAGCGTGTTTATTTAGTGTTTGCAAAAGCCAAAGGACCCCTTCTTCTCAAAGAGAGGCTATAGGAGACCCCACCTAAAGGCAGAGTGAATACTTTTATATACTTTTACATGCAAGATTTCGTAATATCATCTTTTCCTGGTTTTCTCTGGATAAGCACCTAGATCTTCTGGGTACTTCTCTACTACCAGCCACTTATCTCATGTCCAGGAAACTCCCTTCTCATGGTGATCTTTTCCTGTTATGAACATCAACATTTCTTAATTTTAGCATACAATACAATAGCACATTATACAGTTCCACCAGGTCAAAGTGATTTGCTGAAGACTTTACACATGTTCTTTGCCAGAGGTTTGACATTTTCATGTTTAAGCCAGAAGTTTGACATTTTTACAGAACACAAACAATGTAGTTTTTGTGATTATATAATATTCCAGCAATATTCCAGTAATATTGCCATAGTTTATTAATAGGATAATATGGCGTTACTTATGTTTCTCATTTTCACAGGTATAATCCTTAATATGTAATTTTACATATCACAATATCTATATCTATCTATCTGTCTTCATCAATCCATCTCTATCATCTGTCTATCATCTATCATTTATTTTAGTGATATATATCTGGGTACACAATTGCATTATTTAATTCAATTTACTTAACACTAGGCAAAATGCAAATCAAGCATAGAATATTTTACAAATGAGATATTCCATATTTTCTGTAGGCAATACATGCTATTCATCAATCCAATAAAAAATATTCTTTACAAATTTAAGTTTAAAAAATTAAAACCTTCTTCTCTGACATTAAACATTTCCTAAGTAGAAAATGAGAATAAAAAATTCCTCAAATAAATTTCCAAAGCAATGTATTCAATTTTTCAAAATATTTTTAGGACTATATGGAGGAATGTTGCATGTGGTATAAACAATTGTGCATGTATACCACACACTTTTTATTTTGGGATAAGCAATATTAGGCACAGCTCAGAAAAGGAGCAAAAAACTATACACAAAATAGTTAAAAGCATAACGTAAGCACAAGAAAAAGGGGGAAAAAAGTTAAATCCAGTTTACAGGAACCTTAGAGGGACATAATCAAGATCACCCCTTTATAAGGCCTTGGTAAGGCCACACCTGGAATCCTGCATCCAATTTTGGTCACCATGATGTAAAAAAAAAGTGGAAACTCTGGAAAGAGTGCAGACAAGAGCAACAAAGAAGATTAGGGGACTGGAGGGCTAAAACATACAAAGAGCGGTTACAGGAACAGATGTCAAGTTTAATGAAAAGAAGGACTAGGGGGGACATGATAGCAGTCTTCCAATATCTCAGGGGCTGCCCCAAAAGAAGAGGGAGTCAAGTGATTCTCCAAAACCCCTGGAGGGCAGGACAAGAAGCAGTGGGTGGAAACGAATCAAGGAAAGAAGCAAACTTAGAACTAAGGAGAGAACAATTAATCAGTGGAACAACTGGCCTCCAGAAATAGCGGGTGCTCCAACAGTGGAAGTTTTTAAGAAGAGACTGGATAACCATTTGTCTGAAGTGGTGTAGGGTTTCCTGCTTGATCCAAGGGTTGGGCTAGAAGACCTACAAGATCCCTCCCAAAACTGTTATTCTATTATTCTGTTATTCAAACTATCCTTGTTTCTTCTACATCCAAACACTGGTTCACATATTTTCTTTTGTTCTTTAAACTTCTTATATCTCGCTTCTTTTAATTAGTGAGAGTTATTTTTAAATAATTAATTTTATCCCTCCCAACACTCAGTTTAAACGTATCTAATAACAATCAGATTTGAGTTCAACCATCTGAGATATAGCTTTACTGATTCTCCATCCAAGTTACAAATTGTTCCGGAGCAGCTTCAGAAGTCTTCATAGAAAACTAATTTTAACAATCCAGAAATCTCCAAGATGTTGGTTCAGCTTTCCCCCAATTAACTTCATTCCAAAGACATAAATTAATGATGCTAATTTTGTTGTGTAAAACTTGGGTTTATTAATTAGCATCTTCTGCAAGCAGGTCAAATGGCATAAATTTTGCTATTCTAATTTCAGTTTATTTATTTGTATACCACCTGTATTGTTTTTATAAACAACAATATCCAGTACCCCTTCTTTCCCCACAACAACAACCTTGTGAAGTGAGTTGGCCTGCCTAAGGCTGGACTAGAACTCACCATCTCTCTCCTGATTATGGCTAAGGCAGAACTAGAATTCCCCATTTTCTGGTGGTTCGTCTGAAGTCATCCAGCTGTCTTTCATGGCTAAGACTGGACTTGGACTCATGATTTCCGGCTTCCTAGTCTGATACCTTAACCATTGGGCCAAACTGGCTCTGTTAAATATTCCATATGCAAATCAAGTAATAATAACAGAGAAAAAGAGACAAGAAATTTGCTGTATATGCTACCCATTTCTTCAATAAGAAGAGCTTAGAAGAAGTCTAAGGTCTCATCTCCTTGCTTTTGAGAGAAAAAAGCAAAGAATTACAATACATGTTAATAAACTTAGAGAGAAAAAACATTATTAATAAGAAAAAAATGTATTGCCAATATATTTTATCAAAGGCCTTCTCTGCATCCATGAAATAATTACATTCGGATCCACCTTAGCATTATTTATAGCTGCAATATATATTAATAATCTCAAATTGTCAACTTTCTGCTTTGGATAAATAAATTCTTCAAGATGAGGATGTAACCTGGTTGCCAGTTCCTTCTGGAGTTCCTTCAGCTAGCAAAAAAAAAAAGTTAGATTTTATTTTAATATCTACATTAATAAAAATATTTTAATTAGCATAATGTCAATACTTTTCACCTGGTATCTGAATCACAGCAGTAGGAGCTTCATTGGGGGGTGTTGACACAATACCAGATATAAACATAATAAAAAGTGAAGGTCATCCATGGGTTTGTGTGTGTTGTGTTGTGTGTGTGTGTGTGCACATGCAGAAATGCAGTTCTTCTCCTTCTTATGCCCTATCCATCATCAGATGTTGGGGTCATGTTGACGATCCTATTTTTATCAACAGCCACATGAAAAAAGGCTGTTGAGTTTTGTCCAAACCAGTCCCTTTGATTTTGAAGCCACGGTGTTCTTCTTCTGCCTGGATGTCATTTGCCTTCCATCTTTCCCTGGAGGATTAAGTGAAGTAGATAGATAGATAATCAGAATGGGAAGGGACCTTGTATATTATCTAGTCTAACCCAAGCAGGAGACCCTACACCATTTCTGACAGGTGACAGTCCAGTCTCTTCTTGAAGGTCTCAAGTGATGAAGCTCCCACAACTACTTCTGAGGGCAACTTCTGTTCCATTGATTGAACTGTCAGGAGATTTCTCCTTAATTCCAGGTTGAATCTCTCCTTGTTCAGTTTCCACCCATTGTTCCTGTTAGGGATAACATTGTTCACCCTAACTGGTTTAGGTGAAATAATAACTATGAATCATAGTTAGTGTATGCAGCTTTAACTGTAAAATAGCAATTGTGGGTGTGGTTATGAAAACCATATAAAAGTAGCAAGGCTACAGCTTGCTCGCTCTCTCTCTGGCTTTGATGATCACTGATTACTGCTTGGAAGCAAGACTGCATTGCTCGAACGGGAGAGACAACAACGGACTGATTTATGTGAACTGAAAATAGGATATTCTACATGGACTTTGCTAACTGAATATCCCTGAATGGACTGACTACATGGTAAATGAATATTGGACTGTTTTTGACTATGCTATAAACTTATACTGGAATAAAATATATTCTTGATAGCACAAGCGTATCTGTTATTTTTACTGTATGTTAATAAACATACAAGCTTAGCTCACTCATTTATCTGTGTGCCTATCTGACTAACGCTGCACATTCTGTTTAGCTTGCCTACCTAACCCTGGTTGGGGAACTCAGGCTTAACACTTCCTTGTCTGGCCTTTAGGTGCCTTAGCTTGATCCCCTTCCTCCTCCCTGGGGCAGCCCCTCAAGTATTGGAAGATGCTCTCATGTCTCCCCTGGTCCTTCTCTTCCCTAGACTAGCCAGGCCCAGTTCCTGCAACTGTTCGTTGTATGTTTTAGCCTCCAGTCCCTCCATCATCCTGGTTGTTCTTCTCTGGACTTTTTCTAGTGTCTCAACATCTTTTTTATAATGTGGAGACCAAAACTGGATGTATTACTCTAGGTGTGGCCTTACTAAGGCTTTACAGAGTGGTATTAGTACCTCCCTTGATCTGGATTGTATCCCTCTGTTAATGCAATTTAGGATTGCATTCGCTTTTTTGGCAGCTGCTGCACACAGCTGGCTCCTATTTATCTGGTTGTCCACTAAGACTCCAAAGTCCCTGTCCCATTTACTGCCATATGCTGTATTTTTCTGGGTGTTGCATCCCATGTCCAAAATATTCTAACTTTTGCTTTGTTATGGTTTTGATTATGTCCCCTGGCTTTCCCAGGTGGTTGATCATCTCATTTCTGATTTTGCCAGTCCAACTTATATGTAGCAGCTGAAACAGTTACATTTGCAAAAATGCAGTTATATATCCCCAAACTTTGGATTTACCAATAATCCAGGAAACCTGCATTTATTTTTGTAGGCCACTTTCTTTAATGTATACTATACCCTCACTTACAAAGGTAAAATAGGACCTTGGCTGTCTCACCTGTATTGTGATTATCTTACACTTTCTCTGCTTCAATCTAGCACTTGGAAGAAAAACAAGATTTCTCCCTTGTTGATATCAAATTGCTACAGGCTCACTCTGGTAAGCACAGTTTATTTTTCTGCACATGCATTTTTATCTTGTTTTGCCCAGAAGCTTTCATTCTCTCTTATCCAGGTGTCAAAGCTTTAATGTTAAAGTTTGTTGGGGAAATGGCCATGGTATTAAGGAAGGTTTTTTCCCTTTCTTTCTGAGTTTAAGGTCTGCAACAGGCTAGCCAGCATTTTATGAAGAAATTCCTCTTCTATTGGTTGTTATCTCAACAGAAAGACGAAGAGAAGACTGGATAATAAGTAAATTGTAGGGTTATATCCTTGCTTATACTCTCTCCCTTGACCTGAATCTTGGAGCCCTAATGGTCACCACTTAAATATGGGCCAGCCATGTGCTGCAACTGGTGCAATCCTAGGTTGCATTAACAGCAGGATAGAGTAAAGATCATACAAAGTCTTACTACCCCTTTATAAGGCCTATATAAGGACAAAACTTGAAAGACTGCATCCAATTTTGGTCAGCACAATATAAAAATGATGTTGTTGACACTCTGGAAAGAGTGCAGAGAAGAGCCACAAAGAGGATTAGAGAACTGGAGGCTGAAACATATGAAGAATGGTTGCAGGAGCAGGGTATGTCTGGTGAAGAGAAAGACTAGGGGCAACGTAACAGCAGTCTTCCAATATTTGAGGGGCTGCTCCAAACAAGAGAGGGTCAACCTGCACTTCAAAGCACCTGAAGGCAGAAGAATCAGCAATGGATGGAAGTTAATCAAGGAGAGAAACAACTTAGAGCTGAAGAGAAATTTCCTGACAGTGAGAACAATAAACCAGTGGAATGGCATGCTTTCAGAAGTGGTGGGTGCTTCAAAACTATAGGCTTTTAAAAAGAAATTGGACAATCATTTGTCTGAAATGGTATAGGGTCTCCTGCTTGAGTGGGGAGGTTGGACGAGAAGGGCCCTTCCAACTCTGTTATTTGAATATTTGTAGCAGCTAAAGTTAGACATCAAATAACTACTAAGTTGTTTCCCCTTGGATAATGGTATATTTGATCTATTGTTTAAGAGAGAATAAAGAAGAGGAAAATGTTCAATTAAACTAAATGTTCAGAAGTTGAAGTTGACACTCAAATTGACTCAAGTCAGCTTTCTTACAACCTTTGGACATTGTGAAAGACTGCTGGGTGGGTTTCCCAAGTCCTTCAAAATATGCAATAAAAAAGAATGACTGACCCAGGCATTGTCTCCCAAAATATGGTATGTATCAATTTGTTTAGAGACCCATCAATACTACCAAGAATTTTAACAACTTTATGTTATCAATTTTAGTGGAGTATAGCACCACCTAATGGGTTATCTTAGATTCTTGATACTCTTGATGAATCACTGAATATATATTTAAAGAGAATGCTGTGGCTGAACCAGGTACATGTAAAAAAAGAAAAAAAAAAGAAAAAAAAGTTTGTGATCAAACTTTTTGCAAAACTTAATAGAAATCACGAGTACCAGAAATAAAACCCTTCTCCTCTCCTCTCCTCAATTCTCCGCCTGTTCGATTCCATCTCTTCTCTTCATGTATTGACATATTTGATTCTTCGATTCACAGTGAAGCAACATTCTTATTCTCATCCAAGAGTCAGTTTGAATTGGGAAACTTGGATGAACTAATTTGAAGGAATGCTTGAAATTAGAGAGCATTTACATACTCAAATCAAAAGTATGTGATGGACACTGATCAGAAATCCAGTATTATAAAATCTTGATCAATGTTCATAGGTAAACAATATTATTTGTGGTAAATCTTTTTATTCTATGATATTGATTTTATTCTGGCTCCTCTGTGTTGCTAAATAGCTATTTAAGCCCATGTCACACTGCACCAACGGATGGAAAGAGGATGTAAAACAGAGAGAAACACTTGCCAATCGTTGGTTAACGCGATGCTTCCGTTCTGTACTCACTGCCTCCGTTTTTCATCCTCTCTATCCGTCCAGCATCCGTCTATTGAGATTTCATCCGCTCAAAAAGTTTTGAGCTGCACAAAACTTTTTGAAAGGAAAATGTATCCAACACGTCCGTTCTGCATCCGCAGCTCATACGGGGAACATCCATTCTACATCCGTTGTCAGCCGTTATGCATCTGCTATATCCGCTAGGCATCTGCTGCGCATCCGTGCAACTGAAATCCGCTCCAGCGGAAAACGGACACAGGGAGAAAGCGAAACGAACGTGGAACGGACACAAAGCATTAGTAGCACGGATGGAGAAAGGATGAAAGCGGATGCAGCTCGTATACAAAGCATTAAAACGGAAAAAAAGTTCGCAGAGGGTACCTATCTCGGATATTTAGGATGTCTGCAGGATGTCTAGAGGATGCAAAAGGACATCTAGCGGAAAACCTATATTTCCTGTAAAAACAGGGAGGAACTCACCTGGATCTCACTTTCAGTCATGCAGCCCTGCGGTGCAGACCTCTTCAGCCTTCATCTGGCTCTTGCTCTTCCACAGCATCCAGTCATCTCCATCATGGATCATCACACACTCCTTTTGGTAGCCACTATCATTCTGCAACAGTGTGAAGCCATCTACAGGCTCTTTCAACTGTACTACGCGAAGAAAAGGACGTGGCCAAGAACTGTCTGGGTCCGAAGATGGATTGCCAGAAGAGCAGAGTACGGACTGTATAACAAGCTGATGGTGGAGCTGAGGAACGAAGACCCTCGTGCATTCCAGAACTTCATGAGGATGCTGCCAGCCATGTTTGACGAAGTTGTGGAGCGGTTGAGACCCAGGTTGACCAAGCAGAGCACCAACTTCCAGCCCAGCTTGGACCCAGGACTCAAGGTGGCACTCACTCTGCGCCACCTAGCCTCAAGGACCACGTACAGGAGCATGCAGTACACCTGGAGGGTGCCACACAACACCATCAGCATTGTGGTCAGAAAAGGGGTGCAGGCCATCACCGAAGAATACCTGGAGGAGCTCCTCCAGTGCCCCTCCACTGAAGAAGGCTGGAAGAAAGTTGCAGAGCAGTGGTATCAGAGGTGGAACTTCCCACACACCATTGGAGCCATAGATGGCAAGCACGTGGCCTGCAAAGCTCCAGTCAAGTCAGGGTCCACTTATTTCAACTACAAGGGCTTCTTCAGCATCAACCTCTTCGCCATGGTCGATGCTGACTACAAGTTCATGTACATCGATGCTTCAGGCAACGGCTCATCTTCAGATGCCCAGGTATACAATGCCAGTCACCTCAAGGAGGGGCTGGAACGCAACCTCATCATGGGCTTCCCAAATCCAGACCCCTTGCCCAATGACACACAAGATGTGCCCTACTTCATCATGGGGGTGACACCTTCTACCTCAGAACTTACCTCATGAAGCCCGACACTTCCAGATGCCTCACCTGTGAAGAGAGGATCTTCAACTACAGGCTGTCCAGGGCAAGGCAGGTGGTGGAGAACGCCTTTGGCATCCTGGACAACAGGTTCCAGGTTCTTCTCACCACCATGCAGCATCACCCAGAGACCGTGTGGAGGATCATGGAAGCTTGCTGCATCCTGCACAATCTCATTCGCACCCGCTACCCAGTCTTGCAGAACAGGCTCGTGGACCTCCAACAAGGCAATGGGGACATGGAGCCTGGTGAATGGAGGCAAGGGCAAAACCTGATAGACACTGTGGATGTGCAAGGCCCCAAGAGAGCTTCACGTGAAGGGAAGAAGCAGCGCAACCCCCTGAAACACTGGTGCAACTCCCCTGCTGGAGCAGTGGAGTGGCAAGACAGGATGATAGATGCTTAATGGATGCTTCCTTCAGCCTGTCTCATCACACTGAAGAGATTGTGCCATGTATGTTGAGTGGGCATACAATGAACAGAGCATTTAATAAAGAGTTGTGTTTATGTTGAAATGTGTGGATCAATGATTACATTGTTATTGATAATAAAGGGCCATAAGTGTGGCACCTGGGAGGGTGGACCATAGAGTCCCACTATGCTTGCACTGGAGGTTTATATATCCCACAGCTATTACCCATCCCAAAGGTATCCCTGCCCATCCCACTGCTATCTTAACCCATCCCACAAGAATGCAAAGGCTTAAACCATTTCTAAAAGTTTCCACCAAGACTTTATTTAATAAAATAAATGAAGCAAGTGTGTGAAGCAAAGATAATCTTTATTAATAACACGCTGTAAAAGAAAAATGACCCAAGTGTCCCAAGCAAAGATAAAGTCAACAGGTAGCCACCCAGTCTCTGGCACTCTTCTCAGTCACCCTGAGGCATGCCCATAGTCTCAGGGGTGAAGGGCCCAGGTGCTGTGGATGTGGCTGCTGCTGGAGTGCTGGTCTGAGGTGCCATTGGGGTGCCTGGCCCTGAGAGGACAACAGGGGATGGTGTGTGGAGGAAGCTCTCAGAGAGCTGGCTCAGTCCTGTGATGTTGAGAGCCCCTTCCTCCAGGACATGGGGTGTCAGCCCCAATACTGATGACAGATGTTCTGAGGCCAGGCTTGGCTGTGGGTTGGAGGAAGGAGTGTAGTGGGGATGTCTGGTCTGCAGCTGAGCGAGGTGAGGCGTGGGTGGCATTGGTGGCATCAGTGGCATTGGTGGCATCAGTGGCATCAGTGGCATCAGTGGCATCGGTGGCATTCGATGTACCTGTGCCTGGACTGGGAAGGGCTGCCTATGTTGCTGGAGCTCCCAGTAGCCGTAGCCTTGGTAGGTGAGGGCCTGTGGAAAGCCTTGGAAGGGCAGTGACATCACCTGGGGTGGAGGAGCAGACCTGGACTGGGTAGGAGCAGGTTCAGCTGGGTCTGGAGGGTTGTGAAGAAGACCGGTGATCCTGTCCTTGATCCCCTGGTAATGTGATTTGGACATGTTCAAGAGGGTCTGGTTGACGTACATTATGAAGGGCTTGCGGTTGGAGGATGGGACGTCGGTGTGTACCAGCTGAGAGAGGAGATCTACGCTGCTTCTGATGGTGTCCCTGATCTCCAGCAGGACAGTTTGGCTCTGCCCCTCCGGTCTGCCTCTCTGCCTGCTTTCTGTGGAGGTGGAGCTGGGGGTGGATGTAGGTTGTTGTCTGGTGGAAGTGCACTCTCTTTGCTCCCACTGCATCAGGGGGTCCTCCACACACTCCGCCATGGAGACTGCAGCTGTCGGGGGGGTCTCCATCATGGGATGCTCCACAGATACCTGCCTGGACACAGGAGCTGACTCTTGGCCAGAAGAGGACTGGCTCTCTGCGGGCTGCCTGAGAGAGAGGTTTGTCAGAGGGGCTGCTCCTCGGTGGCGGACCTCACCCTACAAGAAGCTGCATTTGGCCATCATGTAGGACTCTCGGTCCCTCAGCTTGACCATGGCCTGGCCCGATTTCTTGAGGTGCAGCTTCCTGTACCACGTGTGCATGTGCTTCCACCAGCCGAGGAGCACCTCTGAAGTGTAGCCCAGGCTCTCCGCCTTCTCTTTCCAAGCAGCCTGCTTCCTTTTGGTGTCTCGATAGAGCCTGTGTCCCTTCCGCCAAAGATACTCGTTCTCCCTCAGCCATTCCAGTACCTCCTCCTCATGTTCCTCTTCGATGGAGTATTGCCTCCTCTCCCGTTCACGCGTATGCCTCTTCCTCCCTCTGGCAGGGCCATCTGGGCCCTCATCAGAGGGGCTTCATGTTTGTAGGGGCTGCTCCACCACACCACCAGCAGCAGCAGCAATAACAACAACAGTAGCAGCAAAAGCAGGACCAGCAGCACCAGCAGCAGCACCAGCAGCACCAGCACCAGCAGCACCAGCACCAGCAGCACCAGGAGCACCAGGAGCACCAGCAGCACCAGGAGCACCAGCAGGACCAGAGGACCAGGAGCAGCACCAGCAGAGTAAGCACCAGCAGAAGCACCAGCACCAGGATCAGCACCAGCAGAGTAAGCACCAGCAGAAGCACCAGCACCAGGAGCAGCACCAGCAGAAGCACCAGCACCAGCAGAGTTAGAAGCCCCAGCAGAAGCCCCAGGAGAAGCAGACTCATGGCCAGGGGGTGGGATGGTGGCCCTGTCCCTCTTGCCAGGGCTGGCAGCAGATGCCACAGGCTTCCTCTTCTTCCCCATGGTTGTTGGCTGGCTGGCTGGCTGGCTGGAGCTTTGTCTGGCAGCAGGTCTTTCCTCTGAATGGTGACCTGCTTGCGAGCTGCTTCCCTTTATATCTGCGGGGCTGACACAATTCATCCTCCCCGCATGCGCAGTGAACGCTTTGCATCCACTAGGCATCCGCTAGGCATCCGCTAGGCATCCATGATGCATCCGCTTCATCCACTAGGCATCCGCTAGGCTTCTGCTCTGCATCCTCTGTACCCGCTCAGCATCCGCTCTGCATTCGTTCCTTCCGCTGCATGTCCGCTTTGCTGTGCTCCCCTGGAAGCCCTGCGGATGTGCCATCCGCTCCCCTCCACTTCCATCCACTAGGCTTCCATGGAGCATCCATTTTACATCCTGGCTACATCCTCCCCCTGTCCATTCCTTTCTGTTGTTGTCCACTCTGGGTATGCAAATTCGGGGCAGTTTTGAGAGCGGATAACAACGTATGGAACATTTTCTCATCCGCTGTGTCCTTTTTACAAACGTTTTACATCTGTCGGCCAATGTGACAGGCCCTTTAAAGGAACTAGGTGTGTTAGCCTATCAAAGAAAAGAACTAAGAAGTACATGATAGCTGTCTTCTGGTTTTTTGAGGGGCTCAACAATTGAGGGGCTGTCACAGAGAGCAGGGGATAGAGTTATTCTCCATAGACTAGAGAGCAGGACAAGAAATAATGGGTGGATGCTTGTTAAAGAGAGATCCAATCTAGAAGTAAGGAGAAATTTTCAGAGAGTGAGAACAATTAACCAATGCAACAGTTTGCCTCTAAGAGTTCTGGATGCTCAATCAATGGAGGTTTTCAAAAACAAACTAGACAATCATTTGACCAGTATGATCTAAGATCTTCCACCTTGAATGGGGGTTTGGATTAGAAGACCTTCAAGATCACAAAGCCAGTAGATGACCTTGGGTCAGTCACTTTCCCAGTTGTAGGAAGCATGCAAACCACTTTTGAAATCTTGCCAAGAAAATTGCTAGGTCCAGATCCAGTCGTTGCAAGATTTACTCAAAGGGAGTAAAATAAGAACAACATTTGATAAATGGTTGTAGGAGAAGAGCATACAGAACTGGAGGCAGAGTTAAGCATGTCATCAGCTTAGAGTCCTTATGTTGCCGCTAATGATTGCAAATCTGCCCTCTTTGAATTTTTAACTAAGCACCCCCACCTGCTTCTTTATGTGAGGTCCTTCTGAGAGTTCTGGGGGGGTTGAAAACTGGCCCCAGGGTAAAATGAATGTTTCCACAGTGCATTAAAATCCTAACTTTGTCCTTCTTGCTGTTATGATGACGAGGGAAGTATATACATTCCAAAATTTGTGTGTGTGTGTGTGTGTGTGTGTACAGAAGGCAGTTGCTGATGCTCTTCATTATGCCATCAGCCCCAGAGATCCAGAATCAGATTTCCAAATTAGTAACCAAATTGATTAGCATTTTTGTACACCCTCCTTGGGGGAAAACAATTCAATTTTCCTATCCTGTTAGTCTGAAAGAAAGAAAAAGTCATACCTGCAATGTAAGATTGGCCTTTGCATTCCGTCGGCATTTCCAGAAAGTGGCTTTGAATAGGATGTCTTGTTATCTTTGCCCCATCTAATCTCATAATTTCTCAGAAACTTCTCTGAGATTCTTTGCAAAGCCCTCCCCCACACCGAAAATTAAATCCAAGTGCAATCCAAATTCAGCCATCCCTGGGCCTTAAAAAACTTCATCCTCAACCTCATCAGAGCTGGAAGGGACCCTGGAGGTCTTCTATCCAACCTCCTGCTCAGATGACAGGAGACCCCCCTGTACCATTTCAAACAAGTGGCTGTCCTGTCCCTTCTTAAAAGCTTTCAGTGATGGAGCATTTACAACTTCCGGAGAGAAGTCATTCCACTGATTAATTGGTTAATTGTCCTCCCTGTCAGGAAGTGTCTCCTTACTTCCAGGTTGCTTCTTTCCTTGACTAGTTTCCACCCGTGGCTTCTTCTCCTGCCTTCAGGGGGGTTTTGGAGAAGAGCTTGACCCCCCTCTTCCTTGGGAAGCCCCTCAGAGCTGGGAGTCCCCCCCACCCCTTCTTTTCTCTAGATTGGCCAGACCCCATTTTCACAACTGTCCTTCATATGTTTTAGTCTCCAGGCCTTTGACATAGACCTTGTCAGGCTGCTCCATTCTGCCTTACACGCAAGTACAATTTCTTTGATTGCCAGGTGGGGTTTCAAAGGCATATTATTTGTATATGCTGTGTGCTTGTTGCTGTTGTTGCTTTGTAATTTTATGTTTATGTGTACAGGTAGTCCTCGATTTACAATAGTTCATGTAGCGACCGTTCAAAGTTATAATGACACTGAAGAATGACTTATGACCGTTTTTCACAGTTGCAACTTTTTAGCCTCCCCATGGTCTTGTGATCAGAGTTCAGAGGCTCAGCAACTGACTCATATTTAAAACGGTCGCTGTGTCCCCTTGGAGTCACGTGATCCCCTTTTGCAACCTTCTGGCAAGCAAAGTCCATGGAGGAAGCCATGTTCACTTAACGACCAGGTTACTAACTGCAGTGATTCACTAAACAACAGTGGGCAAAAAGAGTCGTAAAATGGAGCATAATTCATTTTAAAAATTGTCTCACTTAACAAAAATTTTGGGCTCAAGTGTAGTAGACTACCTGTATTTGTTGTATTTTAATAATGGGCAATGGGTGGCATCAAGGAAGATCAACAAACATTTTGTAGTAAGGAAAATGCCATTCTGCAAGAGAAATTCTATACATTGATTTAAAAAAAAAATTGAGAGAAGATTTAGTTTAAGATGACAGGCAGGAAGTAATGTGTTTTGAGGGAATGTTCCTGTAAGATTTTAGTATTGTATTATACTGTATTGTGTTGTAATAGCTTAACTGTCAAGTGCTGGGGAAACCAGGAGATTCAGGCAGTTCAATGAGTATAACAATGTATTGTCAGCTTAAGCTCTTTACAAGAACCTGACCAACTAACGGTCAAGGGAAACGAGCTGGAGATAAGAAAGGCATTGCAGGTGAGCTGGATTTTGATCTCTTGCGGACACGCAGGGACTCGTGACTTGTGACATGTTTGACCCCTCCCTGCTTTGGGCTCAGCCTGGTCATCCCCCACAATAACAACCATAGCAATTCCCTTAACAACTGTAGCAAGAAAGGTCGCAACATGAGGCAAAACTCACTTAACCACTGTCTTGCTTAGCAATGGAAATTTTGGGCTCAACTGTGGCCATAAGGAAGCCAAGGACCAACTGTGTACAAAACTAGGTCCTTATCCAAGAAAAATCCAGACTTCCACCCAGGTCTCATTCCTACAATTTCCTTTATATAGTCATCATTTTTTTCTCTTTACTCGTCTATCTGGTGCTGGTGTTCATTAAGGTAATGCACTTAGAGCCCAGCCAATTAAAGTCAATGCTATGTAGCACCATAATTCTCACTTTTCCATACAAATTACATTGGTCAACGAGGCCCTCATAAATCATCTGCCAAAGCAACAGGGTTTAGTACGTCTTTCCCACACCTGTTCATAAATCTTGGCCATTAGCTATTAAAATTCTGACTCTGATCTTCCATTAATTCCTTCTAGTTCCACTTGAACAAGATAAAATACAAGACCAGATGCGTAGCAAGGTTATCCACCTCGGCTGAGGTTGGGGGCGATGATCGCCCCAGACTATGAAATTCAGAGAGAGAGAGAGAGAAAATCTTGCCAGGTTTCTCCTTTTAACCTCTTGACTAGAAATAATGCAATGTTTCATTGGCCAGTTCAATTGTGGAGGGACTGCAGATTTGTTAGGAAGCACTGAGTTGCCAAATTGCAATTTCCTGCCTCCTATTATTACTGCCTGCTGAAGAAATGGCAATCAATCTAATATTTAATTCTTTTATTTTCCTTATTTATTTTTAACTCTAGAATATCCATTTGATTTTGGATCTGTGGGCACTGGATATTTTATCCCTTCAGATCTGGAGATTCTTTGAGGATCGAGTGATAATTAAGCAGGTTTGCCCTGTTTTGCCACCTTTCTGGCAGCAGTTGTTAAGTGAATCACTGCAGTTACTAAGAGGGTAACGATCACCAAATCAAGTGTTGTAAGTCAAGGACTAGCTGTATATACACAGCACCAAAACCTGTGCAGAAGTGCATCAGGGAACCTCTGTAAATCAGTAACGTGCTTGCACATTTCCAAGGAGTGCAGAATTGAGTAAAACAACAGCGATCCAAACCTTAGTGGCTGTAAAGATGTAACCTTCTGATCAATCAATCAGAATAGAGTTGGAAGGGACCTTGGAGGCCTTCCAGTCCAACCCACTGCTCAAGAAGGAGACATTATACCATTTCAGACAGGTGGCTGTCCAGTCTCTTCTTGAAAGCCTCCAGTGTTGGAGCACCCACAACGTTTGAAGGCAACTTCTGTTCCACCGGTTGATTGTCCTCCCTGTCAGGAAGTTTCTCCTTAACTCCAGGTTGCTTCTCTCCTTGATCAGTTTCATTCCGTTGCTTCTTCTCTTGCCTTCTGATCCTTTGGAAAATAAGTTGGCCCCTTCCTCTTTGTGGCAGCCCCTCAAACACTGGAGGACTGCTATGATATCCCCCCTATTTCCTTTTCTCCCCCTCTAGACTAGCCATATTCAATTCTTGCAACCCAGAGGTGGGATTCAGCCAGTCCTGACCAGTTCTGGAGAACTGGTCGCGGAAATATTGAGTGGTTTGGAGAACCGGCCAATCCCACCCCTGACTGGCCCCGCCAACCCCATCTCTTCTCTGCCTCCCATCGAGTCCCAGCTGGGTCTTCTTTGGTTGGCCTGCACAGGAGAACAGAGCTGGAAAGCAGGCTAGTGGGGCAGGGAGGGAAGGGGGACTTTGCAGAATCTTTCCTCTGCCATGCCCACCAAGCCACACCCACAGAACCAGTAGTAAAAAAAATTTGAACCCCACCACTGCTGCAACCATTCTTCACATGTTTTCAGTCTCCGGGCCTTTAATCACCTTAGTTGCTCTTCCCTGCAAACCTCTTCTTGTCTGCCCTTCTTCATGATTCAATAATTGCTCTGTTCTGCAACTGCAACCTCCTGCTACAAAGAGAAGCACTGCAGGTTTTCCCATTCTTCTTCCCCCCCACCCACCCCTCTCTAGCTGGAAAGTTAAAATGGATACTGTTCCTTTGCTAGAAAACAGCTGGCTGGTGATTAGGTGTCAGTGTACCTGTTAACACCACAAATGCCTGGTTGCTAATAGACTGGGCCTCATTCCTAACAAAGCAAAATCCCTCCGAACTGCAGATGTTGCTGCTCATCGCTTGAGCAACACTGGAAGGGCTAATATAAGCAAAGAAGCAAAATATCTCAATTTAGCAGGGGGTGCTCCAAAGAAAGTGGAAAGGCAAATCAATGTGAAAGAGGCTTTCTAATTATGTCTGGCAAAGGAATTCAACCTCCTTCATTGGGGGAGGGGGAAATAGCAGAAGAGGGAGGGACTCCTAAGGCAAAGGGTTTTTCCAGTGCATCATTATTCTCCATGCATCCTTGCAGATTCTCCTTCCCCAGAACCATGAATTGGAAAAGAGAAACTGAAGCATGATTGACGGGGTCTCTCAAGCAGAAGCCACTGTGAGGAATTTCTGAAGACATTGCAACTCATTCCTTTGCTAATGAAGGGAGTTTATTTCCCAGACATTCCTGTGCACCCTTACAAAGGGAAAGGGAAGCATGTGGTGCTCTCTGAGCCTGCAGGTGTTTCGTTATCCAACGAGGTTACATTGTCAGTGCTAAAAGGGAATGGAGTTTGTAGAGTAGGGGAGGGTAGAGAATGGAGGGGAGGGGAGGGGAAAAGAATAGAGAATAGAATAGAATAGAAT
>BLBF01000056.1:667028-707091 GCA_015471245.1 Laticauda colubrina | reverse complement strand
ACCAGGAGGTCCAGCAGCACAGGCAGCAGCCCTTCCCAGTCCAGGCACAGTCATCAGGCGACACCGTCGCCACCGGTTCCACTGATGCAACCGATGCCACCCACACCAATGATGCCACCGATGACAGCGATGCCACCCACGCCACCGATGCCACCCACACCAGTCCTCACCCAGCTGCAGGCAGACAGCCCCACTACACTACTCCTTCCTCCACCCCACAGCCAAGCCCGGCCTCAGTACAGCTGTCATCAGTACTGGGGCTGACACCCCATGGCATGGAGGAAGGACCTCTCAGAATTACGGGTCTGAGCCAACTGTCCGAGAGCTTTCTCAACACACTGTCCCCTGTTGTCCTCTCAGGGCCAGGCACCCCAGTGGTGCTTCAGACCAGCACTGCAGCAGCACCCACCTTCACAGCACCTGGACCCTTCACCCCTGAGACTGGGCTCACCTCCGAGTGACCAAGAGGAGTGCCAGAGATTGGCTCGCTGGCTACCTGTGGACTTTATTTGGACACTTGACTTGGGTCATTTTTCTTTTACAGCTTGTTGTTCAATAAACTTTATCTTTGATTCACACACTTGCTTCATTTCTTTTTTTTAATAAAGTCTTGGTGGAAACTTTTAGAATTGGTTTAAGCCTTTGCATGCTTGTGGGATGGGTTAAGATAGCAGTGGGGTGGGCAGGGATACCTGTGGGAGGGGTAATAGCTGTGGGATGGGCAGGGATACCTTTGGGATGGCTAATAGCTGTGGGGATAGATAAACCTCCAGTGTAAGCATAGTGGGACTGTATGGTCCACCCTCCCAAGTGCCACATCTATGGCCCTTTTTTAACAATAACAGTGTAATAATCATCCACACATGTCAATACAAACACAACTCTTTATTAAATGCCCTGTTCATTGTAGGCCCACCCAACATACACGGCCCAATCTCATCAGTGTGATGAGACAGGCTGAAGGAAGCACCCATTATCTATCATACTGTCTTGCCACTCCACTGCTCCAGCTGGGGAGTTGCACCAGTGTTTCAGGAGGTTGCGCTGCTTCTTCCCTTCACGTGAGGCTCTGTTGGGGCCTTGCACATCCTCAGTGTCTATCAGGTTTTGCCCTTGCCTCCATTCCTCAGGCTCCATGTCCCCATTGCCTTGTTGGACATCCATGAGCCTGTTCTGCAGGACTGGGTAGTGGGGGCGCATGAGATTGTGCAGGATGCAGCAAGCTTCCACGATCCTCCTCATGCTCTCTGGGCGATGCTGCATGGTGGTGAGAAGTACCTGGAACATGTTGGCCAGGATGCCAAAGGCATTCTCCACCACCCGCCTTGCCCTGGACAGCCTGTAGTTGAAGATCCTCTCTTCACGGGTGAGGAGTCTGGAAGTGTAGGGCTTCATGAGGTAGGTTCTGAGGGAGAAGGCGTCATCCCCCACGATGAAGTAGGGCACATCTTGCGTGTCGTTGGGCACGGGGTCTGGATCTGGGAAGCCCATGATGAGGTTGCATTCCAGCCCCTCCTTGAGGTCACTGGCATTGTATACCTGGGCATCTGAAGCTGACCCGTTGCCTGAAGCATCGTTGTACATGAACTTGTAGTCAGCATCGACCATGGCAAAGAGAAAAATGCTGAAAAAGCCCTTGTAGTTGAAATAAGTGGAGCCCGACTTGGGTGGAGCTTTGCAGGCCACGTGCTTGCTATCGATGGCTCCAACAGTGTGAGGGAAGTACCACTTCTGATACCACTGATCTACAATTTTCTTCTATCCTTCTTCAGTGGAGGGGCACTGGAGGAGCTCCTCCAGGTATTCTTCGATGATGGCCTGCACCACTTCTCTGACCACAATGCTGATGGTGTTGTGTGGCACCCTCCAGACGTACTGCATGCTCCTGTAGGTGGTCCCTGAGGCCAGGTGGCACAGAGTCAGTGCCACCTTGAGCCCAGGGTCCAGGCTGGGCCGGAGGTTGGTGTTTGCCTTGGTCAACCTGGGTGTCAGCCGCTGCACAACTTCGTCAAACATGGCTGGAGGAATCCTCATGAAGTTCTGGAACGCCCGAGTGTCTTCGCTCCTGAGCTCTACCATCAGCTTGTTGTACAGTCCATACTCTGCTCTTCTGGCGATCCATCTTCGGACCCAGACGCTTCTTGGCCGCCTGTAGATGGCTTCGCACTGTTGCAGAAGGATGGTGGCTGCCAAAAGGACTGTGTTACGATCCACGGTTGACATGACTGAATGCTGTGGAAGAGCAAGAGTCAGATGAAGGCTGCAGAGGTCTGCACAGCTGGGCTGCTGGGCTGAAAGTGAGTTGCAGGTGAGTTGCTCCCCCTTTTTATATGCAGTATAGGTTTTCCCCTAGGTGTCCCTTTGCATCCTCTAGGCATCCTCTAGGCATCCTCTAGGCATCCTCTAGGCATCCTGTAGACATCCTTAATATCCGAGATAGGTCCCCTCTGCGAATGTTTTTTCAGTTTTAAATGCTTTGTTTCCGTGCTGCATCCGCTAGGCATCCATTCTGCATCCGTTCTGCGTCCATTCCGCTTCCTCCCTGCGTCCGAGCGGATGCGAGTTGCGTGGATGCGGAACGGATGCCTAGCGGATATAGTGGATGCGTAACGGATGCAGAACATATGCCTAGCGGATGCCTAGCGGATGAAGAACAGACGAATTGGATACATTTTCCACTCAAAAGTTTTGAGCAGCTCAAAACGTCCATAAACGGATGAAACGTCCATAAACGGATGCTGGACGGATAGAGAGGAAGCAAAATGGAGGCAGTGAGTACAGAACAGATACATCGCGTTAACCAACAGATGGCAAGGTTTTTTGTCCGTTTTACATCCTCTTTGCATCCGTTGGTGCAGTGTGACAGGGGCTTAACCTCCTGTCCAGAGTAGAAATCCTTGGATTGTCCCAAACAAATGGCTGCCCAACTTGAGTTGAAAAACTCCTGTGGTGTAACCCTCAAGACTCAAGAAATCCTCTGTTCCACTACTTTGTAACTTGCACCATCAGGAAATTCTTCCCTCTTTTGAGTTTTGGTTTTTTCTCAGTAAATTATAATGTATAGCACTTGGGAATAAGGAGGATACTCATTGCTTCTTGTCTCACTCTCAGAAACTGTACAAAATGAACCTGCTGCATCTTCTCTATCAAAAACCCTTCAAGTATCTGAAGACTCCTGTTCTGTATGTAAAGTGGATGACTCCAAACCTACAAACCTGATTGGCTAAGAAAAAGAACAGTGGATTGGTTCACTAGGAACCAATCCAAAGAGCTGCCAAAAAGGCGGCAAATCCAAATAACTGCCATTGGCTGCAAGCAGGCAAGCCAGCCTGTATAAAAGGGCTGGCCCCGGCTTCAGCTGGCGTTCCGTTTTACTGACTGGTTATAATAAAAGTATTTGTTGTTGGAACCCGGTCTACCTCGTGTGTTTTCCGAACAAAACAACTCCCATCTGGTCTAATCTCATCCTTTAGGCTAAACTTATCAGGTTCGTAGGTCTTAGTCTCCAAGCAACTTGCCTTTTTTGGTCGTCTTCTCTGAACCTTCACTTAAGATAAGTTCTTCGTTGAAGATGCATGCATCCATAATACATCACAGACTAATCCACAGGTAACTTCTGGCAGCTTGATCTAACTCTACACATCTACACTTGTACATTAAAAAAAGAAAATGACCATAGGGGATATATTTCACCAAAATTAAAAATCTGAAATTTGCATTTTAATCAGGGAGTGTCAAAAGATACTCTTTAGCCCAAGGAATATTTCTTCTCTTATATAATGCTGAGTCCCTCAATAGACTTCAGATGCTTTTGTGAAGAAAGAATAATAAAGATGTTCACTACGTGATAATTTTATGCAACATCCATCCTACATCCGACTGTGAGAGGGACCTTGGAGTCCTTGTGGGCAAGCACTTAAATGTGAGTCAGCCGTGTGTGGCAGCAGTCAAAAAAGCCAATTCAATCTTAGGTTGCATTAACAGAGGGATAGTATCAAAATCACATGAAGCAGTAGTACTACTTTATAGTCTTAGTGATCGCTTGGAATACTGTATCCAGTTTTGGTCACCAAAATATAAAAAAGATGTTGAGGCTCTGGAAAGAGTGCAAACAACAACAACAACAACAACAATGAAGATGATAAGTTGGCTGGAGGCAAAAACATTTGAAGAACAGTTGCAGGAATTGGATGTAATTAGTTAGATAAAAGATGAATTAGGGGCAGCATGACAGAGTGTTCCTATAGTGAGGGGAGGGCCAACCTATTTTCCAAAGCCCTTGAAGGCAAGAAAGGAAACAATGGATGGAAACTCATGAAGGAGAGAAGCAACCTGGAACTGAAGAGAAATGTCTTAACGGTGAGAATAATCAACCACTGGAAAGGCTGGCCTTCAGAAGTTGTGGGTGAAACCAATTACTAAGTTCCTAACATTTGTGTAAGCAAAAAAAAAAAAAAAGAAGGTGGAGGGGCTTGGCCAGGGAATTTTATATATTGTTTAAAAAAAACAACTTTAATTGTTCCACAATTGCTGAAAGGTACCTTTATAAAGAAAAGCACAATAGGTCCATTAAAATGCATTTATTTCCATCCCTTCCCCCTCCTCCCCTTGCTGCTTAAGAGAAGGGACAACTCCCACTAAGAGCATTGATGGAATAGCCACAGAGCAAAGCCTGACCCAAGCGGGACTGAAGAGCAAGCAAGGCAGTGAGGCTGACCAAGCCCTGACTGAGTGCTGGGAGGGAGAGAGGTGGGAGCCCAGTGCTGTCACTGTGGGGTCCATGGGAGAATAAAGTCACCACATTTTGGAGCCTTTGGGTTGTAATCATTGTTGTGAGCTGCCCAGGGTTGTGTTATGTAAGATGAGTGGCTGTATAGGATAAATGACAGATAGATAAATAGATTGATAGGTCGATAGATAGATAGACAGACAGAGAAGAGACACACAGACAGATAGATGACAGATGAAAGAGAGAGAGAGAGAGATCTATTCTATGTATATCTTGAATAATATCTATATCTATATATCTATATTTATCTATATATGTACCATATACTGTATTATGTTTATCAGTATATCAATATATTTATCCCTATCTCTATCTCTATATATCTATATCAATCATATCTACAATATTTCTACAAATATTCATATTATGTATATCAAGTTTATCATATATTGATACAGAATCTATACCAGTGGTCGACAAGCAGTGGGCTGGAGACCACTGGTGGTCCATGAGAAAATTTTGGTGGTCCGCAGAGAAATGTTCCCCCCAAAGCAATTAATCCAGGCTACACGGGAACATAAGGCTGCTCCACCCATATGGCCCATGGGAACACAAGGCTTGCGTCGCTTGCACTATGAACAAGACTAGATAATGAGGGGAAGGGGGAAGGGGTGGAGGGGGGGAACTTGCCCCACTCGCCTCACACACCTAACCTGGCCACTGGGCTGTTTCTTTCTGCTTCTTCCTTCTTCTGCTTTTGGCTGCATGCAAGGAAAGCAGCAGAAGTCTTTCTTTCTCTCCCCCAAACTTCACCAGACAACAGTCTTTGGGACCCTGCAAGGCCTCCTGCTCCAAGAGGCTGCACCGGCAAAGATTCGTTTCTGGCGGAGTTTGGGGGAGAGAAAGAAAGGCTTCTGCTGCTTCTGCTATTTTCCTTGCAAGAAGCCAAAAGTCTCTCCTCTCTCTCTCCCTCCCCCTGGGGATGGAGATGGAGATGGTATCCCATGATCCCAAATAAAGAATAATCAATTGGTAGAAAAACGGTGGGGAATTTTCCTGCAGACTTTCTCTGCAGGCAGAGACCCTGGGAAAATCCCCAAAAAAGTCTGCAGGAAAACCCTCCACCCCATTTTCCTACTGATCTCAGAATACCATCTCTCTCTCTCCCCCCCCCCCCCCAAGAACGGAGCTGAAAAGCAGGTTAGGAACGTGGCTGCCTTGGAGGGGGTGGGGATGGGGTGTGTGAGGGAGAGAGAGGGAGGGAGAGGGGGAGGGAGAGGGAGAGGGGGAGAGAACATCACAACTAACGCTCCAAGGTTAGATCCGATCTCTCTCTCTCCCCCTCCCTCTCTCTCTCTTTCTCTCCCACCAACACCAGCAAGCTACTGTCAGTCAAAATTCATATTAGTGGTCCACAGGATTTAAAATTATGAGTTGGTGTTCCCTGAGGTCCAAAAGGTTGGTGACTCCTGATCTATACCATCCATATTTATTTGGATGTATATTTGGATATACTGTGGATCTTTCTATCCATGTATGACCTGTAATTACAGAAAGAGCTCCCTCTTCTATTCTGTTTGAGGGCTTTACTCTTCTCCTCCCTGCCATTCCATTCCTTCCCCATGGCAGTTGGGCTTGTACTTTGCAGAAAGCATTAATTTTCTGCCATTACCATTCCTTAATTTACAAAGCATTGGAATATTTTTCCCGAGATTCAGAACTGATATATGATTTAGGGCTTTGAGCCCACTGAGACTTAGAGAAAAATGAATGGGCACCATTAGGTATGAAATACATATTTTGTCACTTTTGGCAAGAGAACATTTCACAGCCTAACAAGGATAAATATGTACATTTATATGCTTTCTGTTCATATGCAAAACTGAATTGTGCACTACCCAGCGTGCCATAATCCTGTAAACAGAGTTTGATTCACGGTTACAACTGTAACTGTATTTAGGCCCATGAATTATACGCCTATAAATTTGTGTTTGTGCTTTCAGTGTGGCCCACTTTATCTTACAAATATATACATAGAAAGGGATATGCATCCAAGCTAAAAGATTATTGTCCTTTAATTATATTTCATTAAACAAACAGCAAAAATTCCCAGTGTTTGTCACTTAGAACCAGTAGATTATAATGCAGAACTCAATACATTTAGATTTTGGAAGGTCAAAGTTTTGTTGTTCTTAGTCATCATCCTGAACAAAAGCCGTGTAGATAAATGGGATATTGTTTTGGGCCTAATTCTAAAGGTAGCTAAGAACGAGAACCTATATTTTAAAAAGAAGTAACCCACTTTGCACTCCCTCGACGGATATGAAGACAAGAAAGCAATTATTTTCTACAAAGCCATTCTAGTTTTTAAACGTTAGCTAAGAAAAGCTGTGCACAACTACTACGCCTGCACAAAGGACACCTGCTTATCAGAACATTTGGGGAAACTCTATTAAAAGTGCATGCCAATTTGTCTTGCCAGCCTAAAAGATAAATCTCTCGCAAACCAATGGAATAAATTTGCATTTTTTGGTAAAGGAAGAGGTGCTTAAAAGCCACAAAATTTGGCGATTTCTGAGAGTCAACCATGAATAGGTCTTGTAAACAAGAAATACCCATTTTCCAATTATCAGAACTAGACCGTGAAGGTAACAATAACAATAATAATCAGGAACAAACAGAGAAGTAAATCCAGAAACAAAGACTGATGCCCAGGGAAGTCATTCTGCCAAAAGTCCAAGGGAATGCAAAACCTCAAAGGCAACTCAAGAAGATAATAAAAAATTATCGGAAGAAGAAAAATAAGAACTCTTCCTCATATCTACTGCTGAGCAGTGTAACCCTTTTCTTGAGTAGCAATAAAAGAGAATATTTGTAGAATTCAGATGCGGGATCCTTGGTGCTTTCTGAGCTTGGTTATTTTCTTACAGACATTCCAGAATAACAGAATGGAACAGAATAGAAGACCTTGGAGGTCATCTAGTCCACCCCCCTGCTCAGGCAGGAAACCCTATACCATTTCAGACAAATCGTTCTCGAATCTCTCCTTAAAAACCTCCAGTGACAGAGCAGCCACAAATTCTGGAGGCAAATCATTCCATTATTTCATTACTATTATTTTTTAAATTTGTTTTTATTATGTTTTATTATTCTGTCAGAAAGTTTCTCCTTATTCCCAGGTTGAATCTCTCCTTGTTCAGTTTCCATCCATTGTTCCTTGTCTTCCTGGCCTTCAGATGCCTTGGAAAATAGCTTGACCCCCTTCCTCCTCCTCTCTGGGGCAGCCCCTCAAATATTGGAAGGCTGCTCTCCTGTCTCCCCTGGTCCTTCTCTTCCCAGACTAGCCAGGCCCAGTTCCTGCAACCATTCATCATGTGTTTTATCTCCAGTCCCCTCATCATCCTGGTTGCTCTTCTCTGTACTTTGTCTAGAGTCTCAACATCTTTTTTGTAATGTGGTGAACAAAACTGGATGAAACATTCCAAATATGGTCTTAAATTATAAAGTTATAATATTATTATAATATAATATTATAATGTGCTATTACCACTTCATGTGATGTTGGTAACATCCTGAGTTTGTTGGATTTCTGTTGAAGGAGACACCTCTAACATATCTTGATTATTCCTGAGAATTCCCTTTGCCTTTCTCTGGAATTATTCCATAGCTACCCTATTAATTCCTGCATTCTCTGTTGCTTTAATTGATCTGAGATAACATAGGTATAGGATGCATGCAGAAACAGCATACACTGAATGGCACAACCAACAAACTGGCATTGTGTCCAGGAACATCTGCACAGAATCTGTATTTGAGCCTCTTGACTCCAGGTGGTTGTTAGAAGGTTGTGGAAAATTAAGAAAGCCAAGATCCCATGTGACTTCCAGATCTAGAAGACAGTCAAGTACTGGCCAATTAGCCAGACATTGTGGTGGTGGGCAAGGACCAGAAAAGACAGTGGGTATATGTTGATATATCTCTGGATGGAGAATCTGCAGTCCTTGGAGTATGTTGAACCACAGCTGTTGTCATGCCCCTGGTGGAGTCTGACTCTGAGGGAGAGGAGGAACAGCCAACAGGGAATGGAAGTGGGGCTCCAGAGGTGGTGGAGGAGGCTGGGGAAGGGCAGAGGCCGGCTGGGCAGTCAGAGGAGGACCCAGGCCCATCCCTACCCATCCTAGGGCATGCAGGGAGGAGAGGATAAGGGAGAGATGTGGTCTCCTCGGGAGGACAGGGCCTTGGTCCTCTTCATGGGCTGCAGCTGTGACAACTGGATAGACATGCATACAGATGAGCACTGGAAACAAGGTGTGGAAATATCTCTAGTTTATGGTTCCTCTCTGAGTTTGGTGTTCTTCCCAGTGTGTTACCTGTGGATGTCCTCCAGCCCTTACCTTGCCTGGTTTGTTTGCTTTTCCCCTTCTTCTTGTAACTGTTTGTATGGGAATTTTTTGTCTTCTGTCAAGAATATTCGGAGCTTGGTAGCAAAGTCAAGGAATAAAAGGGGCTTCACCTGTTGTCTGTGACTGTGTTTGCTTTGTATCCCACCCTGGGTCATCACAGTTGTCAACCTTTCAGTTAAAAATTGTAATTCAGTCTCATCTGGAAATTTCTTATCTTCATGTACAAATTGCTGATTACAAAGGAGAGAGGCCAACATAGCTTGGAGAGGAAGGGACAGTCATGCTTTTTAGACCTGGCTAAAGAGTCAAAGTGGATCCCAAGACCTATTTATATTTCCACCCTCTTCTCACAGGCTGGGTTCATTCTCCCAGTGCTATACCAGGTGCCAGTTAGAGGAAAACAGGACAAAATACACAGCAGAACTACAGTGGTCCTTGGCTTATGATCCCAATTGAGCCCAGAAGGTCCATTGCTAAGCAAGACGGTTGTTAATTGACTTTACCCCATTTTGTGACTTTTCTCACCATCGTTGTTAAGTGAATCCCTGCAGTTGATAAGTTAGTAACCTGGTTGTTAAACAAATCTGGCTTCCTCAATGACTCTGCTTATCAGAAGGTCGCAAAAGGGGATCACGTGACCCTGGGAAACACTGTGACCATCATAAATGCGAACCAATTGCCAAGTGGCTGATCACGTGATCCTGTGGGGGGGCTGCCATGGTCGTAAGTGTGAAAAAAGGGTCGTAAGTCCCTTTTTTCAATGCCATTGTAACTTTGAATGGTCACTAATGTATGGTTGTAAGTTGAGGACTCACTGTAATCAGGAGACAGTCTGGAGGTCAAAGCCCAGAAGGAAAGCATCAGCCATGGAAGATTCTAAGGGCTGGAAAACAATGAACAAAAACAGTGAACTTTGGGATTGGTTTTTCTAGATCATGTGACTCAGAGCTCCAGAGATCTGTTCCTAGGACTTTGGTAGGTAAAAGAAATAAGATCCTGGTGATCTCAAGATCCAAGTAAGATCTTGGCTTAGAGTATCCTTTTGGGAATGAACATCAGGGAACACCAGTTGTGTAAGTTTTTTCAGGGAAAAGCATCATATGATTCCTACAAGATTTTGTGGGAAGCCGCTCCCCCCTCACCCCCGCAAAAAATAAAATAGTTTGGGGGATATTAAAAGAGGCAGAATATTATATTTTCCCAAAGGAGAAAAATCTTAAGAAAGGCAGAAAGCAGCCCCAGTCTTCCTGCCATGGCCTCAAGCAGAAGCTTCCAGTCTTTAGAGATGGATATTCTGCACTCATGAAGAAAGCCAGGCCACCCTTTTCATAACAAAAGGCCTTCAGGCACAGTTTCCATAGAAGTCTGGAACTGATGGGATTAAGAATTACATCCCCCCACTTAAATTCTAAGGCCAGGACAAAGACCTTTAGGACATAATAGGATTAACCCACCATTATTGAAATAGTAAAAGACACAAGGCTCACTACATTGCACAACACCCCTGGAGCATCTCAATCCATCCACTCACCCAGCCAGTTGGTCAGCCACCCAGGAAACGTGCTGCTGTCACCAAAGTTTCTGACATCCAAATAAACAGAGACCTTCTTTCCATGCAGCCCACCTCCATTTTATTTTCTGCGTCTTTCTCCCAGCTTCGAACTGGACCAAAGTTTTCTTCCAATGATTTTTTTTTTAAATCGGAACATTTCCATGATATCCTTCAGATGCACCAGCTTCATGCTATCCAGGAGATTCCCCCACTGGCATTTAAAATCTTCATTTTCCCGCAAGGCTCCATGATTCATTTAATTATGTAAGCATATGCACTACTTTTCGCAGTTTAAAGAATGAACAGATAGTTATAGTCCTCTGCTATCACTGAAATGAAAACAAATTGTTGAAAGGATGCACCCAGTGATGCTCCTGGCCTTTTGGCATTTGAGGCAATTCAAAGTGGTTCCCTATATATTTTGCATGCACGCAGAAAATGTCAATTAGCTCAGGGTAGATGGAGAAGAGGCGGTTTTGATCTCCAAATGACTTTTTCTCCCCTTTAGGATGAGAAAGTTGTTAAGCATCTGTGCGATAAATAAAATTGCAGCATATTGTTTTTCAGATGTTCTGGGTTTTCAAATTAATGGGGCTGCCAGCTAACTTTGTTCAACACGCAAGTTTTTTAATACTTCTTAACAACAATCATCTGGCTTTTAATTGCTTAAAAAAGCTGTCATAGAGCTTCTTCAGAATTTGAAAAGTGGTACCAATTTAATAATGAATACAGTAGTTCCTATATAAGGCAATCCAATTCTCCATTGTCTCTCCATTTATTGATTTATTTTTTTGCTCCACAATATATTCAACTTGCTTATTAACATATTTCCTTTCAACATATGTTCCAAACATTTTTAAGTAAGTTTGAGAGATTTTTAAAAAAATAACAACCTCCTCCAATCAACCTTTCTTGGTTGTTTCATGATTAGATACAAAAGTTGATAGTCATTGCATTTCTCTGTGATAAATTCAGTTAAATGGCTGGTTTTAACCTTTTTTGTTTCTTTAATTGTTGTTAATCTTAATCTTAATGCTTTTAATGCCTTTGTATAAGTTTTTTTATGCTATCGTAAGCTGCCAAGAGTCTTTTGAGACAATGAGAATGGGTGACATGTGAATGTAATGAATGAATAAATAAATAAATAAATAAAGTGTTGTGGTTCCATTAAAAATTATTTTTAAATAATGGATGTCACCTGTTACTTCGTGTTTTTAGCTTCTTTAAAAATAATGATGATTGCTTTTAAGTTATTTATTTATTTATTGTTTTTTCTTTGTTGTATGTTGCCCAGAATCACATGTTTTGTGAGGTGGGTGACATTATAAATTGGATGAACAAACACATAAATACTAATTACATGCACCCTACTTAGTTTTTTTTTCCAAGTTCAGCCAAATTTGATGAAATGCTGACAAAATTAAAACAATTATATCAGGTAAAAACTAATACAAGCTACAAGAATAAATGAAATAAATAAATAGAATGGTCAGAAAAAAAGAATAACATAATGAGGAAAAATAGCAAAGAAAGAAAAAGTAAGAATATAATACAAAGAAAAGAAATATATGAAATGATTTCACAAGTATAAACATTTTAACAATTTAACTTCTCTAAAAATACAACAAACAACCCCTTCGTCCTCTATCTCGGGGGTGGGATTCTACCAGTTCGCACCTATTTGGCAGAACCGGTTGTTAGCATCCTAAGCAGTTCGGAGAACAAGTTGTTAGAAGAAATTACTGGCCTAATCCCGTCAGGAAGGCAGGAAGGAAACATTCTGGTGTTGCTTGTAGAAATAGCCTCTCTGTTAACCCTTTTTACATTCTTGGCAGGACTGGACTTCCTGTCTCTGGAACTTCTCTGGAGTTTTTTTCCCTTCCTTTGCTGGTACTTTGCTTGTGTGGAGGGACCATTCAAAGTTACAATGGCACTGAAAAAAGTGACTTATGACCGTTTTTCACACTTACAACTGTTGCAGCATCCCTACATTCATGAGAGGCCAGGCGAGGAGATGCGTGCCTCGATGTGAGTGATATTGAGTTGACCAAACTCAGCCAATAACATGACCACCAAGCCATGTCCACCCAGTCACATGAGCACCTAAGCCATGCCCACAGAACCAGTTGTTAAAACATTTGAATCCCACCCCTGCCCTATCTCCTCTCTTGCCTATAAATAGATTCTTAAAATCTTACTATTCGGCCATGGTCAGCAAAATCTCATTCAGAGTTATCAGCAATAACAACATATCTATTTTATCCTGAATCAAATAAACCCAGTTTAAGCCCATGTCACACTGCCCAACGGATGGAAAAAGGACACAGCGGACGAGCAAAATGTTCCATCCATTGTTATCCGCTCTCAAAAGGGGCAAAAATTTGCATAACCGGAGCAGATAACACGGACACATGGAGGACGCAGAGCAGATGCAAAGCGGATGCGAAACGGAAGCCTAGCGGATGGAAGCAGATGGGAGTGGATGGCACATCTGCAGGGCTTCCGGGGGGTCTCAGCAAAGCGGATGCGGAACGGAAAGAGCAGATGCAGAGCGGAAGCCTAGCGGGTGAAGCGGATGCACAGCGGATGCACAGCGGATGCACAGTGGAAGCCTAATGGATGCCTGGCGTTAATTGCGCATGCGGGGAGGATGCATTGTGTCAGCCCCATGGACATAACGGAAGTAGCTCAGAAGCAGGTTGCCATTCAGAGGAAAGACCTGCTGCTGGACGGATTGGCTGCCTTGCCTGCCCTGCCTGCATGTCTGCCTGCAAGCCTTGCTGCCAGCCTTGCTGCCACCCTCCCTGCCAGCCTCCTTGCCAGTCTTGGTTCCTGCCAGCCTCCCTGCCAGCCAGCAACCCCACAACCATGTGGAAGCACAGCAAGCCTCAGCCATCTGCTGCCAGCCCTGGCAAGAGGGACAGGGCTACCATCCTGCCCCCTGGCCCTCACTCTGGTTCTCCTGGGGCTTCTGCAGCACGGGCTCGCTCTTCTGGGGCTGGGGCTTCTGCTGCTTCTGCTTCTGGAGGAGCTGATGACAAGCACTCCAGCACCAGCCACCTCCACAGCACCTGCACCCTTCACCCCTGAGACTGAGCGACCAAGAGGAGTGCCAGAGACTCATTTTTGTCTTATAGCTTGTTGTTAATAAAGTCTATTTATGATTCACACACTTGTTTCATTTCTTTTTTTTGATAAAGTCTTGCTGGAAACTTTTAGAAATGGTTTAAGCCTTTGCTTGCTTGTGGGATGGGTAAGGATAGCTTTGGGATGGGTTAGGATACCTGTGGAATGGGTAATAGCTGTGGGATGGGTTAGGATAACAGTGGGATAGATAAGCCTCCAGTGCAAGCATAGTGGGACTGTATGGTCCACCCTCCCAGGTGCCACACCTATGGCCCTTTATTATCAATAACGATATAATCAATCATCCACACATGTCAACATAAACACAACTCTTTATTAAACGCCTTGTTCATTGTAGGCCAACCAAACATACATGGCCCAATCTCATCCATGTGATGAGATAGGCCGAACGAAGCATCCATTAATCATCTATCATCCTGTCTTGCCACTCCACTGCACCAGCTGTGGAGTTGCACCAGTGTTTCAGGAGGTTGCGCTGCTTCTTCGCCTCACATGAGGCTCTGTTGGGGCCTTGCACATCCTCAGTGTCGATCAGGTTTTGCCCTTGCCTCCATTCCCCAGGCTTCATGTCCCCATTGCCTTGTTGACGGTCCACAAGCCTGTTCTGCAAGACTGGGTAGCGGGTGCGCAAGAGATTGTGCAGGATGCAGCAAGCTTCCACGATCCTCCTCATGGTCTCTGGGCAATGCTGCATGTTGGTGAGAAGTACCTGGAACCTGTTGGCCAGGACGCCAAAGGCGTTCTCCACCACCCGCCTTGCCCTGAACAGCCTGTAGACGAAGATCCTCTCTTCACGGGTGAGGCATTTGGAGGTGTAGGGCTTCATGAGGTAGGTTGTGAGGGAGAAGGCGTCATCCCCCACGATAAAGTAGGGCACATATTGCTTGTCGTTGGGCAGCGGGTCTGGATCTGGGAAGCCCACCATGAGGTTGCCTTCCAGCCCCTCCTTGAGGTGACTGGCGTTGTATACCTGGGCATCTGAAGATGAGCCATTGCCTGAATCATCGATGTACATGAACTTGTAGTCAGCATCGAACATGGCGAAGAGGCTGATGCTGAAGAAGCCCTTGTAGTTGTGATAAGTGGACCCCGACTTGGCTGGAGCTTTGCAGGCCACGTGCTTCCCATCGATGGCTGCAACGGTGTGGGGGAAGTACCACTTCTGATACCACTGCTCTGCAACTTTCTTCCATCCTTCTTCAGTGGAGGGGTACTGGAGGAGCTCCTCCTTGTATTCTTCAATGACGGCCGGCACCACTTCTCTGACCACAATGCTGATAGTGTTGGGTGGCACCCTCCAGCCGTACCGCATGCTCCTGTAGGTGGTCCCTGAGGCCAGGTGGTGCAGAGTGAGTGCCACCTTGAGCCCAGGTTCCAGGCTGGGCAGGAAGTTGGTATTTGTCTTGGTCAACCTGGGTGTCAGGCACTGCACAACTTCGTCAAACATGGCTGGCAGCATCCTCATGAAGTTCTGGAACGCCCTAGGGTCTTTGCTTCTGAGCTCCACCATCAGCTTGTTGTACAGTCCGTCCTCTGCTCTTCTGGTGAACCATCTTTGTTCCCAGACTTTTTTTGGGTGCCTCCTTTTCTTCCCATAGTAGAGTTCACAGAGCCTGTAGATGGTTTCGCACTTTTGCAGAAGGATGGTGGCTGCCGAAAGGACTTTGTCACAATCCACGGTGGACATGACTAGATCCTGTGGAAGAGGAAGAGTCAGATGAAGGCTGCAGGGGTCTGCACAGCTTGGCTGCTGTTCTGAAAGTGAGATCCAGATGTGTTGCTCCCCCTTTTTATAGGCAGTGTAGGTGTCCCTTTGCATCCTCTAGGCGTCCCCTAGGCATCCTCTAGACATCCTTAATATCTGAGATAGGTCCCCTCTGTGGACGTTTTTTCCATTTTAAACGCTCTGTTCCCATGCTGCATCCGTTCTGCATCCATTCTGCATCCGTTCCACTTCCTCCCTGCGTCCGAGCGGATGCGAGTTGCGCGGATGCGGAACGGATGCCTAGCGGATATAGCGGATGCGTAGCGGATGCGTAGCGGATGCAGAATGGACGAACTGGATACATTTTCTGCGCAAAAGTTTTGGGCAGCCCAAAACTTTTGGAGCGGATGAAACGTCCATAATCGGATGCTGGACGGATAGAGAGGAAACCAAATGGAGGCAGTGAGTTCATCGCGTTAACGAACGGATGGCAAGCTTTTTTGTCTGTTTTACATCCTCTTTGCATCCGTTGGTTCGGTGTGACATGGGCTTTATATTCAGTCCTTTTACTTTTAACAAAGGTAAATTTGGAGCCCTTCAAATGATGGTCTAGATGGTCTTGTTTTGATCTGTCACTTCTGACAAAATATTTTAGAAGTTTAATGGATCTCTTTTGTAAATCTAACATATGACCATTAATTAATGGTCATCTAATATATGACCATTAATTTGTGTTTGTAAATCAAATACATGACCATTATTCAACAACACAAATTCTTCTTTTAGCTTGCTATTTGTACATTCCTTTTAATGGTTAAGGCAGCAGCTGGTTTCATTTGTACATCCAGTGCAATCTCTTCTTCCCATATCATTCTTGTGACTTTTCATTTTTAAGTCCGCTTACAAATCACTCACAGTCTCTTCCGTTAACACTGGTTCCTCCCCTTTTCAAGACAGTGCCTGGAATGGCAGGCACTTTTAAAATGAATTTCTGAATCTATTAATCCTATATTAATCAATCATATAATTAATATTAATTATAATACCCTTCAACAAATAATTAATCACAGCTGATCTTTTGCTTAGGGCCAGTGGCTGAGAGGCCGTTTGAAGTTATGACAGCCTCCCCCCTTCCCAAAACAATTTATGATCTGGTTCCAAACTTATGATACCCATTCCATGGTCATGTGACTTTATTTTGGGTGCTTAGCAACCAATCTGCATTTATGGCCATTTGCAACACTCAGCGGGGGGAGGGGGTCACATGATTGCAACTTACAACATATTTTTTTCAGAAACCAGGTTTTCTTAATTTCCAGAAAAGAACCCCCAAAACCAGGGGTGGGATTCTACCAGTTCAGACCAGTTCTATAGAAGTGGTTGTTATGACTCTACGCAGTTCAGAGAACCGGCAAATCATGCCCCTGGCTGGCCCCACCCCTCTCCGCCACTCCCTCCCCTCCCTGCCAGTCAGTCCTTATCGTGCATGCCCGACATCACTGACTGCGTTCTCCCTCACGCAGTCACTCCTTCATGTTTTTCCCCCTGCCGACAAGCAGCTGTTCCAATGATCAGCTGTCTTACTGCTTTGCCCAGGAAGCTTCCCTGAGGCCCAGAAGGCCAAAAAAAAAAGGGGGGGGGGTTTGCTGCAAAAAAGAAGAAGCCATGCCCACCCAGTCACATGACCACACCTACCTAGCCATACCGACAGAACCGGTTGTTAAAATTTTTGAATCCCACCCCTGCCCAAAACTTCATTGTGAAAAATGTGTTTGCTTAATGACAGCTTCATTCCCATTGCGACCACTGCATTCGCTTTTTGACTGCTGTGAAGAAGGTTGTAAAATCAGATCTGGTCACATGATGATGCGTTTTATGACCGCCATGACTTACAGCTGTCATTCCCAGGCTTAATCATGGTCATAAACCGAGGACTCCCTGCCGAGCGGTTACATTGCCTAATGTTTGCTGTGCCTCCACCTCAGAGTGCGGAGGCAACACCAGCACCAGAATTCTGCCTCCCAAAAGGAAATCAAACAAAAATTGTTTTTCACAAACTAAGAGACAAGTCATACCTGTTCATGTTTCATGCATCACCTTGATGTGGGTGTGCGTGGGTGTGAGTTTGTGTGCGTGGTTTGTGTTTTTCCAAACAAAATGCTGAACCTGAGACCCTTCATCCTATTCTGGGTAATTACTGTAGGATTTTTATTGTTATTATTATTTGCAGTTACCATAGAGACTGTAACTAAAGAGAGCAAAAATGCAGTTAGTCTAGAGTGAAACGTTTGCTAAATTAACTCAGATTCTCTTTTTTCCAGGGCATTTGGGGGGGCTGGGAACTGGCACAACTGGTTCTCTTATCACTAGGAAATAAGTTCTCTGTTTTTATTAAACTTGACACCTGGCATTTCATGATATACCTCTACTCGTAAAGGAACTGAAGTCCACTGGCATGATGGCTCGATTGCTTAACAGTGTGTAAATTTGCAATATGCAACTTTCTTGGATCTGGGTTGAGATCTTCCACTATAGTTCTATGCATTATTTTTTATTAATTTTTTATGCTGCCCATCTCCGCTGTAGGGAACCTTTTGAGTTCATAGGGAATCAGAATAACAGAATATAAAGATAGGAAGGGAACTTGGAGGTCTTCTAGTCCAACCCCTGCAGAGAAATGGTTGTCCAGTCTCTTCTTGAAAAACTTCCAGTGTTGGAGCACCCACCACTTTTTGCCCCTGTCACACAGCACCAACAGATGGAAAGAGGATGTAAAAATGGAGAGAAACACTTGCCATCTGTTGGTTAATGCGATGCTTCCGTTCTGTACTCACTGCATCCGTTTTTCATCCTCTCTATCTATCCAGCATCCGTCTACTGACATTTCATCCGCTCAAAAAGTTTTGAGCTGCACAAAACTTTTTGAGCGGAAAATGTATCCAACACATCCGTTATACATCTGCTACGCATATGGGGAACATCCATTCTACATCCGTCGTCATCCGTTATGAGTCTGCTCTATCCACTAGGCATCCGCTGTGCATCCGCGCAACTCGCATCCGCTCCAGCGGAAAACGGACACAGGGAGGAAGCGAAACGGACGTGGAACAGGCACACAGCATGAGTAGCATGGACGGAAAAGGATGAAAGCGGATGCAGCTCACATACAAAGCATTAAAATGGAAAAACGTTCGCATAGGGGACGTATCTCGGATATTTAGGATGTCTGCAGGATGCCTAGAGGATGCAAAAGGACACAGAGCAGAAAACCTATGTTTCCTATAAAAAGGGGGAGGAACTCACCTGGATCTCACTTTCAGTCCAGCAGCCCTGCTGTGCAGACCTCTTCAGCCTTCATCTTGCTCTTGCTCTTCCACAGCATCCAGTCATCTCCACCATGGATCATCACACACTCCTTTTGGTAGCCATCATGGTTCTACAACAGTGCAAAGCCATCTACAGGCTCTTTCACCTATTCTACGCAAAGAAAAGGAGGCGGCCAAGAAGTGTCTGGGTCCAAAGATGGATCGCCAGAAGAGCAGAGTACAGACTGTATAACAAGCTGATGGTGGAGCTGAGGAACGAAGAAACTCGTGCATTCCACAAATTCATGAGGATGCCGCCAGCCATGTTTGACAAAGTTGTGCAGCGGCTGAGACCCAGGTTGACCAAGCAGAGCACCAACTTCCAGCCCAGCCTGGACCCTGGGTTCAAGGTGGCACTGACTCTGCGCCACCTGGCCTCAGGGACCACGTACAGGAGCATGCAGTACAGCTGGAGGGTGCCACACAATACCATCAGCATTGTGGTCAGAGAAGTGGTGCAGGCCATCATCGAAGAATACCTGGAGGAGCTCCTCCAGTGCCCCTCCACTGAAGAAGGTTGGAAGAAAGTTGCAGAGCAGTGGTATCAGAAGTGGAACTTCCCCCACACCGTTGGAGCCATAGATGGGAAGCACGTGGCCTGCAAAGCTCCAGTCAAGTCGGGGTCCACTTAACACAATTACAAGGGCTTCTTCAGCATCATCCTCTTTTCCATGGTCGACGCTGACCTACAAGTTCATGTACATCGATGTTTCAGGCAACGGCTCATCTTCAGATGCCCAGGTATACAACGCCAGTCACCTCAAGGAGGGGCTGGAATGCAACCTCATCTTGGGCTTCCCAGATCCAGACCCCCTGCCCAACGACACACAAGATGTGCCCTACTTCATCATGGGGGATGACGCTTTCTCCCTCACAACCTACCTCATGAAGCCCTACACTTCCAGATGCCTCACCCGTGAAGAGAGGATCTTCAACTACAGGCTGTCCTGGGCAAAGCGGGTGGTGGAGAATGCCTTTGACATCCTGGCCAACAGGTTCCAGGTACTTCTCACCAACATGCAGCATCACCCACAGACTGTGAGGAGGATCGTGGAAGCTTGCTACATCCTGCACAATCTCATGCACACCTGCTACCTGCTACCCAGTGCTGCAGAACAGACTCGTGGACCTCCAACAAGGCAATGGGGATATGGAGCCTGGTGAATGGAGGAAAGGACGAAACCTGATAGACACTGTGGATGTGCAAGGCTCCAACAGAGCTTCACGTGAAGGGAAGAAGCAGTGCAACCCCCTGAAACACTGGTGCAACTCCCCAACTGGAGCAGTGGAGTGGCAAGACAGGATGGTAGATGCATAATGGATGCTTCCTTCAGCCTGTCTCATCACACTGATGAGATTGTGCCATGTATGTTGAGTGGCCCTACAATGAACAGGGCATTTAATGAAGAGTTGTGTTTATGTTGAAATGTGTGGATCAATGATTACATTGTTATTGATAATAAAGAGCCAAAGGTGTGGCACCTGGGAGGGTGGACCATACAGTCGCACTATGCTTGCATTGGAGGTTTATCTATCCCACAGCTATTACCCATCCCACAGGTATCCTAACCCATCACACAGCTATTACCCATCCCAAAGGTATCCCTGCCCATCCCACAGTTATTCCTGCCCATCCCACAGCTATTACCCATCCCAAAGGTATCCCTGCCCATCCCACAGCTATTACCCATCCGAAAGGTATCCCTGCCCATCCCACAGCTATTACCCATCCCACAGGTATCCCTGCCCATCCCATAGCTATTACCCATCCCACAGGTATCCGTGCCCATCCCACAGCTATTACCCATCCCACAGGTATCCATGCCCATCCCACTGCTATCTTAACCCATCCCACAAGCATGCAAAGGCTTAAACCATTTCTAAAAGTTTCCACCAAGACTTTATTTAGCAAAGATAATCTTTATTAATAACAAGCTGTAAAAACAAAATGACCCAAGTGTCCCAAGCAAAGATAAAGTCAACAGGTAACCACCCAGTCTCTGGCACTCTTCTCAGTCACTCTGAGGCATGCCCATAGTCTCAGGGGTGAAGGGTCCAGGTGCTGTGGAGGTGGCTGCTGCTGGAGTGCTGGTCTGAGGCGCCACTGGGGTGCCTGGCCCCGAGAGGACAACAGGGGATGGTGTGGGGAGGAAGGTCTCAGAGAGCTGGCTAAGTCCTGTGATGTTGAGAGCCCCTTCCTCCAGGACATGGGGTGTCAGCCCCAAGACCGATGAAAGATGTTCTGAGGCTGGGCTTGGCTGTTGGGTGGAGGAAGGAGGAGTGTAGTGGGGATGTCTGGTCTGCAGGTGAGCAAGGTGAGGCGTGGGTGGCATCTGTGGCATGGGTGGCATCTCTGGCATGGGTGGCATCTGTGGCGTCAGTGGCATTGGTGGCGTCAGTGGCATCAGTGGCACCGGTGGCATTCCATGTACCTGTGCCTGGACTGGGAAGGGCTGCCTGTGCTGCTGGACCTCCTGGTAACTGTAGCCTTGGTAGGTGAAGTCCTGTGGAAAAACTTGGAAGGGCAGTGACATCACCTGGGGTGGAGGAGCAGGCCTGGACTGGGTGGGAGCAGGTTCAGCTGGGTCTGAAGGGTTGTGTAGAAGACCGGTGATCCTGTCCTTTATCACCTGGTACTGTAATTTGGACATGTTCATGAGGGTCTGGTTGATGTAGGTGAGGAAGGGCTTGCAGTTGGAGGATGGGACGTCGTTGTGTACCAGCTGAGAGAGGAGATCTACGCTGCTTCTGATGGTGTCCCTGATCTCCAGCAGGACAGTGTGGCTCTGCCCCTCTGGTCTGCCTCTCTGCCTGCTTTCTGTGGAGGTGGAGCTGGGGTTGGGGGTGGGTTGTTCTCTGGTGGAAGTGCCCTCTCTTTGCTCCCACTGCGTCAGGGGGTCCTCCACGCACTCTGCCACAGGGAGTGCAGCTGTCGGGGGTGTCTCCATGGTGGGATGCTCCACAAATACCTGCCTGGACACAGGAGCTGACTCTTGGCCAGAAGAGGACTGGCTCTCTGCGGGCTGCCTGAGAGAGAGGGTTGTGAGAGGGGCTGCTCCTCGGTGGTGGATCTCACCCTCCAAGAAGTTGCACTTGGCCATCACTTAGGTCTCTCGGTCCATCAGCTTGACCATGGCCTGGCCAGATTTCTTGAGGTGCAGCTTCCCGTACCAGGTGTGCATGTGCTTCCACCAGCCAAGGAGCACCTCCGAAGTGTAGCCCAGGCTCTCCACCTTCTCTCTCCAAGCAGCCTGCTTCCTTTTGGTGTCTTCATAGAGCCTGTGTCCCTTCCACCAAAGATACTCGTTTCCCCTCAGCCATTCCAGCACCTCATCCTCATGTTTCTCTTCGATGGAGTACTGCCTCCTCTCCCGTTCTCATTCTCACATATGCCTATTCCTCCCTCTGGCAGGGCCATCTGGGCCCTCATCAGAGGGGCTTCGAGGTTGTAGGGGCTTCTCCGCCACACCAGCAGCAGCAGCAGCAGCAACAACAACAGTAGCAGCAAAAGCAGGACCAGCAGCACCAGCAGCACCAGAAGCACCAGCAGGACCAGGATCAGCAGCAGCAGAGTAAGCACCAGCACCACCAGCAAGACCAGGAGCACCAGGAGCACCAGGAGCACCAGCAGGACCAGCAGGACCAGCAGGACCAGGAGCAGTGCCAGCAGAGTAAGCAGCAGCAGAAGCACCAGCACCAGGAGCAGCGCCAGCAGAGTAAGCACCAGCAGAAGCCCCAGCACCAGAAGAGTCAGCCCGACCAGCAGAAGCCCCAGCAGAACCAAAGACAGGGCCAGGGGGTGGGATGGCAGTCCTGTCCTTCTTTCCAGGGCTGGCAGCAGATGGCACAAGCTTCCTCTTCTTCCCCATGGTTATTAGCTGGAGCTGTGTCTGGCAGCAGGTCTTTCCATTGAATGGTGACCTGCTTGCGAGCTGCTTCCCTTTATATCTGCGGGGCTGATGCAATGCATCCTCCCCGCATGCGCAGTGAAACGCTTTGCATCCACTAGGCATCCGCTAGGCATCTGCTAGGCATTTGTGATGCATCCGCTTCATCCGCTCGGCATCCGCTCGGCATCCGCTCTTTCTGTTCCCCGTCCACTTCGCTGTGCTCCCCAGAAGCCCTGCAGATGTGCCATCCGCTTCCATCTGCTTCCATCCGCTAGGCTTCCGTGGAGCATCCGCTTAACATCCTGACTATATCCTCCCCCCATCCGTTCCTTTCCGTGTTGTCCGCTCTGCTTATGCAAATTTGGGGCACTTTTGAGAGCAGATAACAATGGATGGAACATTTTCTCGTCTGCTGTGTCCTTTTTACAAACGTTTTGCAACCGTCGGCCTATGTGACAGGCTCTTTTGGAAAGAAGTTGTTCCAATGATTAATTTTTCTAACTGTCATGAAATCTCTCCTTAGTTCTAGGTTATTTCGTCAAACTATTCTCCAAAGCACCTGAAGGTAGGAAACCATCCGTTGCTTCTTGTCCTACCCTCAGGTGCTTTGGAGAACAGCTTGACTGCCTCTTCTTTGGGGCAGCCCCTGAGATATTGGAAGATTGCTATCATGTCTCCCCTCGTCCTTCTCTTCATCAAACTAGACAAACCCAGTTCCAGCAATTCTTCTTCATATGTTTTAGCGTCCAATCCCCTCATCATCTTTATTGCTCTTCTCTTTCTAGAGTCTCAACATATTTTTAACATTATGGCATATAAATCAGCAGATACCTAATTTATCCACTCTCAACCAGAATATCCAATGCTCTGCAATAGTTACTCTTTTTTAGATTTATTCAATGCCATGTTTCAGGCAGGTGGTATTTTATATTTTGGGAAAGTCCATGGAGAAAAATGAAACATGAATGAACCAGGAGGAGTGAATTTGATCTAAAAATCAATGGGACTTGTCACAAAGGTTAATTACCCCCAAATGGCTAAGATTCCAATTTTGGTTGCATGATTGAACATTACAATAATGTTTTAACCTGGTTTCCCTTTCCAAAATCCTATGTGCATAATTATTTATTATTACCAAATCAAAAGAAACTATGGTGGGACTCCCTAAAAGTATTCTGCTGAGAATACTTTTTAATGACAGCCAGTTTGATGGAGAGGTTAAGGCTCCAGGCTAGCAAACTAGAGACTGTGAGTTCTAGTCCTACCTTAGGCAACGGAAACCAGTTGGGTGGCTGGTTTTTGGTCAATCACCAGAAAATGGTGAGTTCTAGTTCTGCTTCAGGTGTGAAAACCAGCTGGGTTACCTTGGACCAGTCACTCTCTCTTCACCCAACTCAACTCACAGAACTGTTGTCATGGGGAAAAAAGGAGAGAAAGGTGTGTTGGATATATTCACTATCTTGACCTATTTGCAAAAATAATAAAGGTTGTATCTAAATAAATATAAATCAATCAATAATAACAACAATGTTGCTTCTATAGTTTCATCCTAAAGGCCAAAAAATGGAAAGAGCAACAAAGTTTTATTTAATTCAGCTAGATACATATTCTGAATTTAGAGCATAAAGATGAGCGAGTTAATTTTAGAAGCATTAAAGTGATTTTTATTTCTTTTTTTTTCCATGAAGAATAAAGAACCTCCTGACTTTCTGCCTTGAAAACGTCCCATTCAAATTCTAAATCGGCAGAACGTCAAATTGTACATTTTCAAAAACAACGTGATCCAGCTTTCCAATAAATCTTCCACGAAGGAAACACACCAATATTCCCTTGAAGTAAGAGACTGAAGTTTCATTAAAGCTTCTGATTTTGAAATACAATCAGATCAACTTCATCATCCTCTTTTAATGACCCCATAATCCCTTGCGTTGGGGTGGAGTCTAGGCAACTGAATGGAGCTAGCAGAGTGTTTACTGGCCGGATGCCTTTCCTGTCTCCAGTGTGGAGTTTTGTTCAGCAGAGATATTCTTATGGTACCTAGAGAGAGAAATATCTGCCTCCACCTAGGATTGAACTCACAGCCTCCTGATTGTGAGGCGAGAGCTCCACTTCTAGGCCACCCACTGCACCACTCATTGGAATACAATCAGATATTGCAATGTAATTGGTGCTACAGCTATCCACATGATTTTTAAAAAATCAGGAAATTAAAATCCAATCCATTATGAAACAGGTTTTCTGAGGCACTGGGAGAAAGAAGAAAAGAAAAGCTATCCCCATTTTTGATGGATACAAAAGTCAACATGTCTTGATCAAGTCAATTTCCAGTATATAAACTTACAATGTTCTCCCAAATTGTTTTACAGTAATCTTGTAACCAAGCAAAACCTATCAAACATTATTAAAACTACCAACCATAATCATCACATCAACTTTAAAAGATGAACAAAACTTTTGTGTAAAGCGTGTGGGTGGTCTTTGATGAGATTATATTAACTGATGAATGCAAGCTATTAGAACATCTAACTGTTCATTCTACAAAATATTCTTTGTTAGGGATAACATTGTTTACCCTAACTGGTTTAGGTGAAATAATAACTATGAATCATAGTTAGTGTATGTTAGAGTGTATACAGCTTTAACTGGGAAATAGCAATTAAAGGAGTGGTTAAGAAAACAATATAAAAGTAGCAAGACTACGGCTTGCTCACACTCTCTCTGGCTTTGATGATCCCTGATTACTGCTTGGAATCAAGACTGCATTGCTCAAACGGGAGAGACAACAAAGGACTGATTTTGTAAGTGAACTGACATAGGATATTCTACATGGACTTTGCTAACTGAATATCCCTGAATGGACTGACTACATGATACATGACTATTGGACTGTTATTTGACTATGCTATTAACTTATAATGGAATAAACCATATTCTTGATAGCACAAGCGTATCTGTTATTTTTACTGTATGTTAATAAACATACAAGCTTAGCTCACTCATTTATCTGTGTGCCTATCTGACTAACGCTGCACATTCTGTTTAGCTTGTCTACCTAACCCTGGTTGGGGAACCCAGGCTTAACATTCTTCTAAATTACTTATTGCTTCCCCCACAACAAATTTTGAACATATATTCATCAGAGTTACCATATCCAGCAAATATTGAATTACTACTGCACCAAATTTCACCTATTCGTCTTTAAAGAAAGAAATCCTTATTTCTTTCCTTAAAGAAATCCTCATTTGTGAGTCTATGAGTTTCTTCTAAAACAGCATCTTCAAGTTTTCAATTACCCAATTTGGTTAAAATATGCCTTTTCTTAGACATCTTTTCTAAAATCTTTAATACAGGTTGCCCTCAACTTACGACTGTAATCGGAACTGGAAATCCATCATTACTTGTTAGAGTTGTAAGTCAAACTTTCTGTCTTTTTTTGTTATAGGGGCTATTAAGTGAACATCAAAGTCTTAAGCAAATGATGTGCTTGTTATGTGGATCCACTCATCTGAATGGGCTTTTTTTTTTTGGCTGGAAATAAACACCCTAAAAATGCCAAAAATTGGCAGAACAAAAAACAAAACAAAACACAAAATGCAAGTAGATTATAAAATCCTTGTTTGTTTTTCAAAGAAACTTCTGAAATTTGTTTGAAAGAAGAAGACAAAAAGGTAAAACTTTATTTTAATATTTCTTCCCAGCAGATTGGCTCATCCAGCTTTGTTGCAGAGTAACAGAATTGGAAGGGACCTAGGAGGTCTTCTAGTCCAACCCCCTGTTAAAGAAGGAGACCCAATGCCATTCCAGATAAATGGTTGTCCAATCCCGTCTTGAAAACCTCCAGTAATGGAGCATCCACAACTTCTGGAGGCAAGCTGTTCCCATTGATAAATTGGGATAAATTTCCACTGTCAGGAAATCTCTTCTTAATTCTAGGGTGGATCTCATAACCTTCGATCTGCTGTTTCCACTCCTACCTTCAGGTGCTTTGGAAATTAGGGAGCGTCCCTCTGCTTGGTGGAAGCCTTTCAAATAGCCATAGCAGTTAGACTTACAGACCACTTCTAGAAAAAGTGCAGAGAAGAGCAACCGGGATGATGAGGGGACTGGAGGCTAAAACATACAATGAACGGTTGCAGGAACTGGTCCTGGCTGGTCTAGGGAAGAGAAGGACCAGGGGAGATAGGAGAGAATCTCCCAATATTTGAGGGAGGGGCTGCCCCAGAGAGGAGGAAGGGGGTCAAGCTATTCTCCAAGGCCAGACAAGGAACAATGGATGGAAACTGAACAAGGAGAGATTCAACTTGGAAATAAGGAGAAACTTTCTGACAGGGAGAACAATCAACCCATGGAAGAGAAGTTGCCCTCAGAAGTAGTTGTGGGAGCTTCATCACTTGAGACTTTCAAGAAGAGACTGGACTGCCATTTGTCAGAATGGTGTAGGGTCTCCCACTTGGGTGGGGGGTTGGACTAGATGACCTGCAAGGTCCCTTCCAACTCTGATTATCTGTTAAATCTGCTTCATGGTGCTTCCCAACCCTCTCTAAGCGTTTTTTACAGAGTCAGCCTCTGGCCCCCAACAATGTGGGTCTTCATTTTGCCCACCTCAGAAAAAGGGAAGGCTGAGTCAACCTGGAGCCTGGTGGGATTCAAACTGCCAAATTGCAGTCAGCAAAAGTGGCCTGCAGTACTGTAGGCACAGTACCACTGTGCCACTGAGGCTCTTAGATATTGGAAGACTGCTATCATGTCATCCTTAGTCCTTCTCTTGCTTTTAGTAGACATACCCAATTCCTGCAACTTTTCTTCATGTTTTAGCTTCCAGCCCCCAAATCATCTTTGCTGCTGAAGTCTCATTTTGGAATTTTTGAATCCTCGGCTACTGTTTTGGTGGCAAATTAGGGATGTCATAGCCCTCCCCTTCTGCCATTCTCATTTTAGATTGTTTTTCTTTTATCAAAGTTTATAATAAGGTAAAATACACATCAAAACAAAAGTTAAAAGCAAAGTTAAAAAGAAAAGAGGAGTGCACAGACCAAGAAAGTTTGTTCAGTGTGTTTTTTTAACAGATGACTCTGCATGCTTGATCGGTCTGCTAAAGAATGGATCCTTAAACTAAGACAGTCTGTGAGGGTGAGACTGATTTGATGAGCTGATCTTTATTTACTATTTTATTGATTTAAAACATTTATTTAGCCACCCATCTTTCAACAGCTCTGGGTGACTCCTAATAAAAAAATCAAATGACATACAAAATCATATTAAAAAACTATCAAACTCGACCAGTAGAAACATAAAACATTAAAAACAACAGAAACCTTTCAGTGCTAATGTGCTGTCATCTGATCTTCTCTCAGGTCTGGAGGTAGCTGATGTGGAAGAGAAAGAACAGTTGGGCCCAGTGCCTGATGCAGGGATACACAGAAGGCAGAGGAGAGGAGAGCAGTGGAAATCTATGCGCCGTTCCTTGGGACAGAAGAGCCACTGCTGCTAGTGAGACCCCACCCTAGCTCTGGGGGTCAAAGGCAGGGGGTGGAGATGGATAGATGTGGCAGACAAATATTCATCTCCCCACCAGACAGACTTGTTAGCCTGGGGTGAGAGAGAGAGAGACTGGACTTCTGCACATGACAGAAATAATGTTGGTCCTCAACATTAGACAGCCCAACAGTTGCATATGTATCTCAGTCAACCCAACCTGAGCATTCTTTGGAAGAGTGCCCTTCAGCCATGAGATCAATGAACAATGAAGTTCACACAACTGGTAGGGTACTCCCTTGCAAGAGGAAATCTAGATTCCAGTTCTCTGTTCTCTTAACTCATAATCAGCTACAGTAAATCTTTACAGCTAGTCCTCAACTTACAACAGTCCATTTAGTGGTGGTTCAAAGTTACAACAGCCCTGAAAAAAGGGACTTATCACCATTTTTTATCCTTATGGGTGTTGCAGCATCTTTATGGTCAGGTGATCAAAATTCAGACAACTGACTCATATTTACGATGGTTGAAGTGTTCCAGGATCATTTGGGACTTTCTGGCAAGCACAGTCCATGGGGAAGCCAGATTCATTTAGCAACCATGTTACTACCTCAACAACTGTGGTGATTCACTTAACAACGGTGGCAAGAAAAGTTGTAAAATGGGGCAAAACTCACTTAACAACTATTTTGCTTCACAATGGAAAGTTGTGGTCATAACTTGAGGTCAACAGAAGGAAAAGTGGAAATAGTCCCTAAAAGTCTTAAGACAGGAAAACATTTCCGATTCATTCGGTCCCTGATTTGTACCTTTCAATTTTTTATTTTTTATTCTTTGAAACACAAATTGATATTCCCATTTATGGGAACGTAGGAAGTAGATTTGCAAGTTTCTGTGAACAGGGGAGAAGGAAATGATCGAAAACCACATATGTGGAAATAAAATGCTTGATTTGCCTTCATGGCCTGATGCAAATTGATGACTCCAAGGAAGGAAATGTAATAGAAATGCTAGAAGCAATCAGCAACTATTGTGAAGGGCATTTTTATGGCTCCCCATAAATATAATATGCAGTATAATTTGACTGGAAATTGCATTGTTTCCTTTTTTTCCTGTCCAGGAAAGTGTCTGTAGGTTGTTGAACCAAGAACAGAATATATTAGAGAAACAACAATGATACAAGTTCAGTTGCAGATATACTGCCTTGGTTTTGGGCTTGTGAAAAAGAATTCAGAATGAGTGTTGGAATTATTATCATTGATTAATTATTGAATTATTGCATCCAGCTTTGGTCTCCATGATATTAAAAAAAAGATGTTGAGACTCTAGGAAGAATGCAGAAAAGAGCAACAATTTGAGGAGAATTTCCGACAGGGAGGACAATCAATCAGGGGAACAGAAGTTGCCTCCAGAAATCCTGGGTGCTCCATCACTGGAGGTTTTCAAGAAGAGAATGAACAACCATTTGTCTGAAATGGTAGAGGGTTTCCTGCTTCAGCAGGGGACTTAAACTGGAAGAGCTCCAAAGTCCCTTCCAACTCTATTAATCTGTTAATTGTAGTGAACACTCGGAAGGGAGAAATTCACTCTGTCCTAGAAAAGAGGAAAGTAGAAGAAAGAACTTGGAATATTACCTTGATTTTGTTTGGCATTGCTTGAGAGAAACTGACAGACTTTCAAGATGTTGTAATTTTAGTCTGCAACAACAAACACCATTCCTCGAATCCCAGCAGCTCCTGTTTCTTGATCTGGCTTATCTTACAGAACTGACAACAGTTCATAGATTCAAAAAACTGTAGAGCCAGAAGGAGCCATGTAAGCTACTAAAATTCATATTCCCACCATGTTGAGGATCAAAACTGAAAAGTTTCCCTGACATACGACTTGGCTGGGTTGAACACTGCTAATGAAGAAGAATCCTCTTCTTTGGGTAATTGGTTCCATTTGGCAATTATTTTTATTGTTAGGAAGTTCCCCCACAAAAAAAAGATTCAATTAGAATCTCTTCTTCTTAAAAACCTCTATTATTCCATGTCCAGCATTTAAGGATGATCCAGATCAGGTCCTACCTTTCTTCTCTGTGATGTCCTTTCAGGTATTTGAAGAGAAATCTAATAACCCCACTACCTCTCACCCCCTTTGTTGTAAGACACTTGTAAGACACTCACCTAAACTTTCCTTATGATACTCTATAGAAAGTTCTACTAGAAAAATGAAAAATTTTGAAAAATATTTAAAAAGGCAAGATAAAATATTTCCCCTAGAAGAGAAATAAAAATCTTAAGGAGGCAGAAACTCAGAGCCCCATCTCCCTGCCTCTAAGCAGATACTAAGCTGAGGCCAGCTTTTAGAAATGCAGATTTGGTAATCCATTACTCCCTGTAGTCTGAACAAAGGTAGGCTTAGCCCTCAGCCACAATAGGAATTGCCCAACAAGCCCGCTCAGCAGCTCAAACTTCAACCAAACTTAGCTCAGACAAACTCCCAGGATTTATCCCATAGGAATCTGACAACAGCCAATAGGATACATGCTCTTGCACAGGAACAGGAAGCTCAAGTGCAAAGCCCAAGAGAAGGTATAAAACGCCCTCACTCTCAACTCCATTTGGTCAGCTATACCAGAATCACAGGTGCTTGGTGGGTCTGTTTCATCAATAAATGGGCCCTCTTTCCAATCAGCCTCCAGCTTTCATTTTGTCTCCAGTGACTTTCTCCTGGCTTGGACCTGGACCTGGATATTTCTTCCAACAACTCTATGGAAGCAAAAGCTGGACTTTGAAGAAGCAGGAGATGAAGAATAGTGGTACCTTTGAACTTGGTATTGGAGAAGACTGCTGAGAACACTGTGGACAGCCAAGAAAGCTTTTAACCAGTGAAACTTTCAGGAAATCAAAGTGGTGTTCTAACTTGAGGCATAAATAACCAGATTCAAATTATCTTACTTCAGACACATTATGCAAAGGGATTTCGGGGAACTATCAGAGGACTTGAAAGGAGCTTATGTGGGTACCATCTTCAAACAAAGGGGTGGAAAACAGATCCAGGAAACTACCAACCCTGACATCAATACCCGGGAAGAATCTGAAAAAGATAATCAAGCAACAGATTTGTGAATACCTAGAAGCAAGTAAAGTTATAAACAGAAGCCAAAATGAGTTTGTCAAAAACAGATAATGCCAAATAAATCTAGTTTCATTTCTTCACCAAGTGACCAAATTCGTGGACCAGATAAATCCAGTGGGCAAAATATACTTGGATTTCAGTAAGGCATTTGACAAAGTAGGCACAACTTACTTCTTGAGATAGACAGTATCACCACCACCTAAATAATTTAGATAGCCATACATTTAATTCCCAGTTTGAGGAATCCTTTTGTAAGTTCACTCTTTTGGGGAGGAAATGAAAATTTTCCCTGGTAGCAGCAGAGTCATCATCATCATCATCTAAAGAAATGCAACATGAAAGAAATCCCATTATTGGACATTATATTTCTGGATCTTGCATTGTATCATATCAGTAAATCCTCTGGACTATATGATGTTTCTGACAGTAAAGAATATTTGTAACTTAGGGTTGAACTATGGGGGTCCTTATTATTTTCTAAGCTTGGTTGTTTTCTTGAAGATGTTTCATGACCAACTAGGTGACATAATCAGTGCTAGGGAGGAAGGTTTGCAGAGAGGAAGAGGAGGAGGAGGAGGAGGAGGAGGAGGAGGAGGAGGAGGAGGAAGAGAAAGAAAACTGGGTATCCTCAGTGCTCTTGGAGCTTGATGGTTTTCTTGCAGATGTTTCACTACCAAACAAGGTAACATCACCAGTGCATTGATGATGTTACTGAGTTTGGTAATGAAATGTCTGCAAGAAAACCACCAATCTCAGAGAGTGCCAAGGACACCCAATATCTATATTCTTCCATAGTTTGATTCACCCCTACATTTTAGGAAATGCTGGAAATGTAATCATTGCTCATTCTCTCTGAATTTTTTTTGTTCCTGCAAAAAAAATCTCTATAATGCCAATATATAACTTCATTTGGAATTAGATATACCACCAAGATAAACAACTTACACATGGCTAACAGTAAAGTTTTATGCATTTTATAATTCCCATCTGAATGGGCTTTTGAGCCATTATAGCTGAATTTATCACCTCCCTGACAGCTGGAAGAAAGATTACAACTGCTGAAGAGAAGTGAGTTCACTGCTATTATGTATTCCTATTTATTCTTGAAATTTTGCTTACTGCTGCTGGAATCAAGGAATAAAAAAATACTGATTCTTAATCTATACCCCCCTCCTCCCCCCCATGGTTCTTGGAAATCCATTGCTGACTGATACACTCAGTGGAAGAATGGAGAAGAAAAATAAAAAGAGAAGGAAGGGTGGGGGGGAAAGAAAAACAGACTGATGTTTTCTTTTGGAATGAATCAAGGTCGCCCCTCCGATTATTGATAAGGTGGACAATTGAGCATTATCTCTTTAGTGTTTATTTTTCCCCAAACACCCCAATCAGAATACAAGTTCTCCTGCAGCATCTGAGTGTCCCACAGGAATCAGACACTCTCAGATACCAGGAATTTTGGATAAGTTTTGTAGAGAGCCAATTTGGTCTGTTGTTAAGTTTCCATGCTAGAAAAGGGGAGACGGTGAGTTCTAGTCCCGCCTTAACATGAAGGCTAGCTGGGTGGTCTTGGGACAGTCCCTCCCTCCCTCCCTCCCCCCCCCCAGCCTAAGTCAACTCACAGGGTTTGTGTTGCTGTGGGAAAATAGGAGGAGGAATATGTTGCATATGTTCACTGTGTTGACTGTAAAAACAATAAAGGTGGGATATAAATAAAGGCAAGAATCATAATCGGGGTTGACATTCCCTCACAGAATTTATGACTAATTGTAGAAATGACATAGAGGTTATCAGCTTGTAATTTTGCCTTACTTTTCCCAGGTGTTGCATTCAAAAGCCAGGAAACGGGAGGGGTTGTCGGAAGGGCTTTTGTGGGTAGGTCAGTTGGTCCTGCTCGGTCCTCATGGATGGTTCTCCATGTGAACTGCAGGCCTGGGACAAGCATGGAGGGGGACCTTTAAGAAACGGTCTCCTCTCCACCATCTCAACCCTTCCTACATACTTGGCATGCTGCGTATCACATTGGTCAATCTCACTATTATGGGCACTTCTCCACTGGCAAGTGGAGGGAGCCCAGAATTTAAATGAACTCCCACCTCCCGTTTTTATGAATGAACTTTCCACCATTGTCAAGAGAATCACTGCAGCTTTTAAGTTAGTAACACAGTTGGTGAGTGAATCAGGCTTCCCTGTTGACTTTGCTTGTCAGAAGGTTGCAAAAGGGGACCCTGTTTTGGCCCATCAGCCCCCGGCCCCTCCAGCAGCCGAATCAGAGGAGGAGGAGGAGGCATGGGAGTCAGGGCCGGCATCAGGGCAACCTGGGAGCTCTGAAGGGGAAGAGGGAATGGAGCTGGCAGAGAGAGAGAGAGAGAGAGAGACAGAGAGAGACAGAGACAGAGAGAGAGACAGAGAGAGAGACAGAGGTGGAGCCTGGGCTGTCTGTCAGCCCTCAGATGGAGAGTCCACAGCCCCCAGGTCTGGAGGTGGCTGATGAGGAAGAGGAGGAACAGCCGGGTCCAGTGCCTGATGCGCAGATGTGCAGAAGGCAGAGGAGAGGAGAGCAGTGGGAATCTATGGGCCGGTCCTTGGGATGGAAGAGCCACCACTGCTATTGAAGCCCCACCCTAGCTCTGGGGATCAAAGGCAGAGATGATGTGACAGACAACTATTCATCTCCTGGAGAGACAGACCTGTTAGCCTGCGTTGAGAGAGAAACTATTTGCTGGGGCTTCTGGGGCTCCTAATTAAAGGGATCTTTGAGTTCACTTCAGAGGGTTCGTGGTGTTTGGGGAGCTGGGTCAGGACAGATCCTGTGAGCCTGGGACACTACATAACTCTCATAAATATGAGTCAGTTGCCAAGTGTCCAAATTCTGACCACATGACTGTGGGGATGCTGCAACGGTCCTAAGTGTGAAAAAGGATCATAAGTCACTTTTCTCAGTGTACTGCAACTTCAAAATGTTATTAAACAGACTGTTGTAAATCAGGAGCTACCTGCAGTCTGATTTGACTAGAAGAGGTAACCATGTTAGAGACCAGGACTATTTTTACTGCCTCCCTGCAAAAACTCATCTGGTCTCAATGGAAGTCGGCCTTCAGACTAATCATTCTTGGCCCTATTACTAAAATTCTCACGCTCTTGCCTTTGAAATTCTTGCTGAATTTCAAAAAGATGAACTCAAAGTTCTGTCAATGTTTCTCAGGTCAGCTACCCTCCATTGAGTGGGGGAGGGGGATCCAAACTAGGATATAATCCTTGCATATCTAATTCAATCAGAATAGAGTGGGAAGGGACCTTCTAGTCCAACGCCCTGTTCAAGCAGGAAATCCTACACCATTTCAGACAAATCATTGTCCAATCTCTTCTTTAAAAACTCCAGTGAGTAACATTGTGTGGCATTTCAATAAATCAGGCTAGAGCTGGAAGGGACCTTGGAGGTCTTCTAGTCCAACCTCCACTCAAGCAGGAGACCCTAGACCACTTCAGACAAGTGGTTGTTCAATCTCTTCTTAAAAACTTCCAGTGTTGGAGCATTCGTAACTTCTGGAGGCAACTCGTTCCACTGATTAATTGTTCTCACTGTCAGGAAGTTTCTCCTTAATTCCATGTTGCCTCTTTCCTTGATGAGTTCCCATCCATTGCATCAATTGTCCTTCCTTCTGATGCTTTGGAAAATAAGTTGACTCCCTCTTCTTCTTTGTGGCAGCCCTTCAAATACAGGAAAAATGCCACCACGTCCGCCCCCTGTCCTCTTTTCTCTAGACTAACCATACCCAAATCCTGCAACCGTTCTTCATGTGTTTTTGTCTGCAGCTAATCATCTCAGTTGCTCTTCTCTCCACAACTTTCTTGTAATCTGCTGATGTGGGTGGTAAGGTTTATTCCAGGACAACACAAAATTCATCTGGGGTCAGTCAGCTTCCCTGTGACTAATGCTAGCAACTCTTTTTCATTAGCCATGTGCCTTCAACTCAAATTATTTTAAATCGATTGTAAGGCGAGGAATTTTGCAAAATTGATTCATAAAGGACATTGTTTTACTGAAGACAGCTGATGAAGATCTCTCTGCCTCTGTGTGTACGCGTGTGTGTCTGTGTGTAAATCTGAATTAGACTTCTCTGTCACTGCACAACAGGGCCCATTTGCATCTACAAGATGCAAAGAGAGAGGGAGAGGGAGGGGGAGAGAGAGAAAATTACCAAGCTGAATAATTTGAACAGGCAGGCCTAACTCTTTCTGTGTTGTCATTTATTTCAGCTTTTCATATAGATATGTCTATACCTATCTGTGATCCCATTGAGGAAGGAAAGGGTCAAAGTGAAAATAAATATTGGAAAAGTAATCACCTGAGGTGGGCCTGCTTGAAACTGATAGTTAAAATTAGCATTCTGTGGTCGTAAGACTCAAAACGCCTGCGACTGAATAGCGGAGGCTATTGGAAGAAACTGATTTATCGCCTTCTGCAAGGTGTAAAAGTAAAATCAAAGGCTCTCTAATAAAATCTTTTTGAATTTTATGGGTTCTTTTCGGGCTGTAACATTCTTCCTACCAAGGAAAAGAAGACGGTCCTGGTTCACCCTTCAGTGACTACAGTGCCCTCCGCGACCATTATTCTCACCTGCCCATGATAATTTCATCCATTTTAATTTAATACATAAGTTTTTAAGGCTGCCCAGCAACCAGGGATGCCGGGAGATTTACAGGGTGGAAAATCGAATTTGCGACCACAATGAAAGAAGAAAACAAGGAGCTTCTAGCAGAAAGGAAGCTGGAACCATCTCAGACCTTTCCTGCAACCCCAGGGGGTCACTGCTCAGCCAGTCATTCATTTATTAAATTTATATGCTGCCATCTCCCTGATGGAGCAACTCTGGGCAGCCCACACAACAAACTCGAAACCTGGAGGAAATGGAAGGATTGCTTGAACAAGGCAGGACAGGTGGCCATGGCTTCTTAAAAAGTCTAGCCCTGCCTTAGGCATGAGAGCCAGCTGGGTGACTTTTGGGCCAATCACCAGGAGACGGGGAGTTCGAGTCCCACCTAAGCCATGAAAGGCAGCTGGGTGACCATGAGCCCTTCACTTCTTCTCAGCCCAACTCACCTCACAGGGCTGTTGTTGTGGGGGAAATAGGAGGAGTACTGATATGTTGCCCACCTTGGAGGTGTTTTTTTTTAAAATAAAAATAATAAAGGTGGAATATAAATTAAAAATAAAATAAACTTCTACCCCATTATAATCCCATTTCTTGAGGACTATATTGCTGTATTGCTCTATAAAGGTTCACCTTATCTGAATTTGACTCTTGACCCATTCCTGGTGATTTTATTGACACAAGCATAGATTGGTAGTTTTCAGAACATCAACATGGAAATGGTGAATTATGATTTTGTTTTTTTCCCCATGGAGCCATGAAATTTCCTTGAGGTCTTCTAAAGAAACTCAGTTAATGTTTGGAGGGAAAGATGTTCTTCATTCAACAGCACACCTTAATAGAATCAGAAAAGAGTTGGAAGGGACCTTAGAGGTCTTCTAGTCCAGCCCCCTGCTCAGGCAGGAGACCCTGGACCATTCCAGACAAGTGAGGGTCCGGTCTCTTCTTCAAAACTCCCAGGGACAGAGCAGCCACCACTTCTGGAGGCAGCCCTTCCACTGGTTAATTGTCCACCCTGGTGGGAAGTTTCTCCTTAACCTGGGGTTGAGGAGAAACTTCCTAACCATGAAGACAATCCAGTTGGTTGTTCCCAGGAGGTTTCTCCTGAGTGCTGGGCTGCTTCTCTCCCTGACGAGTTCCCAAGAGTCCCCTTAACTGGATTCTGGGAGTCCCCCACTTATAACAGTTCATTTAGTGACCATTCAAAGTCACAACAGCACTGAAGAAAGTGATTTATGCCCCTTTCCCCTCCCTCAGGGCCATTGCAGCATCCCCTTGGTCACTTGCTCAAAATTCGGGTGCTCGGCAACTGACTCACACTTACGACGGTCAATGTGTCCCAGGGTCATGCGATCTCCATTAGCAATTTCCTGACCAGCAAAGTTGGTGGGGGAGCCAGATTCACTGAACTGCTGTGTGATCAGTTCAGCAAGTGCAGAGATTTGCTCAAGAGCTGTGGGCAAGAACAACTGTCAAATGGAGTAAAACTCACTTAGCAGCTGTCTTGCTTAGCAACAGAAATGTTAGGCTCCATTGTGGCTGTTGGTTGAGGTCTATTCTGTATTACCTCAGTCCTCAAGTTACAATCCCAACTGAGCCCATGAGAAAGCTGGTTCTTTCACTGTCTTTCTGGAGCAGAAACTGAATGAGATTTGGCTTCGTTCTCTAGCCAAGTCCCAGAGAAGCCCCTGAGTCTTGTGAAGATGCAAGGGCTGCCTTCAGACTCACAGCATCATCTCAAGGTTCTCCAGACCAACCTAGCTGACAACTTTGTTGTCCAAAAGGTAGAGGGTGAAACTAGAGGGACAGCCATACCGGACTTAATTCTTACAAACAGAGAAGAAGTGATAGAGGGAGTTGAAACTGCAGGAACCTTGGGTGAGAGTGACCATGTCATACTAGAATTCAACATAACACAAACACAAGCAACAGAACATAATGACACCGGAGTCTTGGATTTGAAAAGAGCTGATTTCAATAAACTCAGAGAGAACTTGGGAAAGGTTCCATGGATGAAAATCTTAAAGGGGAAAACAACTCAAGAATCTTGGGAAACTCTGAAAAGTATGATCATAGAAGCCCAGACCAGCACAATACCACTGAGAAAGAAAAACAAGAAATCCAAGAAGAAACCAGCAAGGCTATACAAAGATCTTTTTGGCAAATACAAAACAAGTCCAAGTACAAAAAATGGAAAGAAGGACATACAACTAAGGCAGAATATCAGCAGATAGCCAGAATCTGCAAAGATGAAGTCAGGAGGGCAAAGGCTCAGAACGAACAAAGACTTGCAACAAAAGTCAAATATAATTTTTAAAAGATTTTTTCCAATGTATAAATAACAAAAAAAATAAATAAATCAAGGAAACAGTCAGTCCACTAAAGAGAAGATGGCAAGGAAGTAACAGGCAACTGATCTTCTATTCAATCTACATTCTAATTCAGATAGACAGTTGGAATTGGAAGTGCCATGGATAGTAGTCTCACATCATGGTGGGCTTGGTGGTAACGAAACATTCGGAAATCAACCCACAAGCTCAAGAATGAATTTTTTCCCTGATCCTACACCCAAGCTACAGATATTGCAATGGTGCAGTTTGTTCAGGTTCATATATTCTCCTGAACCATGATATAGCTTGATATGGTAATCCAACCAAGCAAACTGCACCCCCATCCCAGATTAATTGGAGGTCAGAAGCAGTAATTGCTAAGGTTCATATTTTTTAAATTTAATTAGGATTTAAAAACCAACCCAACAGCAAATCTACTGGAAGAAACAGGATTATGGAGTGGTAGGCCTCTATGCAAGCAAGTCTTCTACCCAGGCTGAAGAGATGACAGAACCACACTACAGCGTTCCTGTTATGATAGGACATTAGCACTTAATGAACTTCCCATTGAGATTTAACATTTTGTCTGAATATATACATTAATTGGCTTTTGAAAGGATGCATCTAATTGTCTCTTGTCTATTGACACTTTGGATAGAGAAAGAATTTCATTCCAATAAGCTTTCATGGCAGAAAATATGGGTGTTTGTCGGCATGTGTATTTGTGCATGTGTGTGTGTTTGTTTGTGTGTGTGTGTTTGTGTGTGTGTTGCATGCATAGGAAAATCACCCTGCACTTATTTTTACCATTTATTTCTCCTTCAAGTGCAAAATCTGCTACCCAAAAGACCACAGTGTTGGAATCTCAACCACTTTGCTTCTGATGGCATGATTTATGGGGCTGCATGGAATTCCTGATACTTGATTTATTGCAGGGTATTCTGGGATGGCGCTGTTTGATCTGAAATGTCACTTAGCCGACCTTGCTGCTGATATTTATGTAGGACAAGAAATGTTTGGAAAAGTCGGTATATTCAGCTATAAGATATGCTGTTTACTTTGAGTTTGAGCCAGCCCTTCCCTCTCTTCCTCCCCCTTCCTTTGTCCTCAAGCAAGAGGTGGGCAGTATCAAGATTTGATTAATAAAATAATAATAATAATAAATAAATTCTACTGCACGCATAATACCCAAAGCAATGAAAATCCTCCTCCTCCTCCTCCTCCTTCTTCTCTTTCTCTTCCTCCTCCTCCTCCTCCTGCCTATAGGAGTGAGGAGAGAATTTTTATTTTTAATTCACAAAACAGAGGCAGAAGATGACATTTTCAGATAACATATCCAAAAGGAGTACACAGAGGGGTAGACATCTTTGTGGTTAACATCCTGCTCTTTTGGGTCATGTGTAAGATTTGATCTTGGTGCTCATCTTATCACCCTGAAGGTTTTTTCAGCACCTTGGGCACATTTTTGTGAACTCTTTCCCAAAGAACTTTCATGCTGACATGATAATCTGGTTCCCAAAGTTGGAAGCGCCATCATTTCTGGAAGCAACAACCTTAAAAAAGATGAACTTTTTACAACTAATTAACAAGCCATTTGGGCTAAAGAATGGACAAATAGATGAGATAGATAGATAGATAGATAGATGATAGATAGATAGATAGATAGATAGATAGATAGATAGATAGATAGAT
>BLBF01000056.1:649992-660953 GCA_015471245.1 Laticauda colubrina | reverse complement strand
GGATGTGGATGTGGATGTGGATGTGGATGTGGATGTGGATGTGGATGGAGATGGAGATGGAGATGGAGATGGAGATGGAGATGGAGATATAGATCCTCTGTCATCTATCTATCTATCTCTATCTATCAGTGATATCTATCACTTATCTTGGAAAAAGGCTCCACTGTTTATTAGCTGAATCAATCAATTTCTTCCATTCCCGTTTGCACACTAAACTTCCTGTATTTCCCTAAAATACACATGGCAATGTGTGTTCTTTTAGTTGCAATCCAGATTACATCAAAAATTCATAATTCAGTGGGGACATTTGCTTCAGATTTGTCAGTTTATTTGGCAGGTTCCAAATGGCAAAGTTAATTACAAAAATATCTGCAGTGACAGATTTTTTGTGCACCACTAATAGCACAATGCAGCTTTGAAGCATTTGTTTTGCTTCAATGAAGTTGAAGCATTGAAAATACCTTCTTGAAGTTGCTTCAAAGGGACCTTTCCACAGTACTGAGTGGAACGGCCCTCTACCCACCCTTGAGTCGGCAGAGAACAACTAATATGAAATTTACTTTCTGAGTTGCCAGTCTTTACTCCACCTTTAGTGCCTTTGTTCTCACTCATTGCCTGTCCTTGATTTTCTTCCAGGGTGACAAACCTAACTAGCACTGATGATGTAGCCTAGTTGGGTAATGAGATATCTGCAAGAAAACCACCCAGCTCAGAGAATTCCAAGGACCCCACAGTCTTCCTCCTCCTCTTCTCCTCCATTTTGCAAATCCCGTTGCCTTCTAGCACTGATGATGTAGCCTAGTTGGGTAATGAGAAGACTGCAAGAAAACCACCGAGTTCAGAGTGCATCAAGAACCACTCTTCCTCCTCCACAAACCCTGCTCCCTTCTCGCACTGATGATGTTCCCTAGTTAGGTAATGAGATATCTGCAGAGACCACCCTGAGACCTCCATATTTCAACTCTAAGCTACACATATTCTCTTCTATTGGAGAAACCTAAGAGATTCGAAGACTCAAAACTAGGAGAAAGACACCACTATCACACTGATAGAGTTAAGGGAGACCCAAGCTTTCCTCTCTTATGGGTTGGAGAAAAGAGGGATGCAATCTCATAGAGATATGCAAAACAAGAGCTTGTCACATCTACATATCATGCAAAAGAGACAATCAAAACATTAAATGAGTCATTCACCTCCTAGAAAGCAATTGACATCCAGACAAGCAGATATTATCCCCAATGCTAGACCAACAACCAAGCAGTAAACAATCCCCAATGAAGAAATTACCAACTTAGCTAACTGTAAACAGTGGCCTAATCAAGGAACCACCAAGAACAACACTCCCACTAACAGTAACAGTGTAAGCAGGGTACATAAATAGAGACAAACCCCATTTCCTTCCAACACTAATGATGTTATCTACTTAGGTAATGAAACATCTGTAAGAAAGCAACCCAGCTCGGGCAGCACCAAGGACCCCAAAGAGGTTCCTATTTAAACTGTGGTTGGAACAAAGTGGGGGAAAAACCAAATAGTTAAGTTGGAGAATCTATATTGTTTTCTTTTATCTGTCTTCCAAATCTCCACTGAAATGGCTGGCAGAAGTTTCTAGTGAGGCCCTGGAAATGCTGGAAAGGGCTTAAACTCAATAGAGATGAGTTGCAGGGCTGCGTAGTGTGTCTGAAACAAAGATTTTCCCCCCTCCACCATCGGGCCCCGAGTCTGATTTGTGGATGAAGTAATAGAACTCTTCTGTCAGCCCCAAAATGGCCAGCCACCAGCGAGCCATCCCGGGGCTGCCATTCAGGGAGGGGAGGGTCCACCATCGCTGTGTCGGCTGTCAGCTGAGGAGTAAAAATGGCTGAGCACCAGCTGAATGCCATAGCTTCTCTTGGGCATTGCCAGAGATCCCCAAACCTGGCAATTTTAATAGCTGGCTGAGGAATTCTGGGAGCTGAAGTCCACAACTCTTAAAGTTGCCAAGTTTGGGAACCAGAGGTGGCATTCAGCTGATTTGGACCAGTTCTAGAGAACCAGTAGCAGAAATGTTGAGTAATTTGGAGAACCGGCCAATCCCACCCCTGCCTGGCCCCACCAACTCACTCTCTTCTCTGCCTCCCATCGAGTCCCAGCTGATTGTCTGGGTCTCCTTTGGTTGCCCTGCACAGGAGAAGGGAGCTGGAAAGCAGGTTAGTGGGGTGGGGAGGGAAGGTGGATTTTGCAGCATCCTTCCCCTGCCACGCCCACCAATCCATGCCCACAGAACCAGAAGTAAGCAAATTTGAATTCCACCACTGTTGGGGACCCCTGGGCTATGCGTTGCTGAGGCCCCCTCCAGACCAGCAGTTAGCTGGGAAATGGAGACCAGCCAAAACAGCTGAGCATCAGCATCCAGAAGCCAAGGGTGGGGCAGGTGCGCACCTGAAGCTTCTGCTGGGCTAATTGTGGGGGGACATGGGGGGTGGGATAAAGGCACATTCTTAAGGGTGAAGAGATAAACCGCAGCTAGCGCTGGCTTTGTTTTGCTTCATTGCTTGTTAGTCACTTCATGCCAGGTTTCACACGTTCAAGGATAAATGCTTCAAATGGAACCGTGTTCCTGAGGTTCCTTGAGGCCAAACTACGGAGCATGACATCATCTACAGTTACTTAGAGTGGCCAAGAGGGTCAAAGGCTTGGAGGCAGCATCATCTGATGAAGGAAGGAGGGTTGATGGAGCCAAGTCCATCTAGCCTCCCAAAGCGAAGGATTAGGTGGGACATTGGGACCCCTGACTTCCATACTTGAGGGGCTGTCACAGAGAAAAGGATATTGACTTATTCTCCAAGGCCCCCAAGGGCAGGACAAGAAGTCAGGTGTGGAAGCTTGTTAAAGAGAGGTCCCACCTAGAAGGAAGGGTAACTTTTCTTTCCTTTCCTTCTTTCCTAACTTTTCTGATGGAGATAACAATTCATCTGTGGGACAGAACTGGATGCTCCATCCCTGGAGGTTTTCAGAAATAGGTTGGACCCCCATATCATGGAGGTGGCTTAAGGTCTCCTGCCTTGATCAGGAGGTTGGACGAGAGAACCTCCAAGCCCCTTCTAGCCCCGTGATTCTCTGTTCTTATACAAACAGTGGTATCTCAGTGTTCATCATCAATTGGTTCCAGGAGGTACAACGAGACCCAAAGATGACAAGTACCAAACAAATTTGTCCCATAAGGCAAGTAACACTGACAAGTTGTAGCTGGCCTGCAAAGTACCAAACAAATTATGAACTTTGGGAACAAAATTTTCTCATCAAAATGCATTGAGTATCAAATTCAACAAATTTCAAAGCAGTTGAGTACCAAGCACTGCTCTGATTTTAATCAGAGTAGGACTTTGATCTAGTCTGGTGTAGTGATTAAAGCACTGGGCTAGAAACCAGGAGCCTGGGAGTCCTAGCTCCACTTTAGATAAAAAGCCAGCGGGGTGACCTTGGGCTGGCCCATTTTTCTCAGCCCGAGGAAGGAGGTCTGGCAAACCACTTCCAAAACACCTTGCCAAGCAAACTGGAAGGACTTATCAAGATAGTCACCAGGTATCAATGCTGGCTTGAAGGGACAAAAAAGGTAGGGCTATATTACACGTCTTACTAAGATAATTGATCAATTATATCCCTAATTTAGGACTTCTGGTTTGAGTTTTCTTCAGTAACAGACTGAAAGCTCATCTCTGCGAGGCTTTGATCTGTGCTCGCTGCTGGAGAACCCCGAGCCGGTTGGTTTTGGGGCTAAGCCACCCCACAGAGGTGGTGAAGAAGGGGGAGACTGCCTGCAGGGTTGAGGAGAGCCGCATCTCTCCTCCCCAGCTGGCCATTACTCCCTTTCCCGAAGGCGATTGTAGCGGTGGTCAGAAATGGCCACCACAAAGAAGAACTCGACTGGAAAAGAATGTGCAGGAGGAAGATAAGAAGACAAAGTTTTGGTTGACTGGGTCAAACAGCAAAAGCAACAAATAGGGGGCCCTGGAATTTAAACTATTAAAAAAAAAACAATAACATTGTTCCCTAAGAAGATTTTTTAAGCTGCAAAGGAGAGAGAAAAGGGAAAAGATTTGGGTTTTTTTTCTCCTTTTCCTATACTGACAGCTAAGAGACTTAAGTAAGAAATTTGAAAAAAATCCACTTTGACATTCATAGGCATTTAATGCTGAAAAAAAAAGTCAAAGGGATAATAAAGATTTCTGGATAATCAAAAGCTTTTGAAACAGGAAAGGAGAGAAAAAGAATAAAAGGGCAGGATCTGGAAGGGAGGAGACTGCCTGGAATTAAAAAGAACTTACAGCAAAATCTCAACAAGGCTTCCAAAAGATACATTTAACTAAAATATCACAGCAAAAACCCCAGAAAGAGAAAGTGGAAAAAAGAAATAAGAAGAAATAACTTGGGACTATTTGGATTACTTGATGATTTCTGGATCCTTGGTTATTGTTTTGAATGACTAAAATCAATCGGGTGGTTGTTTAAAACTGTTTAAAATGGCTCCACTTTTAGAAGAACTGAAAATGGAACTTAAAAAGTACAAAGAAGGTGCACAAGAAGGGAGAGGTTCTTTTGGCTTCGTATTTCAGTTTTTAGAAATGGAGATTTGGAATTATGAGAAACAATAAGAAATACCTGCAGAACAAGAAGATTGCGACAAAGAAGAAGCCATCTTTAATGAACAAGGAAAGGGGTGAAAGAGAATGGAAAGTTTAAGTTTAAGATTGGGAAAAACAACTCCAAAAAAAATTAGAGATAGAAATAGAAATATTAGAAAAAGAAATTGTTAGAAATAGAAATAACTTTAGAAAATATGAAACAATGTATGATTAAAATGTTTGATAAAATAGCTATCGTAATTCAGTGGAATGCTTGTCAATAAATAAATGTAACAAAATGAATATTTAATGATTTACAAAGCATATGTGAAGAGAAATAAGGGGAAAATTAATTATGGAGATTATATGTGTCTTTAAAGAAGTATCATATTTAATTGAAAATAAGTGTTAAAGATGTTAAGATTTTAATGATTATTAATGATAGAACTCAATTGGAATGGAATGAGGGTTTATAATTACAAATATTTATGATCTTTTTTTAAAAAAAAGAATATAGTGTGTATTATAAGAATGTACCAAGCAGAATTTGATTGGAAGTTATGTATTATGTATTATATTGAAGGTCATAACCTTAAGGTATATATTGAAGTTTAAATGAGAGTTGAATGGATGTAATTAAAAGATATAAAGGTGTCATACTCCAATTAGTAACTACAGGAGAAAAATTGTTTAATGAGAAAAGATAAATATGAAATTGAAACAAAACATACAAAAGTATAAATATAATTATTTGAATTGAGATGAGATAATCAAAATAAAATTGAGAAAATTAAAAGAGGGGAAAATCCATAGAGGAAATGTAGAATAATATAAGATATGGAATAGAACCACAAAAAGGAGCATGAAATTGAGTTTTGTGTCGGTATCAAGAAGTTCAACCCGGGACCATACTATTTTAAAAAAAAAATATTTTATTTGTATATTATATGTGTGAAAACCCAAATAAAACTTTATTTAAAAAATTATATCTCTCATTTAGATTTGTAATTTCTAGAGATCCTGGGCTGCATTTAGAAAAACAGAGATGGGGGAAATGACAATCCTCAAGTAAGAAAGGCAAGGAATCAGGAAACCTTGTTTTAAGATAAGAAACAATGGATGGAAATTAATCTAGGAGAGAAGCAACCTGGAATTAAGGAGGAATTTGCTGACAGTGAAGACAATTAACCAGGGAACAGCTTTGCTTCCATAAGTTGTGGGTTCTCCAACACTGGAGAATTTTAAGAAGAGATCAGACAGTCACTTGTCTGAAATCGTATAGGATTTCTTGCTTGAGCAGGGGGGTGGACTAAAAGACCTCCAAGGTCCCTTCTAGCTCTATTCTGATTGAAGCAAGAAGGAATTAGGTAGAATGATTTTTTTTTTTTTGTCCAGTGGAATTTGGAAATTTTGACATGATGTATGTTGAATCCATGCATGTTTTCATTCATTAATTCTGGAGATTAAAGTGTCAAAAGAAGATAGGCTGGTATTGACTGATAAAAGGAAGGACTTTTGGGTGGTAGGTACCCAGGAGTTTGGGAGGCAGTTAAGAACTGACTTCTCCAAAATAATCTTTCTTGAATATCAGTGCTTCCCTTCAAATATTAGGCCTGCAAGAATTGTGAATTTATCTCTTTCTCCCCTTTTCTTGAGTATGTAGGACTAAGCCTGAGAATTTAAATAGGTTCAGAGAAAGGTTAGAAATACAATTAAGAGATACAGTGATGAGCCTGATATCAGAGTGACAAACCCAGTGCAGGTCTTCAAAAGGTAGAGTAGCTACTATCTTCTTCAGTAAAATTCTTTGGGTTAATCCTCCCCTTAAGAGAGAAGGTGGCTATAACTCTTCTTCGCTACCAGCTCCTTGTCTCCTGGTGGGAGAAAATTTTTGAGTCCCTGAGAACTGATGGAGCTCTGTCTCTTTCACGTGTAGAATTCCTGTAAATTATTTAAGAAGATAATTAATGTAAGAATATTTAATTGGCTAAGCTTTGTGAGAAGAAAAATCCTGTCTGGTTCCAATCCAGGAGAAAGACACTAGAAATAAAATGGAGGCTGGATGCAAGGAAAGAAGGTCTCTCTTTATTTGGATGCCAGAAACTTTAGTGACAGCAGCATGCTTCCTGGGTGGCTGACAAAATGGGGTTGGGACAGGTGGGCTTTTATACATTCTTTGGGGCTTTGTGACTGAGATGCCTGTTCCAGTGTGAGAATGTATCTTTTAATATTTTAATGACTGTTGCCAGATTCCTATGGCGTCATGTAGGGGTCGTGGCTGGCTCTACAGGCAAGAAAGAGGGGGATGCAAATCCTAGGGGTGTTGGTTGAACTAACCTTGTCAGTTCAGGCTCCTTGTCTATTATGTTGCACATGTGGGGCTTCTGCTATTCTTTGTGTACGAATAGTGTGGTCCAACTTTCTGAATGGATGCAAAACATCCATTCCTAAAGCCCCTGTCACACTGCAACAACGGATGCAAAGAGGATGTAAAATGGACAAAAAACTTTGCCATCCGTTGGAAAACGCGATGTACTCACTGCCTCCGTTTTGCTTCCTCTCTATCCGTCCAGCATCCGTTTATGGACGTTTCATCCGTTCTAAAAGTTTTGGGCTGCCTAAAACTTTTGCGCGGAAAATGTATCCAATTCATCCATTCTGCATCCACTACGCAGCCGCTACGCATCTGTTACGCATCCGTTATGCATCCGCTATATCCGCTAGGCATCCGCTACGCATCTGCGCAACTCCATCCGCTCGGACGCAGGGAGGAAGCGGAATGGACGCAGAACGGATGCAGCACAGAAACAAAGCGTTTAAAACGGAAAGAACGTCCGCAGAGGGGACCTATCTCGGATATTAAGGATGTCTACAGGATGCCTAGAGGATGCCTAGAGGATGCAAAGGGACACCTATACTGCCTATTAAAAGGGGGAGCAACTCGTCTGCATCTCACTTTCAGACCAGTAGCCCAGCTGTGCAGACCTCTTCAGCCTTCATCTGACTCTTCCTCTTCCACAGCATCCAGTCATGTCCACCGTGTATTGCGACAAAATCCTTTTGGCAGCCAACATCCTTCTGCAACACTGCGAAACCATCTACAGTCTCTGTGAACTCTACTACAGGAAGAAAAGGAGGCACCCAGAAAAAGTCTGGGTCCAAAGATGGTTAGCCAGAAGAGCACAGTACGTACTTTACGACAAGATGATGGTGGAGCTCAGGAGCGAAGACACTCGGGCATTCCAGAACTTCATGAGGATGCCTCCAGCCATGTTTGATGAAGTTGTGCAGTGCCTGACACCCAGGTTGACCAAGACAAACACCAACTTCCCGCCCAGCCTGGAACCTGGGCTCAAGGTGGCACTGACTCTGCGCCACCTGGCCTCAGGGACCACTTACAGGAGCATGCAGTACAGCTGGAGGGTGCCACACAGCACCATCAGCTTTGTGGTCAGAGAAGTGGTGCAGGCCATCATCGAAGACTACAAGGAGGAGCTCCTCCAGTGCCCCTCCACTGAAGAAGGATGGAAGAAAGTTGCAGAGCAGTGGGATCAGAGGTGGAACTTCCCCCACACCGTTGGAGCCATCGATGGCAAGCATGTGACCTGCAAAGCACCAGCCAAGTCGGGGTCCACTTATCACAACTACAAGGGCTTCTTCAGCATCATCCTCTTCACCATGGTCGATGCTGACTACAAGTTCATGTACATCGATGTTTCAGGCAATGGTTCATCTTCAGATGCCCAGGTATACAATGACAGTCACCTCAAGGAGGGGCTGGAAAGCAACCTCATGGTGGGCTTCCCAGATCCAGATCCGCTACCCAACGACATGCAAGATGTGCCCTACTTCATCGTGGGGGATGACGCCTTCTCCCTCACAACCTACCTCATGAAGCCCTACACCTCCAAATACCTCACCCGTGAAGAGAGGATCTTCAACTACAGGCTGTCCAGGGCAAGGCGGGTGGTGGAGAACGCCTTTGGCATCCTGGCCAACAGGTTCCAGGTACTTCTCACCACCATGCAGCATCGCCCAGAGAGCATGAGGAGGATCGTGGAAGCTTGCTGCATCCTGCACAATCTCATGTGCACCCGCTACCCAGTCTTGCAGAACAGGCTCGTGGACCTCCAGCAAGGCAATGGGGACATGGAGTCTGGGGAATGGAGGCAAGGCAAAACCTGATCGACAGTGAGGATGTGCAAGGGCCCAACAGAGCCTCACATGAGGCGAAGAAGCAGCGCAACCTTCTGAAAGACTGGTGCAACTCCCCAGCTGGAGCAGTGGAGTGGCAAGACAGGATGGTAGATGCATAATGGATGCTTCCTTCAGCCTGTCTCATCACACTGATGAGATTGGCCCATGTATGTTGGGTGTGCCTACAATGAACAGGGCATTTAATAAAGAGTTGTGTTTATGTTGACATGTGTGGATCAATGCTTACATTGTAATTGATAATGAAGGGCCATAGGGGTGGCACCTGGGAGGGTGGACCATACAGTCCCACTATGCTTGCACTGGAGGTTTATCTATCCCACATCTATTTCCCATTCCATAGGTATCCCTGCCCATCCAACAGCTATCTTAACCCATCCCAAAGGTATCACTGCCCATCCCACTGCTATCTTAACCCATCCCACAAGCATGCAAAGGCTAAACCATTTCTAAAAGTTTCCACCTAGACTTTATAGAAAAATATTAATGAAGCAAGTGTGTGAAACAAAGATAAACTTTATTAATAACAAGCTGTAAAATAAAGATGACCCAATTCAATTGTCCAAATAAAGTCCACAAATATCCAGGCAGCCAGTCTCTGACACTCCTCTTGGTCACTCGGAGGTGTGTGCCCAGTCTAAGGTGTTAGGGTGCAGGTGCTGTGGAGGTGGGTGCTGCTGCAGTGCTGGTCTGAGGTGTTGTTGGAGTGCCTGGCCCTGAGAGGACAACAGGGAATGGTGTGTTGAGGAAGGTGTCGGACAGCTGGCTCAGCCCCGTGATGCTGAGAGGTCCTTCCTCCATGCCATGAGGTGTCAGCCCCAGTACTGAGGACAGATGTACTGAGGCCGGGCTTGGCTGTGGGATCAAGGAAGGAGCAGTGTAGTGGGGCTGCCTGGTCTACAGCGGGGTGAGGACTGGCGTGGGTGGCATTATTGGCTTGGCTGGCATCGCTGGCATCAGTGGCATCATTGGCGTGGGTTGGCATCAGTGGCATCATTGGAACCGGTGGCGACGGTGTCGCCCGATGACTCTGTGCCTGCATTTGGAAGGGCTGCTGTCTGTGCTGCTGGACCTCCGAGTAGCTGTAGCCCTGGTAGGTGAGGGACTGCGGGAAGCCTTGGTATGGGAGGGACATCACCTGGGGTGGAGGAGCAGACCTGGACTGGGTGGGAGCAGGTGCCTCTGGGTCTGGAGGGTTGTTAAGCAGCGTGGTGATCCTCTCCTTCACCACCTGGTACTGGGGATCCGCCATCTCCTTGAGGTTCTGGTTGAAATAATTGAGAAAGGGCTTGCAGTTGGAGGAGGAGGAGTCGATGGGGTCCAGCTGAGAGAGGAAACCTATGCTGGTGCAGATGGTGTCCCTGATCTCCACCAGGACCTTGTGGCTCTGCCCCTCCTGCGGTCTGGCTCTCTGCCTTACTGTGGAGGCGGAGGTGTGGGTGGATGCGACTTCGGCAGCGGTGGACTCGATGTCTCCTTTCTCCCACCACACCAGGGAGTCCTCCTCGCTCTCCACCATGCTTCCAACACCTGCCCCAGGGGTTCTCCGCCATGGCACGCTGCACAGATACCTGCATGGAGACAGGGACTGACTCTCGGCCACCAGAGGACTGGCTCCCAGCAGGCTGCTGGAGAGAGAGGGTAGACAGAGGGGCTCTTGTTGCTCCTCGGTGGCGGATCTCACCCTCCAGGAAGCTGAACCTGGCCATGACATAGTTCTCTCTGTTCGTCAGCTTAACCCTGGCCTGGCCAGATTTTTTGAGGTCCAGCTTCCCGTACCAGGTGTGCATGTGCTTCCACCAGCCGAGGAGCACATCTGATGTGTAGCCCAGACTCTCCGCCCTCTCTCTCCAAGCAGCCTGCTTCCGCTTGGTGTCCTTGTACAGCCGGTGTCCCTTCCGCCACAGATAGTCGTTCTCTCTCAGCCACTCCAGCACCTCATCCTCGTGCGCTTCTCATACTGCCTCCTCTCCCATTGTTGCATACGCATCTTCCTCCCTTTGGCAGGACCAGATGGGCCCTCATCAGAGGGGCTTCCAGTTTGTAGGGGCTGCTCCTCCACACCAACAGCAACAGCAGCAGCATCATTAGCATCATCACCAGCAGGATCATAATCAGCATCATCATCATCAGCATAATCAC
>BLBF01000056.1:623542-633574 GCA_015471245.1 Laticauda colubrina | reverse complement strand
AAAGAAAGAAAGAAAGAAAGAAAGAAAGAAAGAAAGAAAGAAAGAAAAAAGTTAGTTTTCTGGAGCCACATTGAAGCCAATTGGGGAGGAGCGGCTGGAGAGGAAGGAAACATGAAATTCCAGCTGGGCCCAGCCTGTTGCAGCTTGTAAAAAAAATATTATCTCATCCTAACTTGTTGGAAGAGGGAGGCAGGCTGCTATTTCTCCCTACCCACGTCTTTGAATACCCGATGCCATGCATTGCCAGCTGCTGCTTTCCACTGCTAACAAGCCAACTCCAAAAGGGTGGCTTTTAATATTTGACTCTATCTGTGGGCTCCTGGAAAAAAAGAAGAGAAAGAAAAAAAGAAAGGAGAGAAATGCACAAATAAGAAAGGCACAGTGAGCAATTAAAGTTTTGCATGCCATCCGACTGACTGAACCCAACATATTTCTGCATCTTTGTGTTAGCAATTCTTTCTTTCAGCACCCTGAGCTCTGCACTTTTCTCACACTTTCATTGTGCCCTAGCAGTGGTTAAATGGCATATATTAAGTGGCCCTCATTATGGGACAATGAGTCACAAGGCATGCTTTGAAAGGTCAAAATAATAGATGGAGCAAAAGGGAGGAAGTCACTGGGGTGGGGGAGACTCTATGGGCAACCTCTCGAAGACTCCAGCTAAGAGGTGTGTGATTTATAGTCACTTTAGATCAAAGTTAAATAGACACCCAACAGGGCGCTTATTAAAGTTAAACTTTTGTTTTTAATGCTTGTTCTTTTCTCCAACAGGACTGCATAAAGGGTTGTGAGTTGTGAGTACAACCAGATATGGCGCAGCTTTTGATCACTTTGTGTGTTACTTGAGATCCTTCACTGCCCTCCATCTGCTGGGCACCCCAATTTCTTGACTTCTTTCTGATAGAAGACTATATTTGTAGCTCTGAGTTGAGCTGTGTGGTCCTTGGGGCTCTCTGAGCTTCCTTGTTGTCTTGCAAATGTTTCATGACCCAACTAGGTAACATCATCAGTGCTAGAAGGGAGGAGAAGGAGGAAGGGGAGGAGGTGGGGGAGGAGTTGTTGGAGGATTGTGGGGTCTGTGATGCTCTCTGAGTTTGGCTGTTTCCTTGCAGATGTTTCATTACCAAAACTAGGTAACATCATCAGTGCATTTGTCTATGGAGATTCTCAATCAACCAGGTAATGGTTGTCCCAAAGGTGCTTTTCAAATGCAATTGGTTTTTCTTGGTTTTTTTTTTTTTCTTCTTGAAAATGTTTCACTTCTCAAAGTTTGGAGTAGAGCGACTAAGATGACCAAAGGCCTGGAGATTAAACATAGGAAGAACAATTGCAGGATTTGGATCTGGCCAGTCTAGAGAAAAGGAGGACGGGGGGGGGGGAATGATGGCAGCCTTTCAGTGTTTGAGGAGCTGCCCCAAAGAAGAGGAGGGGATCAAGCTCTTCCCCAAAGCCCCCGAGGGCAGGACAAGAAGCAATGGATGGAAACTAATCCAGGAGAGAAGCAGCCTGGAATTAAGGAGAAACTTCCTGACAGGGAGGCCAATTAATCAGTGGAACAACTGACCTTCATAGGTTGTGAATGCTCCAATACTGGAAGTTTTTAAGAAGAGTCTGGACAGCTGCTTGTCTGGAATGGTATAGCTTCATCTCCTGCCTGAGCAGGAGGCTGGACTAGAAGACCTCCAGGGTCTGTTCTGTTCTGTTCTACTTTAAAATTTTATTCTGCATGCTTCTCAGGGATGAGAAGACAATCCTGCCTTTGCTTTTGTATTTGAGCCAAAAAGAATAACTCCAATGAAATCTATAATCAGTAGGTTCTCTGCAGAAGCAGCTTCATTGTGGACCCTCCTCAACTGGGGTGAGATCTTGGGGCTCTTTGGTTTTTTTTTTTTTCCTCCTGTGCACAAATCGTGCTTCCAATTGCTTCAAACTCCAGCATGTCCCTCTGTTTTGTTTTCCTAGAACAGAATGAAATTACTCCCTGGTTGGTTTGAATTCTGTGGCTGTGATGTGGGAGAACAAGCTGCACATCACCGTGGGAGCTGCAAAGAGTGTTCTCTGCAAAGTTCTTTGAAATGCAAAAATGATAGATGGGGAAAAAACCAGAAGGAAGCTGATCTCTTGGCGGGAACATTATGCATGGAACAATAATATTGGCTTGTCAACTTCTTGAAGTTTTCTGCTGTGAAATTACAAAGCATGTGCCATTCCTATGAAAGATACCAGAGTCACAGCTGGATCCTGGCTACAAAAACCCATATGACCATTAACTATTTTTTATATATATTTTATTAAACAAAATCAATTAGAACAAGACCCATTTATTAGTGAAACAATGAAGAACTAAAGTTACTGTCAACATAAATGGATTGAATTCTCCTATGAAAAGGAAAAGAACTTTTACCAAACTACAAAAGTTAAATTTAGATTTAATTTGTTCACATTAAAAAACAACATCATAAATTATTGGAACATCCTAAAATTGGGAAACTATATTCTTCATTAGCACAACAAAAGAAAAGAGGAGTGGTGGTTTTATAGATTAAGGAAATAATAAATGCCAGACGAATTTATACCAATGAAGATGGGAGAATATTTATGGTGGAGGTAACAAGAAACCACAAACAGATACTTTTGATAGCAATATATACACCAAATAACAAACAAGAAGAATTTTATGTAAAACTTCATAAAAAATTATAGAAATAGACTATGAAAATATTTCTGTGGTAGGAGATTTTAATGTACTCACCCACTCAAGATCCCGACGGCTCTGGCCCTGTTACTCTTTTGTTGGTTTCTGTACAACTGACAGTTCCTCTGGACAGACAATCAGGCCAGCTCTGTTGTTGTTGGTGCTGCCGGGGGTTATTGTTTAATTGGAGTATCATGAGTGTGTATTTTTGTGATGGTTTTAACCTTCGCACCCACCCACCACATTCACTGCTAACAGGTCAAATAAACCAGCCAACAAAGCAGGAGGAAGAAGGAAGGAGGCTGGCTGAGTAGAAGGAACCACAAGAGGGTGAGGGCAGCAGTTTCTTAGACATGGATAGAATACCAGCAAGGTGAAGGATTGGACAGGAGAGATTGTCACCATCAGCAAGGTGATGATGACAATCCTAAGCAGCCCCAGCTTTCAAGAAGCAAGGAGAACAACAGACAGCGTCATCAGCCTCTACCGAAGACTCAGTCAACCGAAGCCACTGAGGTTTGTATGGAAGAGCCAAGGGGTGGGAAAGACCGAAGGAAGCTGAAAGGATGAAAGGAAGCAGCCAAAAAGAAGGGAATAGAGAGAATGGATTGGGGTAGTTTACTAAGAGAGCTGAAGAACTGACAGCCTAGGTTTGAGACCCGAGCATTGTGCAATGGGGTGAGCTCACATTCCTTGCTTCAGCACCAGCCCACCTACCAGTTCAAAAGCATGCGTGTGTGAGTAGATAAATAGGTACCACTTTGGTGGGAAGGTGACAGTGTTCCATCTGCCTCTGAATACAGCTGTGCTGGCTGTAGGACCACAGAAGTGTCCTTGGACAAATCTGGCTCCCTCGGCCAAAAAAAGAGAGATGAACACTGCCCACTAGAGTCTGACATGACTAGATAGGGGACACCTTTACCTTTATTAAGAGAGGATACCATTACAGTAGATATCTATGGAAATTCTCAATCATCGAAGTCCTGGTTGTTCCAAAGGGGCTTTTTCAAAAGGCAACTGGGATTTCTTGGTTTTTCTCCTTGAAAACATGTCACTTCTCATCCAAGAAGCTTCTTCAGTTCTGGATAAATGGCGGGAGAATGGAAAGGTTTCTATTCCTCAGCAGTCATCTGATCATTAGCACTCTGAAGGTGGATTGTTAGCTCTCTGAGAGGCATTGAGGCCACTTGGGGGTTTATCTGTAACCTCAGGATCACTCGAATCAGAGTCCAAGTGTGTGTAGAACCTTCTTGGGATTGTCCACAACACAATCATTTCAGCAGTCCCACTTCTTGGATGAAAAGTGAAATGGTTTCAAGAAAAATTACCAAAAAAGTTCAGTTGCCTTTTGAAAAGCATCTTTGGGATATAATTATAGTATGCAAATAAAGTAGCAAGATATAATTGAATATAGAAGGCTGGATTCCTAGGAGGGAGTGGGTGCATTTCAGAGGAAGCACCTCAGACCAATTTTGTGTGAGAGAAACTAGTGAAGACCGCTCCTTCCTAATATTCTCATTCTTATTCCTTGATTAAGATAGTAGGGTGCTTCAGCCTGGCAAGATTCTGTCTATAGATGTGGAACAATACAGAACTCTGGTTGGAAGAATGACCCACATGTCTTGGTTCTTCAGCCTAACACAGATAGAATGGTACAATAGAGAGTAAAAGAAACTGACAGAATCCTGAATCTTTTCTAAGTCGACAAGAACTGTTGAAAGTTGGCCTATTTTGGTCCATTGTGATTGATGGTCTGGATTTAATATGTAGGCAGTTGGAATAAGGTGGAAAATTCAACACTATTAATCTACCCTCTTGTATTACAGAGTAAGACTCGAAAAGGACTTTGTGCATGGCTGTGGCTTAAATATTATTGTTTAGTGTAAGGCTGGTGGCATATTTTTCATTGCTGAAAACATTCCATCTGGATCTCCTCTGCCAGGATGATTTTCATCTCACATACAAAAACACATATATTAAATCCGTAACTATTCCAATGGACTTTTTATGCATATGAACATGCAGTATATATAGCACCATATGTTTAGAAGTCGCTAGAAGCAAGTAATCCCTCAAAATGTATCCATGTGAGAAATAACATCTGTATTTATGGGTCAAATAGCTGCATTTTTAGGTCAATTGAGAGAGGAAAAACAAAAGCCCATGTCACACTGGCCAACGGATGCAAAAAGGACACAGCGGACGAGCAAAAAGTTCCATCCGTTCTTATCCGCTCTTAAAAGGGGCAAAAATTTGCATAACCAGAGTGGATAACACGGACGCGGGGAGGACTTAGGGGGGATGCAAAGCGGATGCGGAATGGAAGCCCAGCGGATGGAAGCGGATGAGAGCGGATGGCGCAACTGCAGGGCTTCCGGGGGGCCTCAGCGAAGCGGACGCAGAACGGATAAAGCGGATGCAGAATGGACGCCGAACGGATGAAGTGGATGCACAGCGGATACACAGTGGATGAAGCGGATGCACAGCGGAAGCCTAACGGATGCACAGCGGAAGCGGAATGGATGCCGAGCGTTAATTGCGCATGTGGGGGGAAGCATTACTTAAGCCCCCCGGATATAAAGGGAAGCAGCTCGCACGTGGCCAGCATTCTGAGGAAAGACCTGCTGCTGGACACTTCAAGTTCCTTGCCTGCCCGGCCTGCATGCCTGCTTGCCAGCCTTGCTGCCAGCCTGCCTTCCAGCCAGCCTTGGTGCCTGCCTGCCTGCCTGCCTTCCTGCCAGGCTTTCTGCCAGCCTTCCTGCCAGCCTTCCTGCCAGGCTTCCTGCCAGCCTACCTGCCAGCTTCCTGCCAGCCTTGGTGCCTGCCTGCCAGCCTTGGTGCCTGCCAGCCTCCCTGCCAGCCAGCAACCCCACAACCATGGGGAGGAAGAGAAAACCTCAGCAACCTGCCACCATCCCTGGCAAGAGGGACAGGGACAACCTCCCGCCCCCTGCCCCTGACTCTGCTTCTGCTGGGGCTTCTGCTGAAGCTGCTCCTGGTGGTGCTTCTGCTGGTGCTGGGGCTTCTGCTGTTGCTTACTCTGTTGAAGCTGCTCCTGGTCCTGCTGGTCCTGCTGGTCCTGCTCGTGCTCCTGGTCTTGCTCGTCCTGCTCGTCCTGCTCGTGCTCCTGGTCCTGCTCGTGCTCCTGGACTTGCTGGCCCTGCTGGTGCTTACTCTACTGCTACTGATCCTGGTCCTGCTGGTCCTGCTGCTGCTGCTGATCCTGCTGCCACTGCTGCAGCTGCTGATGATGATCCTGCTGGTGCTGCTGCTGCTGCTGATGATGATCCTGCTGGTGAGGATGGTGATGATGATGATGATGATGGTGGTGGTGGTGGTGATGATTCTACTGCTGCTGCTGCTGCTGGTGGTGTGGAGGAGCAGCCCCTACTACCTGGGAGCCCCTCTGATGAGGTCCCATCTGGTCCAGCCAAAGGGAGGAAGAGACGTATGCGACAACAGGAGAGGAGGCAATACTATATTGAGGAGGCGCACGAGGATGAGGTGCTGGAGTGGCTGAGAGAGAACGACTATCTGTGGGGAAGGGACACCGGCTGTACAGGGACACCAAGCAGAAGCAGGCTGCTTGGAGAGAGAGGGCAGAGAGTATGGGTTACACTTCGGAGGTGCTCCTTGGCTGGTGGAAGCACATGCACACCTGGTACGGGAAGCTGCATCTGAAGAAATCTGGCCAGGCCACTGTGAAGCTGACAGACAGAGAGACCTACGTCATGGCGAGGTGCAGCTTCCTGGAGGGTGAGGTCCACCACCAAGGAGCACCAGCAGCCCCTCTCATGACCCTCTCTCTCCAGCAGCCTGCTGAGAGCCAGTCCTCTTCCAGCCGAGAGTCAATCCCTGTCTCCAGGCAGGTTTCTGTGGAGCGTGCGACAGCGGAGAACCCACGGACAGGTGTGGTAAGCGTGGTGGAGTGCGTAGAGGACTCCCTGGTGCGGTGGGAGAAAAGAGACATCGAGTCCACCACAGTCCTAGCCGCAACCACCCCCACCAGCTCCACCTCCGCAGAAAGGCAGAGAGCCGGACAGCAGGAGGGGCAGAGCCACACTGTCCTGCTGGAGATCAGGGACACCATCCGCACCAGCATAGATCCTCTCTCTCAGCTGGTCCACACCGACTCCTCATCCTCCAACCGCAAGCCCTTCCTACCTAAGTGAACATGACCCTCAAGGAAATGGCGGATCCACAGTACCAGCTGGTGAAGGACTGGATCACCGAGCTGCTTCACAACCCGCCAGACCCAGAGGAACCTGCTCCCACCCAGTCCAGGTCTGCTCCTCCAGCCCAGGTGATGTCCCTCCCATTCCAAGGCTTCCCACAGGCCCTCACCTTCCAGGGCTACGGCTACCAGGAGGTTCAGCAGCACAGGTAGCAGCCCTTCCCAGTCTAGGCACAGAGTCATCGGGTGACACTGTTGCCACCTGTTTCACTGATGCCACCGATGCCACCCATGCCAATGATGCCACCGACGACAGCGATGCCACCCACGCCAATGATGCCACCGACGACAGCGATGCCCCCACGCCAATGATGCCACCCACACCAGTCCTCACCCAGCTGCAGAGCAGACAGCCCCACTACACTACTCCTTCCTCCACCCCACAGCCAAGCCCGGCCTCAGTACATCTGTCATCAGTACTGAGGCTGACACCCCATGGCATGGAGGAAGGACTTCTCAGCATCACGGGACTGAGCCAGCTGTCCGAGAGCTTTCTCAACACACCGTCCCCTGTTGTCCTCTCAGGGCCAGGCGCTCCAGCACCACCCACCACCACAGCACCTGGACCCTTCACCCCTGAGACTGGGCACACCTCCGAGTGGCCAAGAAGAGTGCCAGAGGTCGGGTAGCTGGTTACCTGTGGACTTTATTTGGACACTTGACTTGGGTCAATTTTTTTTACAGCTTGTTGTTCAGTAAAGTTTATCTTTGATTCACACACTTGCTTCATTTGTTGTTGTTTTTTTAAGTCTTGGTGGAAACTTTTAGAATTGGCTTAAGCCTTTGCATGCTTGTGGGATGGGTTAAGATAGCAGTGGGGTGGGCAGGAATACCTGTGGAATGAGCAGGGATACCTTTGGGATGGCTAATAGCTGTGGGATAGATAAACCTCCAGTGCAAGCATAGTGGGACTGTATGGTCCACCCTCCCAGGTGCCACACCTATGGTCCTTTATTATCAATAATAATGTAATCAATCATCCACACATTTGAACACAAACACAACTCTTTATTAAATGCCCTGTTCATTGTAGGCCCACCCAACATACATGGCACAATCTCATCAGTGTGATGAGACAGGCTGAAGGAAGCACCCATTATCTATCATCCTGTCTTGCCACTCCACTGCTCCAGCTGGGGAGTTGCACCAGTGTTTCAGAAGGTTGCGCTGCTTCTTCCCTTCCCATGAGGCTCTGTTGTGGCCTTGCACATCCTGAGTGTTGATCAGGTTTCGCCCTTGCCTCCATTCCCCAGGCTCCATGTCCCCATTGCCTTGTTGATGGTCCACAAGCCTGTTCTGCAAGACTGGGTAGCGGGTGCGCATGAGATTGTGCAGGATGCAGAAAGCTTCCACGATGTTCCTCAGAGTCTCTGGGCGATGCTGCATGTACCTGGAACCTGTTGGCCAGGATGCCAAAGGTGTTCTCCACCACCCGTCTTGCCCTGGACAGCCTGTAGTTGAAGATCCTCTCTTCACGGGTCAGGAGTCTGGAAGTGTATGGCTTCATGAGGTAGGTTCTGAGGGAGAAGGCGTCATCCCCCATGATGAAGTAGGGCACATCTTGCGTGTCGTTGGGCAGGGGGTCTGGATCTGGGAAGCCCACGATGAGATTGCCTTCCAGCCCCTCCTTGAGGTGACTGGCGTTGTATACCTGGGCATCTGAAGATGAGCCGTAGCCTGAAGCATCGATGTACATGAATTTGTAGTCAGCATTGACCATGGTGAAGAGGATGATGCTGAAGAAGCCCTTGTAGTTGAAATAAGTGGACCCTGACTTGGCTGGAGCTTTGCAGGCCACGTGCTTGCCATCGATGGTTCCAACAGTGTGTGGGAAGTTCCACCTCTGATCCCACTGCTCTGCAACTTTCTTCCATCCTTCTTCAGTGGTGGGGCACTGGAGGAGCTCCTCCTTGTATTCTTCGATGATGGCCTGCACCACTTCTCTGACCACAATGCTGATGGTGTTGTTTGGCACCCTCCAGCCGTACTGCATGCTTTTGTAGGTGGTCCCTGAGGCCAGGTGGTGCAGAGTGAGTGCCACCTTGAGCCCAGGTTCCAGGCTGGGCCGGAAGTTGGTGTTTGCCTTTGTCAACCTGGTGTCAGGCGCTGCACAACTTCATCAAACATGGCTGGAGGCATCCTCATGAACTTCTGGAACACCCAAGTGTCTTCGTTCCTGAGCTCCACCATCAGCTTCTTATACAGTCCGTACTCTGCTCTTCTCCCGATCCATTTTCGGACCCAGACGCTTCTTGGCCGCCTCTTTTTCTTCCCATAGTAGAGTTCACAGAGCCTGTAGATGGCTTCGTACTGTTGCAGAAGGATGGTGGCTGCCAAAAGGAATGTGGTATGATCCACGGTGGACATGACTGGATGCTGTGGAAGAGGAAGAGTCAGATGAAGGCTGCAGAGGTCTGCACAGGTGGGCTGCTGGTCTGAAAGTGAGATGCAGACGAGTTGCTCCCCCTTTTGATAGGCAGTATAGGTGTCCCTTTGCATCCTCTAGGCATCCTGTAGGCATCCTCTAGACATCCTTAATATCCGAGATAGGTCCCCTCTGTGAACGTTTTTTCCGCTTTAAACGCTTTGTTTCCATGCTGCATCCATTCTGCATCCATTCTGCATCTGTTCCACGTCCATTCCGCTTCCTCCCTGCGTCCAAGCGGATGCGAGTTGCGCGGATGCGCAGCGGACGCCAAGCGGATATAGTGGATGCGTAACGGATGTGTAACAGATGTGTAGCGGATGCGTAGCAGATGCGTAGCGGATGCGTAGCGGATGCAGAATGGACGAACTGGATACATTTTCCACGCAAAAGTTTTGGGCAGCCCAAAACTTTTGGAGCGGATGAAACGTCAATAAACGGATGCTGGACGGATAGAGGGGAAGCAAAACGGAGGCAGTGAGTACATCGCATTTTCGAACGGATGGCAAGATTTTTTGTCTGTTTTACATCCTCTTTGCATCCATTGGTTCAGTGTGACATGGGCTTAAATAATAGTATGATGGACAGAGAGACGGTATGTGTGTTTGAGAGATACAGTAGCTATATAGATGAGAGAGAGAGAGAGAGAGAGAGAGAGAGAGAGAGAGAGAGAGAGAG
>BLBF01000056.1:593816-618718 GCA_015471245.1 Laticauda colubrina | reverse complement strand
GCCTTCCAGCCCCTCCTTGAGGTGACTGGCGTTGTATACCTGGGCATTTGAAGATGAGCCGTAGCCTGAAGCATCGATGTACATGAACTTGTAGTCAGCATCAACCATGGCGAAGAGGATGATGCTGAAGAAGCCCTTGTAATTGAAATAAGTGGACCCTAAGTTGGCTGGAGCTTTGCAGGCCACATGCTTCCCATCGATGGCTCCAACGGTGTGTGGGAAGTTCCACCTCTGATACCACTGCTCTGCAACTTTCTTCCATCCTTCTTCAGTGGTGGGGCACTGGAGGAGCTCCTCCTTGTATTCTTCGATGATGGCCTGCACCACTTCTCTGACCACAATGCTGATGGTGTTGTGTGGCACCCTCCAGGCGTACTGCATGCTTTTGTAGGTGGTCCCTGATGCCAGGTGGTGCAGAGTGAGTGCCACCTTGAGCCCAGGTTCCAGGCTGGGCCGGAAGTTGGTGTTTGCCTTGGTCAACCTGGGTGTCAGGCGCTGCACAACTTCGTCAAACATGGCTGGAGGCATCCTCATGAAGTTCTGGAATGCACAAGGGTCTTCGTTCCTCAGCTCCACCATCAGCTTGTTGTACAGTCCGTACTCTGCTCTTCTCCCGATCCATCTTCGGACCCAGACGCTTCTTGGCTGCCTCTTTTTCTTCCCGTAGTAGAGTTCTCAAAGCCTGTAGATGGCTTCGTACTGTTGCGGAAGAATGGTGGCTGTCAAAAGGACTGTTTTACGATCCACAGTGGACATGACTGGATGCTTTGGAAGAGGAAGAGTCAGATGAAGGCTGCAGAGGTCTGCACAGATGGGCTGCTGATCTGAAAGTGAGATGCAGATGAGTTGCTCCCCCTTTTTATAGGCAGTGTAGGTGTCCCTTTGCATCCTCTAGGCATCCTCTAGGCATCCTCTGGACATCCTTAATATCCGAGATAGGTCCCCTCTGCGAATGTTTTTTCTGCTTTAAACGCTTTATTTCCGTGCTGCATCCGCTAGGCATCCGTTCTGCATCTGTTCCGCATCCGTTCCGTTTCCTCCCTGTGTCCGGGCGGATGCAAGTTCCGCGGATTCGCAGCGGATGCCTAGCAGATATAGCCAATGCGTAGCGGATGCGTAACGGATGCGTAGCAGATGCGTAGCCGGATGCAGAACGGACGAACTGGATACATTTTCCACGCAAAAGTTTTAGGCAGCTCAAAACTTTGGGAGCGGATGAAACGTTCATAAATGGATGCTGGACGGATAGAGAGGATGAAAAACGGAGGCAGTGAGTACAGAACGGATACATCGTGTTAACCAACGGATGGCAAGGTTTTTTGTCCGTTTTACATCCTCTTTGCATCCGTTGATTCAGTGTGACATGGGCTTTAGTTTGTATTCCATAAATTGAATTCAAACTATTGCAGAAGATGGGATTGAGGGAGTTGTTTAGTCTGGTATTGTTGGTTACTAGTTGTTCCAGTCCCAGATTTGTGACATAAAGATTTGCAATTGTCCTTTGATAAGGCCAGAGAACATGGGCTGAAAGTCAAGCATGGTAAAAAGCCCCAGGAATTTGAAGCTGAGATTGAATAGAAGGATGAGAAGTATAAACCATGGGCTCATCTTCACCTGCATCATGATCAAAATCCCAGCTGCATCCACAGCTTAGTTGTTCAGGTTGTCCAGTCTCCCTCACTCAACCGTTCCATTCAACCAGTGACAATATTTCAGGTAGTCAAGACCAATCCTAGAGAGCCAGTTTGGTGCAGTGGTATATTGGAAGCAGGTTATAAACTGGGAGAACATGAGTTCTAGTCCCGCCTTAGGCTTGAAAGCCGGCTAGGTAACTTTGGGCCAATCCCCAGGCGACGGACAGTTGTAGGCCCACCTGAAGCACATGGCCAGTTGGTTCCCTTCAGGACATCCCCCCTCAATCAGTCCTGGGAAGGAGGCAATGACAAATGACTGGTGAGAAACCTGGTAAAAATGTGTCCCATCTTTGCTTTCATTTGCCACATTCATTCCACTTCATTTTGCAAGTCTTTGTATTTTGTGATTTTTCTCCATTTTTCTCTTTTATTCTGCAGTCTCCTCAGTGCTATTATCTGTTCATGACAATGTGAAATCACAGCTTTATACTGAAGTATTATGTCCAAAGCTGCTTTGTTGTTGTTGTTGTTGTTGTTGTTGTTGTTGTTGTTGTTGTTGTTTTGAGATTGGCCAAGTTGACCTAGGCATCGGCCACCTACTCCAGGCTCTCTAACTGACCCAGACTGGTCTAGGATGGAATTTAACAACTTAACATATTAACTTTGCCGCCTTGTCCAGACAGCATACAAACCCTACCTTCCATCTTCCGAAGCCAATTAATTAACAATATTAGAAGATGACTTTGGTGAAGTCAAATCAAGAGAAGGAATTAGGAGCTCATTAAATTTCTCTGCAATTTGGAGCAATTGATCCATAACCCCAGAGCTGTGATTTTCACCTTTATTACTTCTTTAATGGATTTTAACTGTGTGTTTGTTTATTTAAGGGAAAATGTCTTTTGAGTTAGCCTAAGCTCCTAACACAACTGACTGTCGGATAGAAGAGAATATTTGTAGCTCAGGGCTGAAGTGCGAGATCCTGGGTGCTCTCTGAGCTTGGTGGTTTTCTTGCAGACGTTTCATGACCCAACTAGGTAACATCATCAGTGCTAGAAGGGAGAGTGAGGTTTGCACATATATAAACAGAGAGGAAACCCACCTCTATCCTAGCACAGATGGTATTACTTGATTTGTCAAGGAAACATCTGCAGGAAAACAACTAAGTTCAGAGAACACCAAGGATTTTGCAGTTCAAACCTGAGCTACAAATATTCTATGCTGTCAGTATCACTTCCTTTTGGTGCCACAATTAACTAGTCCTTATTATTTTCTTAGAAATTTTTTTCCAGGAATGGTTTCGTCCTATCATCTTCCAAGGGCTTAAAGAGAGTGACTGACTGACCCAAAGTCACCCAGCTGGCATCATAGAATTGGAATACATTCACCTGTATGAAAGACCTCATTCCTTTCTCCAATGCTAGAACTAGAACACAGTTTAATCCTCTCATAGGGTTGCTAAAACATGGGGAATCTGCAAAAGAGCCTTATGAATGTGATACAGCATCACACAACTTATGGACCAGAATGACAGAATAACAGAGTTGGGAGGGACCTTGGCGATAGCAATAGCCATAGCCCTTAGACTTATATGCTGCTTTACGGTGCTTCACAGCCCTCTCTAAGCAGTTTACAGAGTCCATCTATTTGCCCCCAACAATCTGAGCCCTCGTCATGTGACTGACCTCGGAAGGACAGAAGGCTGAGTCGACCTTGATCTTCTAGTCCAATGCCCTGCTTAAGCAGGAGACCCCATAGCTATGGAGATTCTAAATCATCCGGGTCATGGTCCCCGAAAGGTGCTTTTTCGAGAGGCAGCTGGATTTTATTTTTCCTTGAAAATATTTCTCTTCTCATCCAGGAAGCTTCTTCACTTCTATACCATTTCAAACAAGTGGCTGCCTAATCTCTCCTTCAAAACCTCCAATATTAGAGCATCCACAACTTCTGGAGTGAAGTCCTTCCACTGATTAATTGTCTTCACTGTCAGGAAATTTCTCCTTAGTTCTAGGTTGCTTCTCTCCTTGATGAGTTTCCATCCGTTGCTTCTTGTCTTATCTTCTGGTGTTTTGGAAAATACTTTGGCACCACCACCACCCCGTTCTTTGTGGCAGCCCCTCAAATATTGGGACACTGCTACCATGCATCCCCTGGTCCTTCTCTTCACCAGATATGCAGATATTTTCTCCCTTCACCTATCTTCCAATCCACTTTCTTTTTTCTATTTATTCCTCCATCAGGGAAGAGTGAAAGCACCCAAAAGTTCTATCAAGTTAGAACTGACAACCTCCATCCATCGCGAGGAGAAAAGGCCATGGAAGCACTTGGAAGAAAACTCCAAAGCACTTGGAGAAAAGGCCATGGAAGCACCTGACAGGCCTTGTTTGTTTTGCTGGCTAACTATCCCAATTGATCTTTTATTGAGTTTTTTTCTTTAACTGAAATCCTGCAAAACAATCCCCCCTCCGATCTTTATGCACCGTATGACTTACGAGGTCAGTCGATAAAATAAAAAAGAACAACCCTAGGGATTTACGGTGCTCTGCATGCAAGGCCATGTACATGTGAGAAGCTCATTTATGAGGCTAATAAAAGTCTGGGGAATTTACATTACAATTTGTGGGAGGCCATTTATGATGTTAAGCATCAATTTTACAGTGTCAACTGTTGTGGTAGCGGTAAAAATGCAGAGCGTATCTATAATGGTTTGATTCTCCTCCCTCTCCTTCCTTCTCTTCTTTTCATCACTTTGTTGATACTACTTTTAGCAAGTTCCATTTTGTTTAATATGTTGTAAGACAGAGGTGGGGAACTATGGCCCCTTTATGACTGGTGGACTTCAACTCCCAGAATTCCTGAGCCAGCCATGCGAGTTTATACCATTATGTAAAAGTCCAAAGTTAAGATTTGATGTTATTATTTTATTTTCCTGCACCAAGGAAGTTGGAAGCCAATGGCTTTTTTCTTTCTTTTTTCCCCTTTTCCCCACACTTTTCCCTTCTTTTTTCTCCCCTTTTTCTCCCCTTTCTCCTACTATTTTCTTTTATACAGATTAACAGAGTTGGAATGGACCTTGTAGGTCATCTAGTCCAACCCCTGCCCCCCTGCTCAAGGAGACAAATGGCATTCCAGTCTCTTCTTGAAAACCTCCAGTGATGAAGCTCCCACAACTTCCGAAGGCAACTTCTGTTCCATGAGTTGATTGCTCTCACTGTCAGGAAATTCCTCCTCATTTCCAGGTTGAATCTCTCCTTGTTTCAGTTTTCATCCATTGTTTCCTGTCTGGGTTCTTTGGAAAATAGGTCGACCCCCTCCTCCTCTCTGGGGCAGCCCCTCCCTCAAATATTGGAAGATGCTCTCCTGTCTCCCCTGGTCCTTCTCTTCCCTAGACCAGGCAGGCCCAGTTCCTACAACGGTTCTTCACATGTTTTAGCCTCCAGCCCCCTAATCCTTCTGGTTGGTCTTCTGTGTACTTCTTCTAGAGTCTCAACATCTTTTTTGTAGTGTGGTGACCAAAACTGGATGCAGGACTCTAGGTGTGGTCTTACTAAGGCTTTAAAGAGTGGTATCAGTATCTCCCTTGATCTTGTATTTCTGTATGTTATGGTGATAATGCATAAATAAATAAAACTTTGGTTGGGGAGAAAAAACATCAGAGCAAAATATCAAACATATTCCTTCCATAATGGAGGTCTGTGGCTTGTAACTATTTATGTATGCCATCATATTCTGGAATTTTAATTACTTTCAACTTAGAAGAAGTGGCTATAAAGAAAGTATTCAAAGTCCTTTCTAAATACCATGCTAAAATAGACCTCTGTTTGTGCATACTTCTAGGTCTGCTCTCTCTCTAACCCCTCGCATGAAAGCCTAGAGATATATTTGATGTACTAAAAGAGGCTTCAAACATGAAGCTCCTGAGAACTGATCCACTTCCTTTCATAAGACCTGGCGGTCTATGTAGGTGCAGTTTAGAGAAAGAAAGCCAGTGAAATTTTTCAATGGAGAAAGCAGGCAATGCTGAAAACTCCATGTCTTAAAGGCCATAGTGAACAATGCCAGGCTTACAGATGAGCATGCTTGCAATTTAATGCAGGGAGCAAAGCCAAACTCCTCCCTTAGCTATGTACTGGCAAAATATCCCTAAGTATGAGGCATAGAATATATACAGAACAGGGTTTTAAATAAAAGTACAGAGATATGAAGATAAGAAAGTAGCATTGCACCTTGCTAAATAGCCTGACAAGCAGGATCAGAAAGAGGAGCATTTTTTTCCAGCATATTTTGGAAAGTTTAATAACTTGGAGGTATTTTAAAGGTGTACCTGAAACTTATGACACCACCGTCAACCTGGTTTTTATTTTTTTACTACACACAATATTCTGTTCTTGTTCTGTTCTGTTCTGTTTCAGTCCATTTCATTCCATATATTCTATTCTGTTCTGTTCCCTCTGGAGAAAATTGCTCCAGATTTCCACAGCTTTAAGGTATTTGCTAGTTTATTTGCTTCTTTCAACTGTGCATTTGGCCAACAGGTAAAACAGGTATGATTTTTTTTTTCATACTGTTGCTTCCAGAACCTTTTGTACATGGATGCTTGAGCATATCAGTGAAACACTGTGCAAAAACAGCAATTATGGCATTTTTGTGGTGTTTGACAATGTCCATAGATACCAAATAAACATTAATGCTCAGAAAAATTGTAACCCTCTTTTCCTTTCTAAATATCTCCTGGTGAGTAATAAATAAACATTAGGCCATTTTTACTAGCTGACATGAGTGGCATATGGATTTGTTCTGATTTAGGTGTAGCAATTCACTGGGAGTTTGCTGGATATCAGCAAACCTAGAAATTACACACAATTTTCCAATTTTATTTGTAGGTGACCACTTTTGCAGACTCTGGATGGTTCCTACCAGTAATGAGATGATATATCACTGTAATATTCTGGTTCCGATTGCTAAAACAGACAATGAATGTTTTAAACATTTAATGATCATGTCAGGTCATTTTTTTTCAGCTTGGATGGCCATTTTGTAAAGCTCAGGTACAGAACGACAGAGCTGGAAGGGACCCTGGAGGTCTTCTAGTCCAACCCCCTGCTCAAACAGGAGACCCTAGACCACTTCAGACAACTGGTTGTCCAATCTCTTCTTAAAAGCCTCCAGGGATGAAGGAAACCCACAACTTCTGGAGGGAAGTCCTTCCACTGGTTAATTGTCCTCACTGCCAGGAAATTTCCTCCGTACTTCCAGGTTGCTTCTTCTCTCTTTGATGAGTTTCCACCCGTTGCTTCTTGTCCTGCCCTCAAGGGCTTTGGAGGATACATTCACCCCTTCCTCTTCTCTGGGGCAGCCCCTGAGATATTGGAAGGCTGCTATCATGACTCCCCTAGTCCTTCTTTTTACTAGACTAGACATACCCAGTTCCTGCAAGCGTCCTTCATATGTTTTAGCCCCTGGTCCCTGAATCATCTCTGCACTTCTCTGCACTCTCTTAATTGTTCTCCCTGTCAGGAAATCTCTCCTTAGTTCCAGGTTGCTTGTCTCCTTGATAGGTTTCAGAATAACAGAGCTGAGAGGGACCTTAGAAGTTTTCTAGCCCAACTCCCTGCTCAAGTAAGAGACTCTATTCCAGGGCTCACCAACCTTTTGGACATCAGGGACCACCAAACTCATAATTTTAGATCCCAGGGACCACAACCGGGTCTGTGGGCATGGCCTAATTTGTGGGTGTGGCTTGGTGGTCATGTGACTGGCTGGGCATCACTTGTATGCAAATATTATAAATATTTATATAAATATTGAATTTTTTATAAAAAAAGAGCAACTTTTACTCAAAATCAGGCAAAGCAGGCAGGCAGATTGAGTTGCTCACAGAATCATTCAGTGATCTATCTATCTGCCATCGGCTACCTCAGTCTCGCACGTTTGCTTGCCATGAGTCTGCACTGAATTTGCTTGCAGGCAAACCTTCAGTCCTAAGGGAGGTTCGCTGTACTTAAAAGCAGAGCCAAAGATCTAAAGTTTAGCTAGAAAGCAAGAAATCCAACCATTTCCTGCTTCCTAGGTAATCTAAATCTCCTGGCACAGCAGAACTGATGATGGTCAAAAAAAGGAAAAATAACAATTTAGCAGGCAAGTTTGCAAGGTAAGGAGTAAGTGGGCAGGGAGGATTCCCGCGGTCCATGTGGGCGGTGCAGCCTTGTGTTTCTGCTCAGCCTGGATTTCTCTGCGGCCCACCAAAATTTTCTTGTGGCCCACCAGTTGGCAACCGCTGCTCTGTACCATTCTGGGGAAATTGCTGTCCAGTCTCTTCTTGAAAGCCTCCCTTGTTGGAGCAGTCACAACGTCTGGAGGCAGGTCCTTCCACTGGTGAATTGTTCTCACTGTCAGGAAATTCCTCCTTGGTTCCAGGTTGCTTCTCTCTTTGATAACTACTTTTTAATAAAGGCATAATTAAATTCTTCAGCATCCTCCCCAGGAAAGAAAACTTCCGCTTGTGAATCACTGGTCTTAAAGATTCTTTTTAGAAATGTAAAAAGGTTTTTCTCCAGGGCATCTGCTGATGTGGCCTCCAGAAGTTGTGGCTGCTCCATCATGGGAGCTTTTCATCAGGAGACTGGACAGCCACTATGTCTGAAATGATAGAGAGGCTCCTGCTTGAGCCAGGTTGTTCTGTATGGAACTTGGAAGGCTCCAAGTTCGCTATTCTGATTGGCCGAAAAGGCCATTCGCGGATTGGCTGTTAGAGAACCAATCCGGTTAACCCGCCAAACGGTGGGAACAGTTAAAGCGGTGTCATTGGCCACAAGCCACGAGCAAGCCGCTATAAAAAGGGCTGCCACAGCTTGGGCTGTTGTTCCGTTACTATTGCCTTGCGAGTTTAATAAAAGAGTTTATTCTTGGAACCCGGTCTCACGTGCTTCTTTCCGGACGGAACACAGGGGTTGGACTAGAAGACCTCCAAGGTCCCTTTCAACTCCGTTATTCTGCTTTTCATTGTTCCTGTGTGCTGATTTTGATGCTTCAATTTTTGGAGGAGGTACATAAATTAAGATTGCACTGAAAGGACATGTGACTGTAAAAAAAAAAATTACCACCTTAGATCCTTGAACTGCAGGATTCAAGTTCAAGTGGCTTCTTTAATTGGAAGCACACAATGCAGGTTTTGGTTGGTTTTCTCTCAGAAATGCCACTGCTCAGTATGTCTCCCCTTCAGAATCACCTACCTGGAGCCCAGTCAAGCTTCCAGCTGCCTGCTGGCATCTCCTCCTTTCATTATTGATGAACCATTTACCCTTCGAGATTTGCTGAGCTAATCAAAATGGATACTTGTGTTTGGCAAATTCCAGGGGACCCGAGATCGAGTATGTTCAGCACAAAGTTGGCTTCAAATGAGTTTCATGGCAACCTAGGTGGGGCTCCTGGATGCTCTTCCAGGGCAAATTGATTCATGATCCTCAGCAAATGTGCATCTGCAGAAAGATCTCAGGTGTCTGCTAGAAGGAGAGCCATTGCTTGTCAGATGATGATACAATTGAAATGACAGCAATTTATTTCAATATGTGTTTTCTCTTTGTCACTTTGGCTCCTCCTCCTCTCCTCATTCTTCCCCTTCCCCTTCCCCCCCTCCTCTTCTCTCCTCTTCTTCTTCTTCTCTTCCCCTTCCCCTCCTCCTCATCCTCCTCCCCTCCTCCTCTTCCTCCCTCTCCCTCTCTCTTTTCCCCTTCTCTGCCTCCTCTTCCCTCTCACTCTCCACCTCCTTTTCCCCTCCCCCTCCTCCTCTTTCTTCCTCTTGCTCTCCCTTTCTCCTTTCCCCTTCCCTTCCTCCTCCTCATTATTTTTCTATATTACAGTCTGAACTCTATTAAATTGTGTTAGAAGCATTTCTCGATAAAGATTCCTTATGGTTGAAAGCATGCACAATAGTTCCCCAAAAGCTCTATTGTTGCCATCAAGATGGATTTGGTCCTTGAGAAATTCTTGGTGGTTTTCTTTGTCCATTGAGGAGGGGAGGGGAAATGTAGAAACCGTTTATCCAATTTCTCGGCCAGAGACCTGAGAAAGAGCTTCAAAAGACCAGGCAAAGGGTTGGAGTTCCCACTAGGGATCCAAACTAATTGCGCTTCCCCTTTCATGTTTCAGATCAACCACCGAAGGACGCATTTACAAATGCTGGGTGGGTGTCATCAAATCCACTGGAGTAATTTTCTAAAAACCCAGAAACTCTTCCAGCAGGTTCACTGCTGAAGTTAATGTGCCTGATTGGCTTTTCCAAAGCTTTGCAAGCTGTGTTTGTGCTGGGCTGCGAGGTTTGTTCTAACAGCTACACAACACAGCAAACACAGTGTGTTCGCGAAACCCCACTTCCTTCAATCTGACTTATCCCAGCCTTGTAGAGGAGCCTCAGGTACATGGAATCCACCTGCAGGAGAGAATCATTGTCAACAGAGCTCTACATTCCTTTGAAGCAGACCGTCACATGGAGCTCGAAGCAACATGGCCTGTGATACCTCAAAAGACACATGAATTGCTGGAGAAGAACCCTGATCGTCTGTAATAATCAATGTAGGGATGATTTTTCCCTGTCAGGGTAAAGATTCAAGAGCTGACCAGTGGTTATAATGATGTCATCCTGGGAATGAGTCAGCAAGGTTTTTGGGGTGACATCACTTTAAGAGCCTGTGATAAGAAGAGGCCCTGTTCTATTCATGCTTTCAGGTCTTTTTTCAATCTCTATGGCTTCTCTGATGATTGTGTGGTTGGGGTTTTCTATAGTGGCTAGAGTTTTAGTGCCATTGAAGTTGATGTTGTGACCTGTGGTTTTCATGTGTTGGACTAGTGAGGAGGTGTGTTGCAGCTTTTTTACTGCATTTTTGTGTTCATCTAGGCGGGTATTTATTCTTCTATTGGTCTGTCCAATGTATGTGGCCGGGCATGATGCACAGGGAACTTCGTATGTGCCTTGGTTTTCCAGGTCAATTTTGTCTTTGGGGTTTCTCAGGATGGCTGCTATTTTTTTGTCTGTTTTGAAGGCAGTCTTGATGTGATGCCTGTGTAGTATCTTACTGGAACACACCTCCTCACTAGTCCAACACATGAAAACCACAGGTCACAACATCAACTTCAATGGCACTAAAACCCTGGCCACTATAGAAAACCCCAGCCACAGAATCATCAGAGAAGCCATAGAGATTGAAAAAAGACCTGACAGCATGAATAGAAGAGATGATTCCAGCAGACTGTCAATCATTTGGAAACCTGCACTTTCAAATAGAAAGATCTCCATGCCACAAAACAGACAAACACCTGAGCACAGACAGACTCCCTCTGATGCCTTCAACTCAAATACCCCCCACCAGGCACCCAGGTGAAACCTAGCTTGCTAATGAATAACAGCCGTCCTTTCACACGAAGCCAAGCTGCACTGAAAGCCTCCAACACAAGAACAGAGTGTTGCCAGCCAATCAAAGCCACAAAACAGACAGAAGAAACCAGAAAGACCAATCAATCAAACTCCAAGTCCAATGAACACAGGTCCAGGCTCCTAGCCAATCAGAATGGACCAGCCTCAAATTTGAAACTAGGAACGAACTCTATACAGAAGCCTGATGATGGCAGATGAGATTCTGCTGAAACATTGCTACAACTTTAAAAGCACTACAATGACGTGGGATAATACCCAAAGGAAGCTGAACAGCACACATGTATGTACCCGCGAAAACTTAAAAAAACAAATATATATCTATATCTATCTCTATATCTCTATATCTCTATATCTCTATATCTCTATATCTATCTCTATCTATCTATCTATCTATCTATCTATCTATCTATCGATTAGATAAAACCACTATTTAAAATACAAACCTCTATTTACTGTATTTGCTCCTGGGTTGCCTCACATAATCACACTGTGAGCATGCTGACATTCCAAGTGACAAACAGGAAAATTCTACTGGGCTCATTCAAACAGATGACATAATTTACTTTAAACTTATTTCAAACAAGGCAAGAAAAATCAGTGAATGTTTTTTCTTCCTTTTTCTCTTTTTGTACTTATTTAGGACTGCAGCAAACAAAGGGGAAGCAATGGCGGCACGTATGTTTTCTCCAGATCCAAAATTTCTTTTCAGCTGTCTTAAAACAAAAATGATTCTTTTTGAATCCCAATTTTTTCTTTGGTAAGCAATGCTGAGAAAAATGGAAAGGGCCTACAAGAATTATAATGACCAGCTTTGCATTTGGAAAAAGTAACAGAACAGCAAAACAGAAAACAGAGTGGGAAGGTATTCTGTTTTAGTGTACTGCATCTTGCTGTCAAATATATCCCCAAGTATTTGATCTTATTCGTGACCTGGATTTTTAATAGGTTTGCTAATTCTTCCTTTTGTCTTGGTAACATGTTCTTTGTCAGAATCTTTGCCTTATCTTTATTTATTTTCATGTCAGCCACCTTTCCATATGTCTCTGTCTTTTCTGTCAATTTTGATGCTGTTTCTAGTGGCTCTTCTAAGATGAAAACCAGATCATCTGCGAATGCTTGCAACTTAAATTCTTCCTTTTTAATTTTCATCCCTTTTATATCCTTTTTGTTCTGTATGCAAATAAGGTTACTCCAAAACATGCAAATCTGATTGGTCAACTAAAGTAAGCATTGGATTGGTTCACTAAGAACCAATCCAAATAAAGTAAAAAAGGTGGCAAATTCGATCAGCTGCCATTGGTTACAAGCCGGCAGGCTAGCCTGTATAAAAGGCTGCCGCTAAGTTGGCTAACTGTTCCGTTTTACTGACTCCTGTAAATAAAGACTTTTCGTTGTTGGAACCCGGTCTACCTCGTGTTTTTCCGAACAAAACACTGGCGACGAGGATGGGATCGTCCTGAACACGAAAACTGCACACGGTGATAAGAAGCCCAGATGACGACAAAGATATCTGGAAACAACGCACCGCCCGCACCCTTCAACCCCAACGAAGAGGATTGGGATTCCTATGCAGATCGCTTCCAAATGTATCTGGAAAGCAATGAAATGGAAGGAATTTCAGAGCAACGAAAGAGAGCTGTGTTCCTAACACACTGTGGGCCAACGGTTTTTAAGATGGCAAAGATCTAGCGAAGCCACAAGATGTCAAGCAACTAACGTGGCCAGAATTGCAACGAATCCTCAAAGCACACTATGCTCCAATGGTGTCAAACTTAATAAAGCGACACGAATTCTACAGGAGAGACCAGAGAGAGGGAGAGACCGTCGCCAATTTCGTTGCCGCACTTCGACAAATAGGTGGTGAGTGTGAATTCTCAAACCTCGACGAGGCAATGAGGGATCGAGTGGTGTTGGGTTTGAGAGACTCGACCACACAGAGTAAACTACTCAACAAACCCAACATCAGCGTAGCCAAAGCTATCAAGGAAGCCACAGCCGCCGAAGCTGCGAAAAAATCAGCTGTCACTCTGAAGAAAATGAACACACATAGTGACGAAACGAACCCAACCAAAGACAAAAAACAATCTACCACCACCACGCATTACGAAGAGTATGGCGAAACACCTGACACTAGCGAAGAAGACGACGAGGTCCACCGCCTATACACTAACAGAAAAGAGCGCGAAAGAAGAAATTGGCGGGAATGCGCTGGCTGCGGAGGAAACCATCCCCGAGCCGAATGCAGATTTCTCGATGCCATCTGCAGGGTCTGCAAGAAATGAGGGCATATCGAAAAAGTCTGCAGAAACAAAAAATACTACAGCCCCACGAGACTCAGAAATTCCCCAACACGAGCTGAGCCTAAACGAGCTGAAAGAAAGTGGCAACAAGAGAAGCGAGCCAATACACACCAAACTGTCATTATAAAGAGCGCTCAGACGGAAAGTGGGAAGAAAGTTAAAGTCGTTGTAGAGATCGAAGGGAAACCATGCAAGATGGAAGTAGACTCGGGGTCCTTTCTCTCTATGGTATCATGGGACACAATAAAACAGCTAGTCCCAGATATCGAAACCAAAGAACTAAAGAAGCAGCACCTAACTCTCAAGGACTACCAGGGAAACCAAATCCCTGTAGTCGGCATGGGACATTTCAAAGTTACCTACAAAGAACACGTCAAAGTGCTACCGCTGACCATAGTCGACAGAGACAGACCAAGTCTCCTGGGCATCGAATGGTTCACACCATTGGGCATCGGGATGACCGGGATCGATCGAGTGACTGCAACCGGCTGGGAAGAAGACCTCATCCGGGAATTCCAGGACGTTTTTGACGGCTCACTTGGCAAGTATCGGGGAAAGCCCATTTCTTTCAGTTTAAACCCCCAAATAGCCCCACGAAGAATAAAAGCCAGACGAGTTCCTTTTGCACTAAAGGCAAAAATAGAGGAACAGCTGGACAAATTAATAGCCCAAGGGGTATTAGAACCTGTGGACCATGCCAAGTGGGAAACACCTATAGTCACACCTATCAAACCCGACGGGTCCATTAGAATCTGTGGTGACTATAAGGCTACCCTGAACCACGCATTACAACCAAACGCATATCCGGTGCCAGTAGTCCAGCATTTGCTTCACTCCCTGGGAAAAGGGAAGGTTTTTGCTAAACTCGACCTAGCACAAGCCTACCAACAACTCCCAGTGGACCCAGAAACTGCAGAAGCACAGACTATAGTTACCCATAAGGGCACATTCAAATGTCACCGACTGCAATTTGGAGTAAGTGTAGCCCCAGGCATCTTCCAGAGTCTAATGGAACGCCTCCAAATGGCATACAAGGAGTCGTACCATACTTTGACGACGTCCTGATCTCAGCCAAAGATGAAACCCAATTAAAAAAAAGACTCAAAGAAGTACTAACTAAATTTAGAGAAGCTGGCCTCAAGGTGAAAAGAGAAAAGTGTTGCCTAGTTAAGAATAGCGTCGAATTCCTGGGCTATTTAATAGACGGAGAGGGTATACACCGTACAGACAAGAAAATTAAAGCTATCAATGAAGCACCAAAACCAAGAAACAAAGCCGAACTACAAGCATTTCTTGGACTGATAAATTTTTATAATGTATTCCTACCGAATAAAGCCACAATAGCAGAACCATTGCACCGTCTATTGGATAAGAAAGCAATTTGGACTTGGGGTTATAGAGAAAAGGATTCTTTCCAGAAAATAAAAAAATTGCTAACATCAACAAACGTCCTCATCCAATTCAGCAACACACTGCCATTGAGGGTGACCTGCGACGCTTCGCCATTTGGAGTCGGTGCCATCCTGAGCCACCAACTGCCTGATGGCAGAGAGGCACCCGTCGCATACTACTCAAGGACTTTGTCTAAAACCGAGAGGAATTACAGCCAACTCAACAGAGAAGCTCTAGCAATTGTCGCTGGAGTGAAACGCTTGCACGAGTACCTCTACGGGCGGACTTTTCAAATTATAACATAACAGACCACAAACCACTAATGGGGATTTTGGCGGGAAACAAGCCAACACCAAATATCCTTTCTCCAAGAATGACTAGATGGTCAGAGTTCCTAGCAGCCTATTCATACACTCTGACACATCGACCAGGGAAAGAAATTTCCCATGCGGACGCTTTGAGCAGAGCACCCTTGCCAGAAACCGAGGAAGAGATGACAACATTACAAATAGAGACTTGCCCCGATCTACCCATATCTGCTTATGATATCGCCAGAGCCACCGCGAAAGACTCAGTGACTTCCCGCATCCTCAGCTGGGTAGGTAAAGGCTGGCCGGAAAACCAAAAAACTGACAACTTTAAACCTTTCCGGACCAGACAGACTGAACTTTTGATTCAAAAAGGGTGTTTATTGTGGGGTGATCGGGTAGTGATTCCTAACAAACTGCAACCCAGGGTACTCGGGATGTTACATGAAGGGCACCCGGGAATTGTGAAAATGAAAAGCCTTGCAAGAAGTTATGTTTGGTGGCCGGGAATTGATAAGGACATAGAATATTGGGTAAGCTCATGCAACAAGTGCCAGGGAATTAGACCGTCCCCGCCTAAAGCACCTATTAGAGACTGGGAAACCCCGCGAGGCCCTTGGTCAAGGATCCACATCGATTTTGCAGGTCCTACCAAAGGGCATACATTTCTGATTGTCGTTGATGCCTATTCTAATTGGCTAGAAGTAAAAATCATGCCATCAACGACAACAGAAACTGTAATCAAACAACTAGACAACCTTTTTGCCACCCATGGTCTACTGGACGTCCTCGTATCAGACAACGGGCCACAGCTCACCAGCTTACAATTCGAGCAATACCTAGCCTCCCTAGGTATTAGACATGCCCTAACCGCGCCGGCTCACCCGGCCGCAAATGGCAGGGCTGAGAGAATGGTCCGCTTTACCAAAGAGGGAATAGAAAGAACGGACACCGGGGACGTCCAACAGAAAATAAACCGATTGCTCACTCTCCAACACATAACGCCCAGTACCACGACCAACAAGTCCCCAGCAGAATTGCTCATGGGGAGGAAATTAAGATCACACCTTGATAGGTTGAACCCAAATTTTACGCCAGAAAACCCCTCCGACTCCTCCACACGATTTAGGAAATTTGAAGTAGGTGAGTTGGTTTACGCCAAAAACTTCACCGGGGACCCTGTTTGGCTACCAGGACAAATAATGCAAATTACAGGCCCCAAATCCTACCGGTTAACAATTGACGACGGCAGGGAATGGAAGTGGCACATAGACCAGCTCCGTTCCCGAAACATAGAATGAAATACAGACATACACCCATATATGGAAAAAACCGGGGATGGACAAACCAAAGGGGGGGGGGGGAAATGCAAGAAACAAATAAAGAACCGATACAAACAAAACCCAAAGAGATTAACAAACAAAAAGAGCAAATAAAAGACTCACTGTTTGAAGAGACTTGCGTGAAGAGCCCATCGGAAGGGGACAGCCAGGCCAGCTCGACCTGCCCGGAGGAAACGGGAGGGAGCGGCAAAACCTCCAGCCTAAGAAACTCAGGCGGCGGCAAAATGGCTGACTCACCCTTCCAGACGGTTCCAGAGAGAAGGACGGATGACACAACAGCCCCATCCGAACCGGTCGAAGTCTCCGCCGAAAGTGAACTGCGCAGGTCCAGTCGAGCCAGGAAAAGCCCCGCCTACCTGCACGACTACATCACCACGTAGGACTGAACTAAGGAGGGAGGGGTGTTCTGTATGCAAATAAGGTTACTCCAAAACATGCAAATCTGATTGGTCAACTAAAGTAAGCATCGGATTGGTTCACTAAGAACCAATCCAAATAAAGTAAAAAAGGCGGCAAATTCGATCAGCTGCCATTGGTTACAAGCCGGCAGGCTAGCCTGTATAAAAGGCTGCCGCTAAGTTGGCTAACCGTTCCGTTTTACTGACTCCTGTAAATAAAGACTTTTCGTTGTTGGAACCTGGTCTACCTCGTGTTTTTCTGAACAAAACACTTTTCTTCTCTAATATTTCTGTTTAACACTTCCAAGGTTAACACAAACAACAAGGGTGACAGTGGGCATCCTTGTCTTGTTCCTTTTCTTATATCAATAGAGTCAGTCAATTCTCCCTCTATTGTTACCTCTGCTGTTTGCTTATGATATATAGCTTCCATTGCTTGAGTAAATTTTTTAGTAAAGCCCATCTGTTCCAGCAGTAACAACATGAATCGCCAATCCACATTATCAAATGCCTTCTGTGCATCTAGAAATATCAAAGCCATTTGTTTTTCAGGATGAGCCTTATAGTATTCTAGTGTCCAAAATTACTCTCATATTGTCTTTAATTTGTCTCTTTGGCAGAAATCCATTTTGATCAGGATGAATAAAACTGTTTAAACATTTTAATCTTTCTGCCAATATTAAAGCAAAAATTTTATAATCTGCATTTAGTAAAGAAATAGTCTTAATTTGTAATGGGTCGGCCTCCTCTTTTGGAATAAGTATAATATAAGCTTCTAACCATGTTTTAGGTATCTTCTTCTTTGACATAACTTCATTCATAACTTCTAACAATGGAAGGTTCAGCGATTCTTGTAACATTTTATAAAATTCTGCTGGAAGTCCATCTGGGCCTGGTGCCTTTCCATTATTTTGCTTCTTGAGTGCTTCAGTTAGCTCCATCATAGTTTTATTGCTTTCTAACATTGTTTCAATCTCTTTAGGTATCTGGGGTAGATTAGCATTCTGTAAGTACTGTTTAACTCTTTCCTCATCAATATTCTCTTGTGTATATAGTTTCTCATAATAGTCTTGTATGATTTCCTTCTTCTCTTTGCTACCATAACAAACTTGGCCTTGTTATTAATTGCAATATTGGCCTTGTTATTAATTGCAATATTTTCCTTGATTCTTTCTTCTTTCTCAATTTATATGCTATATCTCCCTGGTTTATTTGCATCTTCAAAATAGTTCTGTTTAGCGCCTCTACTTTTTTGTGCTAGCTCTTCTTTTTCTATTCTACCCATTTTATATTTGATTATATCCATTTTTAACTTGATATCCTTTTTCTGTGGCATTTTCTGTGGCTCTTTTTCAAGTCCTTTATACTCATCCTCTCATGCCTTAGAGGCTAATCTTTCCATAGTATTTCTTTTCCTTGTATAGCCTATTATCAAGCCTCTGGCATATGCCTTCACTATATCCCATACATTCTGAATTGATGTATCTTCTTTTTTGTTTTCTTTAAAGAAAAAAGCCAGTTCTTTCTCCATCCACTGTGTAAAGTCTTTTTCCTTTAGAACAGTATTATTTAACGTCCATCTAGATCTTCTTCTTTGTCCTTTCCATTTAATTGTCATTGGATTATGATCTGCCCAAGTACTTGTTTCAATGTTTACTTCTTGAATATTGATTAACAGTTCTGTTGACATCCATATCATATCTATTCTGGACCATGATAAATGTCTATTTGAATAGAAGGTGTATTGTTTAGTTTTAGCATTTCTTTCTCTCCATGTATCTTTTAAGTTTATTTCATCTACCATTTTAAAAAAGGATTTAGGGAGGGTCTTTCTGCTTTGCTTTGTTGTTTTCTGTGCTATATAATCCAATTTATTGTCTACAGTTCCATTAAAATCTCCCATCAAAACTATATTAGCATAGTCCAGTTCAATTATTTTTATGTGTAATTTTTTTATAAAATTCTTCTTGATTGTCATTCGGGGCATAAATTGCAACCAGGAGTGTTTTTATATTATTATCTATTATTTCCACCATTAGTATTCTTCCATTATCGTCAGTATATATCAACTTCGTTGGAATAATATCTTTAATATGTAGAACCACTCCTCTTTTCTTGCATTGTGTCAAAGAAGTCAATGTTTTCCCAAGTTTGGCTGTCTCAGCAATTGTTCATGTTGCTTTTTAATGTGTACTTCTTGTAGACAAATTTTATCAAATTTTAATTTCTCTAATTTATGAAAAAAATTCCTTCTTTTAACAGCTGAATTAAGTCCATTTATGTTAATTGTAATTTTTTTTTTCTTCCATGGTTAAATTTTGTACTTAAGTTTAACAGCTCTCATAGATCTTGGTTCACATTGTTCTTTAGCCTCCTTCTTTCCACCTACTGCACCTTCTTCTTTTCCATTCGTCATTTAATAGTCCTCTTGGAATTCAATTAGTGAAATTTCTTTTTCTGCCTCTTTCTCCTCTTTAAAAAATTCTGCGTAAAATGATTCAGCTTTCGCAATTGAGTCAATTCTATATCTCTGCTCTTGCCATGTGAACATTAAACTTTCTGGAATCAGCCATCTATAATTCAACTCTTTTTTAAGTAACAATTTGGTCAAAAATTGGTATTCTCTTCTCATATCTCTCACTCTTCTGGGCACTTGTTTCAAGACCACAATCTCCTTATCTTTGTATTTCAGTGTTTTCTCTCTTGCCACTTGCAATGTTTGCGTTTTAATGGCTTTCTTTGTAAATCTGATGTGAACTTCTCTTGGTAAACTATTTCTCATTGCATATCTTGTAAAGACTTGATAAATCTCGTCTATTCCATCCATTATATTCTCTCGAGTTGTTTCCAAAGCTTCAGCCAGTATTTCTATCATTATCTCATCTAGGTTTTGTCCTTTTTCTTCCTCTATGTTTTGAAATCTGAGATAAAATTCTGATCTGTCCATCTCCCATCTCAGCATACCAGTTTTATCTGTTCAACCACAGTTAATCTGTTATCAAGGTCTCCAATCTTCTTATCTCTTTGTTTACCTTCTTCTTCAATTTCTTGAAGCCTCTCATCATACTTCATCATCATTTGTTGGATGCTCTCCACTTTTTTATCAGTTTTCCCTGTTCTTTGTTCAATATTCTCTGTTCTAATTATATTAAACTTAAGCAGCAACTAGCGCTAGATCTGGCGAAATGGGAAAATGTACAACTGTCACTAATAGGGAGAATATCAACAATCAAGATGAATATATTACCCAGAATTTTATATTTGTTTCAAACAATTCTAATTAGGCTTGGAAAAGATTATTTTGAAGATTTAAATAAAATTGTGTTGAAATATATATGGCAAGGTAAGAAGGCGAGAATAAAGTTAAAACTTTTGCAAGACACTAGAATAAGAGGAGGATTTGGCTTGCCTAATTGGGAGTTATACTACCAAGCTACAAAACTGATGTGGGTAAAGGAATGGATAACATTAAGAAATACTAGATTGTTGAACATTAGAAGGACATGATCTGTTGTTGGGGTGGCATGCTTTTTTATGGTATAAAGGAACAAAAACACAGAAGTACTTTAGAAGACATTATATACAGGAGTCTCTGTGGTTAAATTGGGAGAAGACTAAAAGACAATGTTATTTGAAAATTCCAGTCTGGTTATCAACTATTGAGGCATTTTCTTATCCTATAATATACAAAAAGAAACAAACAGTTAGATATGGTGAAATACTGAATGAAAAGGGTGAACTTAAATCTATGCAAAAATTAGAGGAAAAAGGTATAAAGATGAATTGGTTTTCATATGCGCAAATACAATCAAGGTATGATAAAGATTTTAAAACAGAAGGTTTTTATGATAAATTGACTGATTTAGATAGATTTTGACAGGTACTGATGAAAAGGTGATTAAAAAGTTATAGGGATATTTATTAGAAATTAAATTAGAAGAAGAACAAGTAAAAGAAACTTTGATTGCTTGGGGGAAGAATTTTGGATATGGGATTGATTTAGAGAAATGGCAAAAATTGTGGTCTCAAAATTATACAATGACAATGTCAACAGCATATAAAGAAAATTTGTATAAGATGTTTCACAGGTGGCACTTTCCCCTGACAAGAATAGCAAGGATGTTCAAGAATAGTCCAAAAAGTGTTGGAAATGTCATCAGACACCTGGCTCATATTACCATATGCGGTGGACATATTCGGACGCTAAAAATATTGGACTAAAATCCACATGTGGCTGGAAAAAATGACAAATAAGCATATAGACTTGAAACCAGAGATTTTTTTTATTGGGAATTTTGCCTGAAATATATCATAAAGATTTGAAATATCTGATTGTAAATGTATTAACAGCAGCTAGGATTGAATTTGCTAAAAACTGAAAAAATGAGAAGATACCATTACAGGAGGAGATCATTAAGACAATATTGGAATGTGCTGAAATGAGTAGATTGACATTTGAAATTAGAGAACAAGATGATAAACAGTTTTATAAAATTTGGGATCTATTCTATCAATGGTTAGATAACAAAACATAGTAATGAAATATGCAGATTTTCAGAAAATAATAAATATATAAAGATGTATTTTCTTTTTTTCTTTTTTTTTTAATTATATCTACAAAATGATTCTAGGATAGATCTGGGAAGATAATATGAATTGTTATAAAATAAACTAAGTAAAATATGATTATTTTATAAAACATGAATGAATAAAAGTATAGTCAACGATTGATTAATAAAGATATTAAACGTGCTTGATATTTGATTGAAAGTATGAGAGGATATATAATGTAGTTGTAATTGAAGATTACAAAATGATAGCACAAAACAATTTGTAAATCAACCGGCACACTATATGTATATATATGGAAGATGGCTTTATGTTTTTATGTTTTGTTTGTTTATGTTTGTCTTAAAAACCAATAAAATTTTATCAAAAAAAAAAAGAGTGGGAAGGTATTCTGGAGGTCTTCTAGTCCAGCCCCTTACACACACACACACACACACACACACACGAATAATAGAATCGAATAGAAGTGAACTTACAAATAATGATGAGTTGAAGTGAAAGGAGCACTGCATAAATTGCTTAGGGGAGGTTCCCATACTTACCACCATGGCAGCATCTCCCTGGTCGCATGATGTAAATTCAGACCCTGGGCAAGTGACTCCTATTTGTGGCGGATGCCGTGTCCTGGGCTTGTGCAATCACATTTTGTGAATGTCTAACATGCAAAATCAATGGGAGAATCAGTTTCGTTTAACAACCTTGCTAGTAACTTGCCAACTAGAGTGATTCACTTAACAACAGTGGCAAGAAAGGTCATAAAATGGAGCAAACCCACTGAACAACTATCTTGCTTAGCAACAGAAATGTTGGGCTCAACTGTGGTTGTATGTTGAGGGCTTCCAGTGTATGTTTTTCCCCAACAGGAGCCTCTGTTGTTATTCCAAGTCATTTTTGTTAAGCCCTTTAGAAACATCTGGTTGCAATTAGCTCCAGAAACCAAATTTGGGTCAACAGCCACTTGACAAGGTCCAGGTGCCTCCTTTGCCTTTCGCATGCAGCGCAGTGAAATGCCCACCCACCATCTGGTACATAGTTTGTTATCAGCAAAATAATTCCTGGTTAATGCTGCAGAAGAAGGAACATTCCATAGCGAAATGTGTGCAGAAGAGATTCAACATTTGGCAGCTCTTGAAAGAAGAGCAATTAGCACGGAATTGGCATTGACTAAATGTTGGCTAAAAGTGAAAGGAACAACATCAAGTTTTGTGGATTTTCCTTCATGAGATGACATCAAAACTAACCACATAATGATTAAGGCTTTAATTTGAGAAGAGGATGAGGAATAGCAAAAGGAAGGAGAAGGAGAAGAGCTGAAGGAGGAGGAGAGGAAGGAGAAGGAAGAAATGTTAGAAGAAAATAAGGGCCAGATCAACCTACTTGGTCTTTACTGCTCTTCTGCCTTCAATGAGCAGAGAAAAGAACCATTATCTGAATTTGATTATTTCTTTTTTCATTTTCTGCTTCATTCTGCCCAATCTCTTGTTGTCATTATGTCTCCAAGAATGGAAACCATTATTTTGTATTGCCAGATTGCCTCTTGACTGCTTTGCAAGATCATCAATATTGCTCTTGTTACAGCTGGATTTCATCCAGAGGCCTATGAGAACAAATGAGACTTCAATTACTAAATTACAATTCATCCACTTCAATAGGTTAATTATTACCAAAACAATATATAATAATGACAATGCAAACAATATCACTAAGTTAAAAGGAAAATTTCCGTTGAATCCAGCTCAGCTTCTGGTGACCACATGAAAACCTCAGGGATGCTTGTTTTTATCCTGTAACAAGTCTAAGCTATGACCCTGAAGTCTTCCTGATGGTCCACATCCTCCAAAGTAATTCTTACTTATAAAACCTGAGAAGGTTTCATAGAATGGTAGGTCTGGAAGGAGGAGCCGCTGCCCAAAACAGGGCACCTTCTCTCACCTCAGACCAATGCTTGAGACCGGTCTCTTCTTCTTGCAAAGCCCAGTGGTGGAGCGCCCACACTTTCTGGGGGTAAGCCATTCCATTGCTTAATTGTTCTGACTGGCAGGAAATTCCTCCAGTTCTCCAGAACTGATCAGAACCTGCTGAATTCACCACCTCTGATTTCCACCCATTATTTCAATCCCCTCTTCTCTGTGGTCACCTTGGTGCCATGTCAACCCTGGTCCTTCTCTTTCTGAGACTAAAGGCGAAGGTTTTCCCTGTCCTGTCATGTCTACCTCAAAGGTGGAGCCCATCCCTGTTCCTCAGCCGAAGACTCCGGTATGGTCCGAAGATGCTTTCGTGGTCGTGTGGCCAGCATCGGTGTTGCTGCAGGAAATAACCCCACTCAGAGAGCTCTTCCCCAAGGCCCCTGGAAGGCTCCTGGAAGGCCAGGAAGGGAATAATGGATGGGAACTGAGCTAGGAGAGATTCAACCTGGAAATGAGGAGGAGGCCAACCCTGAGGCTGACCTGACCGAAGCTGTCTTGGAGTTTCAGGGCTGTCACCCTGGAGCTGAGGGTCAAGGAGAGGGGCAATTGAGATAGTTGGGACTTGTAGCCAAAACAAAATACTTCCTCTTGAGAAACAAGGGCATTCTCACCGCTGATCTCTGGAAGGAGGAGTGATGTTACCGAATGGAGCCATGACTGGACCATGGGGATTGCTTGGAGAAAGGGAAAAACTGTTGTTTTTAATTAGGTGAAAACCATGGGATCCCTCAAAGTCAGTTTTCACCAGATATGTGCCAATGTGATAGTTCTGATAAAGCCATTCTTTGCCTTGGAGTTTTGCTTGCTGTCCATCTATTCCTTGGAACCCTGACAGAAGCTTTCTGACAGTGAGAACAATCAACCCATGGAAAGACGTTGCCTTCAGAAGTTGTGGGAGCTTCATCCCTGGAGGCTTAGAGGTGGAGACTGGACTGCCTTCTGTTAGAAATGGTGTAGGGTCTCCTGCTTGGATAAGGGGGTTGGATTAGATGATCTCACAAGGTCCCTTCCAGCTCTATACTTCATCTATACTAGCACCAAAGACCCTACAGTTTTACAGGTCTAGGGCCGAGTGCTTCCTTAAGAGTTTTCATTCTGCCAATGATCTTCTCTTCTACCCTTCTAGATACCAGGAGACCAACTGGCCATCTTCACACTTCCTTTTCGACAAGCTTAGACTGGTTTTTTATTGTTTTCTCTCCTATTCTTTCAGGGCTATTGGGGTCAGTAGTTCTGATTTTCACCAAAATATATCAGAAAGGTTTACATTTTATGGTTTGGCTGTTGTCAGGTCACGACATAATATCTCTGGGGCTTCTGTGGGCCTGTCCCTCTGAAGATGGTTTCTGCTTTTCTCTGTGTGTCAGTGTTAAGTTTGTGTGTTCATTAGAAAGCATGCAGCAGGCTGCCTACACAATGCCCAGGATTTCATTAATAGGAGGGAGGTGGGGACATGGCTAACTATAAAAGAGTTGGTCGGATTTCAAATCATTGCCTCACTATATGAGAGAGAGAGAAAGAGAGAGAGAGAGAGAGAGAGAGAGAGAGAGAGAGAGAGAGAGAG
>BLBF01000056.1:579195-591183 GCA_015471245.1 Laticauda colubrina | reverse complement strand
TTTCTTTCTTTCTTTCTTTCTTTCTTTCTTTCTTTCTTTCTTTCTTTCTTTCTTTCTTTCTTTCTTTCTTTCTTTCTCCCCTCCCTCCCTCCTTCTTTCTCTTTCTTTTGTCTTCCTTTCTTTCCATCTCCTACCTTCCCTCCATTGCCCTCCCTCCTTTTTTCTTTCTTTTTTCTTTCTTTCATTCTTTCTTTCTTTCTTTCTTTCCTCCTTTATTTCTTATTTTTTTCTCAAAAACAGGGGTTTTCTTTCCTTAAGTGTTGAACTGTGATTAGAATTTCTTTATAGATTTCCAATTTTAATGACCGTTCACTTTGATTAACCTTTCCCATTAACGTGTTGTCATACTACATCAATAAAAGAAGACATCAAAGCCACAAGGAAGTTCCCAGGATATCATTGTCTTAATTGAATGCTGGTAAATACTTTTTTAAAGCACAACAGGGCATCCCAAAACTAATCACTTTATTGAATAGTTCATTGTTTATAAACTGTGGGTTGGTACATTTCTTTTCTACACTCCCTCCCTTATAAATATTATTGAAACATAGTAACTTTGAAACCTCTCAGAGGTTTTATTCCATTACTTCCAAGCTTTTCAAATTAAAAATTAAAATTGGGATATTCAGCCACCAGTCCACCTCTGTCAGTGATATTTATATTGTTAGAATGTATAATTTGTAGCTATTTGCTCTCCTTTCCCTTTCCTTTCTTTCTCATCTTCCTCTCCTCTCCTTCTCTTCCCTTCCCTGAAGGCTAGGTCACATTGGCCAATGGATGCAAAACGTATGCAAAAAGGACACAGCGGACGAGCAAAATTTTGGGGCTGGCTCCATCCGTTGTTATCCACTCTCAAAAGTGCCCCAAATTTGCATAAACAGAATGGAAAATAATGGAAAGGAATGGACGGGGGTAGTACGTAGCGAGGATGGTAAGCGGATGTTCGTAGGAAGCCTAGCGGATGGAAGCGGATGGAAGCGGATGACACATCCGAAGGGTTTCCGGGGGAGAATAGCGAAGCGGATGCATAGCGGTAGGAGCGGATGCATAGCGGATGATGCGGATGCATCACGGACGCTTATAGGATGCATAGCGGATGCATAGCGGATGCACAGCGGATGCATAGCGGATGCATAGCGGATGCAAAGCGAATGCAAAGCGTTCACTGCGCATGCGGGGAGGATGAATTGCGTCAGCTCCATGGATATAAAAGGATGCAGCTCGCAAGCAGTCAGCATTCAAGGAAAGACCTGCTGCCAGAGACATCTTGAGAGAACACCATGGGGAAGAAGAGGAAGCCTGTGCCTACTCCTGCCAGCCCTGGCAAGAAGGAGAGAACCACCATCCCACCCCCTGGCACTGACTCTGAAGCTGCTGGTGCTTCTGCTGCTGCTGGTGGTGGTGCTCCTGGTGTTGCTGCTGGTGGTGCTTCTCCTGCTGGTGCTGCTGCTGGTGGTGGTGCTGCTGATGCTGCTGGTGCTTCTCCTGCTGCTGCTGCTGCTTCTGCTTCTGGTGCTGCTGCTGTAGTGGACCAGCCCCAAGGCCCTCAAAGCCCTGCTGCTGAAGGCCCTGAAGCCCCTGCCAGAGGGAGGAAGAGGCAAGGCAAGGAGAAGGGAGAGAAGAAACAGTACTCCATTTCCGAGGACCATGAGGAGGAGGTGCTGGAATGGCTGAGGGAGAATGAGTACCTTTGGAGAAAGGGCCATAGGCCCTATCGCGACACCAAGAGGAAGCAGGCAGCGTAGAAAGACAAGGCAGACAGCCTGGGCTACACTTCAGATGTACTCCTGGGGTGGTGGAAGCACATGCACACCTGGTATGGCAAGCTGCACATGAAGAAATCTTGCCAGGCCGCTGTCAAGCTCACTGACTGGGAGATGTACATTATGGCCAAGTGCAGCTTCCTGGAGGGTGAGGTCCGCCACCGAGGAGCAGCCCCTCTGTCAACCCTCTCCCACAGACAGCCACTCCTTTTCCAGCCAAGAGACAGCTACTGTGTCCAGGCAGATGTCTTTGGAGGGCCCCATGGCAGAGACCCCCCCAACAGCTGCACTCCCCATGCCAGAGGATGTGGAGGATCCCCTGTCTCAAATGGAGCAAGAAGAAGCAGCAGCCAGAGACCAACCCACCCCCACCCCCAGCTCCACCTCCACAGAAAGCAGGCAGAGAGGCAGACTGGAAGGCCAGAGCCACACTGTCCTGCTGGAGATCAGGGACATGATCAAGACCAGCATAGATCTTCTTTCTCAGCTTGTCCACAGTGATACACCATCCTCTAACTGCAAGCCCTTCATCACGTACGTGAGCCAGACCCTCATGGACCTGCCTGAAGCCCAGTACCAGGTGATGAAGGAGAAAATCACAGCACTGCTGCACCACCCTTCAGGCCCAGCTGAACCTGCTTCGACCCACTCCAGGACTGCTCCTCCACCCCAGGCGATGTCACAGGCCTTCCACGGCTTTCAACAGCCCCTCACCTACCAAGGCGACGAGTACCAGGACTTCCCACAGCAGAGGCAGCCCTTCCCAGTCCAGGCCCAGGTTCCTCGGACGCCACAGATGCCTCACCTCACACAGCTGCAGACCAGACAACCCCACTACACTCCTCCTTCCTCCACCCCACAGCCAAGCCCCTCAACAGAAAATCTGTCTTCAGTACTGTGCCTTACATCCCAGGTCCTTGAGGAAGGGCCTCTCAACCTCATGGGACTGAGCCAGCTCTCTGAGAGCTTCCTGAACACACCATCCCCTGTTGTACTCTCGGGGTCAAGCACCCCAATGGCGCCTCAGACCAGCACTCAAGCCACAGCCACCTCCACAGTCCCTGCCCGCTCAACAGCTGAGACCATAGACATGACTCAGAGTGAGAATTGTGCCAGAGACTGAGTTGTTACTTGTTCACTTTATCTTTGCTTAAGACACTTTACTTGGTTCATTTTGCTTTTTTAATAAAGTCATACAGTTTACTTAAGACAGTTGTTAATAAAGGTTATCTTTGCTTCACACACTTGGTTAAGCCTTTGCACTCTTGTGGGATAGGTAAGGATAGTTGTGGGATGGGTAAGGATATTTGTGGGATGGGTAAAATAGCTGTGGGATGGGTAAGGATAGCTGTGGGATTGATAAACCTCCAGTGCAAGCATAGTGGGACTGTATGGTCCACCCTCCCAGCTGACACACATATGGCCCTTTTTTATCAATAACAATTTATTCATTGATCAACACATTTCAAAATAAACAAAGGTCTTTATTAATGCCCTATTCATTGTAGGGCCACTCAACATACATGGCACAATCTCATCAGTGTTATGAGACAGGCTCAAGGAAGCATCCATTAAGCATCTACCATCCTGTCTTGCCACTCCTCCAGCTCTTCCACTGCTCCAGCTGGGAAGTTGCACCAGTGTTTCAGGAGGTTGCGCTGCTTCTTCCCTTCACGTGAAGGTCTGCTGGGGCCTTGCACATCCACAGTGTCTATCAGGTTTTGTCCTTGCCTCCATTCCCCAGGCTCCATGTCCCCATTGCCTTGTTGACGGTCCACAAGCCTGTTCTGCAAGACTGGGTAGCGGGTGCGCATGAGATTGTGCAGGATGCAGCAAGCTTCCACGATGCTCCTCACAGTCTCTGGGTGATGCTGCAAGGTGGTGAGAAGTACCTGGAACCTGTTGGCCAGGATGCCAAAGACGTTCTCCACCACCCGTCTTGCCCTGGACAGCCTGTAGTTGAAGATCCTCTCTTCATGAGTGAAGTATCTGGAACTGTAGGGCTTCATGAGGTAGGTTCTGAGGGAGAAGGTGTCATCCCCCACGATGAAGTAGGGCACATCTTGTGTGTTATTGGGTAGGGGGTCTGGATCTGGAAAACCCATGATGAGGTTGCGTTCCAGCCCCTCCTTGAGGTGACTGGCATTGTATACCTGGCTATCTGAAGAAGACCCGTTGCCTGAAGCATCGATGTACATGAACTTGTAGTCAGCATCAACCATGGCAAAGAGGATGATACTGAAGAAGCCCTTGTAGTTGTAACAAGAGGACCCTGAGTTGGCTGGAGCTTTGCAGGCCACGTGCTTCCCATCTATGCTCCAACGGTGTGGGGAAAGTTCCACCTCTGATACCACTCTTCTGCAAGTTTCCTCCAGCCTTCTTTAGTGGTGGGACACTGGAGGAGCTCCTCCAGGTATTCTTTGATGATGGCTTGCACCACTTCTCTGACCACAATGCTGATGGTGTTGTGTGGCACCCTCCAGGCATACTGCATGTTTCTGTATGTGGTTCCAGAGGCCATGTGGTGCAGAGTCAGTGCCACCTTCAGTCCAGGGTCCAGGCTGGGATGGAAGTTAGTGCTCAACTTGGTCAACCTGGGTCTCAGATGCTCCACAATTTCATTAAACATGGCTGGTGGCATCCTCATGAAGTGCTGGAATGCATGAGTGTCTTCATTCCTCAGCTCCGCCATCAGCTTGTCATAGAGTCCAAACTCCACTCTTCTCCCGATCCATCGTCGGCCCCACACAGCTCTTGGATGTCTCCTTCTTCTCCTTGCATAGAAAAGGTGAAACAGTCTGAAGAGAGCTTGGTTCTGGTGTTGAATGATGGCAGCTACCATAAGGAGTATGTAATGATCCATGGTGGAGATCAATGGATGATGTGGAAGAGCAAGAGCAAGGGTGAAGAGGTCTGTACAATTGGCTGCTGGACTGATAGTGAGATCCAGGTGATTTCCTCCCCCTTTTTATGGGAAATGTTGGTTTTCCGCTAGGTGTCCTTCCACATACTCTAGGCATCCTCCAGACATCCTAAATATCTGAGATACGTCCCATATATGAACGTTTTGTCCGTTTTAATGCTTTATATATGAGATGCAACCGTTTAGATCCTTTCTATTTCCTTGCTACTAACGCTGTGTGGACGTTCCATGTACCTTTCGCTTCTTCCCTCTTTCCGCTTTCAGCTGCAGCAGATGTGAGTTGCGCGGATGTCTAGAGGATGCAGAGAGGATACAGCAGACTTGTAACGGGTGACAACAGACCTAGAATGACCTATGTGTCGCAGATGTACATCGTACACGGCAGAAAGTTCATCTGCTCAAAAAGTTTTGTGCAGCTCAAAACCTTTTGAGCGGATGAAATAGCAGTAGATGGATGTTTGACAGATAGAGCATATGAAATACGTACGCAGTGAGTACACAACGGATGCATCACGTTTTCAAATGGATGACAAGCTTTTTTGTCCATTTTACATCCTCTTTGCATCCATTGGTGCAGTGGGACATGGGCTTTACTTTATCTTTCCCTTCTCTTATCCCTTCCATTCCCTTTTCCTTCCCTTTCTTTATCCTTTCCTTCCCCTTATCCTTCCTTTCCTTTCCTTTCTCTTCCCCTTCTCTTCCTTCCCTCCCCTTCCCTCAAGCAGATATGACACCAAACCCTAACTCTCCAACTCATGACCCAGGCAGTTTATTCAGTAGAAGCTAATTTCCATATTTTAATGCATGATTGTTAACTAGGAAAAGACCGAAAGTATCACCTGAGTCCTACAGATCTTTTGCTCATGGCAAATATGATTTCTTTCTATTTCCAATCTCCTTTGAATTCCTTCCCTCCCTGTTCAAACACGAAAAGCAGCTGCTCTAGAGATACAAAGCAAATTAGTCCATTAGTCTGCTATCAATCAAGCATTGTCCTCTCTATCCCTTGTTGGTTATAACAAGCAGGAAAGTCCAGTGCACCCAAGATAATTGGTTGGTTTTTGTTTCCAAAATAGTGAATTTGTGAAAGGGGAAAAAAACAAGGTCCCTGTTTAAGTCAATTTGGGTTGGCTAAAAAAATTAATTGAGCCGGAAGAAGCGTCCTGTAAGTAGCAAAATATGTTTTCCAAAATAGTAGTTCTGCATATAAATTGGAAATTATGCCTTCTTTCACCTGATATTATCTGACCCACCCTATTATTTCATTCCTCCTACTCTTCAGGATTATTATTTTTCCCCTCCAAGGAGAAGTCTCTATCAGAATTATTGAAAAATTATAACGTGCTGACAATGTGCTTGTAAGCAATCAATCAAATGTTCTAAGGTGACAAAAAAGTTTTTCAGGCTGTTTTATGAGCTGCTGTTAACTTCCAAAGGTCAACTGGAGTCTCCATTCCAGGACCCTTTTTTATGAACTCCATCAATTTTGGTTATATAGATCTTTCTCCCCTTTGCTCACCTCCCAGATTAACTGACATAATTAAAGGCTGGTGGGTTTGTTTGTTTTTCACTAAATAAACTGAGAAGAGTTTTGTGTCACAATATTTATTCAGTTATATTATTATGATAAACAGCTTGAGTCCTAACTCAGGAACTAGGAACTGTTAAGATAGTGTTGGAGGATATAAGCTGTTCCAAGTAGGATATATTTTTATAGAATCAGGGTATTCAAGTCTGATAAATTCAGAATTTCCAAATAATGAGCTAGCTCTTTAGGCTAACCACACCAAACTTGATTGCAGGAAATACGACTTCAGCAACAGAGTGATCAATGCCTGGAATACTCTACCTAACTCTGTGGTTTCTTCCCTAAACACCAAAATCTTTAACCTTAGATTGTCTACTACTGACCTCACCCCTTTCCTAAGAGGTCTGTAGGTGGGGGGTGGATAAGCGCACCAATGTGCCTATTGTCCCTGTCCTGTTGTTTCTTTTATTTTTCTTATATGTATCCATTTCATATATTCATAACTGTTGTGTATGGAACTTGGTAGGCTCCAAGTGCCTAAATCTCATTGCCCAAGAAGGCCGTTCTCGGATTGGCTATTAGGGAACCAATCCAATTGGCCCACCTGATGGCGGGAACACTCAAAGTACTGTCATTGGCCACAAGCTGCGAGCAAGCCGCTACAAGAAGGGCTGCCACAGCTTGGGCTGTTGTTCCGTTACCATTGCCTTACTGGTTAAAATAAAAGAGTTGTTGTTGGAACCCGGTCTCACGCAACTTATTTCCAAACAGAACACTGGCGACGAAGGTGGGATCGTCGTAGAAGAGCGAGATCAAAGCACGCAGCAATCAGAACCAAGCAAAAGAGATGGCCGGTAACAATGCGCTGCCCGCACCATTCAACGCTGATGAGGAGGATTGGGAGTCATATATCAATCGTTTTCTAATGTTTTTAGAAAGCAACGAACTGCGGAAGATATCTGACCAAAGAAAGAGGGCTGTCTTGCTTCCACACTGCAGACCAGCCGTTTTTAAAATGGCAAAGGCGTTAGCCAAACCAAGAGATGTTAAACAGATGACTTGGCCTCAGCTGAACAGAATGCTCCGAGCACATTACACACCTGTGGTCTCCAACTTGATAAGAAGGCACGAGTTCTACAAAAGAGACCAAAAAGAAGATGAGACTGTCTGAGATTTTGTAGCAGCCCTGAGGCACATCGGAAGAGCCTGTGAGTTCCAGAACATGGACGAGGCCATGAGGGACCACGTGGTCCTCGGGTTGAAGGACACTACACTTCAGAGTAAGCTGCTAAATAGACCGAACATCACTGTGGCTGAGGCCATCACAAAAGCCACCGCCGCCAAAGCAGCAAAGAAATCCGCAGCCACTATGTCAAATGAATTCAATTCCAGATCCGCCAAATCAAACCAGAGAGAAGAAGGCGGAAGGAAGCAAGAAACAGCCCACAGCAACCGCCCACTATGAAAATCTTGATTCCCTGAGTGACACTGATGACAACAATGAAGATGTCCATAGACTTCAATCAGACAAGAAATGGCGGGATAAAAGAAGAAGCAGGCAGGAATTCCAATGTGCTGGATGTGGAGGCAACCACCCATGATCTGAATGCAGGTTTCTAGATGCAATCTGCAGAGCTTGTAACAAACAGGGACACATCGAAAGGGTCTGCTGAAACAAAAAGAGCTATAGTCCTAAAAAATGCAGCAGCACCCCCAGACGGTAACAATCAGAAATGCTAGGACAGCAAACATGAAAAAGGTCCAGATAGAGGTGAACATCGAAGGGAAGCCCTGTGAGATGGAAGTCAACTCTGGATCCTTTTTATCCATGGTATCTTGGAACACCATCCGACACCTGATACCAAACATAAAACCAAAAAAACTAGAAAAACAAAAACTGATTTTAAAGGACTACCAGGGAAATCGAATTCCGGTAGTGGGCCTTGGACATTTCCTCATCAAATTTAAAAATCATGCCGAAATTTTGCCTCTGACCATCGTCGACCGTGATTGCCCTAGCCTGCTAGGAATCGAGTGGTTTGCGCCCCTGGGAATTGGGATGACCAGGATCAACAGCATCACTGCGGCCAACTGGGAGGAGAGCCTGTTACAAGGGTTCCAGGATGTATTCAATGGGACCCTAGGCAAGTACAAGGGGACCCCAGTTTTGTTTAGCCTAGACCCGAAAATAGCCCCCATCCGGCTCAAAGCCAGACGCATCCCTTTTGCCTTAAAACCAAAAATTGACGAACAACTAAACAAACTAATAGCACAAGGGCTGTTAGAGCCAATCGACCATGCCAGGTGGGAAACACCCATTGTGACCCCTGTCAAACCAGACAGGTCAGTGCGCATCTATGGAGACGATAAGGAACCCTAAATCATGCGCTCCAACAAAGCACATACCCAGTGCCCGTAGTGCAACACTTATTGCACTCCCTAGGAGGAAGAAAATTTTTTGCGAAGCTTGATCTCACACAAGCACACCAACAGTTACACGTTACCCCGCTACCGCAGAGGCACAAACTATAGTGACACACAGAGGGGCGTTCAAGTGCGACCGACTCCAGTTCGATGTTAGCGTTGCCCCAGGCATTTTCCAAAGCCTCATGGAGCACCTTTTAAATGGAATCAAGGGAGTCATCCCTTATTTTGATGATGTTCTAGTGTCAGCAAAAAACGCTAACCAACTAGAGAGTAGATTAAAATAAGTCTTAAGAAGATTCAGAGACGCAGGCCTCAAAGTAAAGAGAGAAAAATGTAACCTAGCCACCAACCAGGTTGAATTTCTAGGCTACCTCATAGATGAGCAAGGGATACACCCCACCAATAAAAAGATAAAGGCAATCAAAGATGCACCTAGACCTAGGAACAAAACTGACTTACAAGCATTCCTAGGTCTCATAAATTTCTACAATGTGTTCCTGCCCCAAAAAGCAACTGTAGCAGAACCCTTACATTGGTTGTTAGACAAAAAAACTATCTGGAAATGGGGCCACCAGGAACAAGCAGCATTTCAAAGTATCAAAGGTCTATTAACGTCTAACACCATTTTGATCCAGTATAGCAATACCCTGCCTTTGACAGTCACCTGTGATGCATTGCCTTTTGGAATTGGCACCATCCTGAGCCACAACTACCAGACGGCAGAGAGGCACCGGTCGCCTTCTATTCAAAAACGCTTTCCAAATCGGAGAGGAATTACAGCCAACTCAACCGAGAAGCCCTCGCAATCACAGCTGGAATCAAAAGATTCCATGAGTACCTTTACAGCAGAACTTTTTCAATCATCACTGATCACAAACACCTGTTATGGATTCTAGCAGGAAACAAACAACCCCAAACATTCTGTCACCTAGAATGATGAGGTGGTCAGAATTCCTCGCTGCCTACACCTACATGCTGATCCACCACCCAGGGAAGACCATCACCCATGCAGACGCTTTGAGCTATTCCCCACTGCCCATCATGGAAGATGACTCAGCTCCCACTATCTCCACTCTCCAACTTGAGGCCTGGCCGAATCTGCCACTAACCGCAGCGGACGTTGCTAAAGCCACTGTGAAAGACCCACTAACAGCTCGCATTCTGCATTGGGTAGCTAAGGGCTGGCTGGACAAAAACAAAACCGAGACTTTTAAACCATTTCGCACCCGACAGACTGAACTGTCTCTCGAGAAAGGCTGTATTTTGTGGGGTGACAGGGTGGTAATCCCCAAAAAACTACAGGAAAATGTTTTGTGCATGTTGTACGAGGGGTACCCGGGCATAGTTAAGATGAAAGCACTGGCCAGGAGTAATGTCTGGTGGCCAGGGCTGGATAAAAACATTGAACGTTGGATGGCTACATGCCATGACTGCCAAAAATTGAGGCCTAACCCCCAACAGGCACCAGTCAGGGAATGGGAAACTCCCCGGGGCCCATGGTCGAGACTGCACATTGACTTTGCTGGGCCAACAAAAGGCAACACCATTTTGATAGTCGTGGACGCTTACTCGAACTGGTTAGAAGTCATACTTATGGCTTCCACGACCACCGAGGCAGTGATGAAGCAGTTAGACAAACGTTTTGCCATGCATGGACTTCCTGATGTATTAGTGTCAGACAATGGGCCTCAGTTTACCGCATTGGCATTCAAGTATATTTAGCTGCACAGGGTATCTGATGCCTTGACAGTGCCGGCTCATCCGGCTGCAAATGGCAGGGCTGAACGCATGGTTCAATATACTAAGGAGGGCCTAAAAAGACTGGACAAGGGGGACGTGCAAGAAAAACTAAACCGATTATTAACCATGCAATATGTTACCCCTAGCAGCACAACCAACAAGAGCCCTGCAGAACTCTTAATGGGTAGGAAATTGTGTTCCTACCTCGACAGACTGCACCCCACTTATACCTGGGATAAACCCCCTGACTTCTCCAGCAAATGCCACGCATTAAAGATAGGCAACCTGGTTTATGCAAAAAAACTTATTGGGGACCCGTTATGGCTCCCAGCCACAATCACCCAAATCACATGCCCCCGGTCTTACCGACTTGTATTAGATGATGGACGAGAATGGAAGTGAATGGAATGGAATGGAAGCTTTGTTCCCGCACCCTAGAACGCAACACCACATCAGTGCCAAAAATAATAAACGAACCAAAAACAGCCGAGGAGGGGGGGGGAAATACAAAATAATAAAAAAGGGAGAGACGAACCTCCCATAACATGACAACAAACAAATCAAAAAGAGCACTCACGATTAGATGAACCCCAGAAGAGAAGTCTGGGAGCAGGAGAATGAAGCAAGGACTCGAAAAAGCCCCACCTACCTGCATGACTATGTGACCCACGTTGGACAAAACCAAGGGGGGAGGGGTGTTGTGTATGGGTAGGCTCCAAGTGCCTTAATCTGATTGGCCAAGAAGGCCATTCTCGGATTGGCTATTAAGGAACCAATCTGATTGGCCTGCCTAATGGCGGGAATACTCAAAGTACTGTCATTGGCCACAAGCTGCGAGCAAGCCGATATAAGAAGGGCTGCCATGGCTTAGGCTGTTGTTCTGTTACCATTGCCTTACTTGTGAAAATAAAAGAGTTGTTGTTGGAACCCGGTCTCACGCAACTTATTTCCGAATGGAACAATAACCATGTTTGTTCTTTTACCTGTTATGTAATACTTGCTTGACAAATAAATAAATAAATAAATAAATAAAATAAGTATTGCTCCAAGGGCTCCAATCACAATTGGGAAAACACACAATTTCTTTTTCCAAAGCCGCTCAACTTCAATTTGTAAGTCCTAATACTTTGTGATTTTTTTCTTCCTGCATGTCTACAATTTATGCATCACCAGGTTTTGCAGTGTCAATGAACCAACCCTTTTTGTTTTCATCTATTGTTATGTCAGGCGTGTTGTGGGCCGTGCCTGTCAGTCTGAATTCTGAAGTACCACAAGATCTTGACTTTTTCAATCTCCAGAACCTTCTCAACCTGATGTTCCCACTAGTTGTTACTATCCCCAAATCCAAACTTTTGATAACTTTTTAGTTTTTTTAGTTTAAAAACACTTTTTAGTTTTTCCAAAACTTTTTAGTTTTTTTAATTTTTTTTAGTTTTGGAAACTTTTTAGTTTCCAGTGAATGATTTAGCAACTCACTTATGATATTCTAAGTAGTCAGTTTGTAAAATTTTGCTGCATCCACTGATTAAATGGTCAACTGTTTCATCTTTCTCATTACAGAGTGTTAAGCCTGGGTTCCCCAACCAGGGTTAGGTAGACAAGCTAAA
>BLBF01000056.1:544285-574195 GCA_015471245.1 Laticauda colubrina | reverse complement strand
GATTCATAGTTAGTATTTCACCTAAAACAGTTAGGGTGAACAATGTTGTCCCTAACACAGAGGCAGAATTTGCTGTTGGTGGTGACATGCTGAATCTTTGCCTTCATGCAATTTGTAGCTAAGACTTGTTCTTGAGCAGCCCAAATAAAGCCTTCAGTTTCTTTTTTCAGTATTCCTGATTTTAGCCAATTCCAAGTATTATTATTGTTATTGTTATTGTTATTGTTATTGTTGTTATCATTGTTGTTGTTATTGTTGTTGTTATTGTTGTTGTTGTTATTATTATTGTTATTATTATTATTATTATTATTATTATTATTATTATTATTATTACTATTATTATTATTACTATTATTATTATTTACAAAAAACGACAGTGTACACAGCAAACGAGATGACTATTCTGGGCTTTGTATCACTATTCACTAGTCAAACCCTTCCCAAGCATTTAGGACTGTGTGATGTATCCGTGGATTTTGCAACAGATCCCAGTAAGGTAGCCTTTTGCAGCTGACCCATGGTGATCAGCGCCAATTGTTTTCAAGTGCTGCCTAGGTCTTTAGGCACAGCACCCAGTATGCCAAGTATCACTGGAACCACCTGCACCGGTTTGTGTCAGAGTATCTGCAGTTCGATTCTCAAGTCCTGATATCTGGTGACTTTTTCAAGTTGTTTCTTATCGATTCTGCTGTCACCCAGGTATGGCAATGTCGACGATCCACACTTTTTTCTTCTCCACAATCATGATATCCAGGGTATTGTGTTCCAAAACTTTGTCAGTCTGTATTCAGAAGTGCCACAGTAGTTTTGCATGCTCATTTTCAGCCACTTTTTCAAGCTTATGATCTCACCAATTCTTTGCTATAGGCAGATGATAGTGATGATGATGATGATGATGATTATGATGATGATGATGATGATGATGATTGTTGTTGTTGTTGTTGTTAAAGTACACTTTAGTACCTGTCCCAAAAGCCAGTTTTTTGGGAGTGGATTTTCTTGCAGAGATCCCCAGATTAGATCCATCCCTATACAGGTAGTCGACTTACAACACTTCATTTGTTTTAAGAAAACGACCAAGCTCAGAGAACACCAAGGACCCCACAGTCCTCCTCCTCCTCCACAAACCCTACTCCTTTCCAGCACTGATGATGTTCCCTAGTTGGGTCATGAAATGTCTGCAAGAAAACCATCCAGCTCAGAGAGCACCAAGGTCCCCACAGTTCAACCCTGAGCTGCAAATAGTCTCCTCCAGTGGAATTTATTTCTTTTTTAAAGTGAAGCAAGTGCTGGAGATTATAAATATCTTGTCTTTCTATTTCTCTCTCGTCTGGATTTCTCTGGGTTTCATTCATGAAGTTTGTTTTAAAGATAGTTCAGAGCATCGAGACTTGAGGCACGATTTATACTCTGATAGGAGTACTTATTAACATTCATTTGATATTGAAGCATGTGACTCTTTGTTCTTTTCCAGCTTTTAATCTGAACCCCTGAGTGAGTCCCCTATGATATATACACCAGAGATGGGATTCAGCAGGTTCTGGCCAGTTCTGGAGAACCGGTAGCAGAAATTTTGAGTAGTTCGGAGAACCAGCCAATCCCGCCGGGACTGGAGATTTTACAGTCTCCTTCCCCTGCCACACCCACCAAGCCACGCCCACAGAACCAGTGGTAAAAAAAATGTGAATCCCACCAGTGAAATACACATTCTTCCTCACCAGTTTCTCTGCTTTTTCAGCTGAAATGTAAGCCATGTCCACACAAAGAGGACACAAAAAAGATGGAGAAGAAGGGGAAACACAGTTATTTCATCTACCTCTCTATGTCTCTGAGAATTATGTCTATGTGATAAGATGCCGGAGTAGGAAATGGAAGAATCAGTGTTGGAAGCTGACTGGGCCAGTCACAGTCTCTCAGCCACAGACTGGGAAGACAACACCAGCATTGCTCAATTTGTCTGGAAAGAACCAGCATTGTAGATTTAGATTTAGATTTTAGATGTATTTGATTTGTCAATCGCTTACAAGATAATAGGTATAAGTATAAACATAGTTATGAATACATGAAATGGACACATGAAAATAAAAGTAAACAATAGGAGAGGGACAGTAGGCACGATTGGTGCACTTATGCACGCCCCCCCCCCCCCACAGACCTCTTAGGAAAGGGGTAAGGTCAATAGTAGATAGTCTAAGGTTAAAGTTTTTGGGGTTTGGGGAAGAAACCACAGAGTCAGGTAGAGTTTTCCAGATATTAACCACTCTGTTGCTGAAATCATATTTTATTTTATTTTATTTTATATTTTAATTTATTTTATTTTATATAATAGATTATAACCTATGATCTGCAATGGGCTGGTTTTAGCTGATGCTATCCATTCATTCATTCATTCATTCATTCATTCATTCATTCATATAGTTAATTAGTTCATGAGTTTGTTAGTTATATCCTATCTTTATTGTTTTTACAAAATAAGTCAAGGTGAAGAAGATATTGAACACACCTTCCTCCTATTTTTCCCACAACAATAACTCTTTGAGGTGAGTTGGGCTGAGAGAGACTGAATGACTCAAGATAACTCAGTCAGCTTTGTGACTAAGGCAGGACTAGAACTCACCATCTCCTGGTGGTTGGCCCAAAATCACCCACCCAGCTTTCATGCCTAAGGCAGTACTAGAACTCACCATCTGCCAGTTTCTCGCCTGGTACCTAAAGCCCATGTCACACTGCACCAACGGATGCAAAGAGGATGTAAAATGGACAAAAAAGCTTGCCATCCGTTGGTTAACGTGATGTACTCACTGCCTCCGTTTTGCTTCCTCTCTATCCGTCCAGCATCCGTTTATTGATGTTTCATCCACTCTGAAAGTTTTGAGCTCCACAAAACTTTTGCGTGGAAAATGTATCCAATTCGTCCGTTCTGCATCCGCTAGGCAATCGTTACGCATCCGCTATATCCGCTAGGCATCCGTTTCGCATCTGCGCAACTCGCATCCGCTCGGATGCAGGGAGGAAGCAGAACGGATGCAGAACGGATGCAGAACGGATGCAGAATGGATGCAGCATGGAAACAAAGCATTTAAAACGGAAAAAAAGTCCGCAGAGGGGACCTATCTCGGATGTCTACAGATTGCCTAGAGGATGCCTAGAGGATGCCTAGAGGATGCAAAGGGACACCTATACTGCCTATAAAAAGGGGGAGCAACACATCTGGATCTCACTTTCGAAACAGCAGCCCTGCGGTGCAGACCTCTGCAGCCTTCATCTGACTCTTGCTCTTCCACAGCATCCAGTCATGTCCACCGTGGATCGTAACACAGTCCTTTTGGCAGCCACCATCCTTCTGTCATCTACAGGCTCAGTGAACTCTACTACGGAAAGAAAAAGAGGCAGCCAAGAAGCCTTTGGGTACGAAGATGGTTCATCAGAAGAGCAGAGTACGGACTGTACAACAAGCTGATGGTGGAGCTCAGGAACGAAGACACTCGGGCATTCCAGAACTTCATGAGGATGCCTCCAGCCATGTTTGACGAAGTTGTGCAGCGCCTGACACCCAGGTTGACCAAGGCAAACACCAGCTACCAGCCCAGCCTGGAACCTGGGCTCAAGGTGGCACTCACTCTGCGCCACCTGGCCTCAGGGACCACCTACAGGAGCATGCAGTACGGCTGGAGGGTGCCACACAACACCATCAGCATTGTGGTCAGAGAAGTAGTGCAGGCCATCATCGAAGAATACAAGGAGGAGCTCCTCCAGTGCCCCTCCACTGAAGAAGGATGGAAGAAAGTTGCAGAGCAGTGGTATCAGAAGTGGAACTTCCCTCACACCGTTGGAGCCATAGATGACAAGCACGTGGCCTGCAAAGCTCCAGCCAAGTCAGGGTCCACTTATTTCAATTACAAGGGCTTCTTCAGCATCATCCTCTTCGCCATGGTCGATGCTGACTACAAGTTCATGTACATCGATGCTTCAGGCTACGGCTCATCTTCAGATGCCCAGGTATACTATGCCAGTCACCTCAAGGAGGAGCTGGAACGCAACCTCATCGTGGGCTTCCCAGATCCAGAATCCCTGCCCAACGACACACAAGATGTGCCCTACTTCATCGTGGGGGATGACGCCTTCTCCCTCACAACCTGCCTCATGAAGCCCTACACTTCCAGACTCCTCACCCGTGAAGAGAGGATCTTCAACTACAGGCTGTCCAGGGCAAGGCAAGTGGTGGAGAACGCCTTTGGCATCCTGGCCAACAGGTTCCAGGTACTTCTCACCACCATGCAGCATCGCCCAGAGACCGTGAGGAGGATCATGGAAGCTTGCTGCATCCTGCACAATCTCATGTGCACCCGCTACCCAGTCTTGCAGAACAGGCTCGTGGACCTCCAACAAGCCAATGGGGACATGGAGCCTGGTGAATGGAGGCAAGGGCGAGACCTGATAGACACTGAGGATGTGCAAGGCCCCAACAGAGCCTCACGTGAAGGGAAGAAGCAGCGCAACCTCCTGAAACACTGGTGCAACTCCCCAGATGGAGCAGTGGTGTGGCAAGACAGGATGGTAGATGCTTAATGGATGCTTCCTTCAGCCTGTCTCATCACACGGATGAGATTGGGCCATGTATGTTGGGTGGGCCTACAATGAATATTCATTTAATAAAGAGTTGTGTTTATGTTGACATGTGTGCATCAATGCTAACATTAGTATTGATAATGAAGGGCCATAGGTGTGGCACCTGGGAGGGTGGACCATACAGTCCCACTATGCTTGCACTGGAGGTTTATCTATCCCACAGTATTACCCATCCCAAAGGTATCCCTGCCCATCCCACTGCTATCTTAACCCATCCCACTGCTATCTTAACCCATCCCAGAAGCATGCAAAGGCTTAAACCATTTCTAAAAGTTTCCACCAAGACTTTATTAAAAAAAAGAAATGAAGCAAGTGTATGAATTAAAAATAGACTTTATTAACAAGAAGCTATAAAACAAAAATGAGTCTCTGGCACTCCTCTTGGTTGCTCAGTCTCAGGGGTGAAGGGTCCAGGTGCTGTGGAGGTGGCTGGTGCTGGAGTGCTTGTCATCAGCTCCTCCAAAAGCAGAAGCAGCAGAAGCCCCAGCCCCAGAAGAGCGAGCCCGTGCTCCAGAAGCCCCAGCAGAACCAGAGTGAGGGCCAGGGGGCGGGATAGTAGCCCTGTCCTTCTTGCAAGGGCTGGCAGCACATGGCTGAGGCTTGCTGTGCTTCAGCATGGTTGTGGGGTTGCTGGTTGGCAGGGAGGCTGGCAGGAACCAAGGCTGGCAGGAAGGCTGGCAGGGAAGCAGGCACCAAGGCTGGCAGGAAGGCTTGCAGGCAGGCAGGAACCAAGGCTGGCAGGGAGGTAGGCACCAAGGCTGAAAGGAAGGCTGGCAGACATGCAGGCACCAAGGCTGGCAGGCAGGCATGCACCAAGGCTGGCAGGCAGACTGGCTGGCTGGCAGCAAGGCTGGCAGGCAGGCAGATAGCAAGGCTGGCAGCAAGGCTTGCAGGCAGGCAGACAGCAAGGCTAGCAGGAAGGCTGGCAGGCAGGCAGCCAAGCACCAAGGCTTGCAGGAAGGCTGGCACCAAGGCTGGCAGGAAGGCTGGCAGGGAGGCAGGCACCAAGGCTGGAAGGAAGGCTGGCAGGCATGAACCAAGGTTGGGAGGCAGGCAGGAACCAAGGCTGGCAGGCAGACAGGCACCAAGGCTTGCAGGTAGGCAGAAAGCAAGGCTGGCAGGGAGGCTGGCAGCAAGGCTTGCAGGCAGACATGCAGGCAGGACAGGCAAGGCAGTTGATGTGTCTGGAAGCAGGTCTTTCCTCTGAATGGCGACCTGCTTCCGAGCTGCTTCCGTTATATCTGCGGGGCTGACGCAATGCATCCTCCCCGCATGCGCAATTAATGCTCGGCATCCGCTAGGCTTCCGCTGTGCATCCGCTTCATCCACTGTGCATCCGCTCTGCATCCACTGTATCCGTTCCGCGTCCGCTTTGCTGTGCCCCCCCGGAAGCCTAGCGGATGTGCCATCTGCTCCCATCTGCTTCCATCCGCTGGGCTTCCGTTCCGCATCCGCTTTCCATCTGCCTTGCATCCTCCCCACGTCCGTGTTATCCGCTCCAGTTATGCAAATATTTGCCCCTTCTGAGAGCGGATAACAACGGATGGAACATTTTTCTCGTCCGTTGTGTCCGTTTTGCATCCGTTGGGCAGTGTGACAGGGCCTTTAACTACTAGATCCAACCAGCTACATGAAGAAAAAGAGAAGCAAATATTAATGTTTACTCTCTTTTCTTCTGTTTAGTGCCTTCCTTTTACCTTTTAGCAAATTCCAATTTGCCTGCAAGCCTTAGCAGTTTTGCTCCCTGCTCCTCCAAAATTAAATTAAAATTCAATTAAAATTCCAGGAGTGTTGTGTTTTCACCCACTAAAAGGCCAGCTTTCCATCCATTTCAGCTGACATTTCTGCTGCCTTAAGAGATCTTTCTCGACTCTTACAATATTTCCCCATTATAAGGTGAAAAAGGATGCTTGACTCGGCAAATTGCTAATGAGAGCAACGTGCAACCTTTATTCATCACTTGATCAGAGTAACTGAAGCAGATTTCTTGCCACATCTAATTATGAAGAACTCTGAAACAGAGGTTTTGCCTTTAAGAGAGCTATTACCATTAACAGTTACATATCCACAAGCTCCAGCTGTTTCCAAGCACCTTCATTCTGTTCCTCTTTGAAACTTTGCTTCTGTAGACACAATCATCAGGCACAAACAACCATGATTTGGCTCTTGTGATCAGCCAAAGTCAGTAACTTTATTGTTTCCCACCTATGTTACAAGAATCTCTCCAGACTGCTTACACCTGAAGGCAAAAAAAGAAACAATGAATGGAAACTAAGCAAGGAGAGAACCAACCTGTAACTAATGCAGAATTTACTGACAGCGAGAAGAATTAAATCAGTCGAAGGACTTATTTCTTGGAGCACATTGTGGGTGCTCCAACAATGGAAGTTTTTAAGTGAAATTTTGTGTGAAGTTGTATAGAGTTTCCTGGATGAGAAGGGGGTTGGACTAGAAGACTCAGAGGTCCCTTCTGTAGAGTTCATGAAGAATGAGACCAGAGACCAGCAGAACTTCAGCTCTTTTATTTAGTGCAGAAAGTCCGTCTGAACCAGGAGCCACGGAAGCTCTTATAGAGACGCCCTTAAGCCCATGTCACACTGCACCAACGGATGGAAAGAGGATGTAAAATGGAGAGAAACACTTGCCATCCATTGGTTAACGCGATTCATCTGTTCTGTACTCACTGCCTCCGTTTTTGCTCCTCTCTATCCGTCCAGCATCCGTCAACTGAGGTTCCATCTCCTCAAAAAGTTTTGAGCTGCTCAAAACTTTTTGAGCGGAAAATGTATCCAATGCATCCGTTCTGCATTCACAACGCATACGGGGAACATCCGTTCAACATCCGTTCTACATCCGTTGTAATCCGTTACATGTCCGCTATATCTGCTAGGCATCCACTACGCATCCGCGCAACTTGCATCTGCTCCAGCGGAAAATGGACACAGGGAGGAAGCGGAACGGATGTGGAAGGGACACAAAGCATTAGTAGCACAGACGGAGAAAGGATGAAAGCAGATACAGCTCGCATACAAAGCATTTAAAACTGAAAAAGCGTTCGCAGAACGGACCTATATCAGATATTAAGGATGTCTAGAGGATGCCTAGAGGATGCAAAAGGACACATAGTGGAAAACCTATATTGCCTATAAAAAGGGAGAGGAACTCACCTGGATCTCACTTTCAGTCCAGCAGCCCTGCTGTGCAGACCTCTGCAGCCTTCATCTGGCTCTTGCTCTTCCACAGCATCCAGTCATCTCCACCATGGATCATAACACACTCCTTTTGGTAGCCACCATCGTTCTGCAACAGTGCAAAGCCATCTACAGGCCCTTTCAACTGTTCTACGGGAAGAAAAGGAGGCGTCCAAGAAGTGTCAGGGTCCGAAGATGGATTGGGAGAAGAGCAGAGTATGGACTGTACAACAAGCTGATGGTGGAGCTGAGGAACGAAGACACTCGTGCATTCCAGAACTTCATGAGGATGCCTCCAGCCATGTTTGACGAACTTGTGCAGCGGCTGACACCCAGGTTGACCAAGGCAAACACCAACTTCCGGCCCAGCCTGGAACCTGGGCTCAAGGTGGCACTCACTCTGCGCCACCTAGCCTCAGGGACCACCTACAGGAGCATGCAGTACAGCTGGAGGGTGCCACCCAACACCATCAGCATTGTGGTCAGAGAAGTGGTGCAGGCCATCATCGAAGAATACCTGGAGGTGCTCCTCCAGTGTCCTTCCACTGAAGAAGGCTGGAAGAAAGTTGCAGAGCAGTGGTATCAGAAGTGGAACTTCCCCCACACCGTTGGAGTCATAGATGGGAAGCACGTGGCCTGCAAAGCTCCAGCCAAGTCGGGCTCCACTTATTTCAACTACAAGGGCTTCTTCAGCAGCATCCTCTTTGCCATGGTCGATGCTGACTACAAGTTCATGTACATTGATGCTTCAGGCAACGGGTCAGCTTCAGATGCCCAGGTATACAATGCCAGTCACCTCAAGGATGGGCTGGAACTCAACCTCATCATGGGCTTCCCAGATCCAGACCCCCTGCCCAACGACACGCAAGATGTGCCCTACTTCATCGTGGGGGATGATGCCTTCTCCCTCAGAACCTACCTCATGAAGCCCTACACCTCCAGACTCCTCACCCGTGAAGAGAGGATCTTCAACTACAGGCTGTCCAGGGCAAGGCAGGTGGTGGAGAACGACTTTGGCATTCTGGACAACAGGTTCCAGGTTCTTCTCACCACCATGCAGCATCACCCAGAGACCGTGAGGAGCATCGTGGAAGCTTGCTGCATCCTGCACAATCTCATGCGCACCCGCTACCCAGTCTTGCAGAACAGGCTCGTGGACCTCCAACAAGACAATGGGGACATGGAGCCTGGGGAATGGAGGCAAGGGCGAAACCAGATAGACACTAAGGATGTGTAAGGCCCCAACAGAGCTTCACATGAAGGGAAGAAGCAGCGCAACCGACTGAGACACTGGTGCAACTCCCCAGCTGGAGCAGTGGAGTGGCAAGACAGGATGATAGATGATTAATGGGTGCTTCCTTCAGCCTGTCTCATCACACTGATGAGATTGGGCCATGTATGTTGGGTGGACCTACAATGAACAGGGCATTTAATAAAGAGTTGTGTTTATGTTGACATGTGTGGATGAATGATTACATTATTTTTGATAATAAAGGGCCAAAGGTGTGGAACCTGGGAGGGTGGACCATAGAGTACCACTATGCTTGCACTGGAGATTTATCTATCCCACAGCTATTACCCATCCCAAAGGTATCCCTGCCTATCCCACAGATATCCCTGCCCATCCCACAGCTATTACCCATCCCAAAGGTATCCCTGCCCACCCCACTGCTATTTCCCATCCCAAAGGTATCCCTGCCCATCCCACTGCTATCCTTACCCATCCCATAAGCATGCATTTCTAAAAGTTTCCACCAAGACTTTATTTAATAAAATAAATGTGTGAAGCAAAGATAATCTTTATTAATAACAAGCTGTAAAAGAAAAATGACCCAAGTCAAGTGTCCAAAGCAAAAATAAAGTCAACAGCTAGCCACCCAGTCTCTGTCACTCTTCTTGGTCACTCGGAGGCATGCCCAGTCTCAGGGGTGAAGGGTCCAGGTGCTGTGGAGGTGGCTGCTGCTGGAGTGCTGGTCTGAAGCGCCACTGGGGTGCCTGGCCCTGAGAGGACAACAGGGGACAGTGTGTTGAGGAAGCTCTCAGACAGCTGGCTCAGCCCCGTGATGTTGAGAGCCCCTTCCTCCATGCCATGGGGTGTCAGCCCCAGTACTGATGATAGATGTACTGAGGCCGGGCTTGGCTGTGGGGTGGAGGAAGGAGCAGTGTAGTGGGGCTGTCTGGTCTGCAGCTGGGTGAGAATTGGCATTGGTGGCATTGGTGGCGTCAGTGGCACCGGTGGCGTCCAATGTACCTGTGCCTGTGCTGCTGGACCTCCTGGTAGCCATAGACTTGGTAGGGTAGGGCCTGTGGAAAGCCTTGGAAGGGCAGTGACATCACCTGGGGTGGAGGAGCAGGCCTGGACTGGGTGGGATCAGGTTCGTCTTGTTCTGGGGGGTTGTGAAGAAGATTGGTGATCCTGTCCTTCACCACCTGGTACTGGGGTTCCGACATGTTCATGAGGGTCTGGTTGACATCGGTGAGGAAGGGCTTGCATTTGGAGGATGGGGTGTCGGTGTGTACCAGCTGAGAGAGGAGATCTACGCTGCTCTTGATGGTGTCTCTTATCTCCAGCAGGACAGTGTGGCTCTGCCCCTCCGGTTTGCCTCTCTGCCTTTCTGTGGAGGTGGACTGGGGGTGGATGTGAGTTGGGCTGTGGTGGAAGTGCCGTCTCCTTTCTCCCACTGCGTCAGGGGGTCCTCCACGTGCTCTGCCACGGATAGTGCAGCTGTCAGGGGGGTCTCCTTCATGGCACGCTCCACAGATACCTGCCTGGAGACAGGAGCTGACTCTCTGCCAGAAGAGGACTGGCTCTCAGCAGGCTGCCTGAGAGAGAGGGTTGTCAGAGGGGCTGCTCCTCGTTGGCAGATCTCATCCGCCAGGAAGCTGCACCTGGCCATCACGTAGGTCTCTCTGTCCATCAGCTTGACCACAGCCTGGCCAGATTTCTTGAGGTGCAGCTTCCCGTACCAGGTGTGCATGTGCTTCCACCAGCTGAGGAGCACTCCAAAGTGTAGCCCAGGCTCTCCGCCTTCTCTCTCCAAGCAGCCTGCTTCCTTTTGGTGTCACGATAGAGCCAGTGTTCCTTCCGCCATAGATACTCGTTCTCCCTCAGCCACTCCAGCACCTCCTCCTCATGTTCCTCTTCTATGGTGTATTGCCTCCTCTCCTGTTCATGCGTCTGCCTCTTCCTCCCTTTGGCAGGGCCATATGGGCCCTCATCAGAAGGGCTTCGAGGTTGTAGGGGCTGCTCCTCCACACCACCACCAGCAGCAGCAGCAACAACAACAGTAGCAGCAAAAGCAGGACCAGCAGGACCAGCAGGACCAGCAGGACCAGCACCAGCAGCAGCACCAGCAGCAGCACCAGCAGCACCAGCAGCACCAGCAGCACCAGGAGTAGGAGCAGGACCATCAGCAGGACCATCAGGGCCAGGAGCACCAGCAGGACCAGGAGCACCAGCAGGACCAGGAGCACCAGCAGGACCAGCAGGACCAGGAGCAGCGCCAGCAGAGTAAGCACCAGCAGTAGCACCAGCACCAGGAGCAGCGCCAGCAGAGTAAGCACCAGCAGAAGCCCCAGCACCAGGAGCAGCTCCAGCAGAGTAAGCACCAGCAGAAGCACCAGCACCAGGAGCAGCGCCAGCAGAGTAAGCACCAGCAGAAGCACCAGCACCAGGAGCAGTGCCAGCAGAGTAAGCACCAGCAGAAGCACCACCACCAGAAGCAGCATCAGCAGAAGCCCCAGCACCAGAAGATCGAAGCCGGGCAGCAGAAGCCCCAGCAGAAGCAGAGTCAGGGCCAGGGGGTGGGAGGGTGGCTCTGTCCCTCTTGCCAGGGCTGGCAGCAGATGGCAGAGACTTCCATTTCTTCCCCATGGTTGTTGGGTTGCTGGCTGGCTGGCTGGCTGGCTATCTGGAGAGCTGTGTCTGGAAGCAGGTCTTTCCTCTGAATGTTGACCTGCTTGGGAGCTGCTTCCCTTTATATCCACAGGGCTGATGCAATGCATCCTCCCCGCATGCGCAGTGAATGCTAGGCATCCGCTAGGCATCTGCTAGGCTTCCGCTAGGCATCCGCTAGGCTTCCACTCTGCATCCGCTTCATCCGCTAGGCTTCTGCTGTGCATCCGCTTCATCCGCTCAGCGTCCGCTCTGCATCCGCTCTTTCCCTTCCACTTTGCTGCGCTCCCCCAGAAGCCTTGCGGATGTGCCATCCACTCCCATCCGCTTCCATTAGCTAGGCTTCCGTGGAGCATCCGCTTTCCATCTGCCCTACGTCCTCCCCCCGTCCGTTCCTTTCCGTGTTGTCCGCTCTGGTTATGCAAATTTTTGCCCCTTTTGAGAGTGGATAACAATGGATGGAACATTTTTTTCATCCGCTGTGTCCTTTTTACAAACGTTTTGTATCCGTCGGCCAGTGTGACAGGGCCTTTATGGAGAGGCTGCTCGCGGCAAGTTTCCAATGATGGCTACTAGTTTTTCCCGCTGCTGAGCTGGCCAATCAGAGGTTAGCTGTTATTGGCCAATCAGCATCAAGTAGTGAAGCAATCTGCTTTCAGTATTTCTCAACCAATAGGAATAGGCTATTTGGAGTATGTTAATATGGAACACCCCTCCCCTCCTGGTATGGTCCTACCTTATGTAGTCACGTAAGTAGGTGGGGCTTTTCGGTTGCCTAGTTGACCTGCACAGTTTAGTTGCGTCGTCATCTTCGGCGGGTTCGGAGGGGATTGCTGTTCCTCCTGTCCTTCTGTGTGGAACCTCCTGGAAGGTGGAGTCAGCCATGCCGCTCCCGCCCAGCCTACTCGGGTTGGTAGAGTCGGCTCGGCTGCTCCCTTCCAGAGTGGCTTCTAGGTTTTCTTTTGCCTCCTGTTCCTCTTCGTCAAAGACTTCTGCGGGTAGCTCGTTTTTTCTGTCTGACCTTATTTGCAAATGTTGTTTATTGTGTATATTTTGGTTTTGTGGGGTTTCTTGTTCTGCCAGAGGGTTTCCCCCTCCATCCTTATTTGTGTTTGAGGGGGTCTCCCCCCTCTCTGATTGGTCTATTAATATTTTTGTGTAATGTTTGCACTGGTTCTGGTGTATGTGTGTGTTGTTCTTCGTGTCTGGGTTTGTCAGTGGTGCGTTCCAGTGTTCAAAATTGTAACTGATCAATGTGTCTCCTCCAGCTTCTGCCATCATCCGTGTCTAGTCTATAGGACTGGGGTCCCGTTATTTGTGTTATTTTTGCCAGTACCCATAGTGGATGTCCAATGAGATTTTTTGCATATACTAAGTTTCCTGGTTCGAATGCGCAGTATCTGCTGGAGGAGTCTGTTGGTTTTTCAAAGCTGTATGTTGGGTGTAACCTATCTAATTGTGATCTTAATTTTCTGCCTATTAGTAATTCTGCTGGGCTTTTATTTGTCATAGAACTCAGTGTTATGTGTTGTACAGTGGGCATTTTTTCAATTTTTTCTTGTATGTCCCGAGTCTAATTTTTCTAAAGTTTCTTTGGTATACCGGACCATGCATTGTGCCCTCCCTTTTGTAGCCGGTCAGCCCGGTGTTGTCAAGGCATGTCTTATGCCATGTTCAGTGAGAAATTTTTCAAAGGTTAGTGCAGTAAACTGAGGGCCGTTATCTGAGACAAGCAAGTCCAGTAACCCATGTGTGGTGAATAGTTTCCGTAGTTGTTTAATAACTGCTTCTGTAGTGGTAGAGTTCATGACGCTTACTTCTAGCCAGTTGGAGTAAGCGTCTACTATGATTAAAAATGTATGTCCTTTTGTTGGCGCCGTGAAATCTATGTGGATTTTTGACCAGGGCCCCCTCAGTGTCTCCCATTTTAGTATAGGTGCTGAAGGGGGTGCAGGTCAGAATTTTTGGCATTTCCCACAGGTTTCAACCCATTTCTCAATGTCCTTATCCATCCCTGGCCACCATACATAGCTCCTGGCCAGGGATTTCATTCGTACAATGCCCGGATGTCATTCATGCAACATACTTAGTACTTGTTCTTGTAATGGTTCCAGTATTGCCACCCGATCCCCCCATAAGATGCAACCTTTTAATAATGACAGTTCGGTTTAAACTTAGAATCTGTCTCGTTCTCTGGCCACCCTTTTCCTACCCAGTTTAAAATTTGTGTCTTGTCGTTATTCTCACAATGTCTGCTGTGGTTATGGGTAGGTTTGACAGTGTTTCAATCTGTAGAGTGGATGTGGTTGGGTCCGGGTCAGTTTCTAGTTCCGGTAGGGGAGTACAGCTCAACACATCGGCGTGGGAAATGTCTTTGCCCGGTTGGTGGATCAGTTTATAATTGTAGGCTGCAAGGAACTCGGACCACCTTGTCATTCGTGGAGATAGTATATTTGGGGTGGCCCTGTTCACTGCTAGTATTCCCAATAGAGGTTTGTGGTCTGTAATAAGGGTAAAAGTCCTATTGTAAAGGTATTCATGGAACCGCTTGACATCGGATATTGCTGCTAGTGCCTCTCTGTCTAATTGACTGTAGTTCCGTTCAGTTTTTCATAGTGTTTTGGAGTATAACACGATTGGTGCTTCTCTCCCATCAGGCAGAATGTGGCTCAGTACGGCTCCGATGCCGAACGGTGATGCATCACCGGTGACTGTCAACGGTAGTGTCTCGCTGTATTGCATTAATACAGAGTCGGATGTGATTATGTCTTTTACCCTCTGGAACGCTGTCTCTTCATGTCGTCCCCAGGTCCAGGTGGCTGCCTTGTCTAGTAGCCTATGTAGTGGTTCCGCCATCGTTGCCTTCTGTGGCAGAAAAACATTGTAAAAATTTATAAGTCCCAAGAATGCTTGCAACTCTACTTTGTTTTTTGGTCTAGGCGCTTCTTTTATTGCTTTAATTTTTTTCTCTGTGGGGTGGATGCCCTCTTTATTGATTTGATACCCCAGGAACTCGACTTTTGAGGTGGCTAATTGCCACTTTTCTTTTTTGACCTTGAGTCCCACCTTCTGGAACCTTTGTAAGACTACTCTGAGATGGGCTTCTAGTTGTTTCACATCGCTGGCTGACACCAGCACGTCATCAAAATATGGAACTACTCCTTTTATCCCCTGTAATAACCGCTCCATTAGGCTTTGGAACACCCCTGGGGCCACGCTGACTCCAAATTGCAGTCTTTTGCATTTGAAGACTCCCCTATGAGTCACGATTGTTTGCGCCTCTGCTGTCTCGGGGTCGGCTGGTAATTGTTGGTAAGCTTGTGCAAGGTGAAGCTTTGCAAAGACCTTGCCTCTCCCCAATGAGTGTAGTAGGTGTTGTACCACCAGAACAGGATACGCACTTTGCTGTAGTGCATGGTTTAGGGTAGCCTTATAGTCACCACAGATTCTCACGGACCTTTCCGGCTTAACTGGGGTCACGATTGGGGTATCCCATTTGGTGTGGTCAATTGGTTCCAAGATGCCTTATGCTATTAATTTGTTTAGCTCTTCATCAATCTTTGGTTTTAGTGTGAAGGGGACTCACCTCGCTTTTAGCCTAATAGGAGCTATTGTCGGATCTAAATTAAATGATATAGGGGACCCTCGGTATTTGCCTAATTTCCCATCGAAGACATCTTGGGACTCTCTCATTAGGTTCTCCTCCCTGTCTGCTTGGCGATGCTGTTAATGCTGGTCACACCGATCCCTAGAGGTTTGAACCACTTGAGTCCCAACAGGCTTGGTTGGTTTCAGTCTATGATGGTTAGAGGCAAGATTTTCTTATGTTCTTTGAAAGTTATTTGGAAATGTCCAAGTCCGACTACTGGTATTCTGTTTTCTTGGTAGTCTTTTAATACTAGCGATTGGTGTTCTAGTTCAGTTCTGCCAATGTGCGGTACCAGTCTTTTAATGGTATCCCATGATACCATTGATAGATACGATCTGGAATCCACCTCCATTTTACATTCTTGGCCCTCGATCCTGACTGTCACATGTACTTTTCGGCCATTTGTTGCATTAGAATGACCGATGGTGATGGTTTGGTGTGTTTCTTCTCTTCTGAAGTTCTTGTTTAGCCACTTGCCCTTGCTTTCATGACTCTCATGGCTCCATGTTTGTCTATCTTTGGTTCTTGGTGGTGTGTTGTCTCTACATCGGAGGCTGTTGCTCTTACAGTTCCAGCATACTCTTGCGATGTGTCCCCGTCTCTCGCAGTACCAGCACATGGCATCTAGGAACCGGCACTCAGAACGGGGGTGATCTCCGCCATACCCAGCACACTGAAACCCCGACTTACAACCTTTCTTCAGCCGTTGATCTCATTCAGCCTGGAGTCTGTGGATCTCCTCCTCATTGTCATTGTCGATTTCAGATGATCCACTATCCGTGTAGTGTGTGGTGGTCATGTGCGCACTCTCTGCCTTTTTCTCTGTGCCTTGGCTCATCTTGGCTGGTGTTTTGGATGTCGGTACATTCATCTGCTGCATTTTTGCTGCTGATTTTTTTGTTGCTTCTACCGCCGTGGCTTCAGCGATAGCCTCAGTGACTGTAATCTTTGGTTGGGTTAACAGTTGGCTTAGGTCTCTCAGTCTGAGAACCACGTGATCCCTCGTGGCTTCGTCCATGTTTAGGAATTTGCATGCCCCTCCAATGTCCCTGAGAGCCATTATGAAGTCTGTGATGCTCTCACCTTCTCTCTGGTCCCATTTGTAAAATTTGTGTCTCCGAATAATGCTGGAGACGGTTGGTGCATAGTGAGCATTCAGCAGTTTTTCTAGATCTGGCCAGGCCATCTCTTTCACACCTTCTGGTTTTGCTAGCGCCTTGGCCATCTTGAACACTGTGGACCCACAGTATGTGAGGAACACAGCTCTTTTTCAGTTGTCTGAGATTCCTTGCAAATCGTGGCTTTCCAGGAACATGAGGAATCTATCATTGTAGGATTCCCAGTCATCTGTTGCTGGGTTGAATGGTATGGGTGGCGAGTTGGTTCCGGCCATTTCGTCTGCTCGGTTCTCGATGCCACGTGCTCGACTGGTCTCCTCTCTCAGAATCCCACCTTCATCGCCAGTGTAGATTCGTGAAGAATGAGAAAGGAGACCAGCGTAACTTCAGCTCTTTTATTTAGTGCAGAAAGTCCGTCTGAACCAGGAGCCGTGGCAGCTCTTCATATAGAGAGGCTGCTCGCGGCTAGTGGCCAATGATGGCTACATGTTTTTCCCGCCACTGAGTTGTCCAATCACAGGTTAGTTGTTATTGGCCAATCAACGTTGAGTAGTGAACCAATCCGCTTCCAGTATTTCTCAACCAATAGGAATAGGCTATTTGGAGTATGTTAATATGGAACACCTTCCAACTCTATTATTTGGTTATTCCTTCCCCTGGAAAAGTTTCATGAATCTTGAAAGACATCAAGCTTATGTTGCTTCCTCATTTGACCCCTACTTCAAGGCTAGCTGCCAATCTCTGAACACAATAAAGGCAATGTTGTGTTCTGTTGTGTTTACATGGTGATTTTGGTTTCAAATGACTCCTGCCTCTGAATGCACTTCTCTGTTTTTAACACAAAATCCAGAACAAAACATTATCCCATAAAGGACAATATTTGTGACTCAGAGTCGAAATGAGGGGTCCTTGATGCTCTTTGAACTTGGTGGTTTTCTTGCAGAGGTTTCATAAACCAACTAGGTAACGTCATCAGTGCTAGAAGAGAGTGGGGTTTGTGAAGATGAGGGGGAGGGGGAGGAGCACAATGATGAGGACTGTGGGGTCCTTGGTGCTCTCTGAGCTTGGTTCTTTTCTTGCTAGAAAAGAATGGGGTTTTCAGAGGAGGAGGAGGAGGACTGTGGGATCCTTGGTGATCCCTGAGCTTGATTGTTTTCTCACAGACGTTTCATCAACATTCAATAAAGCCACCTAATTTAATGAAGCACCTGCAAGAAAACAGTCAAGCTCAGAGAGCACCAAGGGCCCCTCAAAACATAGGAGTCCATTTACAGAAGCCAAGTCCATCCCCTCTTGCTAAGTCCACCTTTGCTTCCCTCCTCTTGGCTTGGCCAGGCCGCCTCTGCCTCCCTGCAAAGAGGGCCAGCAGCCCCAGAGCAGCAGCAGGAGGGGCAAGGGGTCGTGCCCGGGACCTGAAGGAGAAATGAGTCCATTGTGGAAATACCAAAATGCCTTGGTAGAATTTGGATAATGTAACAATCTGTTGGTACATCAGACAGCATCTTACTTGTAAAAAAGAAAAGAAACAAAACTCTGTTTAAAATGCAAGTGTGCGGATGTGCATCTGTTTATCTGTATACAGTGTATATAACGCTTCCAACTGAAATGTTAGAAACTTCTTAATTAAAGAAAGGCAGCCTCAAAATTTTGTGTGGTGAGCACATAGGAAAAATGGGGAACATGTCAAAGAGACATAGTTCAGCTATTCGGGTGGACCACACATAAGGCAAAGGTATGGACTTCCCCCATCCAATTGTACCCAACTCTGGGGCCTCATCTCTGTTTCTTAGCCGAGGGAGCCATCCTGACTTCCTAAAGACACTTCCATGGTCATTTGGCCAGCCTGACAATATGCCAAGGCATACAGAACATTTTGACCTTCCCACCAAAGTGATACCTGTATATCTACTTGTATTTGCATGTTTTCAAACTGCTAGGTTGACATACATACATATATGCATACATACACACATGCATGCATACATACTGCATGCATGCATATCAACGTTCCAGAGATCAATCCATCCATCTATGCATCTATGCATCCATGCTTCCATGTGTCCATCCATCCATCCATCTGTCCACTCGTCCATCCATCAATCCATCCATCCATCCATCCGCTTGTTCATTCTAAAACTCTAAAGATAAAGGTTTCCATTGTTCAGTCACATCCAACTCTAGGGGGTGCTACACACCTTTGTTTCTTAGCCAAAAGACCCAATATTGTCTGAAGACACATCCACAGTCATGTGGCCAACATGGTTATACAATGAAAGACATAGAACACTGTTCCCTTCCCATCAAAGTGGCACCTATTTATCTAGTCACATTTGCATGCTTTTTTAAATTTATTTTTCATTTATTTGATTTGTCAATCACTTATAAGATAATGGGTATAAGTATAAACATGAATAAGAATACAGGAAATAGGTACAAATAAATGGGGACATAGGACAGGAGGCACGATGGTGCACTTATTTATTATTTAGCATCATTTTGAACTGCTAGGTGAGCAGGAGTTGGGCCAAGTAATGGGAGTTCACTCCATCATGCAGTGGTGGAGTCTTGAACCTGAGCTGACCAGCTCACCATCTTCACTGAACCATCACAGCCCCTCTTCTATAAATTTAAAGAATCTTTACCATTCTCAATTTTGTTCCTGGCTAAAATGGGATATAGCTTCTGCCTTGCCACTATCTTGTGTGTATTTAGGAAAAACAAATGCTGGCGACCTTCACTGAAAATAGATACCAATACAATAATCCAAATTAATTAATGCTCTTATCCACATGCATCTGTAAATTTCAGTAAATACAACTTTTTCCAGGATGGAGAATCCAGCATGCTCTATGTCAGTTTTAAAGATAAAAAGCATACCAAAGAGTTAATTCAGTACCAAGAACATTCAAACATCACTGTTTAAAAAAAATTGAAATCTGCTGTTTATGCTTAGATTTACTTTCTTCTTTATTCACATTGCTTACATCTTAATATCTCTCTACATTGCTTGTAGGTAAATTATTTATGTATTTATTTATTGTGAAGTCTTTGGTGCTCTCTGACCTTGGTTGCTTACTTGCAGACATTTCATTACTCAACGAGGTAACATCATCAGAACGAGATTTATTTATCCAATTTATACAGCCATCTATCTCAAACATATGTCTCTGGGAAGTTAACAGAGAATAAAAACAAGGCAGAAAATACCATAGAGAAACAATACATAACAAGTATTTGAGCTGAAATGAAATCTACAGCACAGCTGACATAACCAAGATATGGGACCACCCACCCACACCGGGCTGAGCAATAAAACCAGGTTTTTGGTGTTTTAGGTAAATCTTACATTGGGAGGAAGTTTAATCTATGACAAAATGAAGTTCTACAGGATAGGCGTTGCAAAATAAAAGGTTGTCTAAGAAGACAGTGGCCATAGAGGAGGAATAACGAAGCTGGAAAACAGGTCAGTTCTTGGAATTCTCCTCTAGACCAGGAGAGAGCCTAGGATTGCCTACAAGCACTCCATGCAGCAGTCTTGGGTAAGTTTCAGGGCATTTGCATCCAAGCCATGGTTCCATGCCTGATTTTCAAGCTATTTGGAAACTGCAAAGAGCTGCAGTGGCGCAGTGGTTAGAGTACAGTACTGCAGGCTCCTTCTGCTGCCTGCCGGCTGCTGGCTGCCTTCAATTTAGCAGTTTGAATCCTACCAGGCTCAAAGTTGATTCAGCCTTCCATCCTTCTGAGGTAGGTAAAATGAGGACCCAGGTTGCTGGGGGCCAGAGGTTGCCTCTTCACTGTAAAAGCACGGTGAAGTGGTATATAAGTCTAAGTGCTGTTGCTATTTCAACTGGCACAGAACGCATCAGTGTGGGAAGTTGTTGGGGGCCCTTAGGGGGCCTATGTTACAACACTGTTCCATGAGCTGCACCAGCTGCTGGTTTTCTTCAGGGTACAATTCAAAATGTTGACCGTCTATAGAAATTCTCATTGATCCAAGCCATGGTTGTCCCCAAGGTGCTTATCCAAAATCAACTGGAATTTGTTGGGGATTTTCCCTTACTTCTCAGTTCTGACTGAGTGATGGAGAATGGAAGGATTTGTGGAAGACTGCAAAGAATATGAATCCTTTCCATTCCTCACCATTCAGTCACAACTGAAGGCCGAAAGGAGCTTTTTTCAAGAGGCAACTGGACTTTTTTGTTCTTTCTTTGAAGAAGTTTTGCTTCTCAATCAAGAAGCTTCTTCATCTCTGACAGGATGGTGGGGAATGGAAGGATTGATATTCCTTTCAGGGAGCTGGTCATTTCCATTATCTTAGTGAATGACCAGCTGTCTGCAAGGAATATCAATCCTTAAATGTCTTCAAAGAAAAACCAGAAAGTCCAGTTGCCTCCTGGAAAAAAGCACCTTTAGCACAACCAGGACCTGGATAATGGAGCATCTCCTTAGACATTCGGAACTGAAGAATCTTCTTGGATGAGAAGCGAAATGCTTTCAAGGAAAAAAACCCAGCTGGTCCAGCTACCTTTTGGACAAACACCAATAGGGTCAAGGAATTCCAGCTAGTAGGGTCCAGGAGAAGAGTTTTTCCTTCATGGTTCTCTCCTTTTGGAACATTGTGAGACCTGCATCATCTGCCCCCCTTTCTGCCCTTCTGTGAGGGTCTGAAGACCTGGCTTGGCCAGGAGGTACATCCCCCTACAGGAGGCCGATGGGTTAAGACAAGAGCCCATCTTCTCCAGGGGGCATCCTCCTCTTTTCCTCCTCTTTTAATTGTAAATTATTACTACTGCTATGATGATTATTCATTCAATCAATGTTTTCTTGGCTTTAAATGTTTGCAGGGTCCCCTAGGCGAGATAAGTGGCAAACAGGTCGAACAAAACTAACAAATAATTGTGCAAAAAATAGAAAAAGAAGATAAGCAGATTTCTCTGGAAGCAACTCCTTCACATTTGCTTCATTTCTGATCAGGTTTTTTGTCTTTGGCCTCCATTCAGAGCAACCTCAAAGTCAATGCTCCATTAGCATGAAGTCTGTGACAGGCTGAGAAGCCATCGCTGCGATGCCTGGCAGCAACTTTCAGAGTTTGCTCATCTTCTCCTATTGTGGGACTGAGAGAGGCCAAAAAACAAAGTCATGGCTGGATATGATAATTGACCTCTTGGAGGAAACCGCTTCAGAATTTTGCTGTATTAATTGTGGATCTATACTTCGCCTAAAGCTCAGAATCAATTGGAAATGAATAGACAAGAAGAACAGAGTAGGAAGGGACCTTGGAGGTCTTCTAGTCCAACCCCCTGCTCAGGTAGGAAACTATATACCACTGTCCAGGCTTTTCTTGAGATGGAGCATCCAGAGATGGAGCACCCACAACTTCTGGAGGAAAGCCCTTCCATTGGTTGATTGTCCTGACTGTCAGATAGTGTAGAAGCAACCTTCTACAAGGCTGTAGCAAATCTGGGACTAGAACAACTAGTAACCAACAATACTAGACTTAACTCCCTCGATCTCATCTTCTGCAATAGTTGGAATTCAATTTATGGAATACAAATTGAAGAACCCTTTTCCAACAGTGACCACAACATGATTGACTTTTGTCTCAATAGACATCCACACAAAAATCACAACAGAATGCCCAATTATAACTTCAAAAAAGGCAACTATGATCTTATAAACAACAATCAATCATCCCTTGATTGGCAGTTTCTATTCACTGGATGCAATACTGTAGAAGACCATTACAACATATTTTTACTTAAAGTCAAAAAGAGTCATCAAACTATCTGTACTAATAACAACTCCAAAAACCAGGAAAAAAAAACAGATTACCCATAACAATAAGGAAGCTTCAATCCAAAAAGAGATTCCTTTGGCAGAAAAACAAATCTGGTCACACTGCCAACTTCAAAAGCCGATACAAAAATTTATGCCATCAGAGAATGACTGAATGCACCAATTACAAATGAAACAAGAGGAAAACCTTCTACACACCAATTCCACCAGTACTTTCTACAATTTTGTAAACAACAAACTAAAAGACTCAAGGCCCATCCCACCCCTGAAAGGACCTAATGGTAAAGACTGCAATGATGACACCATTAAAGCGCAATGTGTTAAAACCTCTTTAACACATTCTTTAGCTCAGTATTTGTAAACAGCAATGGATCATGCCCAGTATTTCCTAGTTGAATCACAGACAACTACAATGATCTAATACATATTGATTTTACAGAAGACAATGTTGAAAAAGCACTACACAATCCAAAATCAACCCTATCTATTGGATTGGACGGAATATGTGCCCACTTCTTTAAAAAGCTACCCACTGCCATGGCTGAACCTCTAAGCATAATCTTTGAAAAATCTTTCAGGACCAGCTCATTGCCAAAACTATGGTCACAAGCCACGGTCATCCCCATCTTCAAAAAGGAAGACCCCAACCTAGTTGAAAATTACAGACCAATCTCCTTATGCTGGAATCAATTATTAACCAAGCCATTATCCTCCACTGAGAGACAAACAACCTTCTCTCTAATAAACAATTTGGTTTCAGGAAAAGACTATCCTATAATCTTCAACTCTTACACTGTAAAAACATATGGACGACACAACTTGATCAGGGCAAAGCAATAGACGCAATCTACATAGACTTCTGTAAAGCCTTTGATTCAGTGGTACACGACAAACTACTCCTAAAACTAAACTCTTATGGTATCTCTGGACACCTGCATAACTAGATAGAAGCATTCCTGTCAAACAGGCAACAAATGGTCAACATTAGGAGAATCCTATCAAATTCGGTACCCATCAACAGTGGTGTCCCCCAAGGCAGTGGACCAACTCTCTTTATACTCTACATAAATGACCTCTGTGATCACAATAAGAGCAACTGCATTCTCTTCGCTGATGATGTAAAGCTATTCAATACCACAGAAAATATTGCTACCCTTCAAAAAGACCTCGACTATGTATCAGAATGGTCAAACAAATGGCAACTTCAAATCTAAACAAATAAATGCTCTGTCTTACATATTGGCAAAAAAAATCAGAAAATAAAATACGGACTGAACAGTCAAGACCTTGTTGATGATCCAAACTCTGCCAAGGACCTTGGAGTACTCATCACTAATGATCTATGTGCTGGAGCCCACTATAACTACACAGCCAAAAAGGCATTAAGAGTTGTTAACCTATTCCTACATAGCTTTTTCTCTGTAATATCACACTACTAATGAGAGCATGCAAAACATTTGCTAGACCAATATTTGAATACAGCTCATCAGTCTGGAACCTGCATTATGTATCTGATATTAACACAACTGAAAAAGTCCAGAAATATTTCACAAGTAGAGTTCTCCACTCCTCTCCTCGTTGCAGAATACCTTATGCCACCAGACTTGAAATTCTAGACCTAGAAAACCTAGAACTACTCCACCTTTGGTCCAATCTAAGTATAGTATATAGAGCCCCTGTCACACTGCACCAACGGATGGAAAGAGGATGTAAAATGGAGAAAAACATTTGCCATCCGTTGGTTAATGCGATGCTTCCATTCTGTACTCACTGCCTCCGTTTTGCTTCCTCTCTATCCGTCCAGCATCCGTCTATTGACGTTTCATCCGCTCAGAGGGTTTTCAGCTGCTCAAAACTTTTGAGCGGAAAATGTATCCAATGCGTCTGTTCTACATCCGCTACGCATACGGGGGACATCCGTTCTGCATCTGTTATGCATCCGCTATATCCGCTGGGCATCCGTTCCACATCCGCGCAACTCGCATCTGCTCGGACACAGGGAGGAAGCGGAACGGACGCAGAACGGACGCGGAACGGATGACACGCAAGATGTGCCATACTTCATCATGGGGGATGACGCCTTCTCCCTCAGAACCTACCTCATGAAGCCCTACACTTCCAGACTCCTCACCCGTGAAAAGAGGATCTTCAACTACAGGCTGTCCAGGGCAAGGCGGGTGGTGGAGAACGCCTTTGGCATCCTGGCCAACAGGTTTCAGGTACTTCTCACCACCATGCAGCATTACCCAGAAACAGTGAGGAGGATCGTGGAAGCTTGCTGCATCCTGCACAATCTCATGCGCACCCGCTACCCAGTGTTGCAGAACAGGCTTGTAGACCACCAACAAGGCAATGGGGACATGGAGCCTGGGGAATGGAGGCAAGGGCAAAACCTGATCGACACTGAGGATGTGCAAGGCCCCAACAGAACTTCACATGAAGGGAAGAAACAGTGCAACCTCCTGAAAGACTGGTGCAACTCCCCAGCTGGAGCAGTGGAGTGGCAAGACAGGAAGGTAGATGCTTAATGGATGCTTCCTTCAGCTTGTCTCATCACACGGATGAGAATGGGCCATGTATGTTGGGTGGGCCTACAATGAACAGGGCATTTAATAAAGAGTTGTGTTTATGTTGACATGTGTGCATCAATGCTAACATTAGTATTGATAATGAAGGGCCATAGGTGTGTCACCTGGGAGGGTGGACCATACAGTCCCACTATGCTTGCACTGGAGGTTTATCTATCCCACAGCTATTACCCATCCCAAAGGTATCCCTGCCCACCCCACTGCTATTACCCATCCCAAAGGTATCCCTGCCTATCCCACAGCTATTACCCATCCCAAAGGTATTCCTGCCCACCCCACTGCTATCCTTACCCATCCCACAGCTATTACCCATCCCAAAGGTATCCCTGCCCACCCCAATGCTATCCTTACCCATCCCACAAACATGCAAAGGCTTAAATCATTTCTAAAAGTTTCCACCAAGACTTTATTTAATAAAATAAATGAGGCAAGTGTGTGAAGCAAAGATAAACTTTATTAATCACAAGCTGTAAAAGAAAAATGACCCAAGTCAAGTGTCCAAATAAAGAGTACAGGTAGCCACCCAGTCTATGGCACTTCTCTTGGTCATTCAGAGGTGTGCCCAGTCTCAGGGGTGAAGGATCCAGGTGCTGTGGAGGTGGCTGCTGCTGGAGTGCTGGTCTGAAGCGCCACTGGGGTGCTTGGCCCCGAGAGGACAATAGGGGACGGTGTGTTGAGGAAGCTCTCAGACAGCTGGCTCAGCCCCGTGATGTTGAGAGCTCCTTCCTCCGTGCCTTGAGGTGTCAGTCCCAATACCAACGACAGATGTACTGAGGCCGGGCTTGGCTGTGGGGTGGAGGAAGGAGCAGTGTAGTGGGGCTGTCTGGTCTGCAGCTGGGTGAGGACTGGCGTTGGTGGCATCGGTGGCGTGGGTGGCATCGGTGGCATGGGTGGCATCGCTGTCGGCGGTGGCATCATTGGCGTGGGTGGCATCGGTGGCATTGGTGGAACCGGTGGCAACGGTGTCACCCGATGACTCTGTGCCTGGACTGGGAAGGGCTGCTGCCTGTGCTGCTGGACCTCCTCGTAGCTGCAGCCCTGGTAGGTGAGGGCCTGTGGGAAGCCTTGGAATGGGAGGGACATCACCTGGGGTGGAGGAGCAGACCTGGACTGGGTGGGAGCAGGTGCCTCTGGATCTGGAGGGTTGTGAAGCAGCTCGGTGATCCGGTCCTTCACCACCTGGTACTGGGGTTCCACCATGTCCTTGAGGGTCTGGTTGACATAGGTGAGGAAGGGCTTGCTGTTGGAGGATGAGGAGTCGATGTGGACCAGCTGAGAGAGGAGATCTATGTTGCTATGGATGGTGTCCCTGATCTCCAGCAGGACAGTGTGGCTATGCTCCTCCTGTCTGGCTCTCTGCCTTTCTGTGGAGGTGGAGCTGGGGGCGGATGCGGGTAGGGCTGTGGTGGAAGTGCCGTCTCCTTTCTCCCACTGCACCAGGGAGTCCTCCACGTGCTCCACCATGGTTAAAACACCTGTCCGCGGGTTCTCCACCATGGCACGCTCCACAGAAACCTGCCTGCAAACAGGAACTGACTCTCGGCCAGAAGAGGACTGGCTCTCAGCAGGCTGCTGGAGAGAGAGGGTCGTGAGAGGGGCTGCTGCTGCTGCTGCTCCTCGGTGGTGGATCTCACCCTCCAGGAAGCTGCACCTGGCCATGACATAGGTCTCTCTTAACCGTGTCCGTCAGCTTAACCGTGGCCTGGCCAGATTTCTTGAGGTGCAGCTTCCTGTACCAGGTGTGCATATGTTTCCACCAGCCGAGGAGCACCTCCGATGTGTAGCCCAGACTCTCCGCCTTCTCTCTCCAAGCAGCCTGCTTCCGCTTGGTGTCCCTGTACAGCCGGTGTCTCTTCCGCCACAGATAGTCATTCTCTCTCAGCCACTCCAGCACCTCATCCTCGTGTTCCTCCTCAATGGAGTATTGCCTCCTCTCCCGTTCCCGCATGTGCCTCTTCCTCCCTTTGGCAGGACCAGATGGGCCCTCATCAGAGGGGCTTCCAGTTTGTAGGGGCTGCTCCTCCACACCACCACCACCAGCAGCAGCACCAGCAGGATCATCAGCATCATCAGCAGCAGAGCAGCAGCAGCAGCAGCAGCACGAGCAGGACCAGGAGCACTAGCAGGACCAGGAGCACGAACAGGACTAGGAGCATGAGCAGGACCAGGAGCACGAGCAGGACCAGGAGCACGAGCAGGACCAGGAGCATGAGCAGGACCAGCAGGACCAGCAGGACCAGCAAGACCAGTAGCACGAGCAGGACCAGCAGGACCAGCAGGACGAGGAGCAGCTTCAGCAGAGGAAGCACCAGCAGAAGCACCACCTCCAGGAGGAGCCTCAGCAGAGTAAGCACAAGCAGAAGCACCACCGCCAGGAGCAGCCTCAGCAGAGTAAGCATGAGCAGAAGCACCACCGCCAGAAGCAGCCTCAGCAGAGTAAGCACCAGCAGAAGCACCACCGCCAGAAGCAGCAGCATCAGCTCCTCCAGAAGCAGAAGCAGCAGAAGCCCCAGCCGCAGAAGAACGAGCCCGTGCTACAGAAGCCCCAGCAGAAGCAGAGTGAGGGCCGGGGGGGGGAGAGGGTGGCCCTGTCCCTCTTGCCAGGGCTGGCAGCAGATGGCTGAGGCTTCCTCTTTTTCCCCATGTTTGTGGGGTTTCTGGCTGGCAGGGAAACTGGCAGGAAGGCTGGCAGGCAGGCAGGCACCAAGGCTGGCAGGGAGGCAGGCACCAAGGCAGACAGCAAGGCTGGCAGCAAGGATGGCAGGCAGGCAGGCAGCAAGGATGGCAGGCAGCAAGGATGGCAGGGAGGCAGGCACCAAGGCAGGCAGCAAGGCTGGCAGGGAGGCAGGCACCTAGGCAGGCACCAAGGCTGTCAGGGAGGCAGGCACCAAGGCAGGCAGCAAGGCAGGCAGGATGGCAGGCAGCAAGGCAGGCAGGCAAGGCACTCAATGCGTCTGGCAGCAGGTCTTTCCTCTGAATGGTGACCTGCTTCCGAGCTGCTTCCCTTTATATCTGCAGGGCTGACGCAATAAATCCACCCCCGCATGCGTAATTAACACCAGGCATCCGCTAGGCTTCCACTCTGCATCCTCTTCATCCGTTGTGCATCCGCTGTGCATCCGCTTCATCCGCTTGGCATCCGTTCTGCATCCGCTGTATCCGTTCTGCGTCTGCTTTGCTGAGGTCCCCCAGAAGCCTAGCGGATGTGCCATCCGGTCCCATCCACTTCCATCTGCTAGGCTTCCGCTCTGCATCCGTTTTCCATCCGCCCTGCGTCCTCCCCCTGTCCGTTCCTTTCCGTGTTATCCGCTCTGGTTATGCAAATTTTTGCCCCTTTTGAGAGCGGATAACAATGGATGGAACATTTTTCTCATCCGCGGTGTCCTTTTTACAAATGTTCTGCATCCATTGGGCAGTGTGACAGGGCCTTAAAATCATACATTGCAATGTCCTACCTGCCAATGAATACTTCAGCTTCAACCATAACAACACAAGAGCAAACAATAAATACAAACTCAAGGTTAATCACACCAAAATTGATTGCAGGAAATACGACTTCAGCCACAGAGTGGTCAATGTCTGGAATACTCTACTTGACTCTGTGGTTTCTTCCCCAAATCCCAAAAACTTTAACCTCAGACTGTCTACTACTGACCTCACCCCTTTCCTAAGAGGTCTGTAGGGGGCATGCATAAGTGCACCAACGTGCCTACCATCCATGTCCTATTGTTTCTTTTTTTATTTTTCTTATATGTATCCATTTCATGTATCCATAACTATGTTTTTACTAATACCTGTTATCTTATAATTGCTTGACAAAACTAAATAAATAAATAAATAAGTAAATTTAGTTCCAGGTTGTGTCTCTCCTTAGTTGGTTTCTGCCCGTTGTTTCTTGTTGTGCCTTCAGGGGCTTTGGAGGAGAGATTGGTTTACCCTCTTCTTCTTTGGGGCAGCCCCTGAGATAGGTTGCTATCATGCCCCCATCCCTCAGTCCTTCTTTTCACTCAACTAGACATCCCCAGTTCCTGCAACCCTTCTTGATATGTTTTATCCATCAGCCCCCTAATAATCCTCTTGGTTGTTCTTCTCTGCACTCTTTCTAGAGTCTCCACATCTTTTTTACATGGTGGTGACTAAAATTGGATGCAGTATTCTTGCTAAGGCCTTATAAAACAATATTAACACTTCATGTGAATAGAATAGAATAGAAAATGGAATGGAACCTTGGAGGTCTTCTAGTCCACCCGCCTGCTCAAGTAACAGAATCTATACCACCTCAGACAAGTGACTGTCCAGTCTCTTCTTAAAAACCTCCAGTGATTCTGAACAGAATTAACATATTCACAGAGTGTGGATTCTGTTCTTCTGTTAATGCAGCCTGGAACTGTGTTGGCTAAAATCTACTGTGAATCATCTGCATCTTCAACCCACCGCATGGGACCACCTGCTATTAAAGGGGCGCGCATCTTCCTATCTCCTACTAGCATACACACCTAACCATAACCTTTGCTTGTCTGTTTACCCATCAACGCCTGAACCAACCAGGGCAATGTCGCACAAGTGTATCACATCTTGCCCATTTACTAAACACTCCAGTTATCCTCCCAGGTACTTTACTTCAAATGGGTACCTCTGTTATCACCTTCACCACTTGAAAGTCAGCCCCATATTCATCCAAAAACATTCTGTATGTCAAGCCTATTCCCTTTATTAAGGCCCTGTCACACTGCCCAATGGATGCAAAATTTTGTAAAAAGGACACAGCAGACGAGAAAAATGTTCCATCCGTTGTTATCCGCTCTCAAAAGGGGCAAAAATTTGCATAAGCAGAGTGGATAACACGGAAAGGAACGGACGGGGGGAGGACGCAGAGAGGATGGAAAGCGGATGCGGAACGGAAGCCTAGCGGATGGAAGCGGATGCAGAGCAGATGCATAGAGGATGCGTAGAGGATGCAGAGAGGATGCATAGAGGATGCAGAGCGGATGCGTAGAGGATGCAGAGCGGATGCAGAGCGGATGCAGAGCGGATGCAGAGCGGA
>BLBF01000056.1:515508-544275 GCA_015471245.1 Laticauda colubrina | reverse complement strand
GGATGCAGAGCGGATGCAGAGCGGATGCAGAGCGGATGCAGAGCGGATGACGTGGATGTGTAGCTGCATCCACTTTCATCCTTTCTCTGTCCGTGCTACTAACGCTGAGCGTCCGTTCCATTTCCTCCCTGCGTCCGTTTACCGCTGGAACGGATTTGAGTTGTGCGGATGCGCAACAGATGCCTAGCGGATATAGCAGATGCATAACGGATGCAGAACGGATGTCCCCTGTATGCCTAGCGGATGCAGAACGGATGCATTGGATACATTTTCCGCTCAAAAGTTTTGAGCAGCTCAAAACCTTCTGAGCGAATGAAACGTCAATAAACGGAAGCTGGACGGATAGAGAGGAAGCAAAACGGAGGCAGTGAGTACAGAACGGAAGCATCGCGTTAACCAACGGTTGGCAAGTGTTTTTCTCCGTTTTACATCCTCTTTCCATCCATTGGTGCAGTGTGACAGGGGCTTTATATCCTTTTAGTACATCAACAAAGATGGGGAAAAAAAACCACCCCGCTTCTTTTTATTCTCACATTTCAACATTTCTCAGTAATCTGCTAAAGAGCAAAATTTGTTCTTCTGTTCCCTGTCTAGCTGGAAAAAACACCCTCACTTCTCTTCCAAAATTTGGCTCATTGTTATTTCTTAGACATTTCCAAATCAGAATTCTGCCAAACACATCCCCAGACATACTTCATAAACTAATTTCCTAATTAGCTCCCCCATTTACTCCTTTCCTTCTATATATGGAATAATGACTCTCGTCCCATCATCAGACACAAGTGCAATCTTCACTCCCACGCTGAACACAGCCACATTTGTGTAAGCAAATTGCATTGTAGTTAAGATATTTATTCGGCTACACCATTTCTACTCATTTCTCCAATATCATTTCCTGAAGTTTATTTTAGATGCATGAACCTTATTAAATTCCAGTTTAGTGCAGCCGAAGATTCTGTTTTGGTCCAAAGATAGGAGGGCTGAGGGTTCAACTTAGCCAGCTGTTGCTCCTTTTAATACCAAGTATGTATAAAAAGGAAGCCCATGCTGTGCCATCAAGTCCTGGAGTAGTGAAGAACACTTTCAAGGCTTGCAGCCAATGGTTTGAATTCCCCTGCTGATTGTGATTGTGATTATGTGTTTAATGTAGGAGAGAAAGAGTATTGGTGTCTTTGGATTTTTTGTTGTTGGAGAAGACCATGACCAGACACAGGGCAGGAAACAGCCAAGGAGGCTCCACCCCCATTTGCACCACTCAGGGGACCCTGAGGACACAGACAAACTTCCAGGTGGCCTCAACGCCCCTCTAAGAGGATGCAAATGACCAGATGTGTCTGTAAGGAGGATAAATCCTCCCATTCCCCCCCCCCCCTATATGCAGCCAGAGCTGAAGAAGCTTCTTGGATGAGAAGTGAAATGTCTTCAAAACCAGAAAGCCCAGTTGCCTCCTGAGAAAAAAGCACCTCTGGGACAAGCAGAATGACTGACCATCTCCATAACCCAAGGTAAGTCTGTGTGACCATCCCAGACCAACCCAAACCCCCATACACCAGACAATTCCTGGACAGCTAGCATTCTGACAAACCAGGCATCAACAGACACATAGACATAAACAATATCTATAAACCATTCAAAGGACTACACCCCCCCCCAAAAAAAAAGGATCAGAAAGACCAGAAAGACCCCTCCCCATGACTAATGAACACCCAGACAAATATTAACAACAAGGTCAGACCCACAATCAAGAAATCAACAATACTGCAACAAAGGAGCTGCCAAACAAGGCAACAGCGACCAGCTCAGGGAAAGAACCTCCATGGTCCCTCCCACCAGCACTGATCAGGCCAACCACTAGAATATAAATTGGGAGAAAAAGCCACTCCCTTGCAGGCACTGATGATGTAACCTAGTTGGGTAAGGAAACTTCTGCAAGAAAACAACCAAGCTCAGAGAGCACCCAGGACCCCACAGTTCAATCCTGAGCTACAAATATTCTCCTTTATAGATACTCTGAGAAAAAGAAGAAGATGGTACAAAAAGCAAAGCTTATTTCACAGGGAAAGAAAAGTTCAGGGGGAAAAAAACTACAAGGCCAGGTTTAGCCTGCCATAATTTTTATGTGCAAGGCTTCAAACTTAGAGAGAGGCTGGGTGAACCCTAACCAGCTCTGTAAAATATAATGAAGTACAGATTTGATTTATCAACCTTAGCAAAAGAAACAGACAGCTCAGAAAGCTTGAACTAATTGAAGGATGTAGTTTGTTTATGACTTCCTGAGGAAAGTTCAGTTGCTTTAATTAAATGGATGGGTAGATAGGCTGGAGGATAAACAATGGAGAATGCAACAATCAAACATATCCAATTAATTTTCTATTACTTTTTGGCATATGACTTTATTAAAATATCAGAATAAGAAATAAAATATTTTTATATTTAAAAATAAATATAAAGACCGTTCAATGGTATTTGAGATCATTCAATGATGTTTCTGAGAAGAACAGAGCACATAGGGTTGGAAAGGACCCTGGATATCAGCTAGTCCATCCCCATGTACACAGCAGGAGATCTTGCACCATCTTGGATAAATGGTTGTTCAGTCTTTTTGGGAAAGCTCCAGCAATTGGTTAACAGATGGATATGAAGATTAGGGTGACAATAAAGGAGACTTTTTGTAGCTCAGGGTTGACATGAGGGCTCCTTGGTGCTCTCTGAGCTTGGTGGTTTTCTTGCAGACATTTCATTTCCCTAACAAGGTAATGGGCAACAAAGAGGATGAGAGGGCTGGAGGCTAAAATATATGAAGAATGGAATTGGGTTTGGCTAGTCTAGAGAACAGAAGGACCAGGGGGGACTTGACAGCTGCGTTCTGATATTTGAGGGGCTGCCACAAGAAGAGGGAGTCAAGCTATTCCCCAAAGCACCTCAAGGCAGGACAAGAAATAATGGATGGAAACTATTCAGGGAGAGAAGCAACCTAGAACTTAAGCCCATGTCATACTGGCCAACGGATGCAAAAAGGACACAGCGGACGAGCAAAATGTTCCATCCAATGTTATCCACTCTCAAACGGGGCAAAAATTTGCATAACCGGAGCGGATAACACGGACGTGGGGAGGACGCAGGGCGGATGCAAAGCGGATGCAGAACGGAAGCCTAGCAGATGGAATCGGATGGGAGCGGGTGGCACATCCGCAGGGCTTCCGGGGGGCCTCAGCGAAGCAGACGCAGAACGGAAAGAGCGGATGCAGAGCGGACGCCGAATGGATGAAGCGGATGCAGAGCGGAAGCCTAGTGGATGCACAGTGGAAGCCTAATGGATGCCTGGCGTTCACTGCGCATGCGGGAAGGATGCATTGCATCAGCCCCGCAGATATAACGGAAGTAGCTCGGAAGCAGGTCGCCATTCAGAGGAAAGACCTGCTGCCGGACACATTGACTGCTTGCCTGCCCTGCCTGCATGTCTGCCTGCCAGCCTTGCTGCAAGCCTTGCTACCAGCCTTGCTGCCAGCCTTGCTGCCAGCCTCCCTGCAAGCCTTGGTGCCAGCCTGCCTGCAAGGCTTGCTGCCAGTCGGTCTGCCTGCCAGACTTGCTGCCTACCTTCCTGCCAGTCTTGGTTCATGTCTGCCTGCCAGCCTTGGTGCCTGCCTGCCTGCCAGCCTGCCTGCCAGCCTGCCTGCAAGCCTTGGTGCCTGCCTCCCTGCCAGCCTTCCTGCCAGCCTTGGTTCCTGCCAGCCTCCCTGCCAGCCAGCAACCCCACAACCATGCGGAAGCACAGCAAGCCTCAGCCATCTGCTGCCAGCCCTGGCAAAAGGGACAGGGCTACCATCCCGCCCCCTGGCCCTCACTCTGGTTCTGCTGGGGCTTCTGCAGCACGGGCTCGCCCTTCTGGGGCTGGGGCTTCTGCTGCTTCTGCTTCTGGAGGAGCTGATGACAAGCACTCCAGCACCAGCCACCTCCAAAGCACCTGCACCCTTCACCCCTGAGACTGAGCGACCAAGAGGAGTGCCAGAGACTCATTTTTGTCTTATAGTTTGTTGTTAATACAGTCTATTTTTGATTCACACACTTGCTTCATTTCTTTTTTTTTAATAAAGTCTTGCTGGAAACTTTTAGAAATGGTTTAAGCCTTTGCATGCTTGCGGGATGGGTAAGGATAGTTTTGGGATGGGTAAGGATAGTTTTGGGATGGGTTAGGATACCTGTGGGATGGGTAATAGCTATGGGATGGGTTAGGATAGCAGTGGGATAGATAAACCTCCAGTGCAAGCATAGTGGGACTGTATGGTCCAGCCTCCCAGGTGCCACACCTACGGCCCTTTATTATCAATAATAATGTAATAATTATCCACACATGTCAACATAAACACAACTCTTTATTAAATGCCATGTTCATTGTAGGCCAACCAAACATACATGGCCCAATCTCATCCGTCTGATGAGACAGGCTGAAGGAAGCATCCATTAAGCATCTATCATCCTGTCTTGCCACTCCACTGCTCCAGCTGGGGAGTTGCACCAGTCTTTCAGAAGGTTGCGCTGCTTCTTCGCTTCATGTGAGGCTCTGTTGGGGCCTTGCACATCCTCAGTGTCGATCAGGTTTCGCCCTTGCCTCCATTCCCCAGGCTCCATGTCCCCATTGGCTTGTTGGAGGTCAACGAGCCTGTTCTGCAAGACTGGGTAGCGGGTGCGCATGAGATTGTGCAGGATGCAGCAAGCTTCCATGATCCACCTCATGGTCTCTGGGCAATGCTGCTTGGTGGTGAGAAGTACCTGGAACCTGTTGGCCAGGATGCCAAAGGCATTCTCCACCACCCGTCTTGCCCTGGACATCCTGTAGTTGAAGATCCTCTCTTCACGGGTGAGGAGTCTGGAGGTGTAGGGCTTCATGAGGTAGATTGTGAGCGAGAAGGCGTCATCCCCCACAATGAAGTAGGGCACATCTTGTGTGTCGTTGGGCAGGGGTTCTGGATCTGGGAAGCCCACGATGAGGTTGCGTTCCAGCCCCTCCTTGAGGTCACTGGCGTTGTATACCTGGGCATCTGAAGAGGAGCCGTTGCCTGAAACATCGATGTACATGAACTTGTAGTCAGCATTGACCATGGCAAAGAAGATGATGCTGAAGAAGCCCTTGTAGTTGAAATAAGTGGACCCCAAGTTGGCTGGAGATTTGCAGGCCACGTGCTTGCCATCTATGGCTCCAACGGTGTGTGGTAAGTTCCACTTCTGATACCACTGCCCTGCAACTTTGATCCATCCTTCTTCAGTGGAGGGGTACTGGAGGAGCTCCTCCTCGTATTCTTCGATGATGGCCTGCACCACTTCTCTGACCACAATGCTGATGGTGTTGGATGGCACCCTCAAGCCTTACTGCATGCTCCTGTAGGAGGTCCCTGAGGCCAGGTGGCGCAGAGTGAGTGCCACCTTGAGCCCAGGTTCCAGGCTGGGCCGGAAGCTGGTGTTTGCCTTGGTCAACCTGGGTGTCAGCCGCTGCACAAGTTCATCAAACATGGCTGGAGGCATCCTCATGAAGTTCTGGAATGCCCGAGTGTCTTCGCTCCTGAGCTCCACCATCAGCTTGTTGTACAGTCTGTCCTCTGCTCTTCTGACAAACCATCTTCAGACCCAGACTCTTTTTGGGTGGCTCCTTTTCTTCTCACAGTAGTGTTCACAGAGCCTGCAGATGGCTTCACACTGTTGCAGAACAATGGTGGCTGCCGAAAGGACTTTGTTACAATCCACGGTGGACATGACTGGATGCTGTGGAAGAGGAAGAGGCAGATGAAGACTGCAGAGGTCTGCACCGCTGGGCTGCTGTTCTGAAAGTGAGATGCAGGCGAGTTGCTCCCCCTTTTTATAGGCAGTATAGGTTTTCTGCTAGGCATCCTCTAGGCATCCTGTAGGCATCCTCTAGACATCGTTAATATCCGAGATAGGTCCCCTCTGCGAATGTTTTTTCCATTTTAAACACTTTGTTTCCATTCTGCATCCGTTCTGCATCCGTTCTACATCCGTTCTGCGTCCGTTCCGCTTCCTCCCCATATTCGAGTGGATGGAGTTGCGTGGATGCGTAGTGGATGCCTAGCGGATATAGCGGATGCGTAACGGATACGTAGCGGATGCATAGCGGATGCAGAACGGATGAACTGGATACATTTTCCGTGCAAAAGTTTTAGGCAGCCCAAAACTTTTGGAGCGGATGAAACGTCCATAAACAGATGCTGGACGGATAGAGAGGAAGCAAAACGGAGGCAGTGAGTACATCGCGTTTTCGAACGGATGGCAAGTTTTTTTGTCCGTTTTACATCCTCTTTGCATCCGTTGGTTCAGTGTGACATGGGCTTTAGGAGGAATTACAGTGAGAATAATTAATAACTGGTCTGGTCCCCAGAAGTTGAGTATGCTTCATCAGTGGAGGCTTTCTAGAAGAGACTGGACAGCCATTTGTCTTGAATGGTATAGGGTCTCCTGCTTGTGCAGGGGGTGGTGGACTAGAACAGCGGTTTCCAAATGGTGGGCCATGAGAAAATTTTGGTGGGCCTCAGAGAAATCTCACCCTCAGAGCACCCCCACAAAGCAATTAATTCAGGCTGCACAGAAACACAAGGCTGCTCAGCCCCCATGGCCCGTGGGAACCCTCCCTGCCCACTCACTCCTTACCCAGCAAACTTGTCTGCTAAGTTATTATTTTTCCTTTTTCTGACCATCATCTGTTCTGCTATGCCAGAAGATTTAGATTAGCTAAGAAGCAGGAAATGGTTGGATTTCTTGCTTTCTAGCAAGTCTTTAGGTTTTTGGCTCTGCTTTTAAGTACAGCGATCCTCCCTTAGGACTGAAGGTTTGCTTGCAAGCAAATTCAGTGCAGACTCACGGCAAGCAAATTTGAGAGACTGAGCAAGCCTATGGCAGATAGATAGATAGATAGATCACTGAATGATTCTGTGAGCAACTCAATCTGCCTGCTTTGCCTGATCTTGGGTAAAAGTTGCTCTTTTTTTAGAAAAAAATCAATATTTGTATAAATATTTATAATATTTACATACAAGCCATGCCCAGCCAGTCACATGACCGTCATACCACACCCACAATTAGGCCACGCCCACAGAACCAGTTAATGGTCCCTGGGATCTAAAATTATGAATTTGGTGGTTCCTGAGGTGCAAAAGGTTGGCGACCCCTGGACTAGAAGACCTTCAAGGTCCCTTCCAACTCTACTAGCCTGTTCCAAATAAATAAGGAAGCAGCATACAACCTCAATGTATTACTTCCTCAATTTTAAACTATTTAATTCTTTCTTAGTCCATTCAGACGGTTGTTTTTTGCCCATCGAACAAATTCTCCAAAGACAGAATGCAGCCTTGTACATCCAGAGGTTCAAAGGCAATTCAACATTTGTTATAAATTAAGCATATTTGTCTATACCCTTAAAAGATCTTGTATTATTAAGCAATGCTGGGCATCACATTTGAATTCCTTCGGCTTTTCTCATTGTCCATTGGATTTGATTGTCAGCTTGTATATTTGATAGTTCTAGTTCTATGCATTCTGTGTAGATCAGGTATAATTGTTTGATAGTTTGGGCATTTTTTTAGCATGGGCTTTTTGGATATTAGCATATAAATTGATATTTATTTTTTAGTACCTGTGCACTCTTGTGTTTTCCGTGACTGCTTACGAACCACAACTTGCATTGTTAAAAGTATCCCTTGACCACAGGGGAGTCCAACCTTGCCAACTTTAAGACAACAACTCCAAGAATTTCCCAATCTGCACAGCTTGCTGAGAATTCTAGGAGTTGAAGTACATGGATCTTAAAGTTGGCAAGGATAGACACCTGTTTTACAGCATAAGATCTTTAGCAACAAGTTTGCTATTCGTAATATTTTCTATTAACTTTATATTCCAAAATACTTGGTGCTACTATGACTTACTTAACAAACATTTATTCATTTTATCAATTTAGGGATCTTTTAAACAGAGTTCTCCTTCCATATATTTGTGCCGTTTCTTTTTTATCTTCTTGTCCAGTAAATCTTTGCTTTTTATTGTTCTCCTCTTTCAATTTTCCATTCTCACTGTTATCTTTACTTTCTACTTCAGCAATATTCAACAGATCCTCCAACAGCCATTTCATCATCTTCTTTTCCTGGTTGTATTCTTGTGGTATTTTTACTTGATTTATCCTTAATGATACCATGAATTTTACCATAGGGTTCTTCAAAGCACTCTATTTGTCAAATTCATCCATTAAATACCTCCTTTATCTTCGCTGCGTAAAACTACAGCATTTTGCTGAGGGAGTGTCTTTGTAGCTGGATGATTTTATTGGTTTTCTCTGATTTAAGTAGTAAGTTTGCAAGAAATCAGTCCAAGATCCAAGCCTTTGTCAACACTGGCTCTCTTGTTTTCGCTGACAGAATTCAGCTTTCCTGTCTTGGTTGGCAGGCAATCTAGTTAATTTTATTTGGTATTGTTCATCGAGTGATGTCTATAGAGAGAATCATTTTATTGAAGGAAGGTATTTGCTATAAAGATTGAATTTTCCTGACAGGCCTCTATTACCTTCTCTCTTGCTTCATTTCATATACTGAGATTACATTTCCCTATTATTTCATACACTGTCATACTGCCAATATTATTCTAAGCCTTTTTTGGTGGAAAGAGTGCAAAGTGACCCATTCCGATTCATTTCAGAGCAGTCATTCATGGAATAACAATGTTCAGTCAACATTTGTTTATTTCTAGAACTTAGAAGATAGAACAGAATTGGAAAGGATCCATTAAAAAACGGAAGTGGGACGTCTCTTTGGATCTCTTCAAATGGAACCTAGCAGCCTCCACTCCTTGGACTCATTATGCCCAGTCAGTAAACAAATGTTGAGAGATGTTATTTTATGATTTACATGAGATCTTTTTGTGCAATGAATGCTGTGGATTTACACACAACAAAGGCTTAGGCCTTCGGGGAATACTTTCCAATTGTTAGAAACAAATCAGCTTAGTAAAAGCCTTAAGATGTTAGCATTAAGTATTAAGAATTAAGAGGGTATTTGGAAGGGACCTTGAAGATCTTCTAGTCTAACCCCTTGCTTAAACAGGATATCCTATACCATTTCAGATATGAGGATGTCCAGTCTCTCCTTAAAAATCACCAAGGTTAGGGTTAGGGAGCAACCACAACTTCTGGAACTAAAACATTCCACAGGTTGATGTTTCTCACTGTTTGGAAGTTTCTCCTCACTTCCAGGTTGCTTCTCTCCTTGATGAGTTTCCATCCATTGTTTCTTGTCCTGCCTTCATGGGATTTGGCGAAGAGGTTGACCCCTAAATCTTCTTTGGGGCAGCCCCTAAGATACTGGACCTCTGCCATCATGTCCCCCTTGGTCCTCATAACTAGCTATACCCAATTCCTCCAACTCTTCTTCATATGTTTTAGTCTTTAGTCTGTCTTCTCTGCACTGTTTCCAGAATTTAAATATACATATATGTATATGTATGTATGTATGTATACACAGAGAGAGAGAGAGAGATAGACTGAGAAACATACATAGAGATAGATCATAGAGATAGATAGATAGATAGAAGATAGATAGATAGGCATGCAGAGAGAGAGAGAGAGAGAGAGAGAGAGAGAGAGAGAGAGAGAGAGAGAGAGAGAGAGTACATACATGCATAAATACAGAATTTATGTATTTATATCCCATCATTATTGTTTTTAAAATCAGCTCAAGGCAGTGAATATATCCAACACACCTTCATCCTCTATTTTCTCCACAACAACAGCCCCGTGAGGTGGTTTGGGCTGAGAGAAAAGGATTGGCAAGGTCACCCAGCCAGCTTTCAGGGAAAACCACGACTCCATAAACAGACCAAGCCCCACTCACTTCCAGCTCTGATGAGGTTTCTCTTGTCCAAGAGAATGCTGAATGCATTAACATTTTAAAAAAGTAGTTTTTGAAATGGATCATCATAGTTATTTGAAAGAAGCACCTTAGAACTTTCTGCCCTGTTAAAGTTCTTGCAATTCTAAAAGATAATTCTTGATTTTTCACAGGAAAACTTTGTTTGGCAAGCAGCCAGTCAGAGCAATCTTTATCTCCTCCTCCCCCAATTTATCTCTTTTTTGCTGCTTACCAAAAAGGAAGATGAAAAGAGCATTGATCACACCCATTATTGCTGTTTTACAATGAAGAATCGACCTTCCATAACCTTTAAGTAATCGATGGCCCTGCTCTCAGGATTTTCTTTGTCAATCTTGACCTAATAATACTGATTGCACAGGCCAACTTTGAAAACTACAAGAAAGAGATTAACAGTAGAAAGCAGAACAAGGCTACTAAGTACAGTAGCACTAATTCCTTTTCAGTGCAAGACAGAAAGAGTGAGCTTGGGGGGGGGGGATGGTTGGGCAGGCTTAAGAAAAGACAAGATGCCTTCCCACGATTGCTCCAATATGTGTGGGAACCGAAAAGGATGTTCCATCAACATCTTCATAAAAGATCTAAATGAGGGAATGGAAGGGATGCTCATCAAATTTGCTGGATTGCAAAATAGACTCAAGACTACTTTGGTAGATAGACTCAAGATTCAGAAATATCCTGAGGGACTTGAGCATTGGACTCGATCCAAGAAGATGCAGTGCAGTGATGAGCAAAGTAAGGTCCTCTTTTTTTTTCCAGGGAAAACTAAATGCACAGGTGTAAAGTAGGTGACACCTGGCTCAACAGTGGTGCCTGTGAAAGGGATCTAAATGTCCTGGCAGACAACCACTGGAGTATGAACCTAGCAGTTACAGCTGCCAGAAAAAGCCAACATAGTCCTTGGCTGCATCAACAGAAGGATAGTATCAAGATCATCAGAAGTGATAGTGCTGTTCTATATTGCACCGATGAGACCACACTTAGAATACGGCAAACACTTCTGGTCACAATGATACAAAAGAGATGCTGAAATCCTAGAAAGACGGCAGAGAAGAGCAACAAAGATAAGAGATCTGGAGGCGAAACATATGATGAATGGTTAAGGGAAGTAGGTATTTCTAACCTAACAAGGAGAAGATTAGGGGAGGCATGATGGAAGTCTTCCAGTATTTGAGGGACTGCCATAATGAAGCGCGGAGCGGGGGTCAAGCTATTTTCCAAGGCACCTGAAAGCAGCACCAGAAGCAATGGGTGGAATCTCCTCAGAGGGACATCCAACCTGGAAAGAAGAAGAATTTTCCTGATAGTGAGGACAATTAATCTGTGGAAGAGTTGGCCTCCTGGAACTGTGGGTGCACCATCATTGGAAGTTTTCAAGAAAAGATTGTCTGGGATGGTATAAGGTTTCCTGCCTTGAGCAAGGGGTTGGACTAGAAGACCTCCAAGAGTTCTTCCAGCTCTCTGATGGTAGGACACTTCTCTCTTCCCTGATGGTCCCATTTTCCAATTTGAAGGATGCTATAGCACTGTGGGGGAAACGGGAGGAGGAACTGAGGAAGCTTCTTGGATGAGAAGTGAAATGTCTTCCAGGAAAAACAGTTTCCTCTTAAAAAAGCACTTTGGGGTCACCTTGGCCCCACTTTCCATGAGAAACCTACATTCAACTCTTTTTCTCCTCCAGGGTCCCAGTCCAAATCCCCCAGTTTAGAACATACATTGTGCCACTCTTAGTAAATGGACAGGAAATGATCTCTTTGGGGGAGGATTGTTTTCCTTCTTAGAGTCTGTGCATCAGTCAGTTTCTCTGATTTGTAGCCCACGCTGTGGGCCATGCTGAAAAAAATGAACTTGTGCTATTAATATTTCAGTTGAATCTTTGCTTTTGATTTCTTCAAATCAAATTTCTCCCAGCTCGGCAATTCAAAGGGTTCTCCTTGCAGGAGTGTGTGTGGAAATGTTCTTGATCTGGGGCCATGTTTGATTTGGATGACAAGCTTCCTCAAGAGCCATGATGGTGATGTTCCTAAAAGTATTTACTTTTTTTTTTTTTTTAGCTAGAAGCAGGCGGACACCTCTGTGTCTCATGGCCAATTGTATCTGAAATGCCAAGAGTTGCATGAAAGTTTCAAATTGTTCTCTCCCATGCATGTCATCGATTTACTTAAGTATTAGCAAATCCTCTTTAAAATACCTCACATTAATTTCCATCCCTTTCTATTTCATAATTCCCAGAGGCACAACTTTTCTACAAAAAAGAAATACCTATATCTTTATAATGCCCAGAGGCACAACTGGAAAGGGATGAAAGTTAATCAAGGAGACACATAAACTAGAACTAAGGAGGAATTTCCTGACAGAACAATTATCCAGTGGAACGACCTGCCTCCAGAAGTTGTGGCTGCTCCATCACTGGAGGTCATCTAGCCCAACCCCCTGCCCAAGCAGGAGACCCTACACCATTTCTGACAGATGACAGTCCAGTCTCTTCTTGAAGGTCTCGACTGATGAAGCTTCCACAACTTCCAAAGGCAACTTCTGTTCCATTGGTTGATGGTTCTCACTGTCAGAAAGTTTCTCCTTATTTCCAGGTTGAATCTCTCCTTGTTCAGTTTCCATCCATTATTCCTTATCTGGCCTTCACATGCCTTGGAAAATATCTTGACCCCTTTTTCTGTGTGGCAGCCCCTGAGATATTGGAAGACCGCTATCATGTCTCCCCTGGCCCTTCTCTTTACTAGACTAGCCACGCCCAGTTTCTGTAACCATTCTTCATATGTTTTAGTCTCCAGTCCCCTAATCCTCCTGGTTGCTCTTCTCTGCCCTTTTTCTAGAGTCTCAACATCTTTTTTATAATGTGGTGACCAAAATTGGATGCAGTAGTCTAGGTGTGGCCTTACTAAGGTTTTGTAGAGTGGTATTAGTACCTCCCTTGATCTCGATTGTGTCCCTCTGTTAATGCAATTTAGGATTGCATTGGCTTTTTTGGCTGCTGCTGCACATGGCTGGCTCCTATTTAGCTGGTTGTCTGCTAAGACTCCCAGATTCCTCTCCCAGATCCTGCTATTGAGCCTGGTTTCACCCAGTCTATCTATGTCCTTTTGGTTTTTCCTGCCTAAGTGTAGGACTTTACTTTTCTCTACACTGAATTTCATTTTGTTAAATATGGCCCAGTGTTCTTGTCTGTCAAGATCCATTGGTGTAATGATGTTGACAGGGACTAAAAAGTGATTCAAGGTAGGCCTCCTCTGGTTCATGAATAAGCCAGATATGGCAATGATGGGATAAAATGCTTATATAAATATTCCCTAAGTCTCTCATGGCTGTGATGTTATTATAATGTAATTGCTTCTGGGTTCAAAAACTCTGCCTATTCTTCTTTTGCAGAAAAACCTCAAAGGCTACCAGCAACAATAATATGAACCTGTAATTGAAACAGTCACAACGGAATAACAAGAAATGAAAATAAAAAGGATATTAAAATCAGCAGGGAGGAAAATGGCAATAAACCAGCATTTGAGACATTTAAATATCACTCACTTATTGCCAAGGAGAATTAATTGGCTTTCACTTCCTCGATATTGAAGGAAGCCGTAGGGAGGGACCCTTTCACAATTGGATCGTGGCAGCGAAAGATCTCTCATATGAATAACCCATGGCAGTAGGAACACAAGGATAAGTTAGATCATCTACTGGTGACCATGGAGGATCCTGACCTCACCAATAGGAATATTGCAGGATGCAATCTGGGTCAGTCAATGGGACCAGGGATTTAATTTTTTGGTCTTATGGACTTGTGCTAGAGCCCATCCTGAGGAAACCTCTGCCAAGTGCCAGGGAAATCAGGAGATTCAGGCAGTTCAAATGTGTATAAAGATGTATTGTAAGCATAAGTTCTCCCCAAGTATCTGAACTCCTGACAGTCAAGGCAAATTAGCAGCTGTTAAGAATAGAAAGGAATTCAAGGTGGGCTGGACTTAGAGCTCTTGTGGGCATGAATGGATCCATGTTAGACCCCTCCTTTGGACTCAGCCTGGTCTTCTCCAACTTCGTCTCTCTCCCAAGAGTGTGTAAGAAAGACATTCTCCCAGGATGAACTTCAGCAAAAGCCCCAGAGCTCCGAAGACAAAACTTCTGATCCTGGTGAGCAACCTAGATTGGACCCTGTAACATTATCCTGAGACAAATATCCTGGGCCTTCATTCATAAGTAAGAATACTGTCTTGAGAACCACATTTTAATTCACATTCCAAATTTGTATGGTAACACTGCCACTCTGGTTGAATCCTTCCCTACCATCTAGTCAGAGCTGAAGAAGCTTCTGGGATAAGAAGCAAAACATCTTCAAAGAAAAACGAGGAAGTCCAGTTGCCTCTTGAAAAAAAAGCACCTCTGGGACAACCATTGCCTAGAGGGCTGAGATTCTCCATAGTCATCACGTGATTGTGGATTCTACCTTTTTATATTTCAAATTTGTTTATGGTGGAATACAAAGCATGATATTGGCATTTCCAATTCCCAGAGGTTGTGGGAGGAGCTGCTGGCTGCCTGTGAAGGAAGCAGAGGGTGAGTAAAAAGGAGAGAAGCAGTTTGAATTTCTTCCATTGCATTTCAAATTCCCAGAGGTTGTGGGAGGAACTGCTGGCTGCCTGTGAAGGAAGCAGAGGGTGAGTAGAAAAGAGAAAGATAGCTTTATATAACTAAACCAAGAATACCAATAAGACATTTAGGATAAGTGCACTTGGGATTGTGATTTTATTTTATTTCAAAATGACTGGCTTAGTTCAGTGTAATATTTGTTTTACAGCTGTCTTTCGCAGTACTCTTTTCAAACTTGGATATTGTCCTCTTTGTAAAAAAAATTACCAGTCTACATGGACAGATTACCTATCTAGAATCTCTAATGTGTGCTCTCCACGAAGAAATTAGGTGCCCAATCCAGCCATCTATTGAGCTGCTGTGCTACCAGCCCCCATTACCACAAAGATCCTACAGGAAAAGGGCAGTATGGATAACCGTGGGATCTGGCAGGGTGAGAGTTGTGCACCATAAACACAAAGCTTTTGCTATGTCCCAGCATAACAGATACAATGCCCTTGCTGAACTTAATAGGGACACTAAAGTGACAGGTCAAGGTAGTTGTGATAATGAAGAGACTTCCGGTTTGCAAGGCTTCAGCAGCAGCAGTAATCCGCGATTGTGCATGGTTTCTGCTGTACTCGCTGCTGGAGTGCCCCCGATCCAGCTGGATTTGGGGGCTATAATTACCCCGTAGGGGTAACTGAAGATAGGAGAGATCCAGCAGGGATCTGGGGGAATTAGCTGACTTAACTCCCTTTTCTGAAAGCGGTGGAGCGGCAGTCAGCAATGGCTGCCACAAAGAAGCTTTAATCCGGATAAGAATGTGCAGGAGGAAGCTGAGAAAGTGAAAGTTTTTGGCTAACTGGGATAATAAGTAACATTTAAATACCCTGGAATTTAAGCTTCATTAAAGATACATCGTCCCCAACGAAGACGGAAAAAGTGATAGCAAATGAATGGAGAACTCTTTTTTGCTAAGTGGGAAGGGAGAGAAAAATAATTAATATTAAGACTTTGTTGGAGGTGGCTGCTTGGAATTTATAAGAACAGAGCTAAACTGTAACAAGACTTCTAAAAGATATATTTTAATTGGAGCTTTGTAACTGAACTATAACCCCAGAAAGAGAAAGTATAAAAAGAAGAAAGTGCTAAATGAAACAGTCTGTGTGTGTTTGGATTGCTTGGTGACTTTGGGACTTTTGGAAATCATTATTTGAAAGACTAAAAACATTTGGGTTGTATAAAAAAACTTTTTACAATGGCACTACTTGTTGATGAACTGAAAATTGAATTTAAAAAGCTAAAAGAAGAGGAACAAGAAGGGAAGGGCTCTTCTGGATCTGTTTTCCATTTTTTAGAAATGGCGATTTCTACCTACCAGAAACTACAAGAACAAGAAGATTGGGATGAAGAAGAAGCCATTTTTAATGAACAAACAACTTTAGCTGGAGAAGAAAAGGGAAAGAGGGGAAAGAGAATGGAGAATTAAAGACTTAAAAAAACAAACAGAAAAGGGAAAAATAAGGTGAAAAATGGATACAATGTCAGAAAGCAACAGAAAAGAGGAATACAGAAGAAGGTGGAGATTAAGAGACAAGGGGGTAAAAAGGCAGGATTGGAGAAGAAAGGAAAGGAAAAAGGGAAGAGAAGTTACAAAGTTTTAAAACAAGATGTAAAGAAACAAGATTTATTCAGAGATAGTGGGTAAAAATATGATTAGAAAAGAGATTCTGCAAAAGTACACAAGATTGTATTGTTATATTTATATTTGAAATAATGTTAGAAAACTGGATTTGATAGTAGAGTTTAATTTGCTATGGATTATTGTTTTAATTATATTATAAACTTGTTACTTTTGCTTATTTTATAACATAGTATGTAGCTTCAGAATGTACTAAGCAGAATCAGAATGAAAAGTATATATTATTTTAAGTGTTAAATTTAGGGGAAAGATTTAAAGGCGTCATACTTCAATCAGTGATTATAGGAAATTGAGATGAAATAAATAAAATAGAATTAAGAGAGTGAAAAGAGGGGAGAAGCTATATAAGTACATAAGATTGTATTGTTGTATTTATATTTGAAATAATGTTAGAAAACTGGATTTAATAATAGAGCTCAATTTGTTATGGGTTATTGTTTTAATTATATTATAAACTTATTCTTTTTTATTTTATAATATAATAGGTAGCTTTAGAATCTAAGCAGAATCAGAATGAAAAGTATATGTTATTTTAAGTGTTAAATTTAGGGGAAAGATTTAAAGGCGTCATACTTCAATCAGTGATTACAGGAGAAATTTTGTGTTAACGAGAAAAGATAATAGAAAATTGATCTAGAACAGGCAAAAGATATACGCATAATGATTTAAATTGAGATGAAATAAATAAAATAGAATGAAGAGAATGAAAAGAGGGGACAAGCTATATAGAAAAGGTTGAATGGAAAATAAGATATGAAATGGGATAAAAAGTGAGCATGAATTCGAACTTATGTCTGTACAAAAAGATGTAACCCGGGAAGCCGCTTTCCAAAACGAAGTTTGATGTTTTTATGTTTTGTGTTTTGTTTGTCTATGTTTGTTTATTGAAAATCAATAAAAATTTTATTTAAAAAAAAGGTAGTTGTGATAATGATAACTCAAGTAAGCCAGGTATCATGGTCCTAGAAGAACTGACTTTGGAAAGGAGAAAGTGTGAATCAGGTATTACGCACCATACAAGAAGAGCAAGACATCCAAAAAGAGAAGCCACCTTCTGGTTGGGGACTCAATTGTAAGTTTAGGAAAGGATACTGGTGTTTTGAAAGAGGTCAGGTGTCTACCCAGGTGCTACTGCCAGCAGAGACAAGAAGTGTATTCTGAAGATAGTCAAGAATGCCAGCAAGGACTGTGATGTTGATGCTATTATACATCTTGGTACAAATGATCTGTCTCAGAAGGATATACTTTCTGTTCAGAAAGACTTCCAGAGCATAGGGTATGAACTTAGCAATATGGGCTGTAGGCTTATCTTTTCAGAGGTTCTACCAGTATACAAGGAACAAAAAGGGAAAGAGCAGCGTGTAGCAGAGTTTAATGTGTGGCTAAAGGAGTGGGGTAAAAGGGAACTTTTATTAGTCATGATGTCTGCAGCTGGTCCAATGAAAAACTGTACAAAAGAGATGGTTTGCATCCATCAAAGAAAGGGACTGAGTTACTTGGCATTAAATTCACAGATTACCTGGATAAACATTTAAACTGAACAGCGGGGACAGAGAATTAATGGATTGAGAACATCTCTGTCCCCAGCAACCTAAAACTAATGAGGATACCAGTGCATGCAAAATAGATGTTTGTGCAGATAAGATTATCAACCTTGATGCCAACCAAAACCAAGCATTTAATAGTGAGTACCATACCATGTGCACTAATCAAACAGGTGGCAAGAAAGTAGGGACAGGCAGGCACAACACAGGTTATGTAGACAGTAAACACAGTGTCAGACATAAAGATCTCAAGTGCCTATATACAAATGCACAAAGCCTGGGGAACAAACAGGATGAACTCGAACTACAAATGCATGAAGGTAAATATGATATAGTTGGAATAACAGAAACTTGGTGGACGAAACCCATGACTGGAACATACTGGTGGAAGGATACAAACTATTCAAAAAAACAGACCCCATAAAAGAGGAGGTGGAGTTGCACTATATGTAAAGGACCACTATACTGCTACAGAAATGCATGAAACCAAAGATGAAAACCTCCTAGAATGCATATGGGTCAATATAATAGAAAAAAAGAATGACATGGCCATAGATGTATATTATAGGCCACCCAATCAAGCAGAAAAAATAGATGTCCTTCTTGCCAGCCAACTAACAAACATATGCAGGAGGCACGGGAGTCATGGGAGACTTCAATTATTCTGATATCAATTGGAAAACTAATTCTGCACCAAGTGAGAAATCAAATAAGTTCCTAACCAACCTAGCTGACAACTTTGTTCTCCAAAAGGTAGAGGGTGAAACTAGAGGGACAGCCATACTGGACTTAATTCTTACAAGCAGAGAAGAAGTGATAGAGGAGTTGAAACTGCAGGAACCTTGGGTGAGAGTGACCATGTCATACTAGAATTCAACATAAAACAAACACAAGCAACAGAACATAATGACACCAGAGTCTTGGATTTTAAAAGAGCTAATTTCAATAAACTCAGAGAGAACTTGGGAAAGATTCCATGGATGAAAATCCTAAAGGGGAAAACAACTCAAGAATCTTGGGAAACTCTGAAAAGTATGATCATAGAAGCCCAGACCAGCACAATACCACTGAGAAAGAAAAACAAGAAATCCAAGAAGAAACCAGCGTGGCTGCACAAAGATCTCTCTGGCAAATTGAAAGAAAAAAAGGACAAGTACAAAAAATGGAAAGAAGGACATACAACTAAGGGAGAATATCAGCAGATAGCCAGAATCTGCAAAGACGAAGTCAGGAGAGCAAAGGCTCAGAACGAGGAAAGACTTGCAACAAAAGTCAAAGATAATTTAAAAAGTTTCTTCCAACATATAAATAACAAGAAAAAATATCAAGGAAACATTTGGTCCACAAAAGAGAGAAGATGGCAAGGAAGAAACAGGCAACAGAGAGAAAGCAGAACTGCTTAACTCATTCTTTGCATCCATCTTCACATAAAAAGAAACTATAGCTCAACCCACCAAAAACATAACAGTAAAAGACAGACCAGAAATAAAAGTTAAAATAAGCAAAAACAATAGTAAGAGAACACCGGTCTGATCTTGATGAAAACAAATCACCGGGGCCTGATGGATCACATCCCAGAATTTTAAAGGAGCTGGCAGAGGTTATCTCAGAACCGCTGCACCATATCTTTCAAAGGTCCTGGAGCATCAGGGAACTACCAGAGGACTGGAAAAGAGCTGATGTGGTCCCCATCTTCAAAAAAGGGGAAAAAAAGACCCAGGAAACTGTAGATCAATCAGCCTAAAGGCTAGGTCACACTGGCCGACAGATGCAAAACATATGTAAAAAGGACACAGCGGATGAACAAATTTTCCATCCGTTGGTATCCACTGTCAAAAGTGCCCCAAATTTGCATAAACAGAGCGGACAACAACGGAAAGGAACGGACGTGGGGAGGACGTAGCGGGGATGTAAAGCGGACGTTCGTAGGAAGCCTAGCGGATGAAAGCGGATGGAAGCAGATGCAACATCTGCAGGGCTTCCAGGGGAGAACAGTGAAGTGGACACATAGCGGAAGGAGCAGATGTGTAGCGGATGCGTAGCGGATGATGCAGATGCATCACAGACGCCTAGCGGATGCCTAGCGGATGCCTAGCGGATGCAAAGTGTTCACTGCGCATGCGGGGAGGATGCATTGCGTCACCCCTGCGGATATAAAAGGATGCAGCTCACAAGCAGGTCACCATTCAGAGGAAAGACCTGCTGCCAGAGACATCTTGAGAGAACACCATGGGGAAGAAGAGGAAGCCTGTGCCTACTCCTGCAAGCCCTGGCAAGAAGGACAGAACCACCATCCTACCCCCTGGCGCTGACTCTGAAGCTGCTGGTGCTGCTGCTGCTCCTGGTGCTCCTGGTGTTGCTGCTGCTAGTGCTTCTCCTGCTGGTGCTGCTGCTGGTGTTGCTGGTGCTGCTGGTGCTGGTGGTGCTTCTCCTGCTGCTGCTGCTGCTGCTTCTCCTGCTGCTGCTGCTGTGGTGGTCCAGCCCCAAGGCCCTCAAAGCCCTGCTGCTGAAGGCCCTGAAGCCCCTGCCAGAGGGAGGAAGAGGCAAGGCAAGTAGAAGGGGGAGAGGAAATAGTACTCCATTTCCAAGGACCATGAGGAGGAGGTGCTGGAATGGCTGAGGGAGAACGAGTACCTGTGGAGGAAGGGCCACAGGCTCTATCACGACATCAAGCGGAAGCAGGCAGTGTGGATAGAGAAGGCGGAGAGCCTGGGCTACACTTCAGATGTCCTCCTGGGGTGGTGGAAGCATATGCACACCTGGTATGGCAAGCTGCACCTGAAGAGATCCGGGCAGGCCGTTGTCAAGCTAACTAAGCCACACTGTCCTCTTGGAGATCAGGGACACAATCAAAGCCAGCACAGATCTCCTCTCCCAGCTGGTCCACTTCGACATACCATCCTCCGACTGCAAGCCCTTCATCATGTATATGAGCCAGACCGTCATGGACATGCCCAAGGCCCAGTACCAGGCGATGAAGGAGAGGATCACAGCTCTTCTGCATCACCCTCCAGGCCCAGCTGAACCTGCTGCTACCCATTCCAGGTCTGCTCCTCCACCCCAGGCAATGTCACAGCCCTTCCATGGACTTCAGCAGCCCCTCGCCTACCAAGCCTACCACTACCAGGACTTCCCACAACAGAGGCAGCCCTTCCCAGTCCACACCCAGGTTCCTCGGACGCCACAGACGTTACAGATGCCTCAGCTGACTCAGCTGCAGATCAGACAGCCCCACTACACTCCTCCTTCCTCCACCTCACAGCCAAGCCCTTCCTCAGAACATCTGTCATCAGTGTTGGGCCTCACATCCCAGGTCGTTGAGGAAGTGCCTCTCAACCTCACGGGGCTGAGTCAGCTCTCTGAGAGCTTCCTGCACACACCATCTCCTGTTGTACTCTTGGGGCCAGGCACCCCAATGGCGCCTCAGACCAGCACTCCAGCAACAGCCACCTCCACAGTCCCTGGCCCCTTTACATCTGAGACCATGAGCACACCTCAGAGTGACTGAGAAGAGTGCCAGAGACTGAGTTGTTACATGTTCACCTTATCTTTGCTTAAAGACACTTTACATGGGTCATTTTGCTTTTTAATAAAGTCATACAGTTTGTTATTAATAAAGGTTATTTTGCTTCACACACTTGGTTCATTTTTTTAACTTAATAAAGTGTTAGGGAAAACTTGAAAAAAGGGTTAAGCCTTTGCACGCTTGTGGGATGGGTAAGGATAGCTGTGGAATGGATAGCTGTGGGATGGGTAAGGATAGCTGTGGGATAAGGATAGCTGTGGGATAGATAAACCTCCAGTGCAAACATAGTGGGACTGTCTGGTCCACCCTCCCAGGTGCCACACATATGGCCCTTTATTATCAATAATAATGTAATCATTGATCAACATAAACATTTCAACATAAACAAAACTCTTTATTAATGCCCTATTCATTGTAAGGCCACTCAACATACATAGCACAATCTCATCAGTGTGATGAAACAGGCTGAAGGAAGCATCCATTAAGCATCTACCATCCTGTCTTGCCACTCCACTGCTTCAGCTGGGGAGTTGCACCAGTGTTTCAGGAGGTTGCGCTGCTTCTTCCCTTCACGTGAGGCCCTGTTGGGGCCTTGCACATCCTCAGTGTCTATCAGGTCTCGCCCTTGCCTCCATTCACCAGGCTCCATGTCCCCATTGCCTTGTTGGTGGTCTACAAGCCTGTTCTGCAACACTGGGTAGCGGGTGCGCATGAGATTGTGCAGGATGCAGAAAGCTTCCACGATGCTCCTCACGGTCTGTGGATGATGCTGCATGGTGGTGAGAAGTACCTGGAACCTGTTGGCCAGGATGCCAAAGGCGTTCTCCACCACCCGCCTTGCCCTGGACAGCCTGAAGTTGAAGATCCTCTCTTCAAGGTTGAGGTATCTGGAAGTGTAGGGCTTCATGAGGTAGGTTCTGAGGGAGAAGGCGTCATCCCCCACGATGAAGTAGGGCACATCTTGTGTGTCGTTGGGTAGGGGGTCTGGATCTGGGAAACCCATGATGTGGTTGCATTCCAGACCACCCTTGAGGTCACTGGCATTGTATATCTGGGCATCTGAAGCTGACCCGTTGCCTGAAGCATCGATGTACATGAACTTGTAGTCAGCATCAACCATGGCAAACAGGATGATGCTGAAGAAGCCCTTGTAGTTGAACTAATTGGACCCCGAGTTGGGTGGAGCTTTGCAGGCCACGTGCTTCCATCTATGGCTCCAATGGTGTGGGGAAAATTCCACCTCTGATACCACTGCTTTTCAAGTTTCCTCCAGCCTTCTTCAGTGGTGGGACACTGGAGGAGCTCCTCCACGTATTCTTCGATGATGGCCTGCACCACTTCTCTGACCACAATGCTGATGGTGTTGTGTGGCACCCTCCAGGCATATTGCATGTTTCTGTACGTGGTCCCAGAGGCCAGGTGGCACAGAGTCAGTGCCACCTTCAGTCCAGGGTCCAGGCTGAGATCGAAGTTGTTGTTTGCCTTGGTCAACCTGGGTCTCAGACGCTCCACAACTTCGTCAAACATGGCTGGTGGCATCCTCATGAAGTGCTGGAATGCACGAGTGTCTTCATTCCTCAGCTCCACCATCAGCTTGTCATATAGTCCAAACTCCACTCTTCTTCCGATCCATCGTTGGACCCACAAAGTTCTTGGATGTCTCTTCTCTTTGCGTAGAAAAGCTGAAAGTGTCTGAAGAGGGCTTGGTTCTGGTGTTGAATGATGGCGGTTACCAAAAGGAGTGTGCGATGATCCATGGTGGAGATCAATGGATGATATGGAAGAGCAAGAGCAAGGCTGAAGAGGTCTGTACACCAGGGCTGCTGGACTGAAAGTGAGATCCAGGTGATTTCCTCCCCCTTTTTAAAGGAAATGTTGGTTTTTCACTAGGTGTCCTTTCACATACTCTAGACATCCTCCAGACATCTTAAATATCCGAGATACGTCCCGTATACGAACATTTTGTCCATTTTAATGCTTTATATACGAGATGCATCCGCTTACATCCTTTCTATGTCCGTGCTACTAACGCTGTGTGGATGTTCCGAGTACCTTTCGCTTCCTCCCTCTTTCCGCTTTCCGCTGGAGCAGATGTGAGTTGCGCGGATGGCCAGAGGATACCGAGAGGATACATCGGATGTGTAACGGATGACAACGGACGTAGAACGTTTGTTGCCCATTTGTGTCGTGGATGTAGATCGTATGCAGCGGAAAGTTCATCTGCTCAAAAAGTTTTGTGCAGCTCAAAACTTTTTGAACGGATGAAATAGCAGTAGACGGATGTTTGACAGATAGAGCATATGAAACACGTACGCAGTGAGTACACAACGGATGCATCGCATATTCCAACGGATGGCGAGCTTTTTTGTCCGTTTTACGTCCTCTTTGCATCCGTTGGTTCAGTGTGACATGGGCTTTACATCAATACCCAGGAAGATACTGGAAAAGATAATTAAAAAAAAACAGATCTGCCAACATATAGAAACAAGTAAAGTAATAACTAGCAGTCAGCATGGGTTTGTTAAGAACAGATCATGCCAAACCAATCTTATTTCATTCTTCAACACAGGGATTAAATTAGTAGACCAGCAAAATACTGTGGACATAATATATTTAGATTTCAGCAAGGCATTCAACAAAGTAGACCACAACATCCTTCTTAGTAAGCTAGACAAAAGTGGAATAGATAGCACCACCACTAGATGGACTTCCAACTGGTTGGCAACTGATACTCAACAAGTAGTCCTTAATGGGTCTCAGTCTGCCTGGAGGGAAGTAAGCAGTGGGGTGCCACCAGGTTCCCTCTCAGGCCCAGGACTCTTCAATGTCTTCACTAACGACTTAAATGAGGGAATAGAAGGAGAATTTACCAAATTTGCAGATGATACTAAGCTGGCAGGAATAACTAACACCCAAAAAGATGGGCTGAAAATCCAGATGGATCTCAATAGACTTAAACCCTGGGCCCTATCTAACAAAATGAAATTCAGTGTAGAGAAAAGTAAAGTCCTACACTTAGGCAAGAAAAACCAAAAGGACACATATAGACTGGGTGAAACCAGGCTTAATAGCAGGAACTGTGAGAGGGATCCTGGAGTCTTAGTGGACAACCAGCTAAATAGGAGCCAGATGTGTGTAGCAGCAACCAAAGAAGCAAATGCAATCCTAAATTGTGTTAACAGAGGGTACAATCAAGATCAAGGGAAGTACTAATACCACTCTATAAAGCCTTAGTAAGACCACACCTAGAGTACTGCATCCAGTTTTGTTCACCACATTATAAAAAAGATATTGAGACTCTAGAAAAAGTGCAGAGAAGAGCAACCAGGATGATTTGGGGACTGGAGGCTAAAACATACAATGAACAGTTGCAGGAACTGGGCTTGGCTAGTCTAAGGAAGAGAAGAAGACATGATAGCAGTCTTCCAATATTTGAGCAGCTGCCCCAGAGAGGATGAAAAGGGTTAAGCTATTTTCCAAGGCACCTGAAGGCCAGACAAGGAATCATGAATGGAAACTGATCAAGGAGAGATTCAACCTGGAAATAAGGAGAAACTTTCTGGCAGTGAGAACAATCAACCAATGGAACAGGAGTTGCCCTCAGAAGTTGTGAAAACGCCATCACCTGAGACTTTCAAGAAGAGATTGGACTGCCATTTGTCAGAAATGGTGTAGGTTCTTCCGCTTGGGTGGGGGGTTGGACTAGATGACCTACAAAGTCCCTTCCAACTCTGATTATGTTTTATCTGTTATATCACCAAGAAAGGGGAAAATATGGATCGGTAATTATTGGTGAAGAAGAAGAAAAAACCTAGATACCAAAATGATGATTAAAATTAATTAAGCAAGCAAAAAAGAAAGAAAAAGAAAAGAAAACTAATTAATAGAGGATAACAATAAAAGAGAGAAAATTCCTATAATGATGTCAGTGATAAAATATTAATTCAGCCTTTAAACTTATCATTAAAGTTAGACCAGATGGAAACATATGGTTTTACCTTCTCATTTTTAGAACACACAGACTTTTCAGAAGCAAGTTGCAGGCTCACACCCAGTGGGTTCCTTAAAACCAGGAGGAGGTGTTTCTTTCCAGTTGAATAAAATTGTACTTTTGTCAAAGGAGGCAAAGAGCCATATGAAGGAAAGTACAGTTGCTTTTGCAGATGTAAGATGCAAGAAGAAAGAAGAAGAAAGAAGCGAGAGAGGGAAGGAGGAAGGAAGGAAGGAGAGGAAGATGAGACAGAGGAGAGAAGGAAGGAAGGGGGAGAGAGAGAGGAGGAGGAGAGGGAGGGAAGATTGGAGGGAGGAAAGAAGGAAGGAGAGGAGGAGGGGAGGGAGGGAGGGAGACTAAACCTTTGGTCCTGGTGAATGACTCAGATTGGACCTTGCAACATTATCCTATATCCATGTACGCATATTTGCCTTCATTCATGCCCATGCTTTCTTTCCTCTGTAGCCTTGGGGCTCTGTCCATTTGAGTTCCATCAATCTTGTCATGGAAAGTTCAAAGACCATTGAGATATAGCTGGCCTTTGGCAGTTCTTGATGTTGGGAGTCCATGACTGTTGATGCTTTGATCTGTCTACTCAGAGCTTCTTCTGTCTTTTGGACACATCCTTGTTTTAGACCCTCTTAGCACATTGTGGTGTTTTATGCCCTTTTTTTGCCTTCATATGGATAATTTCCCTCTTCATTAGAATGACTCTTCATTATAGTTCATTAAGCTCACGATCCATTAAAATCCCTCAGAGGCCCATCAAGAGGCCGTCTATCATGATCAGAGATCAGGCCTGGGAAGCGTACAGAGAAATTAGATTGTATTCAGAGTGAATGTTGTCCGATTTAGCCAACTGCTAGTTTATACTTATCCAGGTATCCTTGCAGGACAGCTCTCTTGCTTTCATTGGGTATTGTGCAAGATTTCAGGATAAGGAGAATGGATGCGTCCTCTTTGTGAAAAAAATATATCAATCTATTCATTTATTTAGAAAATGTATATTGCTGCCTACTCACACATGGTGGACTCAGGACAAAAAAACAATATAAGAGAACGAAAAATAATATACAATAATAAGCCCCCACCCAGGTGACAAAACACATTCATACCTGCCATTTAATGGATTCCATCCCACATTTTATTTTATTCAAAACATTAAAATACAAACTCCGAAAAAGGAGAAAAAAATACAAAAACAAAACAAAACAACAAGACGATTCAAAAAAGTGCATAAAAAGAAAAAACAAGACAACCATAATTGTCCCTGCTAATTGAATACTGTTAACTATATTTCAAAGACAAAACTCCTTTCCCCCTTGCAAAACAGGAAACAAATTGTACATTTCTACAACACTGTTTACCCAACCCACTTAGCCTGACTTCAACCTAGTATATGAAAACATAGTTAACAGGTAAAACCAACAAGTAAATTAAACTTCTAAGCACTCTGTGAACAATATATTATGTATTTAATTGCAGAATGTCCACAACGGCTTCTGGTCTACCATAAGCCACCACAATCATTGTCTCTGGTCCATCCGGGATCAAATGGGTCAAACTAGGATCAAACTAGCACTGTTTCCAATAGCTCAGGGTTGCCCAAAAGAAGGAGGTGGCGTCAGTCTATCTTCCAAAGCACCTGAAGGGCAGGACAAAAAGAAATAGATGGAAACTAGTCAAGGAGAGAAGCAACCTAGAACTAAGGAGGAATTTCCTGACATTGAGAACAATTAACCAGTGGAACAGCTTGCCACCAGAAGTGGTAGGTGCTCCATCTTTGGAGGTTTTTAAGAAGAGATTGGACAACCATTTGTCTGAAGTGGTCTAGGGTTTCCTGCCTGAGTAGGGGGTTAGACTAGAAGACTTCCAAGGTCCCTTTTATCTCTTCTCTTCCCTTCCCTTCCGACTTCATTATTCTGTTAAATATCCCCAATTGATTCTTAATATGAAGGCTTTTCCTTAAGATACTAAATGGATTTGTTTCTAACAATTGGACAGTATTCCCCAAAGGCCAAAGCCTTTGTTGTGTGTATCTCCACAGCATTCGTTGCACAAAAAGGTCTTGTGTAAAGTGTAAAAATAACATCTCTTAACGTTTGTTTTCTGACTGGGCATAATGACTCCAAGGAGTGCAGGCTGCTAGGATCCATTTGAAGGGATCCAAAGAGATGTTCCACCTCCATTTTTAATCTATCAACTAAATCAGAAAAATTAGCCTTACGTGTTCAATGAGCATCAAAAATGATCATTGTCTTGAAGAAATGGACTCTTCTTCTTCATCCCTTTGGTCCATCTCCGTTGACATCAATGGAAATCATTCTAATTACAACATGTTAGCGCTACATGAAGCAGTTTGAAATGGGAGAGCAGAACTTGGCCAGGGAGACAAATAATGTACAATGGAAAGGACGTGTAACTTATTGCATTAGTCTGATATTACTTTTGTGGAAAACTGGCTCGTTCTGACCAAAAAAGGCCTTCTTGAGATTTCTCCTTGAAAAAGGCCACCCATTGAAGGCAACTTCAGGATCTGCAACAGAATTCCTTCACAGGTTATTGAGCCAGAGAAGATCTGATACTTATGGCACCGTGTTCAGTGATCTCACTTATGAAAGAGACCAAGGGCTGATTTTCAGCAGCTCCTCTTTAGGCAGGAAAATATAAAGCATCTCTCAGAAGGTAGCTCTTCCTCTTTGCTATTCAGTCTCTGGGCAAGGAGGCAGGAAGGGGACCGAGTCAAAGGAGGAAAGCAAAGGAGAGAACATTTGCTCTCATCACAGCAAACCCACCAGTGAGAAGCCGGGAGCCATTGTGTTCCTTCTCTGCCTTTCGTGGTCCTCCCCATCCTTCCTCTCTGACCGTCTCCATTTTTACAACTTTAATTTTCAGGGCTGAAATGGTTTTCTGAGCCTCCAAAACAAGCAGGAAAGGTTTCTTTGGCCATGTCTTTCCCAGTCTAGCAGTCCCAACATACAACCATCCATTAGGTGACCATTCAAACTTATAACGGAATTGAAGAAAGTGACTTATGACCATTTTCTCACACTTCTGACCAATGAAGCATCTCCACAGTCACATAATCAAAATTTGGATGCTTGGCAGCTGTTTCATACTTGTGATGGTCACAGTGTCCCAGGGACATGGGAACCACCCTTTGCGACTGTCCGACAGGCAAAGTCCATGGGGAGCCACAGTCCCTGAGCAGCCCTGGTACCAACTTAAGAACTGCAGGGAGTCACTTTAAAGGTCATAAAATGGGCCCAAACTCATTTAAAAACTGACTTGCTCAGCAACAGAGCTTTTGGGCTCAACGATGGTGGCAAGTCAAGGTCCGCTTGTCTTCATAAGATCCTTTCGGACAGCTTGACTTCTGGAGAGGTCATAGGCAAAGAGCCATGGAGGTTTCTTGCCCCCACACAGAAGCGTTTTCCATTTCTTTTAAGAGATAGATAGATAGATAGATAGATAGATAGATAGATAGATAGATAGATAGATAGATAGAT
>BLBF01000056.1:498727-515498 GCA_015471245.1 Laticauda colubrina | reverse complement strand
GATAGATAGATAGAGTTCTGTATGGAACTTGGTAGATTCCAAGTCCCTTGTTCTGATTGGCCGAAAAGGCCACTTACGGATTGGTTCACTAAGAACTAATCCGTGAAGCTGCCAAATGGCAGAAGGAGTTAAACAAGTATCATTGGCCACAAGCCGGCAGGCAAGCCACTATATAAAGGGCTGCCACGGCTTGGGCTATGTTCCGTATCTTTTGCCTTGCGAGTTAAATAAAATAGTTGTTGTTTGGAACCCAGTCTCACGCACTTCTTTCTGGACGGAACACTGGTGACAAGGATGGGATCTTCGTAGAAGGTGAGACTGAAGCACACAGCGATCTGAACTGAGAGAGAGAGATGGCCGGTAACAATGTGCCACCCGCACCCTTCAATCCTGATGAGGAGGATTGGGAATCGTATATTGATCGCTTTCTTATGTTTTTGGAAAGCAACGAGATGGAAGAAATCTCAGACCAAAGGAAGAGGGCTGTCTTCCTTACACACTGCAGACCAGCCGTATTCAAAATGGCGAAGGCGCTGGCGAAACCCAGAGATGTCAAACAGATGACCTGGTCCGACCTGAACCAAATGCTCTGAGCACACTACGCACCAGTGGTCTCAAATTTAATCAAAAGGCACAAATTTTACAAGAGGGACCAGAAGGAAGATGAAACCATAGCAGATTTTGTAGCAGCCTTGAGACACTTCGGAGGAGCCTGTGAGTTCCAAAACATGAATGAGGCAATGAGAGACTGCGTAGTCCTCGGCCTGAAGACTCTACCCTTCAGAGCAAACTACTGAATAGGCCGAACATAACCGTGGCCGAAGCCATTGCAGGGGCAACCGCCGCTGAAGCAGCAAAGAAGTCAGCAGCCACCATGAGGCAAATGAATGCAGTTCCAGACCTGCCAACCCAAACCAGGGAGAAGAAGGCAGAGGGAAGAAAGAAACGGCCCACAGCAACAACCCACCACGAAGACATTGAAACCCAGAGTGACACCGAAGACGATGATGAAGTTGTCCATAAACTCTATTCAGATAGAAAATGGCGTGAAAAGAGGAGAAATCAGTGGGAATTTCAATGTGCGGGCTGCGGAGGCAATCACCCACGGGCTGAATGAAGGTTCCTTGACACAATATGCCAAGCTTGTAATAAAAGGGGGCACATCGAAAGGGTCTGCCACAACAAAAACAGCTATAACCAAAAAAAAAACAACCCCCCCCCCCCCCCCCCCGACATGATGACAGACAAGCCGGCAGCAGATAGAACTGCAATAAGAGAACGGGTGACAGGAAAGAAACGCATCAGACAGTCACCATCGGCAATGCCAGGGCGGAAAGCAGAAAGAAGGTTTGGATAGAGGTGAGCATTGAGGTGAGACCCTGTGAGATGGAAGTCGACTCAGGGTTGTTCCTATCAATGGTATCCTGGAATAAAATCCGGCGCCTAATACCGAACATTAAACAGAGAGAACTACAGAAACAAAAACTAGTGTTAAAAGACTATCAGGGAAATCAAATCCCAGTAGTAGGCCTTGGACATTTTCTAGTTGAATTTAAACACCATGCCGACATCTTGCCTCTGACCATCGTCGACCGCGACCACCCTAGCCTATTAGGGATCGAATGCTTCGCGCCCCTGGGAATTGGGATGACTGGGATCAACCGCATCGCTACAACCAACTGGGAGGAGAGCCTGCTCCAAGAATTTCAAGATGTTTTCAACGGGACTCTAGGCAAGTACAAGGGGACCCCAATTTCATTTAGCCAAGACCCGAAAATATCCCCCATCCATTTAAAGGCCAGACATATCCCATTTGCGCTAAAACCAAAAATTGATGAGCAGCTAAATAAGTTAACAGCTCAAGGGGTTTTAGAACCAATCAACCATGCCAGGTGGGAAACCCCTATCATCACACCGGTGAAGCCAGATGGGTCAGTGCGCATCTGCGGGGACTATAAGGCAAACCTGAACCATGTGCTCCAACAAAGCACATACCCAGTGCCAGTAGTGCAATATTTACTGCACTCACTAGGGGGAGGAAAAATATTCACAAAGTTCGACCTAGCACAGGCCTATCAACAGCTACCCATTGATCCCATTACAGCAGAGGCACAGACTATAGTAACACATAAAGGGGCATTCAAATATAACCACCTCCAATTCGGTGTTTGCGTTGCCCCAGGCATGTTCCAAAGCCTCATGGAATGCCTGCTAAACGGAATCAAAGGTGTCGTCCCATACTTCGACGATGTACTGATCTCAGCAAAAAATGCCAACCAGCTAGAGACCAGGTTAAGAGAAGTCTTAACAAGATTTAGGAAGTCAGGCTTCAAAGTAAAGAAGGAAAAATGTGAACTGGCCACTAACTGGGTTGAATTTTTGGGCTATTTAATCAATGAACAAGGCATTCACCCCACCGAAAAAAAGTGAAGGCTATCAAAGACGCTCCCAGACCCCAAAACAAAACTGAACTCCAGGCGTTCCTAGGCCTCATAAATTTTTATAACGTGTTCCTGCCCCATAAGGCAACCATAGCAGAACCCCTACATCGACTGCTAGATAAAAAAAACTGCTTGGACATGGGGCCACCAGGAACAGAAAGCCTTCCAAGGTATCAAGGACCTATTAATGTCAGACACCATTCTTATCCAGTTTAGCAATACCCTGCCTCTGACGGTCACCTGTGATGCCTCGCTTTTTGGGGTCAGCGCCACCCTGAGTCACCAACTCCCAGATGGCAGAGAAGTACCAGTCACCTTTTACTCCAAGACACTCTCCAAGTCAGAACACAATTACAGCCAACTTGATCGGGAAGCCCTTGCAATCATCATCAGAGTCAAACGATTCCATGAGTACCTTTACGGCAGACCTTTTTCTATTGTAACTCATCACAAGCCTCTTCTTGGAATCCTAGCAGGCAACAAGCCAACCCCAAACGTTCTGTCACCTGGAATGTCACCTGGAATGACAAAGGAATGACAAAATTCCTTGCTGCCTATTCCTACACGCTGCTCCACCGACCCGGCAAAGCCATCCCACACGCTGACGCCCTGAGCCATTCCCCATTGCCCATCACAGAGGATGACTCTGCTCCAACTACTTCTAAATTGCAGCTTGAGACCTGCCCAGAGCTACCTCTGACTGCAGCCGACGTTGTGAGAGCCACAGCCAAAGACCCTTTGATATTGAATATTGAACTGGGTAGGTAAAGGCTGGCCGGAGGAAAGCAAAACTGAGACTTTTAGACCATTCCGTGCCAGACAGACCGAACTGTCTATTGAAAAGGGGTGCATTTTATGGGGTGACAAGGTGGTAATTCTGAGCAGCCTCCAAGAAGATGTCTTGGGCATGTTGCACGAGGGTCACCCGGGCATAATCAGAATGAAAGCCCTGGTCGGGAGTTATGTCTGGTGGCCAGGACTGGACAAAGACATTGAACACTGAGTTGCAACATGCCATGACTGTCAAAAAGTGAGGCCTACCCCCTCACAGACACCAGTAAGAGACTGGGAAACTCCCCAGGGTCCATGGTCTAGAGTACATATTGACTTCGCTGGGCCAACAAAGGGGAACACTTTTTTGATTGTGGTTGATGCATATTTGAACTGGTTGGAAGTCATCCTCATGGCTTCCACAACCACCGAGGTTGTTATGAAACAGCTCGAAAAACTGTTTGCAATGCATGGGCTACCTGATTTACTGGTTTCTGACAATGGGCCTCAATTTACTGCCTTGCAATTTGAATAATATCTGGCTGCCCAGGGTATCCGTCATGTCTTAACCATGCCAACCCATCTGGCTGCGAATGGCAGGGCCGAATGCATGGTTCAGTATACTAAAGAGGGCCTAGAGAGAATAGACAAGGGGGACATGCAGGACAAACTCAACCGACTACTAACCTTGCAACATATTACCCCTAGTAGAATAACAAATAAAAGCCCTGCTGAACTTTTAATGGGTAGGAAACTATGGTCCTACCTGGACAGGTTACACCCCACTTACACATGGGACAAACCCCCCGACTCCTCCAGAAAATACCGTACCTTCGAAATCGGCTACCTAGTCTATGCCAAGAACCTTATCGGGGACCCTCTATGGCTTCCAGCCACCATCACACAAATCACAAGCCCCAGGTCCTACCAACTAATTTTAGATGATGGAAGGGAATGGAAGCGGCACATAGACCAGCTTCGTTCCCGCAACCTCGAACAAAAACCCGCCACAGAGCCAAAAACAATAAATTCTGACTATAAAACAACCAAGGGGGGGGGGGAGTACAAATAAATAAAAAAGGAGAGATGAACCTCCCATAACAAGATAACAAACTCTGCAAAACGACAATCTAACCAAACAAAAAGAGCACTCACAGTTAGATGAACCCTAAGAAAGAAGTCCGGGAGCAGGAGAGCGAAGCGAGGCCTTCCTGGAAGGTGGCAGCCAGGCCACCTCAACCATCCCAGTCAAACCAGGAGGGAGCGGCGGAGCCATCTCAACCGGCCCGAGAGACTCAGGCGGGAGCAGCATGGCTGACTCACCCTTCCAGGAGGTTCCATGGAGAAAGCCAAGAGAAGCAGCAATCCTGTCCGAACCGCTTGAAGACCAAAACAAGACTGAGCCGCGCAGGTCAACTAGGACTAGAAAAAACCCCACCTACCTGCCCGAGTATATCATCCATGTTGGACTGAACTAAAGGAGGAGGGGTGTTCTGTATGGAACTTGGTAGGTTCCAAGTCCCTCATTCTGATTGGCCAAAAAGGCCACTTACGGATTGGTTCACTAAGAACCAATCCGTGAAGCCACCAAATGGCGGGAAGAGTTAAACAAGTGTCATTGGTCACAAGCCGGCAGGCAAGCTGCTGTATAAAGGGCTGCCATGGCTTGAGCTATGTTCCGTATCTTTTGCCTTGCGAGTTAGATAAAATAGTTGTTGTTTGGAACCCAGTCTCACGCGCTTCTTTCTGGATGGAACAGATAGATAGATAGATAGATAGATAGATAGATAGATAGATAGATAGATAGATAGATAGATAGATAGATAGATAGATAGATAGATAAGGGATAGATGAGCGAGAGGGAGAGACGGAGAGGTAGGGGGAGAGAGAGAGAGAGAGAAGAATAATTTCAACATTTGAACCCTGCATTAGGTCTCTTGTTCATGTAGCTTTATCTTCACTTCTCTTTCTTCTGCTTCTCTCTCTCTCTCTCTCTCTCTCTCTCTCTCTCTCTCTCTCTCTCTCTCTCTCTCTCTCTCTCTCTCTCTGTGTGTGTGTGTGTGTGTGTGTACATACCCAGAGGTAGCCTCTTCCTTGGCAACCCCGCTGAGAGTTTTTGAGAGTTATAAATAGTTTGAAAAGAAGGCTCAATGAATTATATATCTACTGTACTAATGCTAAATCCCATTGTAGATTTTTAGACCCATCTTCTTTTATTTCAGCTTTATCGAAGGTGCAAGAGAAGGTGCTAAAATTTTCAAGATGCAGATGGAAGATTGCAAATCAGGCTTTTATCTTTCTGCTTTAAATGGCAGATGAAAAAAAATACTGCATTCAGAAGGTTTACTGGTTTATTTCATTATTTTAAGGATCAAACTTTTAAGTTTGCTTAATCAAAACAAAGGCATAGGTGTGAAGAGAATAACAGAGGTGGAAGGGGTGGTTGGACTAGATGACCTCCAAGTTCCCTTCCAACTCTGTTACTCTAATGTTCTGTTGTTTGGAGGCCTTCTAGTCCACCCCCCCCTCGTGCTCAAGCAGGAGTGCCTACACCATTCCACACAAATGGTTCTCCAGCCTCTTCTTGAAGACCTCCGGAGATGGAGCACCTAGGATTTCTGGAGGCAAACCGTTGCTCTGATGAATTGTTCTCCATGTCAGGAAATTTCTCCTTAATTCTAGGTTAGATCTCTCTTTGATAAGTCTCCACCTGTTCCTTCCTGTCCTGCCCTCGGGGGCTTAGGAGAACAGCTTGACTCACTCTACTCTCTTTGACAGCCCCTCAAATATTAAGCCCCTGTCACACTGCACCAATGGATGCAAAGAGGATGTAAAACGGACAAAAAAGCTTGCCATCCATTGGTTAACGCGATGTATCCATTCTGTACTCACTGCCTCTGTTTTGCTTCCTCTCTATCCGTCCAACATCCGTTTATGGACGTTTCATCTGCTCAGAAAGTTTTGAGCTGCTCAAAACTTTTGTGCGGAAAATGTATCCAATTCGTCTGTTCTGCATCCGCTAGGCATCAGCTAGGCATCTGTTATGCATCCGCTATATCCTCTAGGCATCTGTTCCGCATCTGCGCAACTCGCATCCGCTCAGACGCCAGGAGGAAGTGGAACGGACGCAGAACGGACGCGGAACAGATGCAGAACGGATGCCTAGCGGATGCAGCACGGAAACAAAGCATTTAAAATGGAAAAAACCTTCGCAGAGGGGACCTATCTCAGATATTGAGGATGCCTAGAGGATGCCTAGAGGATGCCTAGAGGATGCAAAGGGACACCTATACTGCCTATAAAAAGGGGGAGCAACTCAACTGCATCTCACTTTCAGACCAGCAGCCCAGCTGTGCAGATCTCTGCAGCCTTCATCTGACTCTTCCTCTTCCACAGCATCCAGTCATGTCAACCATGGATCGTAAAACAGTCCTTTTGGCAGCCACCATCCTTCTGCAACAGTGCGAAGCCATCTACAGGCTCTGAGAACTCTACTACGGGAAGAAAAAGAGGCGGCCAAGAAGCATCTGGGTCCGAAGATGGATCGGGAGAAGAGCAGAGTGCGGACTGTACAACAAGCTGATGGTGGAGTTCAGGAACGAAGACACTCCGGCATTCCAGAACTTCATGAGGATGCCTCCAGCCATGTTTGACAAAGTTGTGCAGCGGCTGACACCCAGGTTGACCAAGGCAAACACCAACTTCCGGCCCAGCCTGGAACCTGGGCTCAAGGTGGCACTCACTCTGCACCACCTGGCCTCAGGGACCACCTACAGGAGCATGCAGTACGGCTGGAGGGTGCCACACAACACCATCAGCATTGTGGTCAGAGAAGTGGTGCAGGCCATCATCGAAGAATACAAGGAGGAGCTCCTCCAGTGTCCCTCCACTGAAGAAGGCTGGAAGAAAGTTGCAGAGCAGTGGTATCAGAAGTGGTACTTCCCCCACACCGTTGGAGCATAGATGGCAAGCACGTGGCCTACAAAGCACCACCCAACTCGGGGTCCACTTATTTCAATTACAAGGGCTTCTTCAGCATCGTCCTCTTTGCCATGGTCGATGCTGACTACAAGTTCATGTACATCGATGCTTCAGGCTACGACTCATCTTCAGATGCCCAGGTATACAATGCCAGTGACCTCAAGGAAGGGCTGGAAGGCAACCTCATCATGGGCTTCCCAGATCCAGACCCCCTGCCCAATGACACACAAGATGTGCCCTACTTCATCGTGGGGGATGACGCCTTCTCCCTCAGAACCTACCTCATGAAGCCCTACACTTCCAGACTCCTCAACCATGAGGAGAGGATCTTCAACTACAGGCTGTCCAGGGCAAGGCGGATGGTGGAGAACGCCTTTGGCATCCTGGCCAACAGGTTCCAGATACTTCTCACCACCAGGCAGCATCACCCAGACACTGTGAGGAGCATCGTTGAAGCTTGCTGCATCCTGCACAATCTCATGCGTACCCGCTACCCAGTGTTGCAGAACAGGCTCGTGGACCTCCAACAAGGCAATGGGGACATGGAGCCTGGGGAATGGAGGCAAGGGCAAAACCTAATAGACACTGAGGATGTGCAAGGCCCCAACAGAGCCTCACGTGAAGGGAAGAAGCAGCGCAACCTCCTGAAACACTGGCAAGACAGGATGATAGATGATTAATGGGTGCTTCCTTCAGCCTGTCTCATCACATGGATGAGATTGGGCCATGTATGTTGGGTGGGCCTACAATGAACAGGGCATTTAATAAAGAGTTGTGTTTGTGTTGACATGTGTAGATGATTATTACATTATTATTGATAATAAAGGGCCAAAGGTGTGGCACCTGGGAGGGTGGACCATACAGTCCCACGATTCTTGCACTGGAGGTTTATCTATTCCACAGGTATTACCCATCCCAAAGGTATCCCTGCCCATCCCACTGCTATCTTAACCCATCCCACAAGCATGCAAAGGCTTAAACCAATTCTAAAGGTTTCCACCAAGACTTTATTAAAAAAAAGAAATGAAGCAAGTGTGTGAATCAAAACTAGACTTTATTGAACAACAAGCTGTAAAAGAAAAATGACCCAAGTCAAGTCCAAATAAAGTCCACAGGTGGCCAGCCAGCCAGTCTCTGGCACTCCTCTTGGTCACTTGGAGGTGTGCCCAGTCTCAGGGGTGAAGGGTCCAGGTGCTGTGGAGGTGGGTGTTGCTGCAGTGCTGGTCTGAAGCACCACTGGGGTGCCTGGCCCCAAGAGGACAACAGGTGACGGTGTGTTGAGAAAGCTCTTGGACAGCTGGCTCAGACCCATGATGCTGAGAGGTCCTTCCTCCATGCCATGGGGTGTCACCCCCAGTACTGATGTCAGATGTTCTGAGGCCGGGCTTGGCTGTGGGGTGGAGGAAGGAGTAGTGTAGTGGGGCTGTCTGGTCTGCAGCTGGGTGAGGACTGGCATGGGTGGCATGGGTGGCATGGGTGGCATCGCTGTTGTCAGTGGCATCATTGGCGTGGGTGGCATCGGTGGTATCAGTGTAACCGGTGGCAATGGTGTCGCCCGATGACTCTGTGCGTGGACTGGGAAGGGTTGCTGCCTGTGCCGCTGGACCTCTTGGTAGCCGTAGCCCTGGTAGGTGAGGGGCTGTGGGAAGCCTTGGAATGGGAGGGACATCACCTGGGGTGGAGGAGCAGACCTGGACTGGGAGCAGGTTCCTCTGGATCTAGAGGGTTGTGAAGCAGCTCAGTGATCTGGTCCTTCACCACCTGGTACTGGGGTTCCTCCATGTTCCTGAGGGTCTGGTTGACATAGGTGAGGAAGGGCTTGTGGTTGGAGGATGAGGAGTCGGTGTTGACAAGCTGAGAGAGGAGATCTATGCTGGTGCGGATGGTGTCCCTGATCTCCAGCAGGACAGTGTGGCTCTGCCCCTCCTGCTGTCTGGCTCTCTTCCTTTCTGTGGAGGTGGAGCTGGGGGGGGGGGGTGGATGCAGCTACGGCTGTGGTGGACGCGCCGTCTCCTTTCTCCCACCGCACCAGGGAGTCCTCCACATGCTCCACCACAGTTACAACACCTGTCCGCGGGTTCTCCGTTGTGTCACGCTCCACAGAAACCTGCCTGGAGACAGGGACTGACTCTCGGCCGGAAGAGGACTAGCTCTCAGCAGGCTGCCGGAGAGAGAGGGTAGTGAGAGGGGCTCCTGGTGCTCCTCGGTGGCGGATTTCTCCCTCCAGGAAGCTGCACCTGGCCATGACGTAGGTCTCTCTGTCCGTCAGCTTAACCATGGCCTGGCCAGATTTGTTCAGGTGCAGCTTCCCGTACCAGGTGTGCATGTGCTTCCACCAGCCGAGGAGCACCTCCGAAGTGTAACCCATACTCTCCGCCCTCTCTCTCCAAGCAGCCTGCTTCCTTTTGGTGTCCCTGTACAGCCAGTGTCCCTTCCGCCACAGATAATCATTCTCTCTCAGCCACTCCAGCACTTCATCCTCGTGTTCCTCCTTAATATAGTATTGCCTCGTCTCCTGTTGTCGCATATGCCTTTTCATCCCTTTGGCAGGACCAGATGGGCCCAATCAGAGGGGCTCCCAGGTGGTAGGGGCTGCTCCTCCACACCACCAGCAGCAGCAGCACCAGCAGGATCATCATCATCATCATCACCAGCAGGATCATAATCATCATCATCATCAGCAGCAGCAGCAGCAGCAGCACCAGCACCAGCAGGATCAGCAGCAGCACCACCAGCAGCAGCACCAGCAGAACCAGGATCAGCAGCAGCAGAGTAAGCACCAGCAGCGCCAGCAAGACCAGGAGCACGAGCAGGACCAGGAGCACGAGCAGGACGAACAGGACGAGCAAGACCAGGAGCATGAGCAGGATGAGCAAGTCCAGGAGCACGAGCAGGACCAGCAGGACCAGCAGGACCAGCAGGACCAGGAGCAGCTTCAGCAGAGAAATCACTGCCCGGAGCAGCTTCAGCAGAAGCTCCAGCACCAGAAGAGCGAACCCGAGCAGCAGAAGCCCCAGCAGAAGCAGAGTCAGGGACAGGGGGTGGGAGGGTGTCCCTGTCCCTCTTGCCAGGGATGGCGGCAGGTTGCTGAGGCTTTCGCTTCTTCCCCATGGTTGTGGGGTTGCTGGCTGGCAGGGAGGCTGGCAGGGAGGCTGGCAGGCACCAAGGCTGGCAGGAAGGCAGGCAGGAAGGCTGGCAGGAAGCCTGGCAGGCAGGCAGGCACCAAGGCTGGCAGGCAGGCTGGCAGGAAGCCTGGCAGGCAGGCTGGCAGGAAGCCTGGCAGGCAGGCTGGCAGGAAGCCTGGCAGGAAGCCTGGTAGGAAGCCTGGTAGGAAGCCTGGCAGGAAGGCAGGCAGGCAGGCAGGCACCAAGGCTGGCAGGCAGACTGGCAGCAAGGCTGGCAGGCAGGCAGAGAGCAAGGCTGCCAGGGAGGCTAGCCAGGAGGCTTGGAGGCAGGCTGGCAGGAAGACTGGCAGCAAGGCTTGCAGGCAGGCATGCAGGCAGGGCAGGCAAGGACTCGATGTATCTGGCAGCAGGTCTTTCCTCCAAATGCTGGCCACGTGCAAGCTGCTTCCCTTTATATCCCCGTGGCTTACGCAATGCACCCCCCCCCCCGCATGCGCAATTAACGCTCGGCATCCATTCGGCTTCCGCTGTGCATCCGCTAGGCTTCTGTTCTGCATCCACTTCATCCACTCTGCATCCGCTCTGCATCCGCTGTATCCGTTCCGCATCTGCTTTGCTGAGGTCCCCCGGAAGCCTTGCAGATGTGCCATCCGCTCCCATCTGCTTCCATCCGCTGGGCTTCCATTCCGCATCCGCTTTCCATCTGCCCTGCATCCTCCCCGCGTCCGTTCCTTTCCGTGTTATCTGCTCCGGTGATGCAAATTTTTGCCCCTTTTGAGAGCGGATAACAATGGATGGAACATTTTGCTCGTCCGTTGTGTCCTTTTTACATACGTTTTGCATCTGTTGGGCAGTGTGACAGGGCCTTTAGAAAGCCACCCTGAAGCCTCCTAACCCAAAGGAGAGGATGAGTCAAGCTAAAGGACCTGAGGGCAGGAGAAGAAGCAGCGCACGTTGAGTCGTCCCAAGTCCTTCTCTGGGTTAGACTAGACATTCACCATGCAAATGAAGGCAAACATACATGTCCCAGGCAAAGACCTTAAATAAGCTGGGTTGATAACATTGTCAAGTACGGCAGAAGAAAGCTCAGGACCACATTGGTGGGAGACATGCGGAAGAAGCTTTCACCCTGCGGTGCACAGGCAGAGACCAGAAGGGATAGCGATGGGTGGCCCAGGATGATGATGCTGCAGGATCCAATCCGGGTCGGTCCCTGGGATCAGATGTTTTGTCTCCCAAGCTTTTGGACTTTTGCTGGAGCCCATCTTTGGCCCAAGTCCACCTCCAGCACAAGTCCCAAAGCTCAGAAGACAAAATGCCTGACCCCAGGGACTGACCCGGATTGGATCCTGCATTCATCATATGGCTCCGCTTCCTTTTTATTGCTCTTTTCTGTCCTCTTTCCTGAGTCTCAATATCTTTTTCATTGGCATCCCCAGATGACATGGGAGGGGGAATTATGGGCATAAAAGTTAATTAAACATTAAAACGTCTGAAATCCCATGAGTTTGTTTTGCAGGAAACCTCTGGGGAAGCACAAGATTCTTATGATATTCTCGTCTCTTCCTGTGTCATTATAAATATTTTAGTGATGAGCTTGCTGATAGCTCATCAGAGTGAGTGATCATAAAAGCATCCAGCTCATTTTTATAAATTAACCCTGCCAGAAAACTTTATCAAAATATGTATTTAGTTGGCAGCATGAGAGCATTTATACTTCTGCTAAGTCTCTGAAAATGTTGGCCAGAAGATTGGCTAAGATAGCAACCCAGGGTGAAGTAGCTGATATCCACACAAGATCGAGGAAAAGAAAAACTCTTTTAATTTGGTTTAGAAGTAGAAGACGATACTTCAGGGTTTCACACTTAAGTAGCACCCCAAAATCCAGACACAATGTTTTTTTTACACAATTTAGCACAGGAAACAAAACAAAAGGAATTGCCGACCAGTTACAAATTTTACGATCAATTCATGGAATTCCTGAGGACCAATCTCTTTTGGTCTTGGTGGGACGGACTCTGAAACCCATCTGCCGTGTGACTCGTTGGCCTTTTCCAGGCAGAGGGTCGGCCCCTGGAAAGCAGGTAGCTAGACCGGATCAGCCAGGAATCCAGTCCAGGAGGACGTGGCTGATGTTCTGGCGCTTCTAGCCAGGCGTCTGCCCTCCCTTTCCCCCTTCCAGCCTCAGAAACAAATGGTGTGGCCCATAAAATGTGGCCAGCCCGGCTGCGGAAAAACAGATCCCTGCATCTCTGAAATGTCACCCTCGGTGTAAGACTCCCCTTTATGGCACTTAGACTTTTTATGCCTCTCTATTTGCTGCCTATCGGAGGAGACTCAGAGACCCGGAATTGTATTAAAGCCTGTCATCTTTTACAACGCCTAACTACATCTTGGCTGCTGGGGAATAATGGCAATTGCCAGACATTTTGGGCAAAGATTTATGCAGAGTCAGAATGGATCTTCTCCCAGGACTGCTGGCCGAGGGACGTATGAGAGCCTATTATTTTAATGACTTGTTTTAATGTTGGTTTTGATTTTAACAGGATTAACATTCAAGTTTTACACTTAATATTTCTAAAAATGGTTTTAAGCTGCCTTGAGGACTCTTATAATGCAAACAGTGGCATATAAATTCAATAATCTATACAGAAATAAAATCATTGGGTCCAAAAACTAATAAATTGGCAATTAATTTTGAAAAAAAATGTACTATTTCCTATTTTTTCAAGTAGCAGACAAGTACAGCAGATCTGTACCTGCTGACTCTCCATCCAGCCTCCCACTTCTGTGCTCTCCCATTTAATCAATTATCCTTTTAAATCTTTTCCAATATATGTTGGTCTTTGATGATAAATTTAATGGCGAGACAGTTGGAAAAAAGATGTGGAATTTTATTTTTGTAAACGAAACCTGCAGCAAGATTATTGAGAAGTTGAAACATTGGACTTATTAAGTAAGATGATTAAAGGCCTGGAGAATAAAACGTATCAAGGACACTTGCAGTAATTGGGCACAGCTGGTCTAGAGCAAAGGAGGACTGGGGGGACATGACAGCAGTCTTCCAATATCTCAGGGGCTGCCACAAAGATGAAGCAGTTAATGTATTTTCCAAACACCTGAAGGCAGGACAAGAAATACTGAAGGGAAACTAATCAAAGAGAGAAGCAACCTAGGACTAAGGAGGAATCTCCTGACAGGGAGAGCAATGGACCGGTGGAATGAGTTGGCTACAGACTCCTTTCAGAAGAGACTGGTCAGCCACTTGTCTGGAATGGTGCTGGGTCTCCTGCTTGAGCAGAGGGCTGGACTAGAAGACCTCCAAGGTCCCTTCCAACTCTGTTACTATGTTATGTAGAAAAAAAAAGCACAAATAGTCCTGCTTGTGGTCTACAATATCCTTGATTCCTTGGCAGGAATAGATAAACCCACTTCTCCCTTGGTAGTCATGTTTGCTTCTTCAGTAATCTCACTCTCCAATGACACTTGAACTCTGATTCCTTGGATCAATGAATTTTGGTCATGGAGATAATTAAGCCCATTCCCCCACCCAATGCAGCAATCTAAATTACAACTTCCTGTAAAGAAGACTGCCATCTAATTAAAGAAAGTCTTCTACATCTTTGGGTAATTGGTCCCATTCTCAGACTGATTTCTATTGTCTTTCTAGTTCCTCTTCCCTTTCTTGCAAGAAGGTACCATGTTTCTCCAACAATACACCCCTCCCTAATAGGAAGACCCAGCATGTTTTCTAGGCATAAAATGAAATTAAGCCTCTCCCTCCCAAATTTAGGCCTATTTTAAAGCATGCAAAATTGGGGGGAAAGATGAGGGGAAATGAGGAGCACCCCACAGGCAGCTATGCCTCACCATGAGCTGCTCCTAACAGCTGATCATGATGGAGCGCGGAGGACTCCCTTACCCCCACCAAGCACCTTTGCTGCAGACCCGGGTCAGCAGGCAGGCAGCGTCAGCGTGGATGTCTGCCGGCAGCATTTCAGCCGCTTCTCAGGCCTCCGTAGCTTCCACGGGTCCCACCAGTGCTGGAACCTCTCTCACCAGTGCCGTCTCCAACAACAGCATCTGAGTCACTCCTGCTTTTCCTCCATCCCCGTAACAACAAGAAAAAAAAACATTTTGAGGTACCTGGGAGCGTCACGCGCTGCATTTTGGTGTAATCCCGAGTGGCTGGGTGGGCATGATAAGAGCCGAGCAAGGGTCTCTGCTGCTGCTACCCTTGGTGCTCCAGCCTTGGACTCTGTTAGTTTCCAAAAGTCCCGGTGTACAGCCCGTTCCTGCATTCCAAGTGCCCAGGCCGAGCTGCAGCTGTCCCTCTCTCACCAGCACTGTCTCCAAGAAGAGCAGCAGCAGCAGCAGGAACCATGGAAGTTACAGAGGCAGCTCCCTCACCCAAGAAGTGGCTGAAATGCTTCCACAGTTCCTGCTGCTGCTGCCGTTGTTGTTGGAGATGGTGCTGGCCATTATGAATAGTAATGGACAGAAAAGACTACGAAACAAAATTGACAGACCTACTCCAAGACTCCACATACAAACCTATAAACATAGACCCAACCACATATCTGGAAAAATTAACCAAGAAGAAAATTATAACCAGCCACATAAGCAAAGAAATCCAACAGACGATCATCCCAAGAGAAAAATCTTCTAGATGCCCCAAATTATACGGCCTCCCAAAAATACATAAAGAAGGCATACCTCTCAGACCCACAGTCAGCTCCAAAGGAGCACCATTACAAAACCTAGCTAAACACTTAGCAAAACAGCTACAGCCCCATGCTGAAACCGCAGCTTCATATGTACAAAACTCATACCACTTCTTAGAAATGATCAAAGATCTACACGTGGAACAAGAAGATCTGCTTGTAAGTTTCAACGTGGTTTCACTTTTCACTCAAGTCCCGATAAAAGAAACTCTTGAAATCATCAAAAATAAATACCAACCAGCTAAACACCTCATGGAACTAACAGAACACTGCTTAACCAACAAATATTTCATATGCAAAGGACAAAGATACAAGCAAATTGAAGGAGCCCCTATGGGATCACCACTGTCACCCTTCATTGCAAACCTGTTCATGGAAAAATTCGAATCCAGAGCCCTGGCTAATGCCACCCACAAACCCAAACTGTGGCTAAGATACATCGATGACACATTTGTGATTTGGCCCCATGGAAAAGAAAACCTAAACAACTTCCTAACACACCTAAACAGCACGCACCCCAAAATCAAGTTCACCATGGAAACGGAAATAAACAAACAACTACCATTCCTAGATGTACTAATCTACAAAAGAACAGATGGCACACTAGGACACACAGTATACCAGAAGAAAACATACACCAACCGCTACCTCAACGCCCAATCCCACCACCACCGAGCACAGATAAATTCCGTGGCCAAAACACTAATCACCAGAACCAAACGCCTGGCAGACAAGACACATATAAAGACTGAACTATGCACCCTGACTAAAGTACTGACAGCCAATGGCTTCCACAAAAACAAAATCACCAGCTTGATCCACAAAAACACACCAAGACATAACAGAGACCTAGAAGATCAACAGACCTATGGAACAGCTGTCCTGCCCTACATAAGAGGTACTACAGACAAAATCAGTAAGATACTACACAGGCATCACATCAAGACTGCCTTCAAAACAGACAAAAAAATAGCAGCATCCTTAGAAACCCCAAAGACAAAATTGACCTGAAAAACCAAGGCATATACGAAGTTCCCTGTGCATCATGCCCGGCCACATACATTGGGCAGACCAATAGAAGAATAAGTACCTGCCTGGATGAACACAAAAATGCAGTAAAAAAGCTGGAACACACCTCCTCACTAATCCAACACATGAAAACCACAGGTCACAACATCAACTTCAATGGCACTAAAACCCTAGCAACTACAGAAAACCCCAGCCACAGAATCATCAGAGAAGCCATAGCGATTGAAAAAAGACCTGAAAGCATGAATAGAAGAGATGATTCCACCAGACTGTCAATCATTTGGAAGCCTGCACTCCCAAATAGAAAGATCTCCATACCACAAGCCAGGCAAACACCTGGGTACAAACAGACTCCCTCTGATGCCTCCAACTCGAACACCCCCACACCTGAGCACAGACAGACTCCCTCTGATGCCTCCAACTCAAACACACCCCCACCAGGCACCCAGATGAAACCCAGCTTGCTAATGAAGAGCAGCCGTCCCTTCACACGGAGCCAAGCTGCACTAAAAGCCTCCAACACAAGAACAGAGGGTTGCCAGCCAATCAAAGCCACAAAACAGACAGAAGAAACCAGGAACACCAATCAATCAAACTCCAAGTCCAATGAAATAGGTCCAGGCTCCCAGCCAATCAGAATGAACCAGCCTCAAATTTAAAAACCAGGAGCTGTAAGACCCACATCCATACAGAAGCCTGA